>CAMTDV010000029.1:20976104-21647770 GCA_947069175.1 Scalesia atractyloides | reverse complement strand
ACCGAGTACGAGAGTATGAGATATGATCACCAATACCCGTCACATTACCATCCGTTATTATCGATGATACCACCGCTAGCATTGAAGATACAAACCAGCCATCACCACTATAGTCGCCTACGTTGTTGCCACAATTGCCGCCATCACCGACACAACCTCATCGTTGTCATCATTGACACCGTGACCATCACGCCACCGCCTTTGCCATCTTCACCTCCACCATTGCAACCACCACCACTTAGTAACTATTTTCTTTTCCAAAACAACTTGTGAGATCATTTTGAACATGACTTTTTTTTACCCGAACCAAATCAATAGTTTTTGAATCAATCGTTTTGACCCAAACTAGTTTTCACGCTAGTTTTGCAAGAAAACAACATCCAACTTTATCTCCAAGTTTCGTAACTATACACTCCGCACCTAAAACCACTGCAAATCATCAACCGTCATCCCACTTCTCCATGCCAATGTCAATGCCATTATCTCCATGTTTTTCAGTCATACCTATGCACCATCCAGGTAATTATCTCCCTCAAACCGCTGCAAATTATCTATACTTTCTTGCTGTTTCATCTCGATGAGTTTCATTCGTAGGTGTGTTTATTACCAATCAAACCAATCGCAAGCTTCTTCGAACAGTCAATTTTGACATTTTGAAGCCTAAGGTCAACTCTTTCCTCACCAACTGCTCCATATCTGTTCATGATTGTATTGTCTATTCCTTTGCCTCAAAACAATTTTGACTTTAAAAGTCAAGTGGTTGAGTTTTTTGACCACAAGATTGTTCACCAATTTTCATTTTCTAATAAAAAGTTTGTAAATTTATCAACCTATGTTACCATCTTGAACGTAGGCTAACTTTTCAGTTTATAGGGAAATCCGTATTAGTTTTGCAGTTGAAAACACAAAGTTTGACTCGAAAAATTCAAAATAAGTGTAGTTATTTTCTTGATTCAGTGGTACTACTTGTGTTTGTGCTTCATTTCTTTTAGGGGTGTTTGGATATGTTCGTAAATTGATTATTCCACCTCTTACATATAAGTTGGATTGTTTGGGTAGCTCGATTGTTATTCTGATTATAAGGGATTCAAGAATTTAATATTAATTATCAAGTATTTCTAACTTCAGAACAGATGGTTCAAATCCTCTGCTGGATATGTCCCCCCTGTATTGTCCTATGCCTATTCTAGTTAGAGCATTTCGGTTTTAGTTGATTTACATCCTCCACATTGGTATTAAGTCCGGTCAGAGGGTGGGTTACATGTTTTGTTTGTCATCGTGTGTCTAGTTAATGTATATATCTTGCTGGCACCATTGAAAGATGACTCATTTTACTGGAAACAATGCACTATGCAGGCCACAGGAGACAAGGAATCAAAGCCTAAAACAAAGAGTGTCATATGTATAGATTGTGATGGAAATGGTAAGTTTGTTGAATTCCCCTTCATTTTCATTTAAATAAGGGTCTCCTTGAGTATTTCTCGAGACATTGCATCATGTATTTCATAGATTTGGTTAGGGCGTGAATTTCTGACATGACACGAACCTTACACAAAATTCGTTGGTTTGGTTGAGTTTTGGGTCGAACCCGTGGACACGTTTAGCTAAACGGATCATGTTCACGTTGACTTGGCGGTTTGACCTTTACCCCTTTTATTTTTTATAAACTTCTGGAAGTATACTTCATGTTGTAACTTAAGCGATTAAGTATTTTATGCATGAATTTAGAATTTAAAAGATAAAAAAGAAATGTGGATCAGGTTTATGTTTTAAACGTATTTGTTTATATTATACAATTCTTGTGTTCCGCCATCCAAAAAAAATTATACAATTTTACTTTTTGTTGTAAATTAACATGCAAAAGAATAAAATAAAATAAAGATTTTGGGTTAAATGGGCGTGGTTGTGTCAAACAGCAAAAATTCGTGTCATGTTTGGGTTCGCATGTTGACACAATTTTCAAGATCGTCTCGTGTTTTGGTTCGTGTAAGATCTTTAACTCGACCCTCCAACACACGCAGACAACCCATTTAATGCTCCTATATTTGGTGTGGTTTTTAGGTGCAGTTCAATGTTCACAATGCAAAGGTACTGGTGTTAACCCTGAAGATTTCTTTAATGGACAATTTAAAGCCGGGGACTCGTGTTGGCTTTGCGGGTACTAATTCCATTCTCATTTCGGTTTGGTTCTCGGTTCTAGTTTTTATAGAGACATTTCTGGTCCGGTCTGGTTTACTTCATAATAGAACCAAACCATCTTTTCTTTACAAATTATTCTTTTTAAACTTTAAGGAAGTTGTTTTAGGTCTGGTCTAATTCAGACCCTGTGCTATTTCTTTTTGCAGGGGAAGGCAAGAAATGCTATGTGGAAGTTGCAATGGAGCGGGTTTGTAGGGGTTTCTTGAGTGGTTTTGACCATTAGATTCATCTGTAGGTATGTAAAAAGTTCAATCATAAACGCATAATAACATATAATATGTAAATAAGTTACATATTTCAGTTTTTGTATTTATTCTTCGAATTGAAAAAGATGTGATTCAAGGCTTTTCTGTAATGAGTCAACTTAAACGCTGTGTATGAAGTCATTCATTTGCTTCTGTAACAACCTAGTCGGTCAGAATCCGGGCGAAAGACATGAAAAACATGTTTTTCATCTTTTGTCTCAATGAGTTTTACTTTCTTTACGCCTTTTTTCTTCAGAAACTCGGCATACGTCACTCCCCTTTCTTTCAAGAAATCTAACTCCGCCACGAAAATGAACACGTTAGGAAACCGGCTCCATTCGGACATAGACACCTTCGTGTGTTCGAGGTTGCAACCGTCATAGTCCCGGTTCAAGCCTTCGGGTATGCTCAGCCTCCAAAACATATCATTGGACCTCACCTCATCAGTTGACCCCTGTCTCGTCTCTAACTCAGTCCGCTTCTCGCTACCAAAGTAAGGGTGAATCGGTATGATTCCAATGATTCTAACAGGACATTCTTGATCCCGAATTGCTCTAAGGGCGACATGGTGAGCTATGTTACCTCCGGCACTATCTCCTGAAAGAAAAACCCGGGAAAGATCGGCATTTTGGAGCCAAGAGTTGGTTGGTTTTAGCTGGCTCAACCAAATGAGAGAAGTGTAGCAGTCTTCATATGCAATTGGTAGCCTATTTTCTGGGGCTAGGCGGTAGTCTACGGATAGGATGATGGATTCGGAAGTGGCCGAAAGGTCTCCGAGGAAATGGTGGTAGCCTAGCCATGTGGTGGAGCCAATGCAAAAACCGCCACCGTGGAAATATACCAAGACTGGTAACGTGGTGGCCGCAGCAGTGGAGGGGATGAAAATTCGTGCGGTTATTCCCTTTAAAGGGTCTATGGTAACATCTTTGCACTTGTAACCATTGTATAGGTCAATGGAGGGCGGAGCCCTTTCGGGTATGAACCGCTCTACGGAGCCGTCAGAGAGGACTTTGATGAACTCTGAGGATTCGATTACGCTGGCGCCCATGATGGTGGTGTTGGTAGTGAGTGTGGAATGAGTGGTTTAAATAGAGTGGTGATTTCAATAGGTAGGTTGATCATGTTACTTGAGTTCTTGTATAGACTAATGTATTTATTTCATAGAATAAAGAAGTAATAAACATGAAAGATTATGAGGTAGAATGTTAACCACTCCATCACACAATTAGGTTGGCTGTTTCTTTTTCTTCTTTATATTGGTGCAGCGTTATTTCTGCTTGATGTTAAATGTTTGGCAAACTGTTATGCTAAAAGGCTGGTTTGATAATACACCCCTCGCTAATTTATTGCTTGAGCTTGTTCTTTTTATTGGATAAAAAACCCTCTCAGTAGTTGAACCTTTTTTTTTATACCTTTTAAACTACAAATGTTAAAAACAGGTGTAAAATGTTAGATTTATTGTTGTTATATGTCGAAATTTCTATAAATTAGTTAATCCACTTCTTCTTCTTCTTTTTTTTTTTCTATAGAATGTACGAGTGTGGTATGCCTAGTCAAAATTCATGTGACATATGCTAACAATGCTTGACATAGAGCCCGAGGCAAGTATCAGCATGGACTCCCCATCATTTTTTACTAGATTATCATTAGGGCGGAAGGGGCGCTCGTGGGAAAGCCAAGTGGCCGCACGGTGAAGGTGCCGCCAACACTTCAAGTGCCGCGCGGTGAAGGTGAATGCGGGGAGTTGTGCTACATGCGGAGAAGAGGAGGGAGTTGGGGTAATGGTGGGCTTCACTCTCTTTCAACCAATCATTGCATTTTTCTTTCTTTTAAAAAAAATGGTTTGAGTGAAACCATCTCTTATGTTTTTTTTGGCAAGAGTGGTGGTATGAGAGGGGGCAACCCCTTCACCCTAAGACTAAGTTTAGTTGTTTTAACTATACATCATTGTTAAAGTATCATTTCATTGTCATGTAGGTAATGGACCTTTAACTAAACAACACATTCACATGGGTGTGCTAGGTTTTAACTGATAAAAAAATAATGTGTGATTGGTTGGAAAAAGCATGACCCCACTCATTCTCTTTTCACACCAGCCAAGCCAACGGCGGAGGTGCCCATGGCGCCGGCCATTTGATTTGCATGTTGTTATGGGCTGAGATGGATGGAGTTGATTTCTCAGTGAAATAAGCGTCTGATACACTCGTCGGTTAATTTAAAACCAACAATATGAAGGTATTCTAAAAAATATTCGGAATTGATTTTTCGGTGAAATAAGCGGCTGGTACACTGTCGATGCTTCATTAGTGACATACCGTCACTGATGAGATGGTGGCATCCACTGTAGATGGAGCCATTAGTGATTTTACAGTAACTATGTTCAATTATCCATTAGCAAAGTCTTTACCCACACTCCTTTTCCCTCACAGACCTTGACCAACGGTTTACACACGGATCATGCCTTTACCAGTAGACTAGTGTTTGGATTTGTTTGATTTCATCTACATCAGTAGATTAGGGTTGGGATTTGTTTCATTTCATCTTTGCTTGTGTTACTACTCTAATGCACACATACCTTCTTTTTCCCGAAGTTCAACACTCTAATTAAAAAATTACTAAAACAATAGAAAAAGAACATCTAATTTTGATTTTTTAACAGGGAACCTTGATGAATAATCAGTGTGGCAGGTAAATATTTCTTTTTCACTCACCAATGTATCTTAATAATTGCAGTACTTTCAAGGTCACCCAATTTCCAAAATGCATCCACATCTCCATTTAATTATTTTTTATTTTTTATAATATTATATTATGGTTGAATTTGAGATGAGTACAAGAATACTTATCAACGGTGATGGTTTCAGTTATACTAATATAGATTTTTAATTGTTTAATTTTTAATTAATTTAATTATCATCTGATAAATTAAATTTGTTAACTTAAAAAAATCAATATACATCTGTTTTTAGTTCTTTTTCTCGACGCACTGATATTAATTTTGTTGATAGCGGGATTGCATTTAAACTAGAGTGTTTTCAGAGTATCGTAAGCAATAAGTGTTGGTATTCTAACAAGCCGGACCGATTCCAGCCGAATAACATCGGTAACAATATTCGTTTTTGTGGTTTTAGATCGATATAAACACGTGTCGATATGTTTTTGGCATATCATGACTTAATTTTTTTTGTGTTCTCTTTTGGTTGCTATAGTGACGACTGGTATCATAACAAACCGAACCGATATTGACCGAACTCCTGCCATGTAGCGCGGAGAATTCCCTCTAGTTAAAAATGAAAGCCCTACATTAAATATAAAACCAATGTTGTAAAAATCGTTAGGCGCTAGTCGGTCGATGAGGTACCGAGAACCGATTTATCGGATAGGAATTTTTATATTTAAATTTTGGTTTAATATATATATACACACACATACATTTTTATATGTAATTTTTTAAATATACATGTTCTAACTCCTCATTGACTCAATTGTAATTAATTGGAGGGAATTTATAAGGTTTGGTCAAAATTTGGTCGGAATCTAGCTAGAAATTGTCGGAAAAGGACCATCATTGACCACTTAGCGATTAATCAATCATTACTCGGTGAACCTCTGATTAGTGATTAATCAGCGACTAATTGGAGCCTAGGCAATTGTGAGCGAAATCGTTAACAAGCCAAGTTTTTTTGTGGTTGAGTATATCTTTGTCATCATTGTCCATATCGTCGCCTTTCATCGAAAGCACCATAAGTCAATGGTATCAGTTTTTTGTTGTTTGAGGGATAACAATTGGATGATACCCTCGTCGAGTATATCCATTTTGGCTTCGAGATCCAGTTGACTCGAAGATGAACTGTACCTTTATTTTTTTTGCCTTAGCATGATCTCTCCCCCATAGGGCGAGCTACATCAACCGGATCATCCGGAGTATAAAACTCATTGTTTGAATCATTTAAATTAAAATGGGATCGTGCATCCGAACCTACGTCGGTGGAAGGTACGCTCTTCGACCGTTTGGACTATGGGTCCCGCATGTCCAAACGTGGGACAAGATGCACTTTGTGCTTTTCCTTAAAATTTGCCACATTTGATCCATTGTAAATGTGTGGCCTTTATCTTGTTATAGGTTTTGTGTGCCTCGATATGCAAATTTCATTCACCGCATTAATTGATGAGGTTGTTGAAGATTGCATTAAAGGCGATAACTTTTCAATGTATTTCTCTCACTTTTCGAAAATTTGATTTGAATTGCGGTAAGGATCACGTTCCATGATGTTGTGGAAGGTTACATGGACGTGTCCAAAAATCGGATCCTCTTTGAGACTCACCTATGAAACCTAAATAATCATAAATAATATATTAAGAACATACGATATAGGGTGGGAGTTGACTATAAGTCCATTTATACAAAGTGTAGGAAGTGTCCTTGTGGTGACGTGTGACATCTAGGTATTTTTAACAAAAGGCATAAAGGTAATTCAATAATTAAGTTATATTTGGAAGATATATTTTTATACAATAAAATGAGATTTTTAAGGAAACCATGTATCTTTTAACAATTCAAAATTCTAAGTTACATAATTATTAAAAATGCATACCCTAATGATAATTCACTTGATTTTTTTTTGGTTCTTTCAATTGAACATCACAGATCAAAAAATGCGAATGTCCAATGCATTGATTGATTGTGGTGTTAGGTAAGCTTTCGTTTTTGCAAGTACTTGAATTCTCTATCTTGTGTTTTATTTGTGTTGTGGTTCTGTAACAATTAACAAGCCATGTGATCGATCATGAACAATTTCCTGACGTTATGTTTTATCTTTTAATAGTTTATTCACACTGTGTATTATCAATTACAAGTATAATGAAGAACATGTATTTGTAGTTATTGATGTTGTGTTTGTTCAGTTTTTGGTTCGTCATGATGTGTCATACTAGTTATTGTTGTTTATTTTTTTCCGGTGTGTTATAAGATTTTGTGTTCTTCACATAGTGTTATATTTTATTTTATTACATATTGTATATATTATGTGTCGAATAGTAATGTTATCATGTTTTGTGTTAACATAACGATTTTGTTTCGTCAAGTCTATTTTTCTGTGTTAGATATAGTGTGTTTTACATATATTGTAATGATCAAATGTTGTTGTATCAGATTTGATAAAACACATCATTCAAACTACAAAACACACAATTCTTTTAAATAGATCATTCAAACTTTAAAAGACATATGCTCACCCAAACACCCTATTAAAACACATAATTTATTATCATAAAACATATCATTCCTTAAAACACACGATTTAAACTATAAAACACGTCAACATATAAAGCACATCACACTGTCATATAAAACACAATATTAGTGGTAAAAATATATCAACTACTTGAAACTCAAATTTTTAGATAATATCACGTATAAAAAACGCTCATTATTATGGTGTAACTTTTTTTAAAACAAATTAAGTATAAAAAAATTATTGATTTTTTAAAAAACATGGGAAAGTTGCATGTGGCTTCCTAATTTAAGAAATACTAAATTTACTTTTATACCCTTAATCTAAGAAATTAATCAATTAATTAAAACAAATATTAAAATTTATCACTCATTTAATCTCATTCATCAATTACCCCAATCTAATGGCCATAATCACTTCGTATATATTTTAGAATAAAAAAATACACTTTGTAGATGAACCTCACCCTAAAAAAAAATATACATAAAAATGTAACATATTAGAAAAGAATAAATAAAATAGGTAATATATTAAAAACATAACATATAAAAAATGTAACTTATTAAAAAAAACAGAATACAAATATGAAATTATAAATAATTCTGGTAGGCGGATCCTCCGAGATGTCCACCCAAGCCCGAGCCGAAGCGTTCTCCTCCGAAGACGTCTACCTCTCCGCTATTCTTTGAATGGGTGGGGTGTTGCCCGCCTTATTTTTTGCTTTCTTTTTTGTTTTCCTTGCGAGGATCTGATTGTGTTGGTTGTAGTGTTGTATAATGTTGGGTTGAGTTTCGGGTATGACGGTTTGTGAACCTTGGGTGTTTAATGGTAATAGTCAATGTTCTTAGACCCAGACCCCCGGACAACCGAACCAGGCTTCGTAAGCAACACCGTGCCGATTTGCATGAACAAACCACTCGTGCCGTTGGCTGGTCAGTTCAGTCGGTGGTCAGCGGTTCGACTGGATAATCGGTAGCAGGATTTGGGCCGGTTCACCTTAATCGTTTACTCTGATCATAAACAGACCAGAACGTTACCGGTAACAGCGACCTGATTCAAATCTAAATGATGACCGGTCAAGATCTGAATAGACAAGAAAATTATCAGGCGGATTTGGATAAGATCGTTTGAGACACCGCCGCACATATATGTGCTAGACATCGTTTAACACAAACTTGGATTCTCTAAATGAAGGAGGAGAACTAAATAGAGGAAAGGAAAGGATATAGAAGTAATTATTAAGATGGTATAGTGATTTCAAAAAGTATATGATAATTTTGATGGGTTGCTTGTCGCTTCACATATTTATTTTAAAGTTCAATGCCATTTAGTCCCTTTAGTTTGGGTTATTTTACCGGTTTAATTTAAATGTTTTATTTTTTTGTTATAGGTCCAAAAAGGTTTCACCATTTTCATTTTCGTCCACTAGGTTACCTTCATCCATTTTTTATGTTCACGAGAAGGACAATTTGGTCATTTTATATGTAATTCTGTTAACTAGAAGGCAATTCGGTCATATGAAATAATCGAATTGCACTTCTCGTTAATGAAAATAATGGATGAAGTTAGTGATGTGCGTGAATTAAATATATTTTATTTCTATGATTTTCGTTCACACAAATTAGGTTTTAAAATGATTTTTACTTAAAACCAACTACACACACAAAGGGGCAAGTGTACCCGTCAGGTGGTAGTACAGTCTGTCGGTAAGACCCGGATATCAATTCGTGGACTCATTATCTCAATACTAGATCTTTGTTACTTTTAAACCTGGTTCAATTGATGAATTGATTTGTTGACTTTTTTTAACTATTATGAAAAGATAACAATTAACTATTTGAATTAATAAAGAACAAAATTAAGAAAGGTTGCTTGAATTAAGTATTCACTAATAAACATATGACAACATTTGAGAAAACTATGGTGATGCAAGTTCTAGATTCAACTAAGTTTCCACTCAACGTCTCATAGTTTTATAAATCTTGGGAAAATTATAATGATACAACATTTAATCACCTAAGATTCATTCTTTAAAGTTCTCTTGTTAAGTTGATGTTAATCTTTAAAACTGAGTTAATTGTTTGTCAAAACTCCTAACTCTACAAATTAAGGAAAACTACTATGAACAACACATTAATCACCCTAACTTGGTTTCAAGTAAATGGCATCTTCAACAAGTTCTTGACATGAATCACAAGCATGGTCATGCTAGATAACAACCTTGGCCTAAATCATCAATCCAAACATGAACACAAATATAGAATCCATATAAACGTTCATATAATCTTTCCAAATCCAAATGCAAGAATTCATACTCATATTCAAATCATCATTCTAATCATGTTAGCAATTACCATTCCTAGTTTCATGCTATGAATCAAATCAACAAACTAATAAGATTCTAACAATCATAATCTCTACATCGGCTTTCAAACACTACACGTAAATACTTATGACCAAACATTCAAGAATAATGACTTTAAATATGAACAGGCATTCCAAGAACAAGATCAAATATCATCATGAAGATTAAAATACAACAATCACCACATCTATTTCCATGTTGTCAATTGTTCATTAGCTTCAACAAAATTCAAGCAACACAACTGTTTAGCCTAGAAGGCTCATAATAACTAAGACAAATGTAAAGTAATATATATTGTGCATGAATAACAAGTGGAATACTAGAGTTTAAGACAAGATAATTAGTGAAATGAGTTGAATATCAAGTGATAGAACCTTCCTAAAGGCTCCTTCGTCAATCTCCAAGCTTCCAAGATTAGCTTCTTGAGCGAGAAATTCACCCAAATGCTCCAACTCTCCTTTAAATGAGCTGAATTCACGTATTTAAACTACTGGGCATTTGGCACGACCGTGTCACCTTTTGGCAAGGTCGTGCTTGGTAAGTGTCAGGTGCCTTTCTGAGTTGTTGACCAAGTTTGATGCCAAATCCGGAAAGATCCCGCTAAATTTCCCCGAGGTGGCACGACCATGCCAAAGTGTGGCATGGTCGTGCTTATCGATATCGTACTCGGAAATGACTAAGTTGATCTCGGAAATTAGCTGATCAAGACTTATGATAGCATGAGCACGGTCGTGCTTGGGGTCGGCACGATCGTGCCATGTGTTGGACTGGCTTGGTTTGCGCAGACTGATGGTAGTGCTAATGATAGTGCCGGCTTCCGAGGGCTTGGCACGGTCGTGCCATGGGTTGGCACGGTCGTTCCATATCTGGCAGTTTGGCTGAAATGTTCCATTTTGCCAATTCGCTCCAAAAGCCTTTGTTTCTTCACCGGGCCGAAGCCCGGACCTGTATTTTCACAAACAACTAGTATCAAGATCAATGAAAACACAACGAATTTCCGCATTAATGCGGAATATTTGACGTTTAAAAGATGTATAAGTTCTTATACATCAGTTAGATAGTGGGCTAAAATGGCAATGATGAAACCTTTTTGGACCCACAATCAAAAAATGAAACATTTGAACTAAACTGACAGAATGGCTTAAAACACAAAGAATAAAATGGCATTTAACTCTTTATTTTACTTTCTGCTTTCCATTTTGATGGGTTGTTCACTTCAGATATTTATTTTACTTTCTAGTTTCTTTATTTTACTAAGGATCAAATAGCAAGATTAATCTTGGTAGAAAGTAATCTTGGCTATTCACATGACAAAATAGAAAGACAAGTGGGAAAGGTATTTTCGTCTATTACAAAAAATAGTCTTATATTTAAAAAACCCAGGATATATTCTATTTCATCTCACCCCACCCCACCCCACCCCACACACCACCACCATCACTCCACCACCCACCGTCACCACAACACCAACCGTCACCTTCCCCTACCACCACCACCATCTTCATTTCTATACCTCACCACCAACCATAGCTGGCGTTACACATCAATGACGAACACCACACTCATTAATCTCGATCGAACGCCATCAGATTTGATCAAACAATCTTAGATTGTGATCAGGCTTAGATTTTGATTGGGATATGAAAGACGGAGAGATGAGATGCAGGAGGAGTGTTGGACGAAGAGAACGGTAGCATTGTTTCCGGAATTTGTTTATTGCGTTTTATGGAAAGAAAAGGATTTGTGTTTCTCCTTGTGTTGTAATATTTTTGGAGCTTGAGTTCATATGGAAGCCATTGCTGAAGCTTGAAATTGCAGTAAGGCTACTCGGTATGGGAGGAGGGTAGTCCTTGGATGATGACCCTCTACCACAGCAGCACGTTATAGTCCTTGGAGGATGCACCTCCAAGGATGAAAGCAAGGAAATAGGTGATGACCTTACCCCACCTAGTTTATTTATTATTTTTCTAAATTCATCTAGTTTTTTAACATTTAATAAGATTTAAAATAAAATTATTAATATTAAAAACCAAACATTATATAAGTTAAAAAAACATAACCTAAAAAAATAAAAATCCTAAGAACTTCACTTTTTCTCGATCTTCTTCCGGATACGAGTTTATATCGGTTGTCATTATCTCCACTCTTTATATTCATTCTTCTCATTCTTCAACCGAACCCATTCTTCCACCTTACGTTCCTTCGTTCTTGCCTTTTGGGCCGTGACCTCGGTGTACGCTTTGAACTGTGCCATAAACTCGTCCATTTTGGAACCGTCCCCCGTTGCGGCTTGTTTTTTTGCAGCCGCCGCCTTTTTGGATTTGTCCCTGCCCGAGGGACGTTCCTCGCTCGAACCCCATACTCTTCTTTGTCAAATTCGGGCTCGTCGTTTATATTTATTTGGCATCATGCATCCGAGCCCCCCACACTATAACGACCTGTCCTCGAGGTTTTTGTTCGTTTAGCCATTGCAAACTCATTTGGAATCGGCACCCACTTGTTACTGGTTCGCAAAACTTCCCAAGCCCGTACGTGTGGGAAAACGACCCGATGCGAATCTTCCTATTTACGCATCGCCTCTTCCAAAACAGTTTCGTCACTCATCCCACTACGACGATTAACACTAGTATATAAATTATTATATATCACCGAAAACTGGTTCACGACCGGATGCATCTTTCGCGAGTTCGTAGAGATGGAATTGATATCGCGATAATGACCTTGTTCCATAATCGCAAGAAACTTTGATGACATTTCTTTCCAAAACACATCGTTGGTTTAGTTGTTACCTATATTTTTAGAATGTAACAAAAGCATATATTAAAAAATGTAAAATTTATATATTTTTTGTATAAAGTTTATATATTTTTAGATACGACAATGGGGCTTTTTGATGTGCTAATCAACGCCTTCGCTAACGCCTCCTCCTTGATCTTTGTCCAAGGTTTTACCTTGGCTTTCGAAGGTTGATCTTTGTCACCCGTCACTTGATTCCCTTTTTTCCGTTTCGAGGATTGCGGTTGTGGTTGGGGAGACTCCGGAACACATTCTTCAATGTCATCTTCTACGGTTTGTGGTTGGGGAGACTCTGGTGTTGGCAAAGGTTGTGGTTGAGATTGAAATTGCGAGTTGAACGGGTTTCGCATCATCATTTGTTGTAACATTTACATTTGTTGCATTGACCGGAATTTGTTCATTTTAGAGAAAGCGTTGGGGGTTTGTTGAAAACCCGAGAAAGTGTTGTAAGAAAATTACGAGGATGACCAACTCGGTTCCATCGTAGGATAGTAGCGGGTACCGAAAATGTTTTGGATTGGTTTTTCGGTTGTTCGGGTTGTATGGATCCATGGCAAAAGTAGAAGAATTTTATAAAAAGTAGAAGAATTGTATTAAGTTGAAAGAGAGAATTAGTTGAAGTGTGTAAAAATGGGGTGATTTTGGTATATTTGTAGGTAAAATTATTGTTTTTAAGGAAAATTGATTTTTTTAAATTATAGCTGTTGTCAACGGCTCAAAATTTGTCTCATCTGCTCCGTCGATGGAGACATTCTAGACGCTGCCGCCTCTACGAAAATGTGTTAAAGGGTGTCGCCGGACAATACTGGACCTGGACGACCTGACAGCGAGTAGCCTAAAGTAAAAGCCAATATTCATATGACTTTTTACAAGGTGAATTTGGATAAGATGATTCTTATTAAATGATTTGTCAATAACTTTACAATTTTGTTTGTTTGTTGGGTTGTTTACTTTTATGAAAAAATACCACTGTTATTTTTAGTTCTTGTTTTGAATTGCGTTTTTGGAGGACTTTGTTTTATTTTATTGATTTGTATTTTCTATTTGTAGTTCACATGTTTTTAGCATAGATATCACTCTATTTTTTATCTTGATTATTTGTATCGCGTTTTTGAGATTTGGTGTTTCAATATATCTTTTTCTTTTAAGTTATTGTGTTTAAAAAAATGAAAAAACATATTTTTTTATATTTTAATCCATTGCATTTTATAACACATTAGTAAAGTATTCTTTTGTGTTTTTAGTGTATTGCGTTTTAAAATAATAATTTTCTTTTATGTTATTAGTTCATTGTGGTTTAGAATAAACACATTCTTTTGTTTTTTAGTCCATTACGTTTTAGAAAAAAAAACACTTTCTTTTGTGTTTTTAGTTTATTGCGTAGAAAAACACATTTTTTGTGTTTTTCCCATTGCGTTTTAGAAAAAAAGGCATTTTTTATGTTTTTTATCCGTTGCGTTTTAGAAAAAAAATCATTTTTAGTGTTTTTTGTCCATTGCGTTTTACGCATCTGATTTATAGATATTTTTTTTCAAAAGTATAGCAATAGTGTACTCGTTTTAAAGATCAAATACGCTTGTTTTTATGATGAAACTTTTATAAAAAAATAATGTCGCATGAAAAAGTTATTAACCTTTTAAAAATAGGGGGGATTAAAGGAGAGAGAAACTATTGACTTGGATGGACTAGAATACGCTTAAACTAACACATGCGTCTCCTTTTATTTGTTCAATCTCATACATTTAATCATAGTCCTTGGTTACTTAATAGATGGTTAAGATTACCTTCTATCTTTACTACCCAAATAAACTTTCTATTATATTCTGGCCCTAAACTGGCATTTACTATTACAATTTTATATAATTCATTTTTATGTTTTAAGTAATTATGTTATGTTTTAGCTATTAGGATATTAATTCTTTTTAAGATATACTTATATCTTTTATATATTTAACATTTAAAATAACCTTCGGTTCTTAAATTTGGTTTGACCGTCTAACAGTTCGACTAGTGACCCACTAGGACGTCTAGTTTGACATCCGATCTGATTTTGAAAACATTGGTAATAAAAGATCATACTCATATGGATTTGCGCCCGCCCGATGACAACCGACGAAGAGGTAGTTGTTGGATTGAGAGTTTGGTGTGTTGGGAGAATTCAATATGCTTTAGTATGGGTTGTTTGAGTTTATGTAGCCCAAGGAAACATGATTTTGTAAAAATGTGTGGAGTTTTATAAAAAGAGATGGAGAGAAAAGAGAGTTGGAACTGATGTTTGGTTAAAAAAAATTAATTAATTATTTTACATTGAGCGGTCATGTAGCGGTCTCATGACGTTGGCCATAAACCCCACCCCAAAGATCCTCCTCCACCCCGTGAACTCTCTCCCGTCTCCACCATGCCCCTTCCACCGGTGTTCTTCGCCTCACCATGTTGCCTTTTATAAGACTACGGGGTGTGGGCGTGGCTGGCCCTTTAACGCTAGCTGCTCCATCCTGGATTGGCGTTGCCAATTTGGCGTGGAGATTGAGCTTGGCGGGGAGAGGGGGGGGGGGGTGGACAAGGTGACATGGCTGGATTTGGTTGGCTGATCCAATATGGCTGGCTTTGATTGGCTACTTTAATAAAAAAAATTTACATAGCTGGTCACGCCAAGCTAAGCCACGTCACACCCCTAGTTTTTGAGTATTACCTTGTGGATCCCTCTCTCACAGTATATTAAGCAATGCCTCCAACCTGAACCCCTTCGTACCCTATAGTCTTAACAAGTGGGAGGCGTTAAATGATAGCATGGGGTCTAAGATTAACAAAAGCAAAATACAATTATGGAAGAGACACTTTCCAGTTATTCCAATCTAGATCCACATAGTTAGATTTGTTTTTTGACATTGTATTTTCAAATGTAGATTTTTAATTTATATTTTTGTTCTAGCCAAAATAACGTTAAACTAAAATTTTCTTTTATTTGAACTAGTTTTCATTTAAAATAGATTTATTACATATCATTAATGCTAGACAAAAGTAATATTTCATTTTCATTAATTTAAGACTGGCTCTTTCTATTTTAGTGAACAATTTTATTACACTACAAAATATATTTTCAGGTGGGGTACGATACTTCCCGATTTAGTTATTTTAATACTATTGGAAAATAATATAGTAATTACACCAACAACAACCATAATCTTACACATACAGGTTGTTGGCAAGGACTGGGAAATGAGGAAGATGAGACATAAGTCTTTTCTTTACCTCAAAGAAAAGAGACGTTGCTTTTAGTGAAACCTACGACTATAAATCATGCCTAACCATAAAAATAAATAAAACATACATAGCTATCCAATAGCGCAAATTCAAAAACATAGTCTAAAAATGCATAATAAAGACAAATAACACACAAATGAACACATAAAACAATGATAACAATCTAAGACCAGATAGAGAAAGCTCTTTAAGGCAATAGTATTTTATCCTATATAATTTCAATACTCTACAATAGTTTCACGATCATGCAATCATCAACGAGCCATGAAAGTTGTGTAGATACCATATGTCGTGGAGATTTTTCTTTCCTAGTTATTATTGACAAATCATATTACTTGCACACATATGTAAAGACGATATCAACCATTAAGATAATACCATACACTATTGAAACTAATCTATCATTACCAGATTGATTGTATTCTAAGTATTCTATGTGATAATGTAGGTGGGTTCAACACGAAAAGATAAGGTAGTTAACCCACCATCTTCTAAACACTAGCTTGTCTTCTAAACTTAAAAGGTTAAAAGGAGATAACGGATCTCCTTATTTTAAACCCTAAGAATATTATCTTGAGACCATCCACCCAAGAAAATTGCATCATCCTGATAAAATAAATAAAATAAATGAGACAACTGACTTTATTTTTACCCACCAAAACTGGAGCAAACAACCCTATCCCGATAATCAGATACATGGTTTCGGGTAATCAAGTCAAGTATCACCTAATACCATACAAGTACCTGAACCGGCGAAAAATGTAAACTAATCCCTTACATAAAATATATTTCAGGCTATTTCCATTGGTTTATCAAAACAGTTCTGTATGTATGTAAAGGAAAACATAATAAGAGTGACAGGTAAGCTAATTCTGTATGTATGTAAAGGAAAACATAATAGGAGTGTACCAGGTAAGCTAGCAACCGCATAGGAATAGATGTAGACTACATAAATGTCAGCTTGGTCGAGTTCTCTTTTAGGGTGTACAATTCTGATAGGGTTTATGTGTTCTGAAGAACAAGGTTATGAGAGAGAGGGAGAGAGATAGGACTTATTTTAGGGAGTAATGATTTTATTGTGTTTGTCTAACCCGAATATCTCCCTAGTCATATCTCTATATATACATCCAAGGGAAGACTCTTATTTAGTTAGTAAGGATAATACGATTCATCAACAATTACCAACTAATATATTATAAAGTATAATTTAATTTTTTGATCTATTATTATATAAATGATTGTAATGGCCATATATAAATAAATACGTTATTTATTTATTCTTACATTTTCTCACTTGACCAAGTAATTATTTATTATGAGCATTAGATAAACCTGATTAGGAGTTATTACTCATTTTAGCTATAAACAAAAACCGTAGTAAAGAAAAATAGCCGTTGAGTCATCATTCAACTCAGGACCCCCATTAGTCATACTGCAACCTCAATTTAAAACTTAACAGTTATGATCAAAATTTACAAGTAAGCCCTTAAAACGTTTGATTTGTATTAGAATTGTCTATATGTCATTATGCATGCTGAACATATTTAGAGACATACAAATTCTAAATGAATGAGGAAAATCAATAGTAAATCATTCATAGTACGATATACAGTTGTACATATTATCAATAAACCCGTCATTATTATAGCACTTACATAATATTATGGGTGATAGACTGTTAGTTATAGGATCCTTAAGCATATCAAGAATGTATTCGATACAAAACTTAGTTTCCTCAGTTCGTTCATAAACAAATAATAATTTCATATCGAAATTTAATGCAATACCTTTCGAACTATTACAAATTAAGGAAACATGGTAGCTGATTTTATCACAATAAGTCTTCAATATATTACTTTTGTGGAGTTAATAAACTTATGAGTTCACTGATAAGTTTTCAACAACATTTAATGACTATTGGTTTGTGATTAGCAACATATCATGTCACTATAACGAGTAATCAACCGGTTTGAGTTCTCAATTCTTCTTTAAATTATAGTCTCCTATTTGTAATACTCTATAAGATGCTTCATATTAATATAGACATATCTAGTGTGTTGCAATGTGAGTAATATCAGAACGAGTATAGACTTAAACCTACACAAGGCTCCTGATTAATGAAGCATAATGAAATAATCTTATTGATCCTATTATCCTTTAAAGGAGAGAAATATTGATTTGTTACTTGTAAGGACCCATTTAAGGTAAAACTTATGGAACAAAAATAATGTCCCATTGGTCTATCTCGGTATGTTATGATATCCATCATATAAGAGATATATCTGAGATCTATTTTATCAAAGTATGTTTGAACAATGTTTTGACTTATTAAACATATACTTGTGTCAAAAGAATGTCATCTATTTAAGGACAAGTTTGTTTTAGTTGCTCCACTCATCTTGAGGTAGGTACATTAATCCATTTGTTCCTTGATAAAAATAATTTGATGCTTGCATTAAGATTTCATCACACTTTGATGTTTGCATTAACTTATACATGGATTTTATTGGCTTACAGATAAAGTGTTCTTTGACCTTCAATTTAGAAGTTTCAGGATGTTTATGAACATATATGCAAGTCAGATGTTAGAGAAAGTTGTTGTTTTACTGTTCATCTAATGTAGCTCTAAATTGTTATAAGTTACTAGAACACTGATGATCCCTAAAGAAACTTTTGTAAGACAGATAAGAAGATTTTTTGATAATTTATCTCATCTTGAATATAACCTTTTACAATCAACCATGCTTCTTAGTGTCTTAACGTTTGTATTAGGATTTAGTTAAGTTACGAATACCCTCAGGTGATTCAACCAAATCCCTAATGTTATTCTAACACATAAAATCAATTTTGCTAATATTAGCTTTATACAGTTTAGAAGATTAATTTTGCTAATGGTTTAATTTAGAAGAGGTAGGATCAAGAAACTTTTCCAAAATACATTTCAGCTCTAGTTGGTGAGGTTATATAATCATCAAAGTCGGTATGTTTTTGAACTTTGATGACCTCCTGAGTTGATTATTGGGTTTATTAGACGTTTCAGATTTATTGATTGCTCTTAGCTAAGGTGTTTTCATTTTTAAGATTCAAGTGTGTAAGAGTTGGTGTAGTAGGGTGTACAAGAGGTGTAATCGGAGTTTAATTTAATGACTTTCTCCCCCCGCCTCTTGTATTCTTTGCAAGTCATGATAAATAGTTTTCCTGCTCCCACTGACCTTAAAAGTTTTTAGGAACTCAGAATGCTTAGGGTCAATAATTAAAGACGAACATATTCTAATAAAGAAACAAATTAATGACATTAGTCGTTATGGTTTCTCTTGTTGAGGAATATTTTTAGTTTCATTAAGAAATTTCAATGCCCACATTTAAAGCATTAGACTTTACTGAGACAATTTGTACAAGAGATGTAAATTGAGATAATATTTAGTTTTCACTGCCCTAACTGTTGCAACTCTTGCAAGTTATAATAAAAACAATTGATCCCATTGATCTTTGATATCTCTATGAATACTACAAGAGAAGTTTCAATGATGTACATGATGCGAGAACCTATCATACATATGTTAGACTTGATTTGATTTCCTTAATCCAGATATCATAAGAAAACTTAGGGACATATTTAGAAGAAATCATATTAAGTATATATATTTGAAAGATCTCTTAAAGACCGTGAACCATAGGAGACATATTAGATACAAGTCGATAATCTTTTAATGATAAATGACATAGTATGGACATTCCGTTTGGAATAAGTTCCACGAAACTTTTGGTGGACTCATACTTATTCCTTAAGCCAAGTAATATTTAGGGCATCCAACAAGTGATTTAAAATCACTAAGAATGGATTAGATAAAAAAAAGAACCATCCTCGTCAACCTTGTCATGATTTCTCATGAAATTTGGTTTCAGTGGATGGATTTTATAAGTCTCATTTATCCTTTTGTTAAATTCTCATTTGTATAATCTCAAAAGATGTGAAAGTGCATAGTATCATCTGGTTCTATCTTATAAATGTTTCTATCGTATAAATGTTTCTATCCAGATATTGATAACAAATATTATGAGAGATTAAAGTAAGGGTGACTTTATGTTGGCTATGCAAACCTCACATTGTCATAATATAGCTTAAGTATTAATAATAATTTCTTATTAATTTCCATAATATATAAGGTATCATACAACATTATTAGAAGACCGTTTTTATGGTTCTTATATACTTAACATTTAATTTTGTCACTAACCTCATGTTAGTTATTTTTGAATTCTAGTAAGGAAAACGTGTAGAACTAGACCAACCTATCATGTGTAATTTGGGATATTAAGATTGGCAGACTTAAATATCATCAATTGGGGACTACCTGCCGGCCATTCTTTTGAATTATGGATAGTCTCGTTGCTTATGCATAGTCTAATTGTATAATTATGCAGTGAAATTATCCCTTGAAGAACCTTAGAGTTGAATTAATACTTGTATCTTGTCCATTGACCTTATAACAATCCTCTTTTTAGGTTTTAGTGGTAGTGAGATAAATAAATCTTATTTTCCAGTTTCAGAAGTATCTTTTCCTTTACAATACACATATGTTGCTAATCAACACACTTATTTTCCTTTGGTACTTCTGAGTGGTATAGTTGATTCTTAAAGCATCAATTTGTACTAGTAGAAGAGTTAGTATATAATGTACTGGAAAAGTGTACATATTCTCATATGTAAGCCCTTAATTCTATGTGTCATGGTATTGTAAATTTTGATGTAATCAAGAATGACATTCAACCTTATAGTTAGAATTTGAAATGAAAACATACATTTTAGGAGTTATTTTAATTATTCCACAGAAATTAGATTAGTCTTAGGAAAAACTTAATCTAGAATAAACCTAGTTTTAGCATTATATAAATGAGTTCTTAATTATCATAAGAGATATTATGTTTGACTTATCCCATTTATCATGCTCTACCTTTCTTTTGAAGTAGGATTGTCGTGCCTTAATCGATAATCAAGAATATAATTCAAGAGCAAATCTTATAGAAACTCTTTAGTGAAACAAAACACATTAGGTTTTAAGATTAGAGTGGATGATATAGATGAGATACAAATTTATAGAAGAAAGTTTTAGTGAGTACTGTTATGGGTTATTGAGGTAAGGTAGACTAAAATATAATTGTAAGTTTAATGAAAGATCAATAATGTGAGGATCATTATTTGAAGAAGCTGTGATATGTCAATTATTAACATCAAACTAATAGACAAAATTTATTAAAAGTTCTACTTAAACGAAGTCAAATCACCTTTGGACAGAAATGAAATAATTTAACTATATGTGCAAAATAATTGTGACATCTCACCATTGGGAAGAAATATGACAATTATCTTAGTTATGCACGGGTTAGTTATGCAAGACATGAATGAAGCACATCACATTTGGGCAGAAAACGAGACATTCATGTATCTAAGATATAAATAACATAACTTTTAATTAAACTTAAACAATAAAATAGTTGTAGCACATTACCTTTGGGCATAAGTGAAACATCAAAACTCATTCAAGTTAAGCTATTTAATTTTGTAAAATGTAAGTTATCTAAGTATTACAAAACCATTCTAGTTAATTCAGTAAGATTTCTCGATAAGAGTTTGTAGGAATTGAGTTCTCTATTTTAGGAGCGCTTTATATTATGAGTTCTCTATATTTATGTGTACTCGATACTTATGAGTTCTCTATAATATAAGGGTTTACGAGGTAGTGAATGTTCATGAGAAGACTTGAGTTCTTGAGTTTCATTGAGTTTTCGAGAAAAGAACTAGAGTTCTTTAGTTTATTTAGTTCTTGAGTTGGTGTGATCTCGAGAAAAGAACTAGAGTTACTGAGTTGCATTGAGTTCTTTAGAAAAGACACGAGTTCTCGAGTTGCACTGAGTTCTCAAGAAAATGTGATGTCAAGAAAAACTTTGAGTTCTTGAGTTAGTGTTAGTTTTCAAAAAAACCCATAAACTTAAACTTCACAGAATCTGATCTTATAAACCTTAGTTTGTGACCTTTATCTACAAACTTGAGAACTTTGTGATAAGGATAAATTTGGTTCAAATCTTTTAGAGATTAAGAGTTATATTTGTTTCCTAATTTAGTTGGATTCAAATCTTTTGGAGATTTACCTAAATCTTTAAGTTTATTTTTTATTTCTAATGAGATTATAACCTGATTATAATTAAAACAAAACCATTCTTATTTCCAGAATTTCAAATAGAAAAAATGTGAACACGAATTAAATAGAAAAATGTGAATTATTGTAAAACGTTTTTCATAAGTTTTGTTTTCTAGTTTTAATTCCAGATCTAATAGAAACAAAACAGAACTGATTGAGCAACATACGCTCTAATAACCACATGTTGATCAGTTCAGTATGTATGTAATGGAAAACATGATAAGAGTGTACCTGGTAAGCCAACAATCACATCAGGAATATATGTAGACGACATAATTGTCAGCTTGGTTGAGTTTCCCTTTAGGGTGTACAGTTCTGATAGGGTTAATGTGTTTCGAAGAACATGATTATAAGAGAGAGAGGGGGGGGGGGGGAGGGAGAGAGAGAGAGGAGATGGGATGAATTTAGAGAGTAATAATGTTATTGTGCTTGTCTAATCATAATATCTTTTTAGTTATCTTTCTATATATACACCTAAAGGGAAACCCTTAATTAGCTAAAAATCAATTTTTGTCCTTTATCTATATATCACATTTCAGCGGTATCCTTTATCTTTAAAATTGACGAGTTTGTACTTATTGTTTTAAAATCTTACATGGTTTGTCTTTTAGCCCTAACTCAGTTAAGTTTTTCCTGTTAAACTAAAGCATGTGCAAGGCACATGATGGTATACTTGTCTTTTTACCCTATTAATTAAAAAAACATTTTAAAGAAAAAAAATTAAAGAAGTAAATATCAAGTCATCTTTTTCTCTCTCTAAACAAATAACTGAAGACTCTTCTTCTCTCCATATCTCTTTCTCTGTACAACCACCACAACCCTTCTTCCACCACCACCACCAGCACAGCCCTCGTCTACACTACATCGCTCCCACAACCACCACCAACCACCGTGCGCCACCGCGACTTGTTTCCACAACCACCACCACTGTCAGCGCTACCGTCATCATCAACCACCATCAGCTGCCATCGTAAACAAGGTCGTCATATTCAACATACGTTTCATTTTTCAAAATTGAGTCGTCCTTTAGGATTTCTAGATCGGTTGATTTGGCTTCAAGAATTGGGGGGTTTTCAGTGGAATTAGAATTGGAGTGGGGGAGTTAAGGATCTGAAAGTGGGTTGTATAGATCTGGAGTTTGTAAATGGATAATTAGGGATCGAGAGTTTGTATAAATGGATAATAGGGTTGTTGTTGCCATTTTGGGTGTGAAGTGACATGCGGCGTTCATTAATTTAGATTTAGATGTAATAATATATGTACAGAAAAATGCATAGTAATTTTGAAATTTAAGAATTAGGATTTTATTGATTTATAAAAGAAGCTTGGTGTTGATTTTGTGGTGCTTGCAAATGATGGTTTAATATGTTGATTTTGTGATTATGATAGTTGTGGAGGTGGTGGTTGGTGAGGGTGGGTGGCAGTGGTGGTAGATGGTGGGATAGAGGGCTGATGAGAGGTATAGAGAAAGGGGGGGGGGGGGTAGAGAGAGAGATAGGTGGGAGAGAGGTTTGTCTGTATATTTTATATATGTAATATGTAATATTATATATTAATTTCTTAAATTTAATTTGTTTTATTTATTAATGTAATTTTAACTATATAGGTAAAAAACTACTAATATAAGGGTAATAGGTCCCGTCAATGATTAGTAACTAATATATTATAAGGTATATTTTAATATTTTAATCTATTATTATATGAATGATTATAATAAACATATATAAATAAATACATTATTTGTTTATTTTTACAATCATAGTTTCATAGTGAAAACACATAAGGGAAGCAGTCTCCTTTTTCAACTGGATCACTTGATTCTTCTTATGTTAAAAAAATCCCTTTTTATTTCTGTTTTGTTACTTGCCAGCCACAGGCCACAACCAACATTATATATTCCAACGTTTGTTTTTCACATACTTTAATCTTTTTGTAGGAATCCGTTCGCATAAAATAAATAAAACTTTATTTAACTGAATTACACAAGCAGAAAAATAAAGAAAACAGAAAATTTACAATACGGATTACAACTGAAATAATGAAAATACAAGAACAAAATTTAAACAGAAAATTGTCCTTGGCTGTAGGATCGTGTTAGACACGGGTCCCTGAAAACAATTTCGAGTCTCCCAGGAGAACTCGTTTGTTTCCAGGATACAACAGCCCAAGCAGTTGCACTGCCGGAGATGACCACAACCCGAAGGTGTACGTTGTTGCAAGAATGGTGATGATTTATTGTAGGTTTTGGTGTTAGTGAGGTGATGCTGTATTTATACTCATCTGGGTTGAAACAGTCAAAAGGAATTAACTTAACGAATTAAATTGCATTAAACGTCTTTAATGCACTTTAATTCGTCAGTTACATTCCTGGTCAAGACCCTTGACTCGTCTGTTTCAACTGCTGAAGTGTAACTGATCTGTCATTAACTTGGAAGCAGCAGGTCGCGCGCGCGCGCCTTCATACGCCAGCCTGCTGGTGCGCGCGCCAGTGTGCCTCACAACCCTGAGCGAGCTTACTGGTACGCAACCCCTTGTGCGAGCATCCGTGCGCAAGTATGGCTCACATCCTTGCGCGAGTCTACTGGTGCGCTAGCCCTTGCGCGCGCACGCCACGTCACTAAGGAACCCATCGGGTCACGCCCCACAGTCGCGCCATACTGGTTCACTTTGGTGCGCTGCGCGCGCACGTCAGGCATCTGTTGCGCAACCTGGACTACCTGCACCATGCGCCACTATCTGTGTACCTGCGCCCCTTGCCACGTTTCCTTCTAGGGTCTGCGCCACCTGATCCTTGCAGCCTTTGCTGAGCCACGCGCGCGCGGTAAAAAATACAAAGGCGGCTCTCGGCGTTCAAAGTGCAAAGTGCGCCATCAAAGCGCCACATTGCGCCCATGCCCCACGCCACACGCGCGCGTACACGCATGGGCGAGTTACGGTGCTTTGAACCCTTCGCGAGTACACTTAGTGTGTGCTTCCATGAAACAATATGGAAGGAGTGTTCCCACTTAAATACCCATTTAAGTTTCATCACTCCTCCTATGTGGGACAAGATGCTACTTTCCCATTTATTTCAGCATTCAATGTTTCAAACATCCAAACTTTGAGCATCGATATCTCATTCATCTTAGCTTCGTTTTGGACGTGGTTTAGTTCGTTGCGAAGCTCTTCCATTATGGAACACAAACCCGGAAATAAATATCTATATAAACCTCAGTTTATATATTTATTTATCGTCCAAAATTAGGAAATACCCATTTCCTATATTTATGAAAAATGCTATTTTCACTAAATTTCCAACAAAGATACATGCTTAACAAATTGTACAATATATATACATGCACTCAGCGCTAGAAACTATAGGGTCAAGTATGCTTGTTGGTCGGTAGATTGGTCGAGGTGGTCAAGTAGCACAGGTACACATCCTCTTTAATATTATGTTAGTGTTTACAACGTCACACAACACGGTCGTTGGATGATCGTGGTAGGCCCTTGATATGTCCGGTTATAAATAATTTCCGATGGCGATTATCCCTTTTCTCTCCCACGTTGTCTAGGATGATGTGTAGTATATTTGACACCTTATAGGAATACAAATTCACTCATTACCGTCAGTGTGTTCTTGAAAACATCAAATTGTGAGTGAATAGTGTGTATCACCTACAATATTATTATAGCATTTCGTGTCGATTTTTAAGAAACATGGCAACCACAATTGCTTACATGGTTACTTTTAGCGAATTACTATGTGAATTTCAAATTCCACTATCATTATGTTAAACCCCATCGTTTCTCAAGAGGGGGGGGGGGGGGGGGGGGTTGAACAGTTCTCTTTTTCTTTTATCACGGTGTGGTTTCATTTTCCATTATCGCGGTGTGGTACAATTTGTTTAGTTGGATTTTATGATTTGTATTATTGGATTCAATTATGTTTGCTTTGTTCTTTATTATCTTGTTTTATTATTTGATCATCGAGTGTTTGGCCTAGACAATTTTCTTTCAACATGATATGTTTTCAAACAAATTATGAGACTCATTAAGATAAGAGTAATAACTCAACCATCTATATAGATAAAAAAAAGAATTATTAGGATCCATCCATGGTAATTCACCAAACACATATGCTTTACCATAAGCAAGGTGTGCCATGTCAACAAAAGAGTCCAGGATTAGGATTACAACATCCGATATAATCGTTTCGGCTTTACACATGGACGATGGCATATGGTCATCTCAAGATTAAGACCTCAATCTTGACAGGATTTACACATGCAACCTTCCTTTCCTACACCCGAATGACGCCAACTCAAATCACCGCTAATGAGATCCATGTAGTTAACACAACCAAATACTTTGTGTTATAATAATAGTATAATAGTTGTAGCAATAATAATATGATACGATATTATTTCAGTCTTGGTTTACTATTTTGGTATTATCAATTATACACATATGTTATAAAATTTAGTAAACTCACCACAAGTAATGAGAGTATCTAATACATTACTTTAGAATTGAACATACATTAAGAATCCGCGTTAAGAATTTCTATATTCGATACAACACCCAATAACAAACATCCTTCTCCAATCTCCATGGGTTTTGGTGGTGTAAGAATACATGTTGACCGTTACAAGTTATGCCCTACATTATCTTCTTCTTTTATTTTTACCCGATGGGAGATTCTGATTTTCATACATGAGAAAGGATCAAATAGGAAGTTAGGTTTTGGTGAGAAGGCTAGGAAGGAATGGGATTGTGAGATGTGTTAAATTAAAAAAAAAACTAAAGATAAAGACATTTTGTCAATATCATCTCATCTTCTCTATTTCTCTTTCTTAGTATCTTTAAAACCCACTATATTCAAAACCTATCATCTTCAATCTTTTCTTCACTTTCTCTCTATAATCACGACATCATATTGCAATTTTCTTCGTCAAGTCGTTGAAGAAATGCTAAGAAATCAACTTCAATCTGTGTAAGAAATCTGAAGAGTTTCGTCAATCAGTGCTCACGTGAACGGAGTGTGAGTATAATTTTAGATATATTTTACGACTTTTCACTCGTTATTCAAGCTTTAAATTTATAAAACATGATACAACACTATCACTCTCTACAACACCCTAGGGCAAGTGCATCCATCGTTAGCGTAGTATAGTGATGGTAAGATACCGAGGTCGTTCAAGGACACAAGAGCTTCAAATACCGGAATATCTCGATGTCTACCAATCAAATTTTTAGGAAATATTTTTAGTAAGTAAATATAAAGAAGTAAACTAAAATAATAAAAGAAACAAATAGACAAAATAGAATCACTTGGTTCCGACTCATCATTTATGTATCCTTTGATGATTTTTGCACTTTGGGTTTTTTAAGAGATTATCTTGGTTAAAGTGGCATGTCCCTCTTCTAGAGGTATCGCTACCCTCAGCCATATTATCTGAGTCAACATGGATATAGTCCCGCAAGACCAGAATATTGAAAGATAATTAAGTAAAATGAATAATGTGGCATGTCCCTCTTTTGGAGGCACGCTACCCTCGGCCATATTGGTCTAAGTTAGTAGGGATACAGTTCGCAAGCGGTTTAAAGTTTTAATAGTAGTTTATTTTTAAGGGATTCAAACCGTCTTACTTCCTCCGATTTGATGCTATCTACCTCAAAGGAAAGTCCTAATAAGCTTGAATCAAGTCCTCGCATGATCTATTACAATGAACGAGACAAGAACTTTACCTATACCACCCTTCTAATCCCCTTTCCAGGCAGTTAATACATTTTATATAGACTGTAAAGACACGAATGCGTGAATCAATAAAACATGAAGAGATGATAGAATAAAGTTTACTTTCAATATAAAAAAACTAGTTATTAAAGTCATTAATACATACCTAATTAAAAAGTTAAGCTAAGCTTGGAAATCAAAAGTAATACATCAATAACTCGTCTTCACCAACTGATGTAAGAGATTAGCCAAGCATGGCCTTTTTTGAAAGAAACTCTTACGATCAATTTTGGATCCCAAGACTACTACACACACTCTAAAGATGATGATGGATGAATGTGGTGGATGATGGTGGTATTGTGGTGGTGGAGTGGTGGTAGGTGTGAGAGAAGTGGTTTGCTAAGGGATGAGTTGGAATGAAACCAAGCACCCCTGTTTATAGTGGATATAGAAGCCTCACACGGCCCTGCGTCTTCCATCTTCTCTGTCTTCATTTAATGAGCTTGTCAGTCTAGATGCTTACATGGCCCCGTGGCCATTGTACTTGTTGAAGTTGACCAGGACCCATGTCTCTTTCTGTTTCTGTTTGTCTTCTTTTTCCCGGAATCTTGAGTGGGGCACAACCCCATGCCGGCAGGCACGGCCCCGTGCCTGTCTTCTGATTCATTGTTTTTTTTGTTTTAGGGTGAAGCTCGAAGGGTTGGTATAGTGTATCATCTTTCTTTCTTTTGTCTTTATGTTGGTTTTTACCGTTAATTTGTTCCTTTTGTACATTTAAGCTCTTTTAATCCTGAAAATCAAAATTATACAAAGAAACACGTTTTTTCCAACATTATTACTAAAATGGGTTGATTTTATACCTTAGTTATACAATTTATATGTTGCATTTGGCGCATATCAGTGCATTTTACGATCTAGGTTTTTGAATGTTTAGAATTACGTTTTACATCTTGGTTTTACCATTGTGAATTGCATCTTACGATTTGGGTTTTACCATTGTGAATTGCATCTGACGATCTGGGTTTTATCATTGTGAATTGCGTCTTACGATCTGGGTTTTACCATTGTGAGTTGTGTTTTACGTTATGGGTTTTCAAATTGTGTTTTGCGATTTGCGTTTTACCAATGTGAATTGTGTTTTACAAGTTGGGTTTTCGAATTTCGTTTTATGATTTGGGTTTTACCATTATGAATTGTGTTTTACAATGTCACGCCCCAACCGATGGCAGAAACATCAGGGCGGGATGAAAACAAGATTGCAAGAGACTTCATAACACTATTTGTGACAATATTTAATTCGATTTCATTGATTTCAAAAGGACAATACATAGTTTCAAAAATGGAAATACAACAAGTTTCGAGTGACATAACAACATGAATTGAAATACATGAATTTAA
The DNA here is from genome assembly GCA_947069175.1 of Scalesia atractyloides. Classification (NCBI taxonomy): domain Eukaryota; kingdom Viridiplantae; phylum Streptophyta; class Magnoliopsida; order Asterales; family Asteraceae; genus Scalesia; species Scalesia atractyloides. The sequence continues at coordinate 21,618,350 of CAMTDV010000029.1, read as the reverse complement.
GTCTAGGTGTGTATCTAATCCACCCTAAATAAGTTACTTCATCGCACAACTAGTTTCATGCAACATGTATTAAAATAATGATAAACAAAAGTTGACGAGCATACAAGTTTATTTACATAGCATAATAGTGAAAAAGTTGCCTCATATCCATCATGGTAAATTGCATATTACGTTTACAAACAACTAACATGTGAAACCTATATGTCAATCCAAATTTTAACGCAATCTTGATTACCTTTGTCATCAAAATGACAAGGTGTAAAATAGTTTACTTAACAATACCACAAGAATATGGACAAGCGTTAATCCTATAGCGCTATAATTGTTAAGGGAGGCTAGCAAGGTTAATGAGCATATAGACATAAGCTTCATGTTTGTAATGGATAGAGTGTGATTATAACAAGTTTTAAATATGAATTGTGATTTGTATAATTGTACATGTTGCACCCAAAGCTGTGAAACGGAAAAATGGGTGCATGGGCAGGATGGTGGTACGTGCAATTCGCACACTTGGGTTGAGTCCCAGTGTATCGCCTTTGGCTGGCTTAGGGTTTTGGGTGAGGGTAAGTTGTTGTCGAGGAGGATTTGGCGGAGTAACAACCGCACAATTCTGGTCCGAAGCCTTCCGCCTCTTACCGGTTCTGTTGTTTTTGGTAGGTGGTTTAGTAGGTGTTGGTTCAGGGGTTGGTTCAGTAGTGGCTTGGTGAGCTAACTTGGTTGAACCCTTCGTTTCGAAGGCTCCTTCCATAATCAGGTTATGGTTGAATTGGGCTGTGAGGCGATAGGCGTCCTCAATGGTTTTGGGTTGAGAAGATGCAACGTAATTAGAGAAAGGGGAGGGTAAGGGCACGGATGTATTTTGCAATGGCCTTTTTAGTAGAGTCGACTTGGTCAGGACAAATGATGCTAAGTTGTTTAAACCTAGCAGTTAGACCAACGTTTCGCTCCCAACTTGTTTTATGGTCCAAAACTCGTTCTCGAGTCGTTGGACTTCATGGGGGGGGGGGGAACTCGTCTGGCATGAGTTTACTGAGGCCACCCAGGAGAGGGCGTGGGCTTCTTCGTTTCCACGAGCATTACGCTCAAGGTCCACCAATTAAGGGCTCTTGATAGAAAGACACCCGTTGCGTTGATGATTCGCAAGTGATCGGGATAACCACTTTGGAGGAACGTCACTTCAATGGCGTCAAACAATTGGAGCAATGTGGTGGCATCCTCTTCACCAGTGAAGGGTAGAGGTTGCATGAACACAATTTCTTAAAGGTAAACGTCGTCTTAGGTGTTGTCTTCTTAGAGTCGTCAGAAGCATTGGGTGATTCGGTGCTTGGTGGGGGTTGTATTTTTCTGATAATGTTAGGAATGACCTTAGCCATTTGTTTCGCCATAAATCTCATGATGTCTTTCTTTGACATTGTCTCGTCGTTGATTGGAATCCTTTTTGGAGCTTGAAGTTGACTTGGACTTCTTATTGTGGGTCATCGGAATACGGAAAGGAGACATTAGAGGTTGAAAAATAAGAGGAAGGATGAGACTTGATCATAATGTTTTTACAAAATACGATTTGTTTGCATGTATAAGCATATAATTAAGCATAATACATATAATTCACATAGTTAACATGGGCGTAACAAGTATTTCAAAGTATAACACGTATAAATGCTTAAAGGAGCATAAATTTAGTTTGTTCACGAGGATTATTAATGTTTTTGATTGTGAGAGAACTGCGAATTGTGCGTTGGTTTTGAAACGAACAAGGTAACAAGTATTAAAACACCTAGAAATTGAGATAACATAAAAATAGGCTTGATAAATATATTAGAGCGTTTCAGGTTGAGAAACTATGACTATTCCAAAGTGAATCGTAAGTCTTTCGAATTAGGGACACATACTTTAGCCTAATAGATAAAATACTCTCACCGAGGAGCGGTTAACGGTATTTTACCCTTCCAATTACTACATGTCCTTAATTGATCGAAAATTCGAAACTTTGGCAAGATTGAAAATCGAGTAATGGGACTAGTTAACAGGATGCGGGTTTCACCCCTAACTGATAACATCGTACCCTAAATTTGGGTGTTTCTTACTAAACGAGGAGAAAATTCCAACTCGTTAGTAAAATCCACTAGAGTATGAAATGGAAGTTTTCCATCAAGATATGGATATCACTCCTAACTTGATGGCGTGACTTCGTGTAAAATCGAATACGCGAATGAGGGATTTCACCAAAATTGTGGGCCATTGGGCCTATCTTGGTGCAAATCGTCTCGTTGGTAAAGTATGAGTGTCTTCAAGTGTGCATTGTGTAAGATGTCTTAGGAAAGACACATTGTATAATTAAGATAAAAGAAAATTAGAAGCAAGATAGGAAGAATTAGAATATTAAACAAGAGTCAAGAATGGTCAAAGTTTGGTACTTACTATAGACTAGGTCGATATGGCAATTCTACCTAATTCCATATAGTTATGGCTCTGATACCAATCTGTCACACCCCAACCAATGGTGGAAACATTGGGGCGGGACAAACGAGATTGCTTGAGACTTCATAATGCTAATAAGTGACAAGTATTTAAAAAACAAAGTTTCATTTCATGGATAATGATCAAGTACAATGTTTGAAATCAAATACAACATGTTTGAAACGAGATACAAGTACAAAAACATTTCTAATACAAAATTTAGATGAGTATCTAAGTCACCCTATTTGTTTCCAACATTATCATCATCATCAATCAACTTGCAATAAATGTTAAAGTATAGTTCAACACACAAGGCATTGGCGAGCATACAAGTTTGAATAATAGCATCGTATAAACGTTTCAAATAAATCTTCATGCATAAATGTCTAATCTCGAGCTAACATACATTAAACTATCATGTAATTATACAAGTGAACCCAAAGTTTCCCGCTAGCGTAATCTATTCATAGCAATGTAAAGACCATTTGTGTTTAACTTAACATGACCTTAAGTTTACGGGCGGTGCGTTACTCCTATAGCGCTATACATGTTAAGGAAGGCTTGATCGAAGTTAATGACTAAGTATAACCATGTGTGATTTCAGTTTAGCACAAAGAGCATGTATAAAGATTGTTTTGTGAGTTATGTATAAGCATGTTTGTGTGATTTTGCATAAAGTACATGTATTGCACCAAAATGTGTAAAAGTAAAACGGGGTCAAGTATACTCACGTGTTGCAAAGCTTCCTTTGTTATTCGCGTGAAGAGTTGGAGAGTTTGGAGGATGGAACTCCGAGGTTACCCTACTGGGGTAAAAAAAGGTGTGTGAGTATTCAGAGGTTAACGGAGGATTCGGAATTAAAGTATGTAAAAGTATGGTTATGAGAAAGTAATTATCTAGACTTAAACCCTCCTTATTGACACTATAAGTCGTGTATGGGTTGATGTGATTTCATGGGTCAAGATACCCATTAGAATCGTTAACGAGAGGTTCAAGACTTAGATAATATAACCTATTACCATTACAAGTAACCATGTTGATTATCATCAAGGATACGTTATGTGTGTATATATATACAACGTATAGTTATATAATAATTCTAAGCTAAGTCCATCAAGATATAAGTCAAGCATGGTGGTAGGAGGATAACCATCCCTTAACCTCATTTGTATGATTCACAAATACACAAATCATCACAAGGATGATTTAGATGGTCATGAATGAAAGGAAATTCATAAATTCTCGCTATACCAAGTAGCCAAGCAAGCTTTAACCCGGATGAGCCATTCCCGACATAGAAAGAGTTAACTAAGTGTCAGAGGCTAGATGGGGTTAAGTCACTTTGGGTCTAGAAAACCACTTGGGATAGCAAGATGAAAACATCCAGTGATGTGGTGGAGGGTGATTTACACCTCCGATTTGTATAAATCAATCTTGGCCAAGCTTACTAACCATGGACTTGATTAGTAGCACAAGAAGCACAAGTTTGTATGAGAAAACATAAGTTTATTTTGTAAAGTCTTCTTCCAAAACAGAAAGTTAGACCTCAAAATGGTGATGTTCCACCTGTTTTGCCATGGCGAACCTGTGGAAACACTCCTAGAGGTGTTCCATGCTTCGTAGAGGAAGAATTGGTGAAGAAAAGATGGAGAAAAGTGAGTTTGAACTCACTTTTGCACTAGAAAGTTTCTACCTTGTTCTTGATTTTCCAGCAAATTTGAGAGAGTTTTGATGATTTAGAAGTGTTTGGAAAGTGAAAAAGAGGGTTAGGAAGCTTGTTTATATACTGGGTATTAGGGTTAGTGTTAAATGAGGTTTTGAGGTGATTGAGTGTGAAAAAGGTGGAGAAAATAGGGCAACCCGCGAGCTGTAAGCATTCTACTATGGATCGAGGTCTCTCGCCACCCGCAAGAGGTAGAGTCTTGTCTCTAGCGCCCCGCTAGAGCCTAATTTAGGCAGCTTTTGTGTCACTCCCCAGATTTCCAACCCGAAATTCATACACCGGTGGGCCCGGGTGGGGAGTATCGTGACGTAAGTTGATAACATCATTGTCAATTAAACATAGCACAACGGAAGTCTTGGAGTAAACTTACTATTACAAACCAAATGTTCAAAATAAAATAATATACATGCTCGTAATAAAGATCCACAAGCAGATTATTAAAATATACAAGAAAGAATATAAAACAGACTTTAGGGTAGATCTAAGGATTTGCAAGATCCTCTTATTCACTACGAGCACCTTCCACCCTATTTGTATTGTACCTGCAGTTAGCCTTTGGACGATACGTCAGCTTTCGCTGGTAAATACACCTACTGACTCATTTTGAAAAAAATTTAATATGATTTTTAAGTGTAAAACGACACAAAATCTTTTATTAACTTGGGAAAGTTGACTTTGCAACCTTGTATCAGATTCACATATTTGTCAATACACATAGGGCCCAGTACAGAAACCGAGACATGATTAAATACACATCACTTACGAACTCGCGAAGGAGTTATCCCCAACGTCTTGGGTAATTTGCATATGAGCGTCTGTCAGGTGTATGCCTACACCCCGCGCTAAGGTCGTGGCCAATAACTAATGTATTGAGCCGAGGATATCCAGGTACACGGTAATTAAACCCCCGATGTTTAAGTTATCAAACAAAACTGATTAAAACGGAATATGCGGGTTTACTAGCCACAAACCGCATTCGATTGACCCCATTTCAGACCAAGCAGTAATAATCTACCGTATCCCAAGCCTATATTGGGAAAATATGTCGAGAGTATTTACCGAGCTAGTGTTCTTTTAAATTACAATAACTCAGCCATATACAAAAGTACTAACGTGCAGATAGCATTTACCGACAAGGCTCTAGTCTGGATTATGGCATAAGCTAACCAATTAAATACTATCGGTCTTTATTTAAGTCATAGACTTAGACCGAGTAGTGTACATGATCAAAACGTATAACGCTTGATTAAACGATGATCGGATAGAATATAGTTTAAACCCGACAAGTACTTTGATTCTGATTATGATCATGTAATATAACCTCAGAAGGTTATGCTGCATTATATTATGATCATAATGCAACTTTAGATCAGTAGGTAACTAATCTATATCGGGTCAGATCGAAAGTCAAAGCAGAAGTCAAACTTCGCGACTTTTGGTTGCGAACCGACCCTAGAACTGAAATTGACGAGCCGAACATGTTCTTACATGTTTTAATAATTATTACCAACTTGTTTAAGTGTCAAAACAGGTTTCATAACATATAAAAGATCAGTTTATGATTTTCTGAAAGGCCTGTTTGACTTTTTAATATCGTAACTTTGACCCATCAATTGGTCTAGCAAACGTGATCTTCAGGAGGTGCCCTTTATAGGGATTAACACCAACCTTATTACGATCACTTAGCCAGGTTCATTTCGAACAATGGCTGGGCCATAATGGTTTTATCCGAAAGTCAAAGCGTTTTCCGTAAAACGCTTGACTTTTGCCTATAAAAGCTTATAAACGAAAATGCACAAAAAAGGAACACTTACTAGTGATTCCTAAGGTGAAAAAGAACTATGTTGGTTGCTCCTCTTAGCTAGGAACTTCCAGAGGAGGGAGAAGAGTGAATAAATGAGAAAGGTGCAAGTTGGAATGTGAACGTAAGCACCTATTTATAGTTAGAGAACTCAAAGGAGGTGAAGCCAGGTGTTTAGGGTGTAAGAGGAAGCTTACAAGTGTCCAAAACGTGGCCATGCAGTTTGGGAAGCCATGGTTTCGGTTTTAATGGTTTTGGAGTTTTGTTTAGAGACCAAGCAAAACTTTCTGCAGCAGAGGGCTTCTCGTGCCCAGCGAGAGACACAGGCCAGTTCTCTCGTGACCAACGACCGCCCCACGGCCACTTTCAAAATTTGACACTTTTAACCCCTTAACTTATTAAAGCTTATAAAAACCTTTTTTAAACACCTTTTGGCACTTTTAGCCCTCCGTAGCCAATACTTGGCATACCCGGGATTATGCCCGGACATTGTCGAGTTCTCGGTTTGTTAAAAGGTCACTCAGAGGTATAAATTAACATGTTGACACTTTTAATCCTTCCATTATCCAACTTTTATATAAAATTGGATTTAATCACTCTCGTCCAACAAACAGGACATATTAGAGTTAGGACTACGTAAAGGATCACTCCGAGGCTCAGTATAAGCATGTTGACTCCGATGTCACTCAGAGGGCTAGGCATGTTGACACAACGGTCACTCAGAGGTCGAGTTTAAGCATAACGACACTAATGGTTGTTTAGAGGCTACGTTTACGCATGTTGACATCAGAAAGTCATTCAGAGGCTTAGTTTGAGCATGTTGTCACTTTTAGTCCATACTAGTCTTTAATTGACTATATTAAAAAAAATACAACACATGTCACTATATTATTGGACATGATTTTACAGGGTGTTACATCCTCACCCCCTTAAAAGAAATCTCGACCTCTAGACTTTATTCAAAAAGATGGAGGTACTTTTGTCGCATAGTTGACTCAACCTCCCATGTATACTCGGGACCTCTAAAGGCATCCCATTTAACCTTTACTATAGGTATCAATTTTCTTCGGAGCTTCTTAACCTGTCAATCCTCAATCGAAATTGGTTTTTCAATAAACCTCAGGTTTTCATCAATTTGCACATCCTTGTGCGACATTGCTAGCGACTCATCGGCTAGACATTTCTTAAGATTTGATATGTGGAATCATCATGAATTCCACTAAGCTCCTCTGGCAACCTAAGCTTATAAGCTACAATGCCGACACGTTCGAATTATTTCAAAGGTCCTATATATCTTGGGCTCAACTTGACCTTCTTTCCAAAACGCATCACACCTTTCCAGGGTGATACTTTCAGCATGACTTTGTCCCATACTTGGAACTTAAGAGGTTTACGCCTCTTGTTAGCATAGCTCTTCTGCCTATCCCTGGCAGCTTTGAGACGATCACGGATTTGCATAATCTTTTCCGTGGTCTCCAGGACAATCTCTGGTCCTGATAGTTGGGCTTCCCCAACTTCTCCCAACACACTGGCGTTCGACACTTTCTCCCATACAAGGCCTCAAAAGGAGCAGCCTTGATGCTAGTATGATAGATGTTATTGTAGGAGAATTCTATTAGGGGTAAGTGGTCATCCCAACTTCCACCTAAATCAATCACACATGCCCTAAGCATGTCTTCCATGTCTGCATAGTACGCTCACTTTGACCATCAGTCTGCGGATGGTAAGCCGTACTAAAGTTCAATCGTGTGCCTAAAGATTGTTGGAAACTTTTCCAAAAGTGAGATGTGTATCTAGTATCTCTGTCAGATACAATAGATATTGGCACACCGTGTAGGGACACAATCTTGTTCACATACAACTTAGCCAATTTATCTAAATTGTACGTTTCCTTTATTGGCAAGAAATATGCTGACTTAGTCAGCCTATCCAATATGACCCAAATAGTGCCATTACCACTTTTGATACTTGGTAACTTGGTAATCAAATCCATAGTTACCATTTTCCCATTTCCAGGTGGGAATTTCTAATTGTTGTAGAAGTCCTGACGACTTCTGATGTTCGGCTTTAACTTGCGAACACGTCATACATTTCGCTACATAAGTGGCTATGGATTTCTTCAAACCCATCCACCAATAGTTCTTCTTCAAGTCTTGATACATCTTGTCACCTCCCGGGTGAACCGAGTATCTTGAATTGTGCGCTTCTTGGAGGATTAGATCTATAAGTCCTCCAAAGATTGGAACCTAGATTCTTCCATTGAATCTAAGGATTTCATTCCTTTCTAGGCGGTAACTGATCCACAGTTCCTCCTAATCCCTCATTAGGGATATTAGCCTCTAATAGGGCTTGCTTTTGCGCATCTAATAGCTTCTCATTTAAGCTATTTCTGAGCTTAATGCTCTTGGAGTTAATCCTTATAGGTTTAAGCTTGTTCCTTGCGACTTAAGGCATCAGCAACTACATTTGCCTTCCCTGGATGGTAGCGAATCTCGCAATCATAATCATTAATCATTTCCATCCATCGGCGTTGTCGCATATACAATTCCTTCTGATTGAACAAATGCTGGAAACTTTTATGGTCTGTATATATACTACACTTTGTGCCATACAAGTAATGTCTCCACATTTTAGTGCAAATACAACGGCACCCAATTCCAAATGTGGGTGGTGTAATTCCTTTCGTGCACCTTTAACTGTCGTGATGCATAGGCAATCACTTTGCCTTTTTGCATTAGCACACAGCCCAGCCTGTGTGCGATGCATCACAGTAGACTACAAATTCCTCAATACAGGAGCATTGCTCAACTTGTGTTTAAGAACCTAAAAGATTCTTGTTGCTTTGGACCCCAATTATACTTAACATTCTTACGTGTCAAGGTAGTTAAAGGAGTGGCTATTCTTGAAAAGTTCTCAATGAACCTCCTATAGTGACCAACCAATCCTAGGAAACTACGAATTTCTATTGGGTACTGGGCACTTCCCAATTTATTATGGCCTCAATTTTGGCGGGATCCACTTGGATACCCCGCTCACTTACCATGTGTCCAAGAAATTGGACCTCTCTAAGCCAAAATTCACACTTAGAGAATTTAGCATAGAGCTTTACTTGCCTTAACACTTCTAAGATGCACCGAAGATGTTTCTCGTGATCAGCTTGATTACGAGAATAGATAAGTATGTCATCTATGAAGACAATGACAAACTTATCCAAATAGGTTTGCAGACTCTATTCATGAGATCCATGAATGCTGCTGGTGCATATGTGAGTCCAAATGGCATCACTAAGAATTCAAAATGACCATAACGGGTCCTGAAGGCTGTCTTAGGAACATCCTCACTCCTAACCTTCAGCTGATGATATCCAGATCTCAAATCAATCTTGGAGAAATAACCAACACCTTGAAGTTGGTCAAATAAATCATCAATCCTCGGCAGAGGATATCTATTCTTGATTGTTAATTTGTTTAGCTCTCGGTAATCGATGCACATTCACATCAAACCGTCTTTCTTCTTTACAAAGAGGATAAGAGCACCCAACGCGAGGAACTAGGCTGAATAAAGACTTTCTCCAAAAGTTCGTTTAGCTGTATTCTCAATTCCTTCATTTTCGTTGGTTCTAGCCTATATGGAGCTTTAGCTACTGGTGCCGATCCTGGCCAATATCTATTCTAAACTCCACTTGCCTGTCTAGAGGTAGGCCTGGTAATTCCTCTAGGAAAACATCGGATACTCCGAGATAACTGGTTGATCTTCAAGGTTCAGCTTAAGTTCATTTATGGTTACTTGTGCCATGTAGATGACACAGCCTATTCTCAAACACTTGGATGCCTTAAATAATGACACCTTGTCTGGTAGTCCATAGTGTGAGTCCGCGGGGATGGTGATCATTTCACCAGATGGAGTTTTATTTTCGATGAGCTTTGCAGGTAATACGGGCTTGGTTATAAGATAACCAATCCATACCTAAGACAACATCGAACCCCGCCAATTTCATTGGCAAAAGAGAGACAGGGATGGAATGATTCTTAATGGATATAGAGCATCCATCAAGAATGGAAGAAGCAGTTTCTAAGGTTCCATCGGCAAGTTCTATCTCATAAGTTTTATCTAGAGTTCTTATGGGTAAATTTAATAGTTTAATAAACTTATGATCAACAAATGATTTATCCGCACCCGAATTGAAAAGAACTCTAGCATAAATATCATTAATGGGGAAAGTACCTGTTATGACGTTATTGTCATTAAAACTTCCTTAGCAGTCAGTCGAAAAGCGCGTGCATTCCCCTTCTTGGCCTCTCTAGACTTCGGATTCTTATTCTTTTAATTTTTAGGGCAGTTAGTTGCAATGTGCTCTTTTTCATTGCAGATATAACATACTGCATCCTTAAGATCTTTTCAATCTAGGGTCTTATGCCCTCTCCTTTTACAAATGCCACAAGGTCTAGCTTGTGGATCGGAATTACACTGTCCCCAGTGTCTGCGGTTGCAAGTCTTGCAAAATGGTATCACAGCCGACTTGCCTTGGTTCCCTTTGAACCCGAATCTCCCTTTATTTTTCTTATTAAATCTTTGGGAGTTGTCTTCATATCTCTTCCTTTTCCCGTCAGTTTCTGGCTTAACTGACTTTTGCTCACAAGATCAAGGGTGAGAGAGAGGGAGAGATAGGTCTACAGCAGACTTATAGGTATTAGCTGAGCAACCTTTACCATGCCCTTAATCTCGGGCGCTAATCCATTGATAAAACGCGCAATGCATTTGGATTCAGGGGTGATTAAGTAGGATACTAACCTAGATAGGGAATTGAAATCGGAGACATACTTCGACAGTTTAGGTTTTTCATTGAAAGAGACAAGAAGTCTATCTATATTTTTTTCCACCTCATGGGGTGGGCAGTAGGTTCCTTAATAGGTCTATAAACTTAGACCATCCCAGATTATACAGGTATACTTTACCTATGGACTGAATCATGGCTTTCCACCAAGTTAGGGCATCACCCTTGAAGGATTGTGCTACATACTTGACCACGTCCTTTTCAGCACAACCGCTAATGTCTAGTTGGTTCCATCTCGTCCAGCCACTTTAGGGCTTCTACAACTCCTTTTTCCCATTAAAGTCTCGGGGTTTACATGAGACAAAGTACTTGTAGGTGCATCCGTCCTTAGAAGAACGGGACTTATCAGCATAGTCTATCCTCTTAGGTTCACTCTTTGCATTTGATGAGTGAACAGAGCTCTCTTTATGAGCTGAGGATGGGGTAATCGACAGTGGTTTAGAACGAGTAGCACTCGACTCTCTTAGCTTTTCTATGGCCTTACCCATGGCTTTTTCCACAGCCGCATCAATACGCGCTTGGAAATCATAATTATCTATGGCTACGTTTTTGGCATCCTTAGTGTTGACGTTCGATGGCTACTTTGTGCCTCATTTGAATTAGCCATTCTTCACATCTTTGGTTCTATATACCAGATAAATTTGCCTTAGCCATGGTATACTAATCATTTCAGCATTATACATTGGATATAAAAATCCATCGCCAAATCATGCTAGTGAGAATAACATCACAACTCTTAGGCTTAAGTATCTATATTTGGCCTAGGTCTTAGTAGGACCATTATAGGCAATTTATGATCTGGACAAGGTCCATTATTACTAGACAGTGGATCGTAATGTCACAACTGTCATTGTCATATTTGACAATTGTATAGCACATAGGCTTGTCAAAAGGACATTCAAAACATGGCGCATAGGCACTACATCACCAATGGATGTTTTCTTTATCACCTTACTGGTATTATTAGCTGGGATCAAGATAGATCACATGGGCCATATAAATAATTATAGACACAAGGGCAATACATTACTAATGGATGTTTTATTTATCACCGCACTAGTGATATTTAGCCGGGATCAAATAGATCACATAGGCTATATAAAATTAATCATAACCCGAAAGGGTAATACATCACTAATGGATGTTTTATTCATCACTGCACTGGTGATATTTAGCCGGGATCAAATAGATCACATGGGCTATATAAAATAAATCATGACCAAAGGGTAATACATCCCTAATGGATGTTTTATTCATCACCTCACTGGTGATATTTAGCCGGGATCAAATAGATCACATGAGCTATATAAAATAAATCATAACCCGAAAGGGTAATACATCACTTAATGGTTGTTTTATTCATCACCGCACTGGTGATATTTAGCCGGGATCAAACATATCACATGGGCTATATAAAATAAATTATAGCCACAAGGGCAATACATCACTAATGGATGTTTTATTTATCACGCACTGTGTTATTAGCGGATCAAACAGATCCATGGGCTAATAAAATAATTATAGCCACAAGGGCAATACTCACCAATGGATGTTTATTTATCACGCAGGTGTTATTAGCGGGATCAAACATATCACATGGGCTATATAAAATAAATCATAGCCACAGGGCAATACATCACTAATGGATGTTTTATTTATCACTGCACTGGTGTTGTTATCCGCGATCAAACAGATCACATGGGCTATATAAAATAATTCATAGCCACAAGGACAATACATCACTAATGGATGTTTTATTTATCACCGCACTGGTGTTATTAGCCGGGATCAAACATATCACATGGGCTATATATAAGGTTAGGACATAGTCCTTTACCTGGAAGGTTAGTGTGACTCCTCAAGTCACACTACCAAGAGTATGAACATTACTTGAATGTTAACATAAGAGGACCTTAATGGTCGATTAATATTCCCGGTCGCATTGACCTTAATGACTTGGAGGCTTGAACCTTAGTCCACCACCTCTAGATAGAAGGATAACTTCCCTTAACTATCATGACAGAAGACCCTTTCATTCTTAACTATGATTTATATATTTTGGCCAAATATGTGGTCTATGCCACTTGGCAAATCAAAACCATTAAGATCTTTTTGGAATTATATAGCTGATAAAAAATTTCGAGTAAAATCGAGACGGTCGCTTGAAGAAGATGATTACAATATATATATAATTCCGAAATATTTCATTAAATGATGATAAGAAATTACAATATTCGAAATAAATAAATAAGAGAAATTGATTGTCCATGCAAGGACTAAAAAGAAATAACTTTCCACGCAGGGACTTAAAGAAATGACAATGTCCACGCAGGGACTACATATAATAGAAGAGACTTCACTCGTCCTTCTTCCCCTTAACCAATTTGAGAGTTTCTTGAAGAACTTATTTGTCTTCTTCTCCGCCTGCTGTTGCATTCTATCCTTCTAAGCTCATTGGCCTTAGGTGGCGAGGCTGTGGTTGTGGTTGTGGCATAGCCGGATACTGGTACCCATAAGTTGGATATCCAGTTGGTGGAAAAGCAGGTGGGAAGGGAGATGGGTAAAGTGCATTGTGTATAACTACTTGCATATAGGGGTCTTGCAACCATGCTTGATAGTCTACGGGTGTAGATAGGTTAAAAGGATCATATCCAGACGTGTCTGGGTAGGTGGGATTGGGTTTGTATAACCTATGGTGGTCGTTGAACCATCGGTGTTGGTTCCACCATAGGTGAGGTGTTAGAGGGTCCACCCATTTGTGGGTCCTCTTGAATTGCGGGGTAGGAGTTGGGCAAAGGTGGCAGCAATCCCGATCTTTGTCCGGCACATACCGACATACGTGCACCATGCTTCCTTCTTGGTGGTTCAAGTGGTGGTTGAGGTTGGTCAACCGGTTCCATGTGGACATCTTCTTGTATTGGGGGTGGTTGAGAGTGATGAGAAGGAGTGTGGGCGAAGGTAAATTGGTTCCTATATTGGTCCCACTCATTAGGACCTTGGAAGGGTAATCGAAATAGGAGTTCGAATCGCTTGATATTTCTACGGGATGTACGTTCGATCCTGACGGCGGCATCTCCGGGTTGGAGTCCTCGTCCATAGGGTTTGGTTGATCCAACTGATTTTGATTGGCTGGAGGTGTGTTAAAGTAATGGTTAGGGTTAAATTATTCATGGTAAGAGTGATGAGAATTGAGAATGGTGTGAATGATAGGAGTGGTGAGAGTGGTAAGAATTTTGGGATTGTGAGGGCGAGTGTCTATTAGAGATAGAACGTCTCGCTGGTTGCCAAGGGGATGAATCTCCTGATTCTTGGTAGGCATCTGAGTTGTGAGGCTAAGGGGGAATGCGCCCCCATGGTCCTCCCCTCATTAGACCTTTTCCTCTCCCACTTTGTCCTCGTACACGTGGCGGCATTTTCCTGCTAAATCAATTCAAAAACAATACTAATAACTTAATAATGAAATGAGTAATCCTAGGCCAATGCCTAGACTCGGAAGTCTAAGGAATGTGATTAAACATAAAAGGCTAGTGTTTAACTCTCAAACGTTGGCTCTGATACCAACCTGTCACATCCCGGATTTCCAACCCGAAATCCATCACTGGTGGGCCCGGGTAGGGAGTATCGTGACGTAAGTTAATAACATCATTGTCAATTAAACATAGCACAACGGAAGTCTTGGAGTAAAATTACTATTACAAACCGAATGTTCAAAATAAAATAATATATAGGCTCGTAATAGAAGATCCACAGGCAGATTATTAAAATGTACAAGAAAGAATATAAAACAGACTTTAGGGCAGATCTAAGGATTTGCAAGATCCTCTTATTCACTACCGAGCCGCTTCCGGCCTATATCGTATTGTACCTGCAGTTAGCCTTTGGACGATACGTCAACTTTCGCTGGTAAATACACTACCGAGCAGCTTCTAGCCTATTTCGTATTGTAACTGCAGTTAGCCTTTGGACGATACATCAGCTTTCGCTGGTAAATACACCCAACTGACTCATTTTAACAAAAACTTTAAAATGATTTTTTAAGTGCAAAACAGCACTTACGAACCGAGACATGATTGAATACACACCACTTACGAACTCACGAAGGAGTTATCCCCAACGTCTTGGGTAATTTGCATATGAGCGTCTGTCAGGTGTATGCCTACACCCCGCGCTAAGGTCGTGGCCAATCACTAATGTATTGAGCCGAGGATATCCAGGACATGGTAATTTAACCCCCGATGTTTAAGTCTTCAAACAAAACTGATTAAAACGGAATATGCGGGTTTACTAGCCACAAACTGGCATTCGATTGACCCCATTTCGAACAAAGCGGTAATAATTTACCGTATCCCAAGCCCATATGGGAAAATAAGTCGAGAGTATTTACCTGAGCTAGTCTTCTTTTAAATTTCAATAACTCAGCCATATAGAAAAGTACTAACGTGCAGGTAGCATTTACCGGCAAGGCTCTAGTCTGGATTATGGCATAAGCTAACCAATTAAACACTATCGGTCTTAATTTAAGTCATAGACTTAGACCGAGTATGTACATGATCAATACGTATACGCTTGATTAAATGATGATCAGATAGAATGTAGTTTAAACCCAACAAGTACTTTGACTTGCATAATATGGTTAATCAATTATCATTATGGATTTTGAGATAAAAATGAATAGGTTAAACCCGTTTCGGTTAAATTCGTAAACTAGTTATGTTTAATCAACCGTATGCTTATAAGCGATAATGGGTAACCGGATAAGTCATGGACAAGTTCTATATGCCATTATAGTTTAAATAAGTTAAGATATCAGTAGGATATTAACTTGTATGCCCATTATGGTTTTAAAACGAAATTATGCCTCATAAGGGCATTTGGTAATTATACACCGTATAAAAGGAACTTGAACACATTTGAAGTTTATAATCATGAGTATTATGAAAAAAATATTTTATTTATCATATAATATCATTAGGATATCAATTGTATGTGTAACTTATCTTTTATGACCAAACTATGCACCGAAGGGGCATTTTGGTCATTTTACACATAGTTTATAAATTATTTGGGATTCTGAGTTTATAACATGTATCTATTGTAAATGTGTTTAAAATAAGTTTTGAAATCAGTATGTATGAAGTCTTGGTCAAGAATATGGTTCAAAACCATACTATGCGCGTAAACGGGGTTTATGTCGTAAAATGGCGTCTTTATGTGATTTTTACGAAAACTGATGTTAAAGTCAGATTAAAATGTCTTAGATATGTTATTTAATATAAAATATCATTAGGTAAAAGATTTACCTTGAAAAGATTTGATTAAAACTATTTTATGAGCCACAAGGGCTAAAATCGCCATTTATCGACATAGTTAAGGACTTGCTTGAAAACTCAGTTAATAACTTGGTTTAACATCCCAAATAATCTTAATTATAATATTACATCAGTAGAAAACGTTCATTACTCTTTAAAA
Organism: Scalesia atractyloides; assembly: GCA_947069175.1. Classification (NCBI taxonomy): domain Eukaryota; kingdom Viridiplantae; phylum Streptophyta; class Magnoliopsida; order Asterales; family Asteraceae; genus Scalesia; species Scalesia atractyloides. The sequence continues at coordinate 21,602,066 of CAMTDV010000029.1, read as the reverse complement.
CCTTGTTTTATGCAAAAAGGACATTTGGGTCAAAGATGACATAATTATGGAACTTGCGCATAAACTGGGATTCTGATTATGATCATGTAATATAACCTCAGAGGGTTATGCTACATTATATTATGATCATAGTGCAACTTTAGATCAGTAGGTAACTCGTCTATATCGGGTCAGAATTGAAAGTCAAAGCAGAAGTCAAACTTCGCGACTTTTGGTTGCGAACTGACCCTAGAACGAAAATTGACGAGCCAAACATGTTCTTACATGTTTTAATAATTACTACCAACTTGTTTAAGTGTCAAAACAGGTTTCAAAACATATAAAAGATCAATTTATGATTTTCTAGAAAAATGTCCTGTTTGACTTTTTAATATCGTAACTTTGACCCGTCAATTGGTCTAGCAAACGTGATCTTTAGGAGGTGCCCTTTATAGGGATTAACACCTACCTTATTACGATCACTTATGTTCATTTCGAACAATGGATGGGCCATAATGGTTTTACCAAAAGTTAAAGTGTTTTCCATAAAACGCTTGACTTTTGGCTATAAAATCCTATAAACGAAAATGCACAAAGAAGGAACACTTACTAGTGATTCCTAAGGTGAAAAAGAACTATGTTGGTTGCTCCTTTTAGCTAGGAACTTCCAGAGGAGGGAGAAGAGTGAATAAATGAGAAAGGTGCAAGTTGGAATGTGAACTTAAGCACATATTTATAGTTGGAGAACTCAAAGGAGGTGAAGCAAGGTGTTTAGAGGTGTAAGAGGAAGCTTACAAGGGTCCCAAAACGTGGCACAACAGTTTGGGATGCCATGGTTTCGGTTTTAATGGTTTTGGAGTTTTGTTTGGAGACCAAGCAAAACTTTCTGCAGCAGAGGGCTTCTCGCGCCCCGCGAGAGACACAGGCCATGTCTCTCGCGGCCCACGACCGCCCTACGGCCACTTTCAAAATTTGACACTTTTAACCCCTTAACTATTAAAGCTTCTAAAAACCTTTTTTAAACACCTTTTTGGCACTTTTAGCCCTCCGTAGCCAATACTTGGCATACCCGGGATTATGCCCGGACATTGTCGAGTTCTCGGTTCGTTAAAAGGTCACTCAGAAATATAAATTAACATGTTGACACTTTTAATCCTTCCATTATCCAACTTTTATATATTATTGGATTTAATCACTCTCGTCCAACAAACAGGACATATGAGAGTTAGGACTACGTAAAGGATCGCTCCGAGGCTCAGTATAAGCATGTTGACTCTGATGTCACTCAGAGGCTAGGCATGTTGACACAACGGTCATTCAGAGACCGAGTTTAAGCATAACGACCCTAATGGTCGTTCAGAGGCTACGTTTACGCATGTTGACATCAGAAAGTCATTCAGAAGCTCAGTTTGAGCATGTTGTCACTTTTAGTCCATATTAGTCTTTAATTGATTATATTAAAAAAATACAACACTTGTCACTATATTATTGGACACGATTTTATAGGGTGTTACATTTTGCAATTTGGTTTCTTGTTACACCTCGACCCGCAGCGGAAATAAAAGTCGGGGCATAATTGGGTTATCACCAAAGCTCATGACATTTACTAAAATGTTTCATATTTATTAAATTTGAGTTAAAATTTCAAATATCCAAAACAAGGAAACATACAAGCACAAATAAACATTGTTCTAAACATAATATATTTTATTAATCTTCTAAGGCCATTCATATGTGTTCCCCTCCTCAGCCTGTCCACCTGTATCATGCGTAAAACAAAGGTTTGAGTCAACAAAGGTTGGCGAGTGAATCAGTAAAACAATTTAAACAATTGGTATATCAGTTATTTAAATAAAAATTTGTGCATGAATCATAAGTGAGCATATGCATATATATAAACAATCACAAACCACATAATGTCCACAATGAACACATGACATGATGAATGATGAATTTGAGATCAAGGCTCAATCAAACGGAGCCGACTTAATGAGGCACCTGATGCTCAACTCGTATCCCACGAGGAACTGATGGGTCTTAAATGAATGATTGCACTGAAATGATAAAATGTAACCACACATAATCACACCAACAAAAAAATACACATTTGATCACATAATGATGTTAGCACAAGTGTTTAAAAAAATAAATAAAACATGTACGGCACATGATACACCCCAAAACGTGCTTAAAAAGGGAGTTTGTAAGGATTCACTCACTGTGGGTGCGTTCCTTGCTTGATAATGAATGCGCACGAATTTGAGAATTTGATCAACGAACGAATACTAACCTAAAATAATAACGCGATAAATCGATAAATATAAACGATTTAATATTTTGATTTAATACTTTTGTTAGATTTTTAGGTTACTATTGTGGTATTTTGTTGGAATTTTAAAACCTTTGAAATTGCATTTTTAAGTGTTTTTAATTGAATTTTAACTTAAATAAAAATATATAAGTAATATAAATAAATAAAATAAAAACAAAATAATATTAAAAAAACCTTGTCAGGTCTGACAAGGAGACCTGACCGGTTCGACTGATGATTTAGGCAGCGTGTAGTGAGGCTCGAACTCGTGACCTCTCGTTTGCGTGCACGCAGCTCTACCAACTGAGCTACGTGTATAACCCGTTAGTTTCTTGATTTCTATTATATTTATATACTTGTTAAGTGAATCCTGATTTAGTTTAATTAAAAAGATTTTTAAACTCAAACAAACCGGCGTGTAGGTCATAGCTCGAACCCGGTACTTCAGTGTTGTTGTGCACCCAGCCCAACCAGTTGGGCTGGGTGTCTAACCCGGTTATATGAGAATTTTAATTAAACACATACACACAAAAACTTCATCATCTTCTTCCCATAATGTTTTACCCGCCTACTGATTCTTTAAAATTGATTTAAAATAACAAAAGTAAACCTTAAATCATACAATAGAAAGGGAGGTTTGGGATATTGTACCAAATCGAAAGGAATGCAAGTTCTCCGGTTGACCTCCGATGTGGCACGGGATTTTCCGGCGAATGGTGGATTGAGCAGAAAGTTTTATTTTTGAACAGAGGAAAAGCATGTGAAGTTGAATTTTATGAGCGAGTTTGGATCTAAACTCCATTGGGTATTTATAGGCTCTTACGGTGAGGTTTGATTTCGGGTTTAAAGTTGGCAGTTACGAGCAATGATTTGAAGAAAACGACTTGATTTAATTTGGTTGTGATTGAGTGTGCATGATTATCGACGGTTATACTTGGTTATACGCATAATCGAAACGGATCTCCTTGAATTGATCTTTGATTCAGAGGCGGGTACGTTCTTGCTGTTCCGAACTTGCAGGTTTTAGGCGGTTACTTAGTATATCAATTAAACATTTTCATTTTCAACACCAGTGTGTGTTTAGTGCAGTGGTGTTTCTGGTGTGTGTTTGTATGAAAGACCCGGGTTCGATTCCGGTCGAGCCCATTTTATTTTATATTTTTTTTATTTCTTCTTTCTTTTGTTTTTAACAATTTTTGTGTATTCTTTTATTAAATTAAATTTTTATTTATTATTATTATTTATTAATTATAAACTTTTAATTTTGCAACATCTATTAATTGCGAAACTTTAAAATAACTTATGAAATATGCAACAATCATTAAAACAAATACTTGATCAATAAACGGTGCAGGTTTTTGAAACCCATTTTACACAAATGTTACAGTATCCCCTAGTTTTAGAAATTTCATCCCGAAAATTAAGTAGCAGCCATAACAGGAAAACGATGTGGGTATTTCTCGCGTATTGAGTCTTCATGTTCCCAAGTAAACTCAGGTCCTTGTTTTGACTCCAACGCACCCTGACTATTGGAATACGACTTCATCTTGAACGATTTTCACCGTAGTCCATGATTTTTACTGGTCTTTCAACGAAGTGCAATGATTCATCGATTTGAATATCTTCTAAAGGAATATGGAGGTTTTCGTCGGCGAGACACTTTTTCAAGTTTAATACGTGAAATGTGGGATGAATTCTATTGAGTTCTTCTAGTATGTCAAGCTTATATGCTACAGGACCCACCCTTTCGAGTATCGTGAATGGTCCCACATAGCGTGGTGCTAGCTTGCCTTTTTGACCAAAACGAACTACTCCCTTCCATGGCGATACTTTCAAAAGTACTTGATCACCAACACAAAACTCCAATGGCTTCCATCGTTTATCAGTGTAACTCTTTTCACGACTACGAGCTGCTAGAAGATTATTTTGAATTGGAGGGTTTTGTCAGTCGTTTCTTGAATCAATTCAGATCCAGTGATTTGCGCTTCACCAATTTCGTGCCAACATACGGGGGATCGGCATTTACGACCATATAAGGTTTCTAAAGGAGCCATACCGATGCTTGAATGATAGCTATTGTTGTACGAAAATTCAACTAACGGTAGGTGAGTGTCCCAATTTCCCTTGAAGTCTATGACACATGCTCGCAACATGTCTTCAAGGGATTGTATGGTGGGCTCAGATTGACCATCAGTTTGAGGGTGAAAGGCAGTGCTGAGATCCAGACGTGTACCCAAAGCGGATTGTACGGCTTGCCATGTTCGCGAAGTGAAGCGGCCATCTCGATCTGAAACGATACTTAAGGGCACACCATGACGGCTTACAATTTCATTGATATAGATACGAGCTAGCTTCTCGTTCTTGAAGTCTTCACGGATCGGAGTGAAATGAGCTAACTTGGTAAGACGATCAATGATTACCCATATGGTGTCATACCCACTAGAGGTGCGAGGTAACCCGGTAATGAAATCCATGGTTATATTTTCCCACTTCCATACAGGTATTTCGGGTTGAATAAGAAGTCCTGAGGGTCTTTGATGTTCAGCTTTTACTTTGGAACATGTAAGGCACTTAGAAACAAATATCACGATATCCTTCTTCATGCCCAGCCACCAGTAGGAGTATCATAGATCTTGATACATCTTATCGGCTCCTGGATGTATAGAGTATCGAGTTTTGTGCGCCTCGGTCATGAGAAAAACACGAAGTTTGTCACGATCAGGTATCCAAATACGGTTCAAGTAATGGAGAATACCATCCGACTTGGATTCTAGTTTGGTTTCAGCTCCACAAGACAATTCATCTCGTACATCATTTTCCGTGACGGAAATATGTTGAGCTGCTCTAATTCGGTTTTGAAGGTCGGTCACAACTTGGGAACACAAAAGACGGATAGAGTTTGCATACTCCTTTCGACTGAGGGCGTCAGCCACAACATTATCCTTGCCAGGATGATATCGAATTTCACAATCATAGTCGTTTAGGAGTTTGACCCATCGACGTTGCCTCATGTTCAACTCTTTTTTATTGAAGATATGTTGGAGACTCTTGTTGTCACACCCAACCGATGGCGGAAACATCGGAGTGAGACGATAACGAGATTGCTCATTGCTCACAATGCTAATAATGGCAATATTTAATTAAAGTCGAATTCATTTCCATAATAATTGTCAAGTACAACATTGAAGCAAATACAATAAACACAATACAACAAAATTTAATACAACAACTTTAACCTAAACGTCTAATTGTGTGTATCTAAGTCCTTGCTATTTGATTTCATAGCATCCTCTTCATCAACCTGTAACATGTTTTAAAATACAATTCAATGCAAAAGCAAATGCGAGTACACAAGTTTAAGCATAGCTTACGTATACGATTAAGGTTTAAACGAATCCTTATGGTAACTATGATTTTACGAGAGCGTATACAAGGCATGCTATACTACTAGCCAAACCCTTAACGTAAACACGTTGTTTTAACATGGCCTCAAGTTTATGCGATGGAGGGGGATGCGTGAATTCCTATAGCGCTATACATGTCAAACGAAGGCTTAAAAAAGCTAATGACTAAAGTATCACATAAAGAATGTCCAAGATATAAGCATCAAGTAATCGTATCAAGTATTCATGTGTATAGGATTGTTTGTGCATTTCATAAAGTTTAAGTGTTGTGGTTTGGTATAAGTAAACATGTTACACCCAAGAGTGTTGTAAACGAAAAGTGGGTCGAATGTACTCATGATTTTGCAAAAGCTTCCCTTGTTACTTCCGTGAAGGGCTTGGAGGAACACCAAGTTATCTTTTGAAACCTTGAATCTTTAGAAGAAGAGAGCTCTTAGAGCTTTTAGAGAGAAGAGAAGAGATGATTGAGGTGTGAAATGAGTGTGGGAGGAGGCTTCTATTTATAATGGGGAATTAGGGTTTAGGTAATTAATGAAGTTGTGGTGGTTGGGGGTTTGAGTTAGGTGAGTATTAAATGCAAGAAGCACAATCCAACAAACACACTTTTGCCCAATCCATGAGCTAGAAACAAGAATCTGCGGATTATGCTATTTTTAGTCCTTGAACTTAGTTTATCTTTCATTTTATGGTAAAACTTGATGTTTTCACATGTTTTCAAGTGTATAATGTATATGTAAGTATATTTTAGGTATCAAGTATGAATGTATGAGTATTTGCACGTATAAAAGTATCGGTTTGTATGTAAACATGTATTTAACAATTAAATGCATGTAAGCAAGTATGTATCAGGTATGAATTTTATTACGATCAAAGTCTCGGATTATAAGATTGGGAAAATGAAATACGAATGCGATACGAATACAAGTTTCCATAAATAGAAATACGATTACACTTTCTAATTAAGGAAAGTACGAAAAAGCGAGGCGTTACACTTGTGGTCAGTGTAAATTTCACACTTGGTACCGTAGAGATAATGTCTCCATATCTTAAGAGCGAACACGACTGCTCCAAGTTCTAGGTCGTGAGTGGTATAATTCTTTTCATGTACTTTGAGTTGCCTTGAGGCATAGGCTATCACTTTTCCTCTTTGCATTAGAACACAACCTAAGCCTTGCCCTGACGCGTCACAATAAACCACAAAGTCTTCGCAACCATCAGGAAGTGTGAGGATAGGTGCATCACAAAGCTTTTGCTTCAGAGATTGGAATGCCTCCTCTTGCTTGGGCCACCAAATAAAGGGTTTGCCCTTGTGAGTCAAGGCTGTGAGTGGAATGGCGATACGAGAAAAATTTGTAATGAAACGTCAATAATAACCAGCGAGACCAAGAAATGACCTAACTTCAGTAGGAGTACGTGGCGCTTGCCACTCGTGTATCGCTTTGATCTTTGCAGGGTCAACATGAATCCCTTTGTCACTAACGACATGAGCAAGAAATTGTACCTCTTATAACCAAAACTCACATTTCGAGAACTTAGCATAAAGCTTTTCCATTCTCAAGAGGGTTAGAATAAGTGGAAGATGACGCTCATGATCGGATTTGGTCTTGGAAAATATAAGAATATCATCAATGAAAACTATGACAAAACGATCGAGATAAGGTTTGCACACCCTATTCATCAAATCCATGAAAACAGCAGGGGCATTGGTCAAACCAAACGGCATAACCATAAATTCACAGTGGCGATAACGAGTTCGAAAAGCAGTCTTTGGAATATCTTCCTCACGCACTCTAAGTTGATGATAACCAGAACAAAGGTCGATCTTTGAAAAACAAGTGGCACCTTGAAGTTGATCTAGAAGATCATCAATACGGGGTAATGGATAGCGATTCTTGATGGTCAGCTTGTTGAGTTCTCTATAATCGATACACATGCGAAAAGTTCCATCTTTCTTCTTTACAAAAAGAACATGCGCACCCCAAGGTGATGAGCTAGGACGTATAAATCTCTTGTCAGTCAACTCTTGTAGCTGACTAGCTAACTCTTGCATCTCAGATGGAGCTAACCTATAGGGAGATTTTGCGACTGGTGTGGCACCAGGTACAAGATCGATTCAAAACTCGACTTCTCGCAAGGAGGAAGTCCTGATACGTCGTCGGGAAAAACTTGAGGAAATTCTTTAACGATTGGAATATCTTCGAGCTTCCTTTCCTTGCCTTCCTTCTGGACGATATGAGCTAGAAACGCGATATAGTCTTTGCGAAGATATCTTCGAGCTTGGAGACAAGACATCAACTTCAGCCCTTTAGAAGGAGTTTCTCCAAAGATACGTAGAGTTTGACCGTCAGCGAGAGGAATTCGAATAAACTTCTTATGGCAAACAACTTCGGCGTGATGTTGACTAAGCCAGTCCACACCTATGATAATGTCGAAACTACCTAACTTCATAGGGACAAGATCAATAGAGAAATCGCGATCATTAAGAGTAAGAGTACAATTACGTACAATCGATTCTAATGAAATAGGTTCACCATCAGCAACTTCCACCGTGAACGGTTCAGCGAGACTAACGCGAGGTAGATCAAGAATGGATTTGAATTCTAACGACACAAAACTCCTATCCGCACCAGTATCAAACAGTATGGATGCATATCTACCGTTAATAAGAAACGTACTGTTGACCACATTATTATCAGCCCTAGCTTGATTGGCGTTGTTGTTGAAAGCCCTTCCTCTAGTAGGTGGATTAGCTTGATTGGCTTGGTTCACCAGATTGGCTTGAGCTTGGGCATTTATGATGTTCACCAGGCGTGGGCAAGTGTTATGAAAATGGGTTGGATCGCCACAGTTGAAACATGCTCTGACAGGTTGCATCATTGGGTAATTAGGTTGGTAGTAGGGTTGAGCCATGGGTTGAGCAGGTGGTAAGAGTAAAGGTTGTTGGTTTTGGGCTTGGCCCACTACTTGGTTATTGGTTTGGGCCTGAGGCTGGTTATGGTTTGGCTTTTGGAGAATACGGCAAGTTTGAATCGTATGACCTGCACGACCACAACTTGTGCAGTATTGGCAGGGTTCTCAGGAGGATGATGATATTGGCATCGGTTGCATTTTGGGTGAGGACCAGTGTATGGCTTCTTGAATGGAGCGGCTTGAGGGGTGACTTACGTGATTGGGGCAGCAGTGATCGGGGAATTGGTTTGAGTAACGGCGAAATTCTTCCCATTGCGTTTCCTTTTGCCAGCAAATTTGGAAGACGAACCTGCTGAAGTTGGGGTTGGAGTTTCAGCAGGTGCCTTATCTTTCTTTTTCCCATCTTTAAAATCGCCACTTCGAATGCGATTTTCCGTAAGCTCGGTAGCCAGCTCCATGGCAGCTTTAAGTGTTGCAGGTGTGGTACTTAACACAGAATCTTGAATTCTCGAGGGAAGACCTCGAATGTAATGCTAGATTAGACGATAAAGCGGGGTGAACAGATTAGGGACCATCTGATTCAATTCGAGGAACCTTTTGTTGTAGGTGGTCTGGTCTCCTCTTTTTGCTTTAATGAGTAAAACTCATCTTCCAGTTTCTTGATTTCGCTTCTTGGACAGAAGCGTCTCGTCATGATTTCCCTCAACTCATCCCAAGTCAAGGCCATAGCAGCTTCAGCACCTCGCTTACCCTTCCTGTGTTCCACCAGGTAAGTGCTACTCCAAACAACCGACCAGTAGCATAGCACACCTTGTGATCATCGAAAAAATCACAATTGAGAAAAGTGCTTTCCATCTCCTCAAACCAACGGAGGAGAGCAGTGACACCTTCAGTCCCTTCGTATTTGGGGGATCGCAGGATTTGAAATGCTTGTAGGTACATTTGATGGTGTTGGGAGGAGGGTTGGCGATATTTTGCCCTTCTTGGTTGATGGGGTTGATGGGATTGGCGGCAAGTGCTTGTTCAACTTGCACAACGATACCAGGAAGTACGGCAGCCATTTGTTGAGCGATTTGAGTGGCCATATGTTCGCTAGATCTTCCTGACCTTCTACCGCCTCGAGAGTGTCTAGCAGACATCTACAGGAAATACGTTGCGAGATTATAAATTGAACATTTTAGGTGTCATGTGTCGTAAAAGGTGAAAAACATCATTGAAATTAAATGAAAACCAGAAATTAACTACATCCGTAGGATGTCTTGGGCTTGCTTAAGATTGAGCATCCCAATGCCTCCCATACTTCGGCCTTGGTAGTCACGTGGGCCCCCATGACTTCTAAGCTTGGTAGGGTTCACATTGGTGTTGGCCTGTTAATGCTTGCATCACCCGAATGAAAATCGTAAAACATAATTGTAAGGTAATAGGTTAAAATGTGTCAAGGTGTAGACACAATGACATCTCAAAGTGGGGTTAGTTCACACGACGTTTGGTGTGGCATGCTTTGGCCTCTTAGGTCCTTTGTACTCTCATCGTTAGTCCCCAGGTAGGCAAACTGGTCCATTACTTTTGGATTTATACGAATGCCAAGCCTAGACAGGACGTTCCGACTACCGGTACTCGTACCCTTCCAGTTACTACATGCTCGTCGTAGAACTCACTTTCATGCGATTGAAAAACATGAAAACATTGCAAAGTATTTGAGAAGAAATTATGAAAATTGTGAAATCCTGATGTGTGTGCTTGCGTAGGCATGATATGTTAACAACATATAAACTATAATGAACATCACAGATTAGCATGTAGTAGTGAAAGTGCTTGCATGTATTTGTGTGTGAAAATAAACATGGAACATATAAACATCACGAGTTTTGCATATAACACATCAACAATTAAAATCTAATCAACTATAGTATAGGCTCTAAGGGTCTAATAACCTATCCTATATCCCTATAGTCACTAGCTCTGATACAAATCTGTCACACCCCGACCCGCAGCGGAAATAAAAGTCGGGGCATAATTGGGTTATCACCAAAGCTCATGACATTTAATAAAAGGTTTCATATTTATTAAATTTGAATTAAAACTTCAAATATCCAAAACAAGGAAACATACAAGCACAAATAAACATTGTTCTAAACATAATATATTTTATTAATCTTCTAAGGCCATTCCTATGTGTTCCCCTCCTCAGCCTGTGCACCTGTACCATGCGTAAAACAAAGGTTTGGGTCAACAAATATTAGCGAGTGAATCTAAGTAAAATAATTTAAACAATTGGTATATCAGTTATTTAAATAAAAATTTGTGCATGAATCACAAGTGAGCATATGCATATATATAAACAATCACAAACCACATAATGTCCACTATGAACACATGACATAATGAATGATGAATTTGAGATCAAGGCTCAATCAAACAGAGCCGATTTAATGAGGCACCTCATGCTCAACTCGTATCCCACGAGGAACTGATGGGCCTTAAATGAATGATTGCACTGAAATGATAAAATGTAACCACACATAATCACACCAACAAAAAATACACATTTAATCACATAATGATGTTAGCACAAGTGCTTAAATAAATAAATAAAACATGTACGACACATGATACACCCCAAAACGTGCTTAAAAAGGGAGTTTGTAAGGATTCACTCACTGTGGGTGCGTTCCTTGCTTGATAATGAATGCGCACGAATTAGAGAATTTGATCAACGAACGAATACTAACCTAAAATAATAACGCGATAAATCGATTTAATATTTCGATTTAATACTTTTGTTTGATTTTTAGGTTACTTTTGTGGTATTTTGTTGGGATATTAAAACCCTTGAAATTGCATTTTTAAGTGTTTTTAATTGAATTTTAACTAAAATAAAAATATATAAGTAATATAAATAAATAAAATAAAAACAACATAATATTAAAAAAACCTTGTCAGGTCTGACAAGGAGACCTGACCGGTTCGACTGATGATTTAGGCAGCGTGTAGTGAGGCTCGAACTCGTGACCTCTCGTTTCCGTGCACGCAGCTCTACCAACTGAGCTACGTGTATAACCCGTTAGTTTCTTGATTTTAATTATATTTATATACTTGTTAAGTGAATCCTGATTTAGTTAAATTAAAAAGACTTTTAAACTCAAACAAACCGGCATGTAGGTCACAGCTCAAACCCGGTACCTCGGTGTTGTTGTGCACCCAGCCCAACCAGTTGGGCTGGGTGTCTAACCCGGTTATATGAGAATTTTAATTAAACAGATACACACACAAACTTCATCATCTTCTTCCCATAATGTTTTACCCGCCTACTGATTCTTTAAAATCGATTTAAAATAACAAAAGTAAACCTTAAATCATACAATAGAAAGGGAGGTTTGGGATATTGTACCAAATCGAAAGGAATGCAAGTTCTCCGGTTGACCTCCGATGTGGCACGGGATTTTCTGGCGAATGGTGGATTGAGCAGAAAGTTTTATTTTTGAATAGAGGAAAAGCATGTGAAGTTGAATTTTATGAGCGAGTTTGGATCTAAACTCCATTGGGTATTTATAGGCTCTTACGGTGAGGTTTGATTTCGGGTTTAAAGTTGGCAGTTACGAGCAATGATTTGCAGAAAACGACTTGATTTAATTTGGTTGTGATTGAGTGTGCAGTGATGATCGACGGTTATACTTGGTTATACGCAGAATCGAAACGGATCTCCTTGAATTGATCTTTGATTCAGAGGCGGGTACGTTCTTGGTGTTCTGAACTTGCAGGTTTTAGGCGATTACTTAGTATATCAATTAAACATTTTCATTTTCAACACCAGTGTGTGTTTAGTGCAGTGGTGTTTCTGGTGTGTGTTTGCATGAAAGACCCGGGTTCGATTCGGTCGTGACCTTTTTATTTTTTTTTATTTCTTCATTCTTTTGTTTTTAACAATTTTCGTGTATTCTTTTATTAAAATTAATTTTTATTTATTATTATAATTATTTATTAGTTATAAACTTTTAAATTTTGCAACATCTATTAATTGCGAAACTTTAAAATAACTTATAAAATATGCAACAATCATTAAATCAAATACTTGATCAATAAACGGTGCGGGTTTTTGAAACCATTTTACACAAATGTTACATTTCTGAACTTGGGTTTTACCTCATTTTAAGCTAAAATTTGGTGTTTTGGCATGTTTTTAAGTATACAACATGTATGTAAATATACTTTGAGTATCCACAGTATATGTATGAGTATTTGAACGTATAACAAGTATTCGGTTTGTATGTAAACATGTATTTAATGATCGAATGCATGTAAGACAAGTATGTATTAAGTATGAATTTCAATACGATCAATGTCTCAGATTACAAAGTTGGAAATGAAATACGAATGTGATACGAATACAAGCTTTCGTTAATAGAAACAAGATTGCACTTTCTAAATAAGGAAAGTATAAAAATGCAAAGCTTACACATCAATGTATGATAAAAGAGAACTACAAGTTAAACATTGCAGATTAAATAAAGCTATATGCATGAGGATATGAACATAGTTTCATAACTCAAACCAATACTTGGATAGGTAATTGAAAAGATATTAATAAAGATCTAGCTTTATCCTAATGGATGTGTTAAAAATATCTTGTTACATATTTTATATGATTCCAACACCATACAGTTTGGCTTTAGCATTGGTATCTTATGGTATGTTTACTTATGGATCGCGTTAATGGGATTAGGTGTTGTGGGCTTATTGTTAAATTTGTTTTAGCTGATTATGTGTATGAGGTGTTTGTTGTACAGAAAATATAGTTCAAGGACTGGAACTTTCTGAGAGCTAAAGTGTAACTTGTGCTAATCCTTGTATATAATGAAGAGAGAGAGTGTGTGGAGTTCATCAGTCTGTGAGATATTATCTAGGGTTTCTTCTTTTTTCTCTGTATTTTTTTCATCTTGTTGTTGATCTCTGTGTTGAGATTTTGTTGTTAAGAGATCTTGTGATCTCTATGGTTGTATCATTCTATCAGTGGTTGATCGTTCAACAGACTGTACTAATCTGTTGAACTTGATCTTTGTATTTTTCATTCTCATAATTGTGAGATCTAGGGTTTGCTTAGGAGTTTTTGGTTTGGTAATCAATAAAAATTTTGTTACCATTTTTTCTCTATTTTGTTGTTTTGTGTTATTTCCATACCATTTTACATGGTATCAGAGCTATATTGGCTCTTGAAACTGATCTTGGTAGTTCCACTGTGAGTTAGGGTTTGGTGATCTTTGGGAAAATCTCTTATCTTCTGGTGATTATTACTTCACGTGTTGGTCTCTAGAACTGTTAGAAAGTTTCAGGGCAAACAGACCAGTTTATGATTTGCTTTCTGATCTGTGATTTGTAACTCTAGAAGGTTACAAGTTCACATCTGCTTGGAAGGAGTTAAACGCTGTTGTGAGATCTTTCATCCCTCTTTCTCTTATTGTTTATGTTCATTGCATTGTGAGTCATATGCATTGATGTTACCGGGCTAGTCGGACCGACACTTGATCGAGTCTTTGTGCTAGTTGTTGCACATATTTGTCTTGTATCTTGGTTGATTTGTTCTTGTTGGTTTTGTTGACATTGATTATTGTAGTTGCAACTGTGTAAAGGCTTGTCCTGGCACCTATAGAGTGACGAACCTCGAATCTGGTCCCTGACAAATGATTACAAGACTAATGATTATGAAATCAAAACTACTAGCATCTGCTTGGGGGCATGCAATTTTACATGCAACAACACTAATTCGCATCAGGCCAATGAGTTACCACACTTCCTCCCCATTAAAGTTGGTTTTTGGTCAGGAACCAGATATTTCCCATCTAAGGATTTTCGGTTGTGCCGTATGTGTTCCTATCGCTCCACTACAACGCACAAAGATGGGACCTCAAAGGAGATTATGAATATATGTTGGGTATGAATCACCATCGACCATTAAGTATTTAGAGCCATCAACAGGTGATTTATTTACGGCTCGATTTGGTGATTGTCATTTTGTTGAAACAACATTCCCAACATTAGGTGGAGATGAAAAGCAGCTGAAAAATAATAATATACATTGGAATGAATTATCATTATCTCATCTTGATCCTCGAAATAAACAGTGTGAACTAGAAGTTCAAAGGATAACTCATTTACAAAGATTAGCAAATCAATTACCAGACGTATTCACTGACCCAAAGAGAGTGACTAAGTCACACATACCAGCTGCTAATGCTCTAGTAAAAATAAGTGTCCCAGAAGGACAACCACATGTTAGAAATGAGTCTAATGCGTGCCTCAAACGTGGTAGACCAATCGGTTCTAAAAATAAAAATCATCGAAAGAAAAAAGGGGCAAATAATGGAGATGATCAATTCGAGGTAATGATAGTGCCAAGAAAAGAGTCTCTTGAAGAGACACTAGACATGATGGTTCTAGAAGAACCTCAGGTACCTGAAAACGAAGAGATCTCAATAAATTATATCATGTCTAGAAGGGTATGGAACCGAAATGAAATCGACGTCGATGATAGTTTTTCATATAACGTAGCGCTAGAAGTAATGGAAAAATAATGAGGATCAAGAACCAAAATCTATTGAGGAATGTAAAAAAAGAAATGATTGGCCAAACTGGAAAGACGCAATTAAGGCAGAATTAGATTCCCTCAATAAACGAGAAGTTTTTGGACCAGTAGTCCCTATACCTGAAGGTGTAAAGCCTATCGAATATAAGTGGGTCTTTGTGCGAAAACGTAATGAGAAAAATGAAATCGTACGATACAAGGCAAGATTAGTAGCACAAGGATTTTAACAAAGACCTGGGATTGATTATGAGGATACATATTCTCTGGTGATGGATGCGACAACTTTTCGTTATCTTGTTAGTCTGGTAATACAAGAAGGGATTGACTTGCGTCTAATGGATGTTGTGACAACCTACCTCTATGGCTCACTTGATATTGATATTTACATGAAACTCCCTGAAGGATTCAAATTGCCAAACTCATGTACATCTAGTTCTCGAGAACATCTTTCAATTAAATTAAACAAATCATTGTATGGGCTAAAACAATCTGGGCGTATGTGGTATAATCGCCTTAGTGAGTATTTGTTGAAAGAAGGTTTTAAAAATGATTCAATTGTCACTTCTTTTGCAGCGCCATTTGTTGTGATTACCATTGTAATAAGTATCGACTGTTATGAATTTTTGTTTGGACGTACCTCTGCGTGTTTCTTGTCGCTTACAGGACCACGTGACAAATTTCTGCATTCTGGTCGGTAGTTTTCACACTGACGAGATTAGCATCGTTGTCATCATATCGTGTTTCTTCAAGGCCACGCCTCGAAAGTCGTATATGATGTACTTCAACATCCGTTGTCGTATAGTCGTGTTTCCTCAAGGCCGCACCTTGAAAGTCGTATGTGATGTACTTCAACATCTGTTATCGTATCGTTTAAGTTTCATGTATATTTGCGCACTAGCGTTTCGTTTCACATAGGTTACCTGCTCGAGTAAATAAAATAATTGCGTCAATATATGTAATGTGTTTGCTGAGTTACTAATCGTGGTTCCTACGTGCTGACCTTTAATGGATATATACATGAGTTTTCCAAAGGTCCTAAATGCATGTTGTCAAAACTCCCAAGTTTTGCTTACGGTATGTAATATTCTCGTGTACCGAGTATGAAACACCACACTATGTATGATTAAAATCAAAATGTTGACTTACTGTTCTCGGCAACGGTTGGAACCCATATTCGAGTGCTAGCCGTTCTGTATGTATTCAAGTCTTAATGATCTAATGTCCCCAAAGGAACATGAGGTTAAAGCCTAGGTATCTCCACAGAAACCTAATTCGCTGAAACATATAGCTCCGACACCAATCACATCCCGATTTAGCCATCAGAGTCGGGCGTGATCTGACTGGTATCTTCATTGCACATCGGAAGTGTTTCAAAATTGCTAAGACTTCTAGAAAGTGAATGTCCGCTAAGTACTCGAATCCCCATGGGTTCTCCTATTCTAACCGTGCCATACTTTGAAAAGGTAACCAGAGAAAGAAACATGCGAAATATCAACATAAAGTTGGCGAGTTCATAGTTTGTTCGAAAAGATTTTTAAATAATATTTTTGGTAACCTGTTTAAATATTCTTGAGAAAACGTAATAAAACCATTTTTTCCTGGCATGTCAATTGAAAACCTTGTTTTTGTAATATTTGAATGACCGTCAATGTCCGCGTATGACAAAGACAACATGCCCGCATTAGCCTATAACCCAAACCAAGCTAAGGAAATGCGTCGCCAAACCGTTTACTCAAGACGGTAGACTAGCAGGCGGTTATAGTTCCGATAGCATCGAGGACTTCACTATACAGTTTTAAGTGACCCTTTGGCCCTTAGTGTTGAGTAGTGGACAATCCAGTCCTTGTGTTTATAAGCAGGACCAACCCGTCCTCTTATTTGTATGCAGGACAAACCAGTCCCGTAGCAACTAGGACGTTCCCGTCACTAGTCGTTGAGTCTGTAGCAGGACCAACCATTCCCCTTATTCGTAGATAGGACAATCCAGTCCTTGTGTCTGTAAGCGGGACCAACTAGTCCCCTTACTTGTTAGCAGGACAAACTCGTCCCGTAGTAACTAGGACCTTCCCGTCACTAGTCATGAAACTCATGCACGTTTCGAAAATACGCGAGTGTTTTGTAAAACCGGTATGTTTAACATAAACTTTTCGTAAACCATTTGAGTTTATTGAAATTCATTTGCAACATGGTTTAGAAATAACCTTTTGTAAACCATCTGAGTTTGTTGGAGTTCATTCGTATCATGGTTTAGAAATCTGTTGTTTTTGTTCATCGAAATATTGTGTACTTTTTCAAAACTTGCATGTCTTTCCACCCCCGAAAACATTTATGAAAGTGCAAAACAGTAAAAGTGGGGGTTATGAACTCACCTGATATCTAGTGCAAAGCTAGCTTAATATGGTTATGTAATGTCGTTTCCAAAATGTGACTCGCTAGCATACAATCTATATCATTCCTATCAAGGAAATACTTACAAGTTTCTAATTATGACGTAGCTAACCTACGTGTCGCCGAGCTCTACCGGTAACGATTCAACGTAAGTTGTTATCTAAATGTGAACGGATAAGCTATACTTGTTAAGTTCCATTTAATTCCGGCGATAGTTACTAAGTCTTGGAAACACTCAGTTTCTGAGAAGTTTAGCGTACCTGTATGTTTATATACAATTATAAAATATATTTAGGGTAACGTATTAGTCGTCTCGCTTGGTCGTGCGTGTACGTAGACAAATGTTGGTATAGAAATATCACACGTTGTAGATTCATAGGATGTGGTCGTATGATTCCAAGTAACCGTCGCGTAGTCATAATAGTCTTACGTCCGTTTATAATTAATAAAATAATTATATAGTTGTACGCTCGCGAGAGTTGATTTTTGTTTGTTTGTTTAGGTAGTAACTCGGATATTACATTGTGTTACCAACATACAGTAATGTGTCGTGCTTCGTTTAGAAGTTTGAAATAATTATAATTAATCTTTCTTATTTTATAAAAGTGTACGGATTAACAATCGTTTGAAATAGACATAACGATTATATTTATTTTATAAAAGTGTACCAATTAACGACGTTTGATATAAATATAACCAATTATATTTATATTATATAAGTTTTTCCGGTTCCGTTAATTAGTATACCACATTTGCTAGAATGGTTACAACCTCGTTTCGTAAGTTATAAGGGTCGTTAAAATAAATATACATTTATATTTATTTTTATCAAAATTACTTGAATCGGAAAGGTTTTGTTTTATAATAAAACACGTTTTGGTTTGCGGCTTTTTACGAAAAACGAGCAGAGTTTCCTCTGTTTTTAGACGATCCCGACAATACAAGTTGCCGATTTATATGTCAAAACACAACAATTCAAGTAACAACAATATATATAACTTTTAGTCGTTTATCTAAAACATAACTTCCGTCGAGTACAAGTCTAGTATATACATATATATATGTTATGTCGCGATGTGTCAGCTCGGTTTTTAACTATATATATACCTTTATATATTGTATAATGAAGTCGGGTTGGTTTTTAGCTACCACCTACACAAGTTATATACGAAGGCTCGGTCGTTATTATATGATTTTGTTAGTTTGTTCGGGTTAGAGCTCGATGTCACATTTAAACGAAACCTTAAGTAATTAATTAATAACTTGCGTTAATATTATTTTACCAAGAGCCGTTGTCGACCGAATTTTGACTGGGTTTTGATCCGTGTTGACTGATGTTGACTTTGTTGACCGAGTCGACTTGTTGAACGAACCGAACATCAAATCTGATTGTCTAAAGTTGACCGGGACCCGAAACATAACCAAAACTGACTCGGAAATGATGTTTCACCTGCGTTGACTTGGGTTGACCAGCTTGACTCTAAACTTGACCTAAACCTAACAGTCCGAACGTAACCTGAATCAGACTAGAATCGAGCATGAACTCACCCTTACTGTCGGACCTACAACCACCATCGCCATTACTGCCGGCGTCGACTGGTTCCGGCGTCACCAACTCAACCCAACCGAACCCAGAACAAACCCAAACTCGAACCAAAACTGAACCGATCCAAGAGCAACCACCACTATCGTTGCCGCTGTCAGTAGCCGGAGACGTCACAGCCGCGCCACCGTCGCCACCTCCCTCTCTCTTCGCCAATCTCTCTTTCTCTCTCACTGTTCTCTCTCTCTCTACCCGTCTTTCTCTCTGTTCTGTATGTGTGCGTGTTTTAGAGGGTACAAGAGAGGTCGTGTGGGTGAGTAATGGTACAAGAGAGAGAGAGAGAGGTGTGTCGAGTGGTGTGTGTCGCCGACAATAGCAACCGGAGTGTCGCCGGAAAACTAATCTGATGACCGGATTTAGTAGAGAGAAGGCAGAGGTTGTCTTTGGTGTGGGGGCTAGGGTTTCACCAAAATGAGAATGAAGAGAAGAAATAAGAATTTATATAGTTAGGGTTTTAAGATTTCTCAAGTGGGCTTGGGCCCAAGGCCCACAAGCCCGCTTTTCGTGTTTTAAGCGGCCCACTAATGTTTCTAGAACCCGTTTTCGTTCCCGAATCTCGTATAGTGTTGTAAGATATTTATTTGGAGCCTAAACGTGTGAAATTCAAGTCGGGAGTCGGTTTTGATGCGTAAATCCGTCGGCGCGTTTCTAAACTGTTTTTCGATCCGATTTCAGCTGCGAATAGTAAGATTTGATTACAAAGTTAATATATCATAATATATTATTATCGAGACGCGACTCGAGTCCGGTGCTTCCGTTTCTTTGTTGATTGCCAACACGTTCTGGTTTTTCGCGTAACTTCCGCGTTTGCGCTCCATGATGTTCAGCAATCCAAATAATTCGCATAATTATTAATACATGATAATTATGAGCACAAAATTTGTATTTTTAAGCATTGCCAGTACTTTGTTTGGTGTCAGTTCGCTTAAAGTTCAAATGCGCGCTAAAATTCTCGAATATCGCCAAATTGCGTAATGTTAATCAAGTAGACGCTCCTAGGTCTTCCCAAGGCCATATTAAGTTAATTTATGTCAATTTACGATATGTATTATTGTCTTAATGTTTATTATGCACGTAATTACGATCGAAAAGTACCGGTTGTCACATTCTCCCCTTGTTACAGAAATTTCGTCCTTGAAATTTAGACTATGTTATCTCCTTAGGCTTTTGTGATGCGTATGTAGGTATTAATAATACCAAGGTAAATGACCATGTAATTGCATTGAGACTTGTCTGAATTATATGAATACAATGACTTACTACAACAATATGAACACACTAGTTTAATTGAATTTGTTTTCAGAATCAAAGCCAAGTGAACGAAACATAATTATTAATCACTGATGTGACTGAGTTCATAGAGGTCCAACAAAAGAGGAATTTAACCAATAGACGTCCAAATGAACGTTCACAACTGCAAATAGATTTTAGAAATGATAGCATTTACTACCAACGGAAACTAGCGTTGGTTGTTGGATCGGTGAGACTTATAATCAACAAGCTCAACTGAATTAGAAACATGAAGATGATTTGTTAACTTTTCGAACCATAAGTTAACACTGTTGAATTGCAAGGATACACCAAAATACAACCGAAGTTGGTGTATCATTGTCTTAATACATAGTTGCGTTAAGACAACTTTCGATGATTAGCCCATGCTACAAGTTTATACCGACGCCACAAGGCGTCATCGCCCTTGAAATAATTCAATAATAGCGGTGACCGAACAAATTCACCGTGTTTACAATTCAATGAAAGGCTCAATCAAGTAAGTCCGAATATTTGTTCTAAATAAATCCATAGGATTTTCAACTGGAAATGAAAGAAAAAATAAATATAATTTTCGGTCGCTAGTGGAAGAACAATAAATATCCCAAAATTTTCGACCGATGATGAAAGAACCATTACGAGGTACACTGAAATAGACCATAAACGTCCTATTAATACACGATTGTATTAAGAATGTTTTAAAAAAATGATCCAACAAGGGGATTTAAAAATGAATAAATAATCAAGTAATTAAACCCGTACATGAGTTATGAAAGCAAGATTAGCATAAGCTTCAACTAGTGTAAACGCCACCACAAGGTGTCGTAACAATAAATGACTTAATAAGGGTGCAAAATGAACCAGTCTGCTATGGTTCGAAACAAATGAATTGCTTGTCGATATTACTTTCAATATGAAGGCCTTAATCCGTCATATAATATCCGTGAATTGAATTTGTATACCGTGAGCAAGTTCAAACAATTGAACTTGGTTTGACATAATCCAACAAATAATACATGATTCAACCAAGAAGTTTCGATATGGTTGCAACAAAGAACCCATGTATGCAACTTGGAAAGAAAAGGAATTTTCAAGAATTCGTTGACTCAATATCAAGGAGTCAATACTTGCAATAAGGCAGGTCATCTAGATCACAAAGCAAAAATTTTGAGTATAGCGAACCAACCTTTGAACGACTGATGAAATGACCATTCGAAGTGAAGACCCTGATGGCCTCCATGTATCAAGTTAACCACATGCGTAGCAACAAAGCATGCGTATCGTATAAGTTTATCAAGAAATGATGCAATAGGTGTTTGCTAATCAAGAAAAAAATTTCCGTGACACAATGACCGTTATGAGGAGTAGAGGTATGAAAACCTACTCATTATATGCAAAGTTGAAATTCCAACAAAAGAAATTCGAGGACTTTACCTGGTATTTCCTGTGATGACTTATTGTTTCGTGACATTACCACGAAATGTCGTACATGGCGTAATCGTCATTAATGAGGTTGGGGGAATGTGAGGACGCGTGACTTCTTTTGCAGCACCATTTGTTGTGATTACCATTGTAATAAGTATCGACTGTTATAAATTTTCGTTTGGACATACCTCAACATGTTTCTTGTCGCTTACAGGACCACGTGACAAATTTCTGCATTCTAGTCGGTAGTTTTCACGCTGACGAGATTAGCATCATTGTCATCATATCGTGTTTCTTCAAGGCCGTGCCTCGAAAGTCGTATATGATGTACTTCAACATCCGTTGTTATATAGTCGTGTTTCCTCAAGGCCGCACCTTGAAAGTCATATGTGATGTACTTCAATATCTATTATCGTATCATTTAAGTTTCATGTATATTTGCGCACTAGCGTTACGTTTCGCATAGGATACCTGCTCAGGTAAATAAAATAATTGCGACAATATATGTAATGTGTTTGCCCGAGTTAATAATCGTGGTTCCTACATGCTGACCTTTAATGGATATTTACATGAGTTTTCCAAAGGTCCTAAATGCATGTTGTCAAAACTCCCAAGTTTTGCTTACGGTATGTAATATTCTCGTGTACCGAGTATGAAACACCACACTAGTGTATGATTAAAATCAAAATGTTGACTTACTGTTCTCGGCAACGGTTGGAACCCATATTCGGGTGCTAGGCGTTCTGTATGTATTCAAGTCTTAATGATCTAATGTCCCCAAAGGAACGTGAGGTTAAAGCCTAGGTATCTCCACAGAAACCTAAATCGCTGAAACATATAGCTCTGATACCAATCTGTCACACCCCGATTTAGCCATCAGAGCCGGGCATGATCTGACTGGTATCTTCATTGCACAACGAAAGTGTTTGAAAATTGCTAAGACTTCTAGAAAGTGAACGTCCGCTAAGTACTCGAATCCCCATGGGTTCTCCTATTCCAACCGTGCCATACATGGAAAAGGTAACCTGAGAAAGAAACATGCGAAAAATCAACATAAAGTTGGCGAGTTCATAGTTTGTTCGAAAAGATTTTTAAATAAATCTTTTTGGTAACCGGTTTAAATATTGTTGAGAAAACGTAATAAAACAGTTTTTTCCCGGCATGTCAATTGAAAACCTTGTTTTTGTAATATTTGAATAACCGTCAATGTCCGCGTACGACAAAGACAACATGCCCGCATGAGCCTATAACCCACCCCAAGTTAAGGAAATGCCTTGTCAAACCGTTTACTCAAGACGGTAGACTAGCAGGCGGTTATAGTTCCGATAGCAGCGAGGACTTCACTATACGGTTTTAAGTGACCCTACGGCCCTTAGTGTTGAGTAGTGGACAATCCTGTCCTTGTGTTTATAACCAGGACCAACCCGTCCTCTTATTTGTATGCAGGACAAACCAGTCCCATAGCAACTAGGACGTTCCCGTCACTAGTCGTTGAGTCTGTAGCAGGACCAACCATTCCCCTTATTCGTAGATAGGACAATCCAGTCCTTGTGTCTGTAAGCAGGACCAACCAGTCCCCTTACTTGTTAGCAGGACAAACTAGTCCCGTAGTAACTAGGACCTTCCCGTCACTAGTCATGAAACTCATGCACGTTTCGTAAAATTTGCCAGTGTTTTGTAAAACCGGTATGTTTAACATAAACCTTTCGTAAACCATTTGAGTTTTGTTGAAATTCATTTGCAACATGGTTTAGAAATAACCTTTTTGTAAACCATCTGAGTTTGTTGGAGTTCATTCGTATCATGGTTTAGAAATCTGTTATTTTTGTTCATCGAAATATTGTGTACTTTTTAAAACTTGCATGTCTTTCCACCCCCGAAAACATTTATAAAGTGCAAAACAGTAAAAGTGGGGGTTATAAACTCACCTGATATCCAGTGTAAAGCTAGCTTAATATGGTTCTGTAATATCGTTTCCAAAATGTGACTCGCTAACATGCAATCTATAGCATTCCTATCAAGGAAATACTTATAAGTTTCTAATTATGACATAGCTAACCTACGTGTCACCGAGATCTACCGATAACGATTCAACGTAAGTTGTTATCTAAATGCGAACGGATAAGCTATACTTGTTAATTCCATTTAATTCCGGTGATAGTTACTAAGTCTTGGAAACACTCAGTTTCTGAGAAGTTTAGCGTACCTATATGTTTATATACAATTATAAAATATATTTAGGGTAACGTATTAGTCGTCTCGATTGGTCGTGCGTGTACGTAGACAAATGTTGGTATAGAAATATCACACGTTGTAGATTCATAGGATGTGGTCGTATGATTCCAAGTAACCGTCGCGTAGTCGCAATAGTCTTACGTCCATTTATAATTAATAAAATAATTATATAGTTGTACGCTCGCGAGAATTGATTTTTGTTTGTTGGTTTAGGTAATAACTCGGATATTACATTGTGTTACCAACATACAGTAATGTGTCGTGCTTCGTTTAGAAGTTTGAAATAATTATAATTAATCTTTCTTATTTTATAAAAGTGTACGGATTAACAATCGTTTGAAATAGACATAACGATTATATTTATTTTATAAAAGTATACGAATTAACGACGCTTGATATAAATATAACCAATTATATTTATATTATATAAGTTTTTCCGGTTCCGTTAATTAGTATACCACATTTGCTCGAATGGTTACAACCTCGTTTCGTAAGTTATAAGTGTCGTTAAAATAAATATACATTTATATATATTTTTATCAAAATTACTTGAATCGGAAAGGTTTTGTTTTATAATAAAACATGTTTTGCTTTGCGGATTTTTACGAAAAACGGGCAGAGTTTCCTCTGTTTTTAGACGATCCCGACAATACAAGTTGCCGATTTATATGTCAAAATACAACAATTCAAGTAACAACAATATATATAACTTTTAGTCGTTTATCTAAAACATAACTTCTGTCGAGTACAAGTCTAGTGTATATATATATATATATATATATATATATATTTATATATGTTATGTCGCGATGTGTCGGCTCGGTTTTTAACTATATATATACCTTTGTATATTGTATAATGATGTCGGGTCGGTTTTTAGCTACCACCAACACAAGTTATATACAAAGGCTCGGTCGTTATTATATGATTTTGTTAGTTTGTTCGGGTTAGAGCTCGATGTCACGTTAAAACGAAACCTTAAGTAACTAATTAATAACTTGCTTAATATTATTTTACTAAGAGCCGTTGTCGACCGGATTTTGACTGAGTTGACCAGGTTTTGACCCGTGTTGACTGCTGTTGACTTTGTTGACCGAGTCGACTTGTTGACCGAACCGAACATCAAATCTGATTATCTAAAGTTGACAGGGACCCAAAACATAACCAAAACTGACTCAGAAATGATGTTTCACCTGCGTTGACTTAGGTTGACCGGCTTGACTCTAAACTTGACCTAAACCCGAACAGTCCGAACAAAACCTAAATCAGACTTGAACCGAGCATGAACTCACCCCTGCTGCCGGACCTACCCCCACCATTGCCATTACTGCCGGCGTCGACCAGTTCTGGCGTCACCAACTCAACCCAACCGAACCGGAACAAACCCAAACCCGAACCAAAACTGATCTGATCCAAGAACAACCACCACTATCGCTGCCGCCGTCAGTCGCCGGAGACACCACAGCCGTGCCACCGTCGCCACCTCCCTCTCTCTTCGCCGATCTCTCTTTCTCTCTCATTGTTCTCTCTCTACCCGTCTCTCTCTGTTCTGTATGTGTGCGTGTTTTAGTGGGTACAAGAGCGGTGTCGTGTGGTGAGTAATGGTACAACAGAGAGAGAGAGGTGTGTCGTGTGGTGTGTGTCGCCGACATGAGCGACCGGAGTGTCGCCAGAAAACTGATCCGGTGACCGGATTTAGTAGAGAGAAGGCAGAGGTTGTCTTTGGTGTGGGGGCTAGGGTTTCACTAAAATGAGAATAAAGAGAAGAAATATGAATTTATATAGTTAGGGTTTTAAGGTTTCTCAAGTGGGCTTGGGCCCAAGGCCCACAAGCCCGCTTTTCGTGTTTTGAGCGGCCCACTAATGTTTGAACTTGTTTTCGTTCCCGAATCTTGTATAGTGTTGTAAGATATTTATTTGGAGCCTAAATGTGTGAAATTCAAGTCGGGAGTCGGTTTTGATGCGTAAATCCGTCGGTTGCGTTTCTATACTGTTTTTCGATCCGATTTCAGCTACGAATAGTAAGACTTGATTACAAAGTTAAATATATCATAATATATTAATATCGAGACGTGACTCGAGTCTGGTGCTTCCGTTTCTTTGTTGATTGCCAACGCATTCTGGTTTTTCGCGTAACTTCCGCGTTTGCGCTCCGTGATGTTCAGCAATCCAAATAATTCGCATAATTATTAATATATGATAATTATGAGCACAAAATTTGTATTTTTTAGCATTGTCAATACTTTGTTCGGTGTCAGTTCGCTTAAAGTTCAAATGCGCGCTAAAATTCTCGAATATCGCCAAATTGCGTAATGTTAATCAACTAGACGCTCCTAGGCCTTCCCAAGGCCAAATTAAGTTAATTTATGTCAATTTATGCTATGTATTATTGTCTTAATGTTTATTATGCGCGTAATTATTATCAAAAAGTACCGGTTGTCACATCAATATGCCCTTGTATCTTTATAAAAAGGTCAGAATCTGAATACGTTATAATTGCTGTATACGTTGATGACTTGAATATAATTGGACCTCCAAGGGAGCTCCAAAAGGCGGTTGAATATTTGAAAAAAGAATTTGAAATGAAAGACCTTGGCAAAACAAAATTTTGTCTCGGGTTACAAATCGAACATCTTAAGGGTGGAATCCTTGTGCATCAACAAAACTACATACAAAAGTTACTCAAAAGGTTCAATATGGAAAAATCACATCCATTGAGTACTCCAATGGTTGTAAGATCTCTTGATGTCGAGAAAGACCCATTCCGATCTCCGAATGATGGAGAGGAAATTCTTGGTCCAGAAGTACCATATTTAAGTGCAATTGGTGCACTAATGTTTCTTGCTAGTCATACACGACCAGATATATCATTTTCTGTAAATTTATTGGCAAGATATAGTTCATGCCCAACAAAGACGCATTGGAATGGGGTAAAACAAATATTTCGATACCTTCAAGGTACAAACGATATGGGTTTGTATTTTACTAATCAATCGACAACAAGTTTGGTTGGTTTTGCTGATGCAGGGTATTTGTCTGATCCTCACACTGGAAAATCTCAAACTGGATATTTATTCACAAGTGGAGGTACTGCTATTTCATGGCGTTCTGTAAAGCAAACAACCACTGCCACATCATCTAATCATGCAGAAATATTGACGAATCATGAAGCCAACCGAGAATGTGTTTGGTTAAGGAATGTAATACAACACATTTGTGGGTCTTGTGGCATTTCGATGAGGGATGAGGGACCAACAATCTTACATGAAGACAACGCAGCATGCATTGCTCAACTTAAGGAATGATACATCAAATGAGACAGAACGACGCACATTTTACCAAAGTTCTTTTTCACACATGATTTGCAAAATAATGGAGATATTACTGTCCAACAAATTCGTTCTAGCGACAATTTGGCAGACTTGTTTACTAAATCACTTCAGACATCTACATTCAAGAAAGTGGTTCATGGGATCGGGATGCATCGACTCAAAGGAGCTTAAATCATCAGGGAGAATAATACGCGCTGCACTCTTTTTCCTTAGTTATGGTTTTATCCACTAGGTTTTGTTTCTAATGAGGCAGCATCACCAAGCGTATTATAAGAATAATATATTATTTTGTCACGTGGATAGTCAAGGGAGAGTATTATGAATTATTATCTTTAATGTGTGACTAATTCACATGTCTTCATAATGTGGTGACTCTCCAAGTACTTAACTCCTATCTTTGTAAGCCTATAAATAGAGGCATATGTAGGTCATACTTCATATCAATAAGAATGCGTTCTTCAATTCTTCTTTCTATCTTTCTCTCTATATAATCTCTATAATTCTTGTCTACATATATCATATATTGGTTACTATTAGGCCGTTGTTTTACAACAGTGATGATATATTATTCGCATAATACATTTAATTTGGAATAACTAACAAAATTTTACATTAATATATCTAATACGTGCTTTTTATCAACTTTTGCTTTAGATTTTGTACAAATATAAACACATTTCTTGAGGACCTATTACATGTAGTGATGTAAACAAAAATAAGTGACTAGACACATAAAATCATATATATCTTTAAGTTGTGATGTAAACAAAAATAAGTGATTAGATATATAAAACCATACACATCTTTAAGTGGCAATGTAACAAAAATAAGTGTTAAACAAAAAAAATGAAATCCATGTGACATACCTGTAGTTAATAGTAATGTGGTGAAGATGACGAACTTGAATATGATATGTTTCTCCATGTGTGAATGCATAATGATAATAGAGAACCCTTTACACTTGTGGGTGCTTGAAAATCCCTGCTCTGTGTTCTTTATATAATAACTCGAAAGTTATTGTAATGCTATTTCCATTACATATGTGATTATGTTAAATAAGATACACTAACAAG
The DNA here is from genome assembly GCA_947069175.1 of Scalesia atractyloides. NCBI lineage: Eukaryota > Viridiplantae > Streptophyta > Magnoliopsida > Asterales > Asteraceae > Scalesia > Scalesia atractyloides. The sequence continues at coordinate 21,573,557 of CAMTDV010000029.1, read as the reverse complement.
AAAGTACGGATATATCCTCAATAAAAAAAACTAAATTATTGTGAGGACCCTAAATCATTTATTTTTTTTCTACTCATGATTCATATTTTTTTAACTCATTTATTCTTAAATAAAAAACAGTTAAACTAATTTGTTTATATGTCTGTTTTTTCATTTCTAAACGTTTACGTGAACGTGCAGGTTATGTGTATAAGATATCATGCACAGGTTATGTGTCGAAGATATCCTAAGTAAATGAATTTGGTTTATACATATTCTTTAAGAATAGTGGAATAGAGAAATAAATATTGCATTTCGATTATATTCTTGTACTTTTTAATCTAACATTGAAAAAATGAATGCTTTATCTTGTTTTTTTGTGTCTAGAACCTTCTCATATATAAATGTAAACATGAGCATTTATGAAATGTGAGCAAATTACAATTTGTGTCTTTGTGGTTTATACTATTCAACATGTTGAATCCTATGAGCTTCCGTGGTTTACACTTTCCTGCACTATAGCCCTTCGATAAACACAGTGTGAATATTCTATTAAATAGTCAACGAAGACCATTATTAGGGGTATTATCGTTTTTTTCACCCAAAACCTGCACATCAAAACTTGTAGATTTGTTCACCTGTAGGTGAGCATGGTGCGCTTCGGTTTGGTTATTGTCAACAACTAAAACAATAACCACACACTTCGGTTAGCAAAAAATAATAACCGTTCAGTTTCGGATAATCAGTAATTGACGGTTAATGCGGTTTCTGCTCGGTTATAGGTCGATTTTTTTCGTTGTTTTTAAAGTTGGGCTTTAAACGTGTGGGTCATGCGTCTATGGCATTATAGCTTAGTGACAACTTGGGGGTGAGATATGACTTAGGGACCATTAGGTTCTGCGTTCAATTTCTATAAAGGGATTTTTCCATATTTATTAGGTTTACTACTGAATTGATGTTGCAAGATTTCAAAGACTCCATGATGAAAGAGTTCGAGATCATAGATCTAGGCCTAATGAGATTCTTTCAAGGATACCATTCATCCTTCATTCACTGATGACCAGAGCGTTTCAGCCTTCAGCCGCGCGTTTCATCGGCTTTACTCCTCACACTCCTACCTCCCTCGAAACAATCAACTTTCACCGTCTCCTTCATTTAACTGTTTTTGTGATTAATTAATTCCCCAAGATTTGATGCTTTTGCCTAAGGTTTTAATTGTTTCTGATTACGAAATATTGATATTATGTTTAGTATTTAACAGATTCCATATTCTTTTCGGTTGATTATTGAGTATGATCTTGGTATTCTTTTCTTCAAAGCAACTGTTAAGTCTCCTGCTTCCTTCATTTGATTTATATGACTAATTTTCAAATTTGCATATAAACTATATAGCCTATTCAGAGCCGTCCCCGATGACTCTCGAAAAAATTAGGTCTCGGGCATAAAAAAATTTGGGCACAAAATTATGGTTAAGGGGAAATGAATTAAAAAGATAAAACTTTAGTGGTGGAGCCAATAACTTAAGACCTTTACATAATCTTGAGATGGTTTTCTCCACTACACCACCCACACTTTTATTGCATAATAAATGGATGAATATACTAAATATATAATTTAATAAATATAAAAGAGTTTACAAAAGACTTTCAGACCCTTTGAAAATTTGGGTCTTAAGCGTTGGCATGGTTTGGCCGGCCCAAGAGCCGGCCCTCATCCAGTTTGTTTGTGAAGACTTGAATCTAATATATGATATTTGCATGTGCCCTCTTAGTCTCTCTTCCGTCAAAGCAATTATTAGTTTCAAAGTGTTTTGACCCGACTTAAAAGTTCTAACGTTTGATTGTTAGAGACCCGAACATATAAAGAACTAATGGGAAAATAAAATCTTAGGTTTGTCGATGTATTATTAGATTCCTCTGTATTTGCTTTCTTTTTCATCATCTTGTTTTATTATTTGATCACTGAGTGTTTATTTCACAAAATATTCTATTTGTGTGAAACATGATGATCGGTAAGAAAGGAGTAATACTAAACCAACTCAAAAGGTAATAAATCAACCATCTAGATCACAAAATTATAACGAATATATTAGGATTTATCCATGGTAATTCATTGAACAAATGCTTTACCAACAACAACATGTTCCATGTTGACATAAGGGTTCAGGATTAGGATGACAATAATCAGAACAATCAGTATTATCTTTACACTGGGGAGGAGGACATATGTCCATCTCATGGTAAAGACCGCTATTCTGACAAGATTTTTTTGTGCAACTTTCTTTGTCTACACCTGAATGACTGCTAACTCCAAGTACTGCAAATGAGATTCATTTAGTTAAATAAACTACACAATAAAAATCACAATAAATAATAAATAATGATATTATACCATATAACATAATATGATTTAATATAATATAATACGATATAATAACGATGTAATATAATATAATATAATATAATATAATATATATAATATAATATATAATATAATATAATATAATATATTTATCGTATAACACATTTAATTTAGAATGACTAATGAAATTTTATATTTACTTATCTAATAATTTTTCTTTTTTCAACTTTAACTTTAGATTTTGTAGAAATATAAAAACATTTCTTGAGGACCTACTGCCTGTAGTGATTTAAACAAAAATAAGTGATTTTATATATATATAATATATAAAACCATACATATCTTTAAGAACATAAATGATTTAAACAAAAAAAAAGTGAAATCCATGTGAGATACCTGTAGTGAATAGTAATGTTGTGAAGATGACGAACTTGAATATGAGAGGTTTTTCCATATGTGAATGCATAATGATAATAGAGAACCCTTTACACTTATGGGTGTTTGAAAATCCCTGATCTGTGTTCTTTATATAATAACTCGAAAGTTATTTTAATGCTATTTCCATAATACATACTGTAATCATGCTAAATAAGATACACTAACATGAAAGTACGCATATATCCTCATTAAAAAACTAAATTATTGTAAGGACAAAAATATAAGCCTAAATCATTTACTTTTTCTATTCATCATTTATATTTTTTAAACACTTTTATTCTTACATATAAAAAACGATTAAACTAATTTGTTTATATGTTTATTTTCATTTATAAACGTTTACGTATACATATAGGTTATGTGTAGAAGATATAGCTAAGTAAATGAATTATATATATATATATATATATTTCTTTAAGAATCGTGGAAGAGATAAAAAATATTGCATTTTAATGATGTTCTTGTATTTTTTAAAATTTCTTAAATTCAAAAAAAAATTGAATGGTTTATCATGTTTTTTGGTTTGTAGAACCTTCTCGTATGTAAAAATGAGTATTTATGAAATTTGAGCAAATTACAATTTTTGTCCTTGTTGTTTACACTATTCAACATGTTGAGCCATAAAAGTTTTCGTACTTATCTGAGTTCCCGTGCTTTACACTTTCCTGCACTATATGTCCTTCTGTTAAACTCGTTTTGTTTGATAGTCAACGAAGACCATTGGCAAGGGGTATTATTGTTTTTTTTCACCCAAAACCTGCACATCAAAACTTGCATATTTGTTCATCACCTGTAGGGGTGAGTATGGTGTGGTTCGGTTTGGTTATTGTAAACAACCAAAACCATAACTTCACACTTCGGTTATCAAAAAAATAATAACCATTCGATTCAGTTAATGTGGTTTCGGATAATCGGTTATTGACGGTTAATGCCTTTTCTGTGCAGTTATAAGTCGGTTTTTTTCATTGTTTTTAAGGATGGGCTTTATATTTGTGTGGGTCATGCGTCTATTGCATTATAGCCTAGTGGCATCTTGGAGGTGGGATAAGACTTAGGGACCATTAGGTCCTGCTTTCAATTTCTATAAAGGGGTTTTCCGAGATTTATTGGGTTTCCTCCTGAATTGGTGTATATGCTTTATAGCCCAGTGTAGATTAATATAACCGGGTGTTTCGTTGGTGGCATGATGATACGCAGTGGTCCGTCAATGATCTAAATTTGTCGATAAAAAAAGTGGGGTCAAGCAAAATTATTGGACAAACAAAAATATCCACAGTTAAAGCGTGTAGAATTATCATTTACATTTCACTACCATATTGTTAAACACTTAACACTAACTTAAAAACCTATGGTCCTATGGATTCGGCCATAATTAAAACATTTGGTTTGGTTAATTTTTGGTTATGAAAATAAGAATAACCATAACTTGACCGCAACAATCGTTATCAAAAATACAAATAACCGCCCTTTGGTTGGTTCAGTTTGGTTTATTCAGTTATTTCGGTTCGGTTAATTTGGTTTTTTTGCTCACCCTTAATCATCTACACATCAAAACCACTACAGTCGCACACCACCACCATCCTCTCACCATTACAGCCGCACACCATCTCCCCAATCATCACCTGAACCACTCGATTTACAACCGAACACCACCGCACGCCATCACCCCAACCGAATACCACCGCAAAGCAAAATAAATGCATTTAAAAATCATATCAGAACCGATACATACTGATTTGTAACCATAAACTTGGAATTTGAAAGTAGATCAATAACACAATGGTTTAAATATACACATCATTGTTGAATTCGGTTCTTCATTAAGTCCCGAACCAAAAGAGTGTTCCTCAATTCTTTGATATCCACCAGAAGCTTGCCACTCTGCTGCCACTTTCATGTGTATTAAAGCTGCAAATTCCGGTTACTTTGATCTAAAATGACTCAAAACTTTGAAAAAAGTTTATTCCGAAGGGTTCTTGTATCTCCATGGGACCTTCCGAGAAAAGGCATGCTCCAATGCAAGATTTGAAACTTTGAGCCATTTAATCGCCAAGATCTAAACCCTAGCGCTAGAATCTGACACATGCAACCAAACGTAGATTTGAAATGGTGTATGATCAAAATAATAGAACCTGGGTTTACTAGAACATACCTAGTTATTGGAACACTAATCTCAAAACCCTAACAACCTTATCGTCCGGCTCGAATCCCTAAACCTCCATCGGAAGCCAACCATCACATAACTCTAGTCGTAAACCCCATAAACCATCATCCATTTCGAAACCCCCCAACTCACATATATATATGGCCGCCATCATCCTTCTCATAACCCTTGAGTTTGTGTGGGGTGGTTGTACGACAGTGTTGTAGTGGGGGTGGTTGAGGATCAGTATGAAATGACGAAAGTAGGTTTGGACAATAATAATAATAATAATAATAATAATAATAATAATAATAAATAATAATAATAATAATAATAATAATAATATTTTAGTCTCTGTGATTTGGGTAGTTTTGCAAGTTTAGTCCAACCAACTTATCCCATCCATGTTCCTCCGTTAAGCAAGTGACAATTTCGTCTTTTCTATTTTTCTAATATTTATTTATTAAACCCTCCCCTTTTAAACCCTTTTCTTCAACCTTAAAAACCCTAATTTGAATCTATTTACTTCTTCACCGCCACCACAACCACACCACCACTATCCGGAGACCACCACCACCATAGGTGAATAACTGAATATGGCATTTTACACCTAAATACTCGTTACTTAAAAATGAAGTTGGTGGATTATAGATGGAACTTGAAACACCATTGGGCCATATTTTATAGTCTGTTGGGACTGTGATGACTTAAAAAAAGGATAATCCAGTTGGTCAGGAATAATAATCTTGTTTTTAAAAGGATTTTAATTGTGCCAAGGTATCTATCGACTAAATTTGAAAATTTCCTACATTGAAGCTGAAGGAACGAGAGTGAACAGAACTGAGGCGGTGAACAGATTATGGGTGACTAAAATGGAGCCGCATAGAAACCCTATCGGAGGCCTTGGTTTCACAATTTTGAGTTCCTCCGGCGATCCTTCTCGTGTCGAAATCGGTGAAGATGACGTTGATGTCTCCATGTTTGTGTAATGGTTTTGTCGAGGTTTGTGGTTAACTGAGCACTAATGGTGGATTCTTGAAAGCTAACGGGGGAATCTCAGAAAAGAAATGGTGATTTCAGCTAATTATATCATATACTAACTAATATTTCTACAAAGATTGATAATTTCAAACCTAACTGAAATTATAAATCTTTATGTTGAAATTGTTTTGAAATTTTTGTGGGGTTGTTTGGGAAGTTAATAAAGATCAATGATTTCAACAAACCCACTGAAACTATCGATCTTTTTATTGATTTTTTTGTGCATTTGTTTTGGAAAGTTATTAAGTTTGATTTGAACTAGGGTTTCTTAAGGTTGAAGATTATGGATTAAAAGGAGAGTAAAGTGCAATTTGTCTCGCTGAGATTTGGTCCAGATTCCCCTCTGACTCCCTCTCTTCTAGTTTTTGCCCTCTAACTCCACAACGTGGTTATTTCATTACCTAATGCCCCAACAATGTTAATATTAGCATTTGTAATCCCATGTGTAAAGACAATCTTGCTGTAACACCTCATAAATTTGTGTTGAATTATATGATCACATGTGTCTAGCTAACTCTCAATTATGCCACATTGTTGAACGAGAGGGACTAATCTTGTAAAAGATTAGATGTGGAAGGACTAAATATGTCAACATGCCAAATTTGGCCTCTTAGAGAGTCTTACGGACCGTAAAGCTTAATAGCTTACGGATCGTAAAGTTAATAAAATATTGTTACTGGTAGGTGGTTACGGACCGTAAGACATTGGGTCTTACGGACCATAAGAAGTTTGAAAACCATGGGCTCCAAGGTCCTTGCGGACCGTAAGCACTGATCTCTTACGATCCGTAAGGGGTTGGCAGTTTGTTTGCTGCCCAAGGCATTCTACCATATTGCCACCTTATCTCGCGAAATGCCACTCTTGTGTAGTTCTTGACAACTCAAATTACACCTGCTAACATCCTAGAATACCTCTTACACCTGGCATCATTCTATGCATTCCTTTCAAGTATAAATAGTAAGCTTGTTCAACCAAGTTCTTTGTTCATTTCATACTTTCTCCTATATCTGCTAATTGGAGTTATTCCTGATAAAAAAGGAGCCTCTTCTGTGTTAATTATTTCTCCTGGAATACTAGTAAGTATTCCTTCATAGCTCTTTCTTTTTCTAGGCTAAGTATTTAGCCGAAAGCCAAGCAAATTGACTTTTGCTTTGACTTTCGGTTAAGACCATTATTGTCCAACCATTGTTCAAATTGAACATGGTTACGTGGTCGTAATAAGGTTGATAATCCCCTGAGAGGGCACCTCCTGAAGATCACGTTAAGTTGGTTAAACGACGGGTCAAAGTTATAATAAAATAAAAGTTAAAACGCAGTTTTATGGAAAACTTATTCATTGAACTTATAAACATCTAAACTCATATTATTGACATTATATTAGTCTCTATAATATATTAGAACATGTCTAAACATATTCATCCCATCAATTCCAGTTTATTGCTCAGTTCGCAACCGAAAGTCAAGCAGTTTGACTTCTGCTTTGACTTTCGATTCTGATCTCAATAGCCATGTTAGCTATTAATTTGAAGTTACATATGATCCTATTTATGTATAGGATAAATCTCTAAGGTTATACTATGTGATCATATGTCGGGTATTGTGCAAGTTCTTATATTAGGCCTAAAAATGCCGATTTTGCCCTTTTATGCATAAATTGGTTTTAAATCATAATGAACATATAAAATGTAATACCCACTGATGTGGTAACTTAATAATCATGTTTTTGCATAATGAACTTGACATTGACTCATCCAATCACCCGATACCGCCTATACGCGTATGGTTGAGTTATGTAACTTAGTTTATATAAGCTAACCGAATTGGGTCAAATTCTTTCAAATTCATTCATAATGAGAATGTATTGTTGTTTGCCCCATATTATACAAGTCTTGTACTTGTGAGGGTTCAAACCACATTCTATCCGGTCACCGCTTAATCTAGTGAACGGCTGTGCTTATATATGTTGTCTTGGATTGTAAGACTTAAGCTAGCTAAATACTCTTAACCTATTTTCCCTATATAGGCTTGCGACACGGTATATTATTATCGCGTGGTCGGGTATGGGATCAATGACCTATGTGTCGGGAATCCAAATAAACCGTTTTAATTCATATTGCTTGATAACTTAAACATTGGGGTTAATACAACCGTGTCCTGAATATCCTCAGCTCATTTAATTGTAAATGGCCACGACCAAAGCACGGGGTGTAGGCATACACATATGCTAATGCTATAGTAAAATATTTTTATAACCCAAAAAGGGTTTACTCAATAAGGGTATTAAAGTGGTGTGTCAGTTAATCATGATCCCGGCATGGTTTCCAGGCCCTATATGTTTCGACAAGCATGTAAAACAGATAACATGAGAAGTAGTTTATCCCGAGTTATTTATGAAAATATATGTACCATTGTCTACATAAAATCATTTTGAATCAAAATGTGTCCGTTATTTGTGTTTATCGGTGTAAACTGACGTATCTTCAAAATACTAAGCGCAAGTTGCAAAGAACGTAAATAGGATGGAAGCTGCCCGGTAAATTCTTAAGTGGAATTTGCAACTCAATGCATGAAGCCTAGTAGTTTGTTACATAATCATTTTGTTATTTGGATCCTAGATCTTTCATACATTCCTGTATGTACATTATTTTTTAACATTTGGACATTTGTAATTTGTAATAGCATTTTATACTCCCAGACTTTCACTGTGTTAATTATGAATATCTATATCAATTTGTCACAAATAAACCCCAAGTCCGGGTCCACCGGAAAATCAGGGTGTGACACTTACCCCTTTACGATTGCAATATGCAACCTAGTGGTTTGTAGATTATCACAATATGAAACTCCCTCCAAATTACACCCATTTTGACTTTTATAAGTCAACAAATTATAAACCCACTTAGACTTTTAAAATCTTAGGTCCGATGGTATCTCTATTATTAGATTCATTTGTATTTGCTTTCCTTATCATCATCTTATTTTATTATTTTGTCACCGAGTGTTTATCTCACAAAATATTCTATTTTTGTGATATGTTATCAATAAAATTGTGATGATCGGTAAGAAAGGAGTAATGACTAAACCAACTCAAAAGGTAATAAATCAACCATCTAGATCACAACATTATAACGAATATATTAGGATTTATCCATGGTAATTCATTGAACAAATGCTTTACCAACAACATGTTCCATGTTCACATAAGGGTTCGGGATTAGGATGACAATAATCAGAACAATAGTATTATCTTTACACTGGGGAGGAGGACATATGTCCATCTCATCGTAAAGACCGCTACTCTGACATGATTGTTTAATGCAACTTTCTTTGTCTACACCTGAATGAGTGCAAACTCCAAGCACTCAAATGAGATGCATTTAGTTAAATCAACCATATAATAATAACAATAAGTACATAAATAATATGATGATATGATATGATAATGATATAATATGATATGACATAACATGATATATTTATTGCATAATACATTTAATTTGGAATAACTAATAAAATTTTACATTTATTTATCTAATACATTCTTCTTTTTTCAACTTTCGCTTTAGATTTTGTACAAATATAAACACATTTCTTGATGACCTATTACTGTAGTGATGTTAACAAATATAAGTGATTAGATACATAAAACTATACATATCTTTAAGTAGTGTAAACAAAAATAAGTGATTAGATATATAAAACCATACACATCTTTAAATAGTGATGTAAACAAAAATAAGTGCTAAACAAAAAACGTGAAATCCATGTGACATACGTGTAGTGATTAGTAATGTGGTGAAGATCATGAACTTGAATATGATATGTTGTGCAAATGCATAATGATACTAGAGAACCCTTTACACTTGTGGGTGCTTGAAAATCACTGCTCTGTATTCTTTATATAATAACTTGAAAGTTATTTTAATGCTATTTTCATTACATATGTAATTATGTTAACTAAGATACACTAACAAGAAAGTACGGTATATCCTCATTCAAAAAAACTAAATTATTGTGAGGACAAAAATATAAGCCTAAATCATTTATTTTTTTCTATTCATGATTCATATTTTTTAACCACATTTATTCTTACATAAGAAAACCGTTAAACTAATTTGTTTATATGTTTATTTTTTCATTTCTAAACGTTTACATGCATCTGCAGGTTATGTGTAGAATATATCTGCATGTTATGTGTAAAAGATATACCTAACTAGATGAATTTTGTTTGTATATATTCTTTAAGAATAGTGGAAGAGAGAAATAAATATTGCATTTCGATTATATTCTTGTATTTTTTTAAATATCTAACCTTGAAAAAAGATAATGCTTTATCTTGTTTTTTTTTTGTGTAGAACCTTCTCATATGTAAGTGTATAAATGAGTATTTATGAAATTTGAGCAAATTACATTTTGTGTCTTTGTGGTTTACACTATTCAACATGTTGAACCCTAAACTTTTTTTGTACTCATATGAGCTCCCGTAGTTTACATTTTCCTGCACTATATCTCTTACGATAAACTCAGTGTGAATATTCTATTAAATAGTCAATGAAGACCATTATTAGGGGTTATTATCATTTTTTTTCACCCAAAACCTGCATATCAAAACTTGCAGATTTGTTCACCTGTAGGTGTGAGTATGGAGCGGTTCGGTTTGGTTCTTGTCAACAACTTAAACAATAACCGCACACTTTGGTTAGCAACAAATAATAACTGTTTGGTTTCGGTTAATGCGGTTTCGGATAATCGGTTATTGATGGTCGATGCGGTTTCTGTTTGGTTATAGGTCGATTTTTTTCGTTGTTTTTATAGTTCGGCTTTAAACGTGCGGGTCATGCGTCTATGGCATTATAGCCTACTGGCATGTTGGAGGAGGGATAAGGCTTAGGAACCACTAGGTCCTGGGTTCATATTCCATAAGGAGGTTTTTCCATAATTATTAGGTTTCCTCCTGAATTGGTGTATAGACATTATAGACTAATGGAGATTAATATCATTGGGTGCTTTTGTTGGTGGTATGATGATACATAGTGGTCCGCCATTGATCCAAATTTGTCGTTCAAAAAAGTGTGGGTTAAGCAAAATTAATGCCGAAACAATAAATATATCCACAGTTAAATCGTGTAGAATTATAATTTACATTTCACTACCATATTGTTAAACACTTAACACTAACTTAAAAACCTATGGTCCTATGGATTCAGCCATGTTTAAAACATTCGGTTCGGTTCATTAATTTTTGGTTATGAAAATAAGAATAACCATAACCTAACCACAACAATCGGTATCAAAAATAAAAATAACGACCCTTTGGTTATTTCGTTTGGCTTATTCAGTTATTTCGGTTACAGTTTGGCTAATTTGGTTTTATGCTCACCCTTAATCACCTCAAAACCGCTATAGTCGCACACCACCACCACTACAGCCGCACACCATCTCCGCAACCGAACACCACCGCGCACCATCTCCCCAACCATCACTGGACCACCCGATTTACAACAAAACACCATCGCATACCATCACCCCAACCAGAAGCTTTCACTCTGTTGCCATCTTCATCCATATTAAAGCTGCATAATCCGGTTAATTTGGTCTAAAATGACTCAAAACCTTTGAAAAAAGTTTATTGGAATGGTTCTTGTATCTCTACGGGACCTTTCGAGAAAAGGCATTCTTCAATGCAAGATTCGAAACTTTGAGCCATTTAATCGCGAAAATCTGAACCCTAGCGCAGAATCTAACACATGCAACCAAAAACATAAAATTGATATATTGTATGACCAAAATAATAGAACCTGGGTGTACTAGAACATACCTTTGTTCTTGGAACACTAATCTCAAAACCCTAACAGCCGTTATCATCCTTCTCGAAACCCTAAACCTCCGTCGGAAGCCAACCATCACATATCTATGATCGTAAACCCCATAAACCATCATCCATCTCGAAACCCCCAACCCACACACACACACACACACACACACACACATATATATATATATATATAGGGTGAGGATGTAGAGAAAAGCCTAAAAGTGTGAAAACGGTGAGAACGACCCTCATCCATTAGATCAAAACAATCTAAGGATTAGAATGGCGCGGTGGTGTTATCGTAGATAACATCAACTTTACTACTTAGACATGCTTGATTAAGGGTAAAATGGTCTTTTTACTACTCTAATACAAAACGCCACGCTAATGAACAAACGCCATTCAAGATTCCCGCATTAACATACATTCCATACACATCAATCACTTCCAGATGAAACGACATATTTATCTAAAACGCCATTGATACAAAATGCCAAAACTTAATTATAAAACGCGTTGCAGATTTAACAAATAGATGTGAACAAACAGTAACTGAAAGTTAATTATTAAAATTTATTACAAAAAATTTCCTCCTAAACTATGCGCCAAAAAGATCATTATATAAACGACGTTACCATCACTTCCATTATCACTTCAATTGATCATACTAAAATGCCATCTTTAACAAAACGCCAAATTTCAAAACAAAAAACGTTGAGAGGAAGAAAAATGGCAACCATCGTTTCATGGGATACACCCCTAGAATCAGAAGATTTGTAATCCGTTTTAACAATAGAAGAAGATTGTTTGTTAAAACAATCAAAGCCATATTGAACTTGGAAGAAGAGGTACAAAGGGGGATACTAGCACTTTGCGTGCCTCTAGATAACCACTGTGATAAAACACATATGGTTATAAGAAGATTAACCAGAAAATTTGGACCGAACAAGGCAAATGCAAAAATGGACCCAGTTATCACATCATGGCGTTTTGATGAAGACACTGACATGGTGACCGTTATATGTGACAACGGGGAGCAGGAAGTACTACATGCTTGAAAACATCATGACCAAGCATGGTCTTGGGTTCATGGAGGAGTTATACAACGCAACATGTTTGAACACAGACATGAACTAAAATTAGCATTGTTGCATGACATGTTCAAATTGAGGCTTCAAACTCTTCAAGTGCAGGAGGCCAATGAACGTGAAAATGATGACTTGGATGAGAAATTGGAAGAAGAATCCGAAGAAGAAGAAGACGAGGGGAGTGATGGATACTTTTCAGACAAAATCCCTTCTGACAAGGAGTTTTAATTTTTTTTCTTTTTTGTATTTTTTTTATGTGTTTGTTATGCACTTTTCAAATAATAAAATACTAGATTTCTCAAATTAGTTATAAAACGCCAAATACACAATTGCAAAACACCAAAAGTTAATTAGTGTATTTTATCCTTTTTATCTATAAAACACCATTAAAATACAAAACGCCAAACATAAAAGATTGGACGTGTTACAACCTTGACAAATAAAGCTGAACAAACAGTAACTACATACAGGAACTGAAGCGACAGATACTTTATTACTAACATTTATTAAAAAGAATCCTGCCTAAACTACGAGCCAAAAAACTCTTATATAAACAAACATCTCAGGAACTTCCATTGATCACACATAAAAACAAACGCCATGTTTTCTTGGCAAACCATTCACTTTGAAACGCCAAAAAAGTTAAAACAACCACAGATGGCAAACGTCGTTTCTTGGAGATTCGTATTGTTCTACATGAAGTTTCGCTAAATGGATTCTTGAGTGAGGGGGATAACTCAATAAGATTTTGTTAAATGAGATGGACAAATCTTCAAGAAAAAGAGACCGGTGACAGTAATATGTCATTTTGTGTGTTTTGTTCTTAAGGAAGGTTTGAATGAGAATAAGAGACCTATGTCAGTGTAAATGCTATTTTGGACTCCACTATTAAATGATAAAAAGTGGGATGAGCCTGAAGATGATGCCCAATTATCATCCAAGCGAAAAACCCACTCACAATCACACCCAATAATAACATCCACAAATAGAGCATCGATCTATGTCTCCAACAACCACAAAACCACTTCAACAATCAACAACAAAAGATCACACCAAAAACCAAAAATACCATATTTTGTTGAATGATCATCTTCGCTTAGAGCAGGGCATTTCAGCTGTGTAGGAAAATCGGCACCTATCTTAGGAATTCAAAGGTTCAGGGGACAAAAACTTTAAGAAGAAGAGACTGATGGCAGTGAAGATTTGGATGAGAAATTGGATTAGCATTTTTAATTTTTTTTCTTTTCTATTTTTTTGTGTCATTTACTGTGGTTTACTATCTAATTTTAAGCTAATAAAATACATTATTTCTCTAATTACTTATAAAATGCCAAAATGCTACAAACGCCAAACACCAAACTATAATAAAATTTCTTTAATCACGTATTATTAAAAACTCTAAATAATTATTGAAATATATAAAACAATGTGCATGAGAATAGAACAAAAGGGTGCTTTACAAAAGTTTAATTTTGCCAACTTTATTTACTAAAACGCCATTAAAATACAAAACGCCAAACTTAAAAGATGGGACGTTTAATAGCCTTAACAGATAAAGCTAACAAAATACCATAAGTGAAACGACGGAAACTTTATTACTAACATTAATTATATTAAAACCCCATCATTATCTATCACATTATAGGTCTGCATCCTACATCACACGACACGAGAAACAAATAATACACATCAAAAAAATATAATTACTAATGTTTTTAGCGCCAAAAACATATATCTACCTCGCGCCAAAAATGGTCATTATATAAGTAGAATAGGTAAACAAACTTAACACCCTACAAATTGTCTAAACACGCCACAAATTGTTTAAAACGCCATACAACTTAAAAAATGGCGCAGGTTACTGCATGGAGGTTTGAGAGGTCGGAGAGACGTTTTGTCCTAAAGTTCTCTGACAAGAGAAGGGTGAACGTCAAGACCATCAAGACAATACTTAGTATGGATGAGGCCATTCAGAGGGATATTCTATCCCTAGTGGTTCCAAGGGCCAACGATTGTGAAAGGACTCAGACAGTAATAAGAAGATTGAAAAGAAAATTTCCAGCCGATGATGATGATGACATTGCCGATCTACCAATAGTTACTAGTTGGAGTTTGGATGAACCATCAAGAACGGTGAAAGTGACTCATCAAGACGGGATGGATTATACAGTGACAACGGACGACGTGCTAAACACAGATGAACTACACCTTCTTGAACAGCTCTGTGATTTAGCACTTCGAACGATACAACATCCAGGGTTGTGATGATATTTAAATATAGGATGTGAAAAAGGCTAAACGAGATTATGGTGTTATACGCCAATGAAATAGATAATGATGCCGAGTCTGAAGAAAATGATAACCAAAGCGATGGGTACATATCCACAAAAGACTATTAGTTTACTTTGATTTCGTTTTAGTTGTAATGTTCTGAATTATAAATGAAATATAATGAATTTAGGAACGCCAAGAACGCCAAGATATTTACCTTTGTAAGATATAAGAGATTAATTCAATTGGACAGATCTACAAATGAAGTGGCTGCTAAAAGGGAAGAAAGTGAAAACGCCATAATGAATAAACCATTAAACTAAACAATAAGAATAATAGATTTACTTTAACCCTAAAACATTTTAATGAAAACGCCATAATTCAGATATACGTAACAAGGTGTAAACCGCAATTGGTAAGTTCTAAATAAGGAAAACGTCGAATATTAGTTCTAGGTTGAAGGACATAACGAGGTTTTTCAAAAATATTGCTTTGAAAATAAAACGGCATAGAAACAAGAATAAAGAACAACACGCGATATCTGATGGACTATTGTTTTAAAATAAATTATAATGCCATCTATTAAGTGGACTTGAACAATGACAATCATACCTCGCATATCATTTAGCGCCTGCTTGACACGTGTTTGGCCAGGATTCATTCTCACCGTTTTCACACTTTCAATCGTTTTCTCCTGATCTCGTCTCTCTCTCTCTCTCTCTCTATATATATATATATATATGGACACCATCATCCTTCTTATAAGCCTTGAGTTTGTGTGGGGTGGTGGTACCATAGTGGTGTAGTGGGGGTGGTTGAGAATCTATATAAAATGACGAAAGTAGGTTTGGAGTATAATACCAATAATAATAATAATAATTTCCTTTTAGTCCCTGTGATTTGAGTAGTATTGCTAGTTTAGTCCAAAATTTTTATTTATTGCTTGTGGGTCCAAAAAGTTTTCAATATTGTCGTTTTAGTTCAACCGACTTAACCCCATCCATGTTCCTCCGTTAAGTGAATGACAATTTCGTCTTTTTCTATTTTTGTAATATTATATTTATTAAACCCTCCCCTTTTAAACCCTTGTCTTCAACCTTAAAAAACCCTAATTTAAATCAATTTACTTCTTCATCACCACCACTGTTCGAAGACCACCACCATAGGTGAATATGGCATTTTACTCCTAAATACTCGTTATTAAAAATCACATCTGGTGGAATATAGATGGGACTTGAAACACCATTGGGCCATTTTTAAGGTCTGTTTGTACCGTGATGATTTAAAAAAAAGGATAATCAAGTTTGTTCGTCAGGAATAATAGTTTTGTTGCTAAGTTTATAAAAGGATTTTAATTGTGCCAAGGTGACTATCGATTGAATTTCAAAATTTCCTACGTTGAAGCTGAATGAACGAGAGCAGACTAGAACTGAAGGCGGTGAACGGTTTATCGGTGACCGAAAAAGAGCCACATAAAAACCCTACCGGGCGCCTTGGTTTCACAATTTCGAGTTCCTCCGGCGTTCCTTCTCCTGTCGGAATCGGTGTAGATGACGTTGATATCTCCATGTCTGTGTAATGGTTTTGTCCAGGTTTGTGGTTAACTGTAGCACTAATGGCGGATTCTTGAAAGCTAGGGGGAATCTTTGAAAAGAAATGGTGATTTGGGCTAATTAGATCATATACCAACTCAAATTTCTACAAAGATTGATAATTTCAACAAACCTAATTGAAATTATAAATCTTTCTGCTGAAATTGTTGTGAAATTTTTGTGGGGTTGTTTAGGAAGTTAATAAAGATCGTTGATTTCAACAAACCTACAAAAACTATGGATCTTTTTGTTGATTTTTTGTGTGTTTGTTTTCGAAATTGAAAAAGTTGGGTTTGAATTAGGGTTTTTTAAGGTAGAAGATTATGGGTTAAAAGGGGAGGCTGTAATAAAGAGTAAAGTGCAATTTGCCTGAGGTTTTGTTTAGAATGCCCTCTACCCTTTGACTCCCTCTCTTCCGGTTTTCTCCCTCTGACTCCCCAATGTGGTTATTTTATTATTTAATGCCCCAACGGTGTTAATAGCGTTTGTAATCCCATATGAAAATACAATCTTACGCCTTTACTATTGTCATATGCGACCTAGTGGTTTGTAAACTATCACAATATGAAACTCCCTCCAAGTTACACCTATTTTGACTTTTATAAGTCAACGAATTATAAACCCACTTAGGCTTTTATAATTCCAACTGAATGATGAATCAATTCCACCTGCTTCAGTACACTAACCTACACCATTTGATCATAACTTACATATGAATCTGGTGATGGTCTCATAATTTACAAATGATCCACATACCTTCTAGATGAACAGAACAATGTACATCTCAACATGAGGATCACAATTTACATCGCAATATCAGGATCATGCACAATGTACATCAACACAGAAGATAACAATTTGCACACCATGTATGAACTTACTGTATATGTACATAACTATGAACAACAAACCTGATTATGAACCACACAAACATAACAATTCACACATTGAACACAGAACATAACAATTCACACACTAAACCACATCAGGATCATCACCATCAACACAAGACATAGTTACTGTGTTATAGTTACTGATCAAGTGATATAGGTACAGAGAACAATTGATCCTCATCAATAGAGAACAGAACATAGCAATTGTCCTTGTGATACAGTTACTGATCCTAAATTCTATGATTAATCACTAGGAAAAGTGATGAACGAGAGTTGCATAATTATATGATTTCTAGATACATAACTGATGAAACAGAGTTGCATAATTATACATAGGAAAAGTGCAACCAAACCACATTGTACCATTTCTTGACCATCATTATACATATCAAACCTAATACTTCAACATAATCAAAAGAATAGAGCACCTAAATTAAGCATAATCAAAAGAACATAACACAACCACATTAGTCTTCGTGAAGTGGGTTTTGTGATGGTGGTGTTGAGGGCAGACCGTGGGTGGTGGTGGTGGTGATGAATTGCGGTGGTGACGGCGGTGGTTATAAAATAACCACGTTGGGGAGTCGGAGGGCAAAAACTGGAGGAGAGAGTCAGAGTGCAATCCTGACATGGGGTGTATATACTTATTACACCTCATGTCAGGATTTGAACCCTAGTCTTTTCTCTAAAAGACAATAGCTTCTACCATCCAGCCAAAGTGGTATTCACATTCAACACACTTGAGAGTTGGTATGTGATTCGTAATATACTCACCTTTTGTTGACGTATTTTCATTTACGTGAACAAATTTAGTAGAAGTTTTTTCTTCAACCGTCTTAAAATGGTTTTTTTATATATATGTAATTGCATGATTATTTTTTATATTTTATTTTCGAGTTCAAGTTAATAATGGATACACGATTGGAGAAAATTCTTTACCGTACAACAAATTAATTTGATAGGAGCTCTCAAAGTTTTCACCACATCAACACTAACCAGTTGAGTGGCATTGTTAAACTGTTTGATGTGATCATAAACGTGGACCCACAAAGCACTATTAAGTTTAATCTTACCTTTATTGATTGCTGATCAGTCAGATGTAAGAGAGATCATAGGAAACTAAGATAAATTAACTGTAAGTCTGTAATTTTAAAGTTTACAGAACAAAGACAGGCATATGAAAAAAAACCAACTAGCATGTCAAGAAATCAAATAAACCATGGCTAAACTTATGAAGAAACAATTCTTTAAATTTTTCTTTCACACAATTTGTTCATGTATGAGGTGTTATACCGTAACGAGTAGGTTTTAATCCGTGAATAATGAAGCGGCGACGCCCTTCAATGATTCACATGCTTTCTGTAGATCGGATTCTGTGTGAGCAGCTGAGACGTATATCCTAATCCCGACAGGAAGGTTGCATTTTGTAAGAATGGTAAAAAGCTTAATTGATTATTATTGAATGAGTAGGTTATAATATATAGGGACTACGAGTAACCCTAGAAATCTAACTGAGCCCGTGGGCCCATAGTCTAATACTACCCCGCAGTCGTAGCGGATGGAACTAGAAGCTTAGACTGAAAACAAAAACAATAATAAACCCTAAAAAACTGTCTTCGATTTTGGTCAAAATTTGATAATCTTGCAATCTTCAATCAATAATCTCCGATCCACAGTTTTGAATGATCTCATAATCCTATAAGACGCAACCAATACCACAGTGTAGCAGCGGCTGGTAGCGGCGCGGCGGCGGATCGTAATCCTGCAGGCGGCGCGGCGGAAGACCGTAATCTAATGAGCGGCGGCAGCACGGTGGCAAGGGGCGGCTTGACGGAGATGTGAAATCAACAAGATGAGCCGTAGCATCATCTATGTGGTAAGAGACCGTAAGAAAGCCGGTGAAACCAGAACCAAAGACATTTGAATACGAAACTGAAAAAAAGGGAAAATGAACAGAGATCGGACAGGGCGGCAGCGGCGGCACGCCGCCCTGTCTAAGGTTTTTCTCAAGTGGTGACGGCTAGGGTTTTGTTATTTGTGTTTGATGCAGTGGAGAGGGTATAGAGCCTAGGCTGCCTCTGATACCATGTAAGAATGGTAAAAAGCTTAATTGATTATTATTGAATGAGTAGGTTACAATATATAGGGATTACGAGTAACCCTAGAAATCTAACTGAGCCCGTGGGCCCATAGTCTAATACATTTATCAACAAACGACCTTTTTGAAGTTGTTACAAAAACCAAGTGTTCCTTCAATACCGGCAATAGCACCACATTCACAATGCACGCATGAGCTGTACCATACAACAGAACAATGCATAATTGCATGCTACTGTTAAGAGTTTTAAGTCGAAGGTTTAATGGTTACCCGATCAGCAAGATCTTCAAGTAATTGAAGATCACTCTTCAATGACCCTGAGGATTTTTCAAGTCGGAGGAATACAAGCGGTGACATTATATCGCGTCTTAAGGCCACCTACCCAGCACAAGACGCGTTAGCAGGTATTGACGGGTTCTAACGGTTAAAATGTACAATAACAACAATAATAATAAGGCAAATTGGATTTTAATAATCTCACCTTTAGATGGCTGGCCAATAGTAATCCCACTTTCAAATATCGCCATTGAAGTCCGCCTTTTAAAAAAAATTTCATCATTGGACCTTCGTTATGTTCTTTTTCTGAATTTCAAACTAAACACCCAAATTGAAGCACCATTTCGAGGTAATTTTTAAATCAATTGACCCGTATCCTCCTGATAAAAACCCTAAAACATCGGTTTGAAATTCAGAAAAAAACTTAACGAAATTAAGTTTTTTAAACGGAGGTCCAGTGAGAAAAAAAAACAATTTAAAGGTGGGACTGCAGTGGCGATATTTGAAGGTGGGATAATTATTGGTATGATTATTAAAATCCAATTTTCCTAATAATCATAATAATAAATAATGAAGAGTCATCTTGTAGGCCAAAATCTATCACCTGTGCTTAATAATTTGGAATTATCTCGTAACTTCGTTATGAGTTGAGGGTTTTTCTCTGTAACATCGAGGCAGCAATTGCCAAATATGGGGGAAGAGATGCAGAAAACACATAGCCTGAGCTGCTGAGACGCTACAGAAACATAACACGTTAACATAAGACAAAACCACACTAAAATATGTTTGTAATTATCTTGTAACTTGTAACGTTTGTCTCAAAACTCATGCATTTCCTATTGGTGTTAAATGTCAGACATGTTATAGATGCAGGAGTGCTTACTTGGTGATCAACAACTCTGTCACTCCAGGTGCAAAACCCGCCTTCTGAGTTCAATGCGTGTCCCATAGCAGCAGTTATTATATCTATCTTATCAACCTACAACAGTAAGACCAACATCACCCTTCTACTTACTAAAAATCAATATACATGTATGATGTATATGTATATATGTGTGAGCCAACACACACATACATATATATATGTCGGGGATGGATATAATGAAAACCACCCTGAGTTGGAAGAACTTTGAGAACTCCTATATGGGCCTTTTTTTCAGCGTAACAACAATTTACATGAGTGTAACCCGCAAGAAAGAGTGGCGTCATATGATTTTGTAATTTTTTAACAGTGGTGCAAGCGATCCAAGACCCTACGTAAATGAACGCTAGGCATTTTTCTTTTTGAAAAAGTTACATAATTTTAAAAGAAAATGGCGAAAAAACATTTAAAAAAACCTTTTTCAAGGAGTTCTCAAGTTCTTGCTACTAATGGTGGTTCTCATCTGATCCTCATCCATATATATATATATATAGAGAGAGAGGGAGTGTACCGGAACATCGTAGTGCTCAGTTAGACCTCTACCAGATTTTCCAAGCACACCAAAAGAGTTGCTTTCATCTAACAAAACACGAAACTTGTACTCCTTCAGTTTGACCAGAATTCTGAACATTTTGATACCATATATTAAACATCATAATGAGTCAAGCACACTAAGCCTCTACGGGTAGCCTGTTTCTTCTGATTGTAACCTTCTAGAAAATGCGTGTTTATTTGTAATGTTCACTTTTAGTTTGATATGAGCCGATATGAGCCAAGTGCTCGACTTAATCAGAAGTGAGTTCAAGAAACAAGAATATATGCATAATTAACTAGAATCACCTGGTATACAGCTTCAACAACAATGTAGCATCTCAGTTTCTTAGCTTGTTGTCTTGAGTTACTTTGACAAGCGTACTTTGTAAAGACTGCATGTCATTGTGCTTAAAATATACAATTGTGCTTCTCGACAAGTATAAGCCATTCTGTATCCCCCAGTGCACACCTTCATCTCTAAAAATAACAAAGTTGGACTTGTAAAAGAGACCTTATTACACGTACAGCTTCACAATCAAGTCCATTTTATATATTTGATTTTAAAATAGCAAAACAATAATACTTACACAACCATGATATCTCCTTTCTTACAAAATGCCGGAATTGCGCTAAACATAGTTGAGAGCCCGTAAGAATAGAGTATGGAATCAGCAGTTCCCAAAAACTCCGCTATTCTCGTTTCACAGTCAAGGTGAGCATCTAAATAAAATAATAAAAAGATACAGTTAAAAGAGCTGTAGTAGCTTTCTAAAACATTAACGTACTTGAAGCCGTAGTTGTTCATAGCGGACAAAGGATGATGGCGACAAGCTACCTATACATTACGTAAAGATAGCGAGGAAATGGCGGGCACTATTTTATGTTTAGTGATACACTAGAAGAAAATCTTAGAAATATTTTATTTGTATATTTTATCATTATTTATAAAAAATCAAAAATCCCGTATTTTAAAGGTATATTTTATCACTATTTATATTTAAAAAAAGAAACCTATAATCCAGCTATTTTCACGCTATGGAGGCGCCAAAATCAGATTTCGTCCTATTGCCACATCGCCACGCTAAACGCTATAGCGGGCGCTATACTCGTTATTAACAACAGTGCTTGAAACTAAGTTCAATCAGATTATTTGCATCACTAATAGGTTCATACCAATGGTTCCGTAAAATTCACTACAAGAATATGGGGCAATGGCGGCGACATCAATAGCAGCAACAGCTCATTGGTCGCCGCTATTGGTCGCCGCTATTACCAAGAGCGGCGATGATCTGGATTATTAGCGGCAATAGTAGTCACCTCTATTGCCTTGTTTACTTGTAGTGATTGACGGCGACCACAAGAACCAATACCATATTTCTCTAGTGAGGAAGTACATGAATCCTGCCATTTTGAATTTATATGATTACAACTATATGTAAGCAGTTGAAGTAAATTATTAGGGTAGGTTACTCACAAGTAACTTCTCGTGACCCATTAAGCCTAGGTAATTTGCTGAAGCAAAGTTAACCACTTTTTTCCGTTGATTATTGTATGAGGTCCTGCCGCACTGTACGTATTGCAGTAGTCATAGTATATTGTGCAGATGTTTCATTAATGTTACACGATTACGTATTTCATCATGCATGTAGCTTGGAATATCATATAGTCACATGACCACCTTAAGGTCATTTAATATTTTCATTTTGTGTGAATACTTGTGTAATTGCGTTTTTAAGAAAATGAAGAACGGAGGTAAATTGTGTGAACACTCGGCATCAAGTCAAGCCAATCGTGTTCTTATTAATATGGAATAAATGTAAAACTATCCAATACATTTAAAAATTTGTGGTATTATCAACAATCCTAATAAAGTTAATGATCAAAGTATCATAACCATAAATATGAACATAGATTGACACAAAAAGCAAAAGAGTATCTTTTGTTTTAGCATTGTGGCTTTACAATTGAAAGGTGGTTGTGTAGACAGACATATATGAATAGCAGTACATACATATAGTGTTGGAAAAATCGGTATTAGTTGGCTACAAGTCGCTAGTCGGCTGAGCACTGATTACTTTTTAGGTAATCGGTGAATTAATCGCTAGCTGACCCTAGTCGGCCGGAAATCAGCGATTCCGACCACATTCCCAAAACCTAGAAATTCCCGAGGGTTAAAACATGTCTACTTAAAAAATTACATATAAAAATGTCAGCGATTCCGACCACATTCCCAAAACCTAGAAATTCCCGGAGGGTTAAAACATGTCTACTTAAAAAATTACATATAAAAATGTACACATATATATATATATGTATATATATAAATTTGAAATTTAACTAATAAAATCCCGATTAATCGCTAGTTGGTACCCACCGGTTGATTAGCGCCAAGCGATTCTTACAATCATTCAATATATGTGTGTGTACAATGGGGGTTATGTATATTATATATGTATGTACATAAAGGTGGATGTGTGTACACATTATGTGTATGTATATATCTATATGTGTGTCTAGAGAGAGAGAGACCTTAACAGTACTGGAACTTCCTTTTTCATCTCTTCGGTTACAGGTGGCATAAGAGACTCGGGCACCCATTCATCACATAGCTCATCAATCTCCTACAAACATCATACAACAAATTAAAAAGTCAAAATAAGACATCAAGTAAGAAAATAGAGTCACAACTTCGTCGTTAAAGGGCGTTTAGGTGGCTTGTAACTCTTTTGATATAGCAAGAAGATGATAACTACTAAGAGTAGATCTTCCACAAACAGATGGCCTATAAGTCAACATTGAAAAAAAAAAGTACACCTCAGTATCATAGGCATATTAGTACTAAAGGTAATCGTAATTCCTTGATCTCTTATTCAGTAATATCTAAAATACATATACAGGACTAGGACCGACTTCTTAGGAGCTAAAATATGAAACAGATAAACACAAATAATACATGATACTAATCTTCTAATATATTATCCTAAAATAATATACACGCTAATACACCCCCTCAGTCTGAGCGGAAGAAGGCTGAATGCACAGGCTGGACTTGAAACGACAGAAAAGTTGACGAGTTAGCCCTTTTGTACAAATATCAGCGTATTGGTAATCAACAGGAACATGGAGGACCCGAACTGCGCCAATTCTGACCTTTTCGCGTACGAAATGAATATCCAACTCAACATGTTTAGTACGTTGGTGCTGAACGGGGTTCTCAGATAAGTAAACGGCTGATATGTTGTCACAGTAGACACCAGTGGCTGTACGAATCGGAACATGTAGTTATGTCAATAAGTTGCGTAACCAACTCGTTTCAGCAACGTCATTAGCTACCCCACGGTATTCGGCCTCAGCACTTGAACGAGAAATGGTAGCTTGCCGTTTTGATGACCATGACACAATATTATCGCCAAGAAAAACACAATAGCCTGACGTAAAACGCCGGGAATCCGGACATCCCCCCCAGTCAGCATCTGAATATGCAATTAGAGCATTAAATTTGGAGGGACGAATAAGAATACCTTGATCACTCGTGCCTTTTAAATAACGTAGAATACGCTTCAAAAATTGAAAATGGTGTTCACGAGGATCATGCATAAACAAACAAACTTGTTGGACTGCATAGGCAATGTCAGGACGTGTAAACGTAAGATATTGCAGTGCACCAGCAAGGCTACGGTATAATGAACCATCTAAAAGCGGGGGACCAGATGAAGCACTTAATTTAGAAGCTGTGTCCACAGGTGTGGCACATGGCTTACAGTTTGTCATGTTAGCCCGAGCAATAATGTCATGTGTGTAATGCTCTTGCGATAAAAATGGACCACTTTGTTTAGGGGTGACCGTGATACCCAGAAATTGATGCAAAGAGCCCAAGTCCGTCATAGCAAATTCATTGGATAGTGAGCCAATAATTTGATGAAGTAGTGTATTAGTGGAAGCTGTGAGTATAATATCGTCTACATATAAGAGAAGATACGCCATTTGATTACCGTGTTTGTAGACAAATAAGGATGTGTCACTAACCGTGCTGATAAAACCACAAGAAGTAATAAATTTTGCAAACCGTTGGTACCATGCCCGAGGGGCCTGCTTGAGGCCATAGAGAGACTTTTGTAGCTTACACACATGATATGGTTTAGAAGGGTCCTTAAAACCTGGTGGTTGATGCATATAAACAGTTTCGTTCCAATCACCATGCAAAAACGCATTTTTAACATCTAACTGATTTATTTGCCATCCCGCGAAACCGCAAGACTAAGGACAATGCTTATAGTGGATGGTTTTACGACGGGGCTAAAAGTGTCATCACAGTCAATACCAACCTGCTGGAATTTCCCATTCACAACTAAGCGGGCCTTATAACCTTTCCCAACGTGCCATCAGCATGGAACTTATGGCGAAACAGCCACATACAACGGATGACATGTGCATCCGGAGGTCTAATCACTAATTCCCATGTATTATTATCCTGTAAAGCTTTGTATTCAGTTTTCATAGCATCAAGCCAATTAGGATCCGATTAGGCATCAATATGGGATTTAGGTGCCGGTGAGATAGGTTGGTTTGCGGAAGTATGTAATGTGTAGGGTGTGTTGGTTTTGATGGTTCCATCACGAGTGCGTGTGACCATCGGGTGTCTGGGTGGGGGAGGGGGCGGAGGAGGTGTAGGGGCTGCGGGAGAAGGGGAGACGGTGAACCCGAGTTAGCGGGCTGAGTAGAAGAGCTGGTGTAGACAGGTTTTGGTGGGGGAAGGTTTTGTTTCGTCGCTGGTAGGTAATAGGTGAGGGAGGCGGCTGATGCGATGTAGGAGAGGGCGAGGTTGGCGGAGAAGAGTTGGGTGCAGGCTGGTTAGGAGATGGTGGATCCGTAGGGGTGTGTGGGGCATGAGGAAAAGATGTAGGTGGTGAAAGAAGTGGTGAGATGTCACTTTCTAGAAAGGTATGGTCTACAGGTTAGGAGGGTTTAGAAAACGGGAACACGGTCTCCGCAAAAGTGACGTGCCGTGAGAGGATTACCTTTCCGGTAGAAAGGTTGAGACACCGATAACCCTGAAAATGAGCGGGGTATACAAGGAAAACGCAAAGGGAGGACCGATGGGTTAATTTATGGGGTCGGGTTGAGGACGTGTTCGGATAACATGCGCATCCGAAGACTCGGAGGTGGTCGTAATCGGGTTGACGACCATAGAGAGAAGCCATTGGGGTTATAAACCGTAGTTTGGCGGACGGTAGGATGTTATGAAGATAGGAAGCTGTATGAAACGCTTCGACCCAGAAATTGGATGGAAGCAAAGCATGAGTTAAGAGACAGAACATGATTTCGTTTAGACGACGAATCATGAGTTCGGACTTCCCATTTTGTTGGGAAGTGTGTGGGCATGAAAACCTAAAGTGAAGACCATTTGCCGTAACAAAATTTCGAAAATTTGTGTTGTCAAATTCACCCCCTAAGTCACATTGGAACGACTTAATATCAATGTGAAATTCGGTTTTAACATATTTATGGAATTGGGCAAATTTGAAAAAGTTTCAGATTTGTATTTCAATGGAAAAACCCAAGTAAAATTAGTGTAATATCAATCAACACCATATAATAATTGTAACCAGATTTACTAAGAACGGCCGACGTCCACAAATCACAATGAACAATATCAAATGGTAATAAAGTAGACGAAGTTGAATTGGCAAATGGTAATCGTTTATGTTTCGACAATTGGCATGAATGACAAACCAGCGATCGTGATCTCTTATTACACGAAATTAAATGACTAGAATGAAAAAAATCCATAATATGATGTCCTGGATGTCTAAGACGATCATGCCAAAAATCGGTTGATGAAGATGAAGCAACAAAAGCGGAAGCTGAAGCAGTGTTCTTGGTGAGCGGATAAAGTGGGCTGGAGCTATCATGCCTGGTTAGGATCTTCCCACTCTTGTAGTCCTTCACAGAAAAACCATACGGATCAAATTCCACAGAAACATTGTTATCTTTAGTGAATTGTTTGACAGATATAAGGTTTTTGACGATGTGTGGTGAATAAAGAACATTGTTAAGGATAAAGTTTTTGGTAGGTGAGGTAATGGTGGTGTTACCGGATCCGTGAATTGGTACTCGATTACCATTACCAACTTTAACAAATTTAATAGGACAAAAATCATGGAAAAAAGAGATTTTACCTTGGTCCCCAGTGACGTGATTAGTAGCACCAGTGTCCATATCCCATGGGTCTTCACCATCATCAGTTTCTTGAACATTTAGGACCCAAAACTGCATTAGCAAGGGCCTGAGGATCCATTGGGTTCACTTCTGTTAAATGCGCCTGAGGTGTTTGGGCTGCTGGTGATTGGGATTGGTTGTGCTGTGAGCCAAAACCTTGAGGCCAAAGGGAAGCCCATCCTGGCATCGTCGGGTATGGGCAGGGTGGTGGTGGATACCATGGGGCTGGGGATTGGGCCATCCACCAGTTTGGCCAAGGACCCATGGGCCCATTTGATCGCCGATTACTGTTGTTATTGGGCCAGGACCCATTGCAATTGGGTTGACCCGAAGAACCCGAAGAACCTGAAGATCCAGAATTTTGCTGTCCATATTGCTTGTTGCTGTTACGCTGCTGTTGTTGACCTGAACCACCGCCGCGACGGTTACTTCTGCCGCCGCCCCTGTATGAGCCACCACCTCCGCGTGTAGGCTGTTGCTGCTGCCTGCGGTGTGGTGGTTGCTGATCTTCAGAGATAGTCATGATGTTTGACGAGGCGGCTGAAGCATTAAGGGATTCCCGTGCCTCTTGTCGCTGCTGATTAGACTGAAGCAAACTAACAACCTCTTCCCATGTAGGAATTTCCTTGTTGATGATGCTTGCAGTTGTGTCAAATTCAGATGGTAGGCCCCTAACTAATTGAAGGATGAGGCGCTGATTGGAGACCGATCGGTCAACATCAGCCAGTTGATTAGCAATATCCTTTAATCGTTGGCAATAAGCGTTGAGAGATGGCATTAGAGTCAGATTAACAAATGATGTTCTAGGGTGGCTGCCCTAGATCCTTTGTTGTTGGTGAACAGGCCTTTGATGCGTAACCAGGACTCTAAAGCAGTAGAGTCAGTTTCAAGAACACGAACCAGGAGATCATCGGAGAGGGTACTGTAAATCCACTGCAGAACAATGGCATCGATCTCCATCCATGACTCGTAGTCAGGATCAGTTTTCTCTAGTGGAAGGGTGTCATCGATGTGGTTTGTTACCTTGTACCCACGAGCAGTCAACTGAAACAGTTTCACCCAAGACGAATAGGTGACCTTGGTACCATCCAGAACCCGCACCTTGTTCTAGATGTTTGTAATAGTGTAAACAGGATGGAGAGTAGGTGTTTTAGGGTCGGATGATGAACCAACATCAGTTTGCTTGGTATCGACCATGGCTGATCTGTGAAGATAATACGGGTGTTGAAAAAAAAATTAATAAAAGAAGGCTGGGGCAGCAGACTCGTAGTCTGGGATCTGTGAAGAACTAGGGTTTAGAGCTTGAAAGCTCTGATACCATAAAGGTAATCGTACTTCCTTGATCTCTTATTCAGTAATATCTAAAATATATATACAGGACTAGGTCCGACTTCTTAGGAGCTAAAATAGGAAACATATAAACACAAATAATACATGATACTAATCTTCTAATATATTATCCTAAAATAATATACACGCTAATAAGTACCAATTAACAAAGACCTGCATTAAAAAACATACCTCCAATGAGCACACTGAAAACAACAGCCCGAGCAAACGGTACATTATATGCAAATGTGATCAACTCAGATGTGTCACTCAAGGTGCCTACCCAGGCCTTTGTACAGAAGTTGTATATTGTCTAGTAATCAAAAACACAATCAGCCTATAAACACAACAAAGAATAGCACAAACAAATATCACAACAAAATGCAACAGAGTGTACCCTCACTGTGTCCCAATCAATACCGGCCTGACTAGTACGGCAACAATAATGCCTATTGCAAAGGAAAACAACAGAAAGTAAGTCAAAGAACGATCTCACCAAGTACCACAAACCCAAGTCAGGGTTTCTCCAGATCTAGTTAGGGTTTTACAATATTCAAGGATTGAACCCTAACTAGAGCGGCAGCTTCCAAGAATCAACTGAATAGATCCACAGCATCCAGATCCAAAGTCAGCAAACAAAAAGTTCACCAAGACTTAGATCAATACCCAAACCCTAGATCTAGGGTTTCTGCTTCATGACCGGCACAAACTTCAATACCATAAGATCTGGAACCAACAACAACAAAACCACCCAGATCCTGTGTAAACCCTCAATCTACAAGAAGATCTAATAGATCTGACACATACGCAGCGGAACACCTATCGATGACCAAAAAAAGTCACATACGACCACTCAAAAGCCACTATGACTCTGATACCTTGTCAAAAAACTAGTATCAAGAATAGATTGTACCTAAACCAAAAGTTTATTAGCATAGAATATGAAGATACAAACAATACAAACAACTATGAACAGATCAAAGACTCAAACACTGAACACTCTACTACATATTATCAATATGATAATCTCTTGACAAATAACAAGCACACAACTCTAAGAATCAAAGAAATTCACAGATGAAACCTTAATCGCAATGAGAGAGAAACACCAATAATGCAAGAGACCAATGACCAGTTAGTTCTAATAGAAACGCGCACAAGTCTTTATAGCGACCTGGGTATCTTTGTGAATCTGGTAAACCCGATGGTTGTTATAAGCACCAGTTAACTCAACACTTTAAGTTCTTCAAGCCCATCCAACTGCTGAGTCCACTATGCTTGAGTCCACTATGCTTTACTTGTCTAGACTCCAAACATAGGCCCATATAGTTCAGATGTACATGTAACACAAACAAACATATTAGTAACTATTAATATATAAACACAATAGAATTGATATAAAAGGAACTAACTTTTAACACCCCTCCTCAATTCTATTGGTCAAAAACATCAAACTATTTTAATTCTTTACACAAAATATTATGATCCTTAAGCAAAACCCCTTTTCTAAAAACATCTGCAATCTGATTAGTAGATTTTATACCAAGACTTTTTATAAAACCTTTGGAAATCAAATCTCTTAAAAATAACATATCTAGTTCAAAATGTTTAGATATAGCAACATTATTATCACAAAACTAGTTAATAGGAAGTTTTACATTAACCTGTAACTCACTTAACACATTTTTAAACCATATTACTTCACATGCAGCAACACACATAGACCTGTACTCAGCCTCAGTTGAGGACCTAGACACTGTTGACTGCTTCTTACTTTTCTAAGAAATCAAACAGTTTCCAAGAAACAACAAATAACCAGTCACAGATTTTCTAGTTACTAAGCATTAGCCCAGTCTGAATCAGCAAATGCAGTCAAATCAAAACAACTACTTTTGCTAAATAAAAGCTCTTTTCTAGTTGCAGACTTCAAATATCTCAATAAATGAAAAGCAAGTTTCATATGACCTTCAGTTGGATTATGCATAAACTGACTCAAGACATGTACTGCATATGAAATATCAGGTCTGGTGTGAGACAGGTATATTAATTTTTCTACCAACTGCTGATAACAAGTTATGTTAACTAAAGGGCCAGAATTACTTACAAGTATATTATTTACTATATGACTTTGTTCAATAGGAATACCAACTAGCTTACAACCTAGCATTCCATACTCAGTCAATAAATCTGCAGAATATTTTCTTTGAGACAGGCATATACCTTTTTCACATGACAGAACCTCAATGCCTAAAAAATATTGTAACACCCCAAGATCTTTAATAAGAAATTTGGCCTTTAAACTTTGTTTAATATCTCTATTTCAGACAAAGAATTACCAGTAATAATAAGTCATCTACATGACATAAACAACAAATACATCACCAACATTTTTAATGAACAAAGATGTATCACATTTGCTTTGAATAAAACCTAAATCAAGCAAAACACCAATTAATTTCTCATTTCACATTCTTGGGGCTTGTTTAAGCCCATATAAGGATTTATTTAATTTACATACTTTGGACATGTCACCTAATAGATATCCTTCAGGTAATGACATGTAAACTTCTTCATGTAAGTCACCATATAAAAAGTATTATTTACATCTAACTGATATAAAGTCCAATTATTTTGTACAACTAATGCAACCATACATCTACCAGTGAGCAACTTAACTGCAGGAGAACAGGTTTCCTCATAGTCAATACCTTCCTTTTGACTAAATCCCTTAGCTACTAACCTTGCCTTATATCTTTCTATCTCACCATTGACTTATACTTTATTTTGTAAACCCATTTACACCCCTACAACGCTTCTATCTTTAGGTCTATCAACAATATCCCAAGTATGATTTCTATGTAACGCATGAATCTCATCATTCATTGAGTAATCTAGTTGGGATCTTGAATAGCCTCTTTATAAGTCTTAGGTTAAGAAGTTTTAGAAAGATTAGATGCAAAACATTTATTGGCTAAAGTCAATTTAGAAAAGTTAATTACTTTTTCAATCCCATATTTCACTTTCCTATCAAGTACAAATCACTTAGCTTCTTAGGTAAAACAAAAGTTCTAGAAGACCTCCTAGGTACACTAGATATGTTAGAACTTTTTGTTTCACCCTCAGAATTAGTTTGTGATTCCTCTGCAATAATCACAGGTTCTGCCCTGTCAGTAGACTCATAATTCTCACTTGTCTGCTATGTATCAGCCCTGGCAGGAGATAACTCATGAGTCTCTAACTGCTGAACTCTCTGTGTTCTTACATCACATTTGTTGGAACCCTTCTATCATCATTAGGATCCCCCACAGATTGTATAAGTTCTGAGTTATCATACAGATAAAAATAAATAATTGAATTTATATCTTTTAATGGATTAGAGTCATATTTTTCAAAAACAAATTGCTCGTTGAATGGAAACACTGTTTCATAAAACTTAACATCTCTTGAAAAAATTATAGTTTTTGAATCTAAACTAAACAATTTATATCCTTTCTTTTCATTAGAATACCCAATGAAAACACACTTCTCTGCCCTACTATGCAATTTATCACTATCACTTAGAACTGTACCAAAAACTCAGACAACCAAATACTCTTAAATGATCCAAGAAGGGTTTAAAATTGTAAACTAACTCATATAGAGTTCTACCATTTAGCACTGAAGGAGTCCTATTAATAAGATAAGCAGCAATCAGTACACACTCATGCCAAAATCTAACAGGTACTTTACTTTGGAAAAGTAAAACTCTAGTAACATTTAACAAGTGTCTATGCTTTCTCTCCACAACACCATTTTGCTGTGGAGTATGAGCACAAGTAGTCTGATGAACTATTCAATTTTGACTGCAAAAAGTATTCATTTGGTTATTCACAAATCTGACCCGTTATCACTTCTAAAAACTTTGACGGTTTTCCTGAAATGAGTTTGAACTATATTAGCAAAATCTTTAACATTTTCAAAAACTTCAGTTTTATGTTACATTAGGCACACCCAAACTGGCCTGGAATAGTCATCGACTATAGTAAAAAAATATTTATGTCCCTCCCTGCTAGCAACCCTATAAGGTCCCCACACATCTAAATGAACAAGCTCTCCCATCTGAGAAATCTTATGTTCACTCAAGGGAAAGTGTTCTCTATGTTGCTTAGCTCTGTGACACACATCACAAGGGCCATGATTAGTAACAGATGATACATTTAAAGTATCTTTAAAAAACCTAATTGCCTGATCAGCAGGATGTCCTAACCTAGCATGCCACAGTTTGTAATCAGAGTTACTAAAACTACACACCTTATTAGAAACAACAGAAGTTCCACACATATATAAACCTTCAAGTTGATTACCAATCACTAGAACTTTCCGGGTTGATAAGTCCTGTATATAACATTTGTACTCATCAAAACCAACATACAACTTATTGTCTCTGGCCAATTTATGTACAGAAATAAGGTTCACATAGTATCCAGGAACTACAAACACATCATGCAAAATCACACCAATAAGAAGTTTTAAAGAACCTATCTTAGTTACATAAGCATTAGTTCCATTAGGATGTCTAACATGAATTTTAAGATTACAAACGTTAGCATATTCAGTTAAACTCTTCTCAGACTTTACCACATGATTATTAGCTCCTAAGTCAATTATCCAACCAGAACCATTCCTAATATCAAAACCAAAAGAATAAACAAATTTGCTAAATGTAGTACAACAAAAAACCCCACCTAAAACATTGAGCTTTGAGATGTTTTAGGTGTCTTTTCTTTCACTAAACTTAACAACTTAGACAATTGATCAGTAGTCAATAATAGGAACACTAGAATCATCAACCTCACATTATTACTAGATTTGACTTTCCTCCCTTGATTCCCTCTTGGTGGTTTCATCCAAGAAGGGTACCCAATTAATTCAAAACATTTATCAATGGAATGTTCTGTTTTATTACAATTGCTACATTTTAAAGTTTGATTTTGATTCTTAACCACTTTCTTTTTACTATCTATACCATCACTAGTTTTAGCAAACAACCCCACAGTTTTATCATTTGACACAGTCACATTAGATTGCCTATGAGACTCTTCCCTAGACACAATAGAAAAAGCTTCTTTTACATAGGTAGAGGCTCTATAATAATTAAACTAGTCCTAACAGACCGATAGACATTATCCAAACCCATTAAAAAATGCATAAGTATAATAAGATGATTAAAATTATTAAACCGAGTTGAAGCATCACATGTACACACAGGTATTTTAAAGAATTTGATCCAATTTCTTCCACACAATATTTAGCTTATGATAATATTCAACAACAAACATACCAGACTGACTAAATGAGTTAATCTTTTGATACAAGTCAAACACAACAGACCCATCTACCTTATCATAGGTATTCTAAGTTCTTTCTAAACATCAGAAGCAGATTTAGAATATACATGACCCAAATAAAGTTCTTCAGACACATAATTAAGTATCCAAGTAAGTACCATAGAATTACATGTTTCCCACTGAGTTTCAAGAATAGGATTACTCTCAGGTTTAGCAAATGATCCCTCAATAAAGCCTGTTCTATTTTCAACCCTTAAAGCCAGGCCCATAGCATTAGTCCATACTGTGTAGTTCTTAGTACCTTTAAGTTTTATATTAACTACAGTCAGATTAGTGGAATCACTTGCATGCAAATACAAAGGGTTATCTGGCTCAAGTTTACTTATCATAGTTTCATCAAACAAATTCAACAGATCAGCCATAATACAAGCAACTAACCAAACAAAACAGAATGCAAGAAATTAGAACAAAAAATCCTATACTGCGAAACTGTACCAGGGACCAGATAGTAGGTTCCTCACTCAAGGTGCCTACCCAGCCTTTGTACAGAAGTTGTATATTGTCTAGTAATAAAAAACACAATCAACCTATAAACACAATAGAGAATAGCACAAACAAATATCACAACAAAATGCAACAGAGTATGCCGTCTCTGTGTCCCAATCAATACCGACCCGACTAGTCTGGCAACAATAATGCCTATTGCAAAGGAAAACAACAGAAAGTAATTCAAAGAATGATCTCACCAAGTATCACAAACCCAAGGTAGGGTTTCCCCAGATCTAGTTAGGGTTTTACAATATTCAAGGATTGAACCCTAACTAGAGCGACAGCTTCCAAGAATCAATTGAATAGATCCACAACATCCAAATCCAAAGTTAGCAAACAAAAAGTTCACCAAGACTTAGATCAATACCCAAACCCTAGATCTAGGTGAAGAAACACTGGTTCTAAAAGGTATCCAGAGATATCTGGGTTATGGATCAATGTCTCTGCATAAAAGTTATCTCAAGTTTGCTCGTCGGGATGATCTTTCTTCAAGCTCACTGCAAAACTAGAAACGCGGTTAGCTTCATCACAGGAGAAAAGGGGCAAGGTTTTCTTCGTGACCACACTCCGGTGTGAGAATAAGTATCAGGGATTGCAAGTAACTAGCAAATAATTAATGAGTGAGCTTAAAACAGTGTGTGTTACCTTGTGGTATGATCCTTATTTTATAGCCGAAGAGAGGTGTGTAGGAGATGGGCTGATGGGCCTTGGGCCTGGAACCGACAACCAGGAATATCCATTCTGTCTCCTATGCGTCGACCGTTAATGGTCTCTGGCAGGAGGTGCACTTGGCGCATGGTGGATGGAGCCACATGTCAGTTGTCCTTGTTGTCGGACCTGTCATCAGCCGGTAGTGGAAATCGTGTGACAGTCGCTATCGTAACTTGGTTAGTGCAACGTGTACGTCCTTGCATACTTTCTGCCCTCTGTATGACTGTTCATCATGCGACGTGGTCTGGCACAACCTGCCGAGCGGTATTGGATCACAGCCCTGCCACTTTGTACCCTTGTACTTGATCAATGCCTCTTTGCACTTCTCCCTTCCGCATGGCCTTATCAGTGCTTTTTGGTCAGCGCGGACTTGTAGGGATTAAGTCCTTTTGTTCTCAAGACTAAGTATGAGTTGCTCTCATCTTAGTCTTAGCCTTGTGCAAGGTTTTAGGACTTCGCGGCTAGAGGTTTGTTCAATCCGCGCAGGGTCAGGGACCTGCGCTTCCAGGTTTAACTTGCTGTAGCGTAGGGTGTGCAAGGTTTGTTATGCAACATGTTGATTTCAATGTTGGTACACCATTGCGTGTAGTGCGCAAGGTTATTCCAGTGCCTTGTTATCATTATGAGGTATGGTACCCTGCGCAGGCGCGGGGTTTTTGGGACCATACCCCTCAAGTCCCTAGTCCAGTGGTGCTCCTATGCGTATGTTGGCAAGTAGGTGGAGTGCTGAACTATAAGAATTCATGTATGCGCGCGTATTTCAATGGCAAGAATTCAATAAAGGATGAAGAAAACCTTTGTGTGGGGGAAACCTTTGCTCTTGATGTCTTTAAAATTTGAATTTTCATCATGCTGATGTTGCAGGAGAGTTGGTGAGAAAAAAGTGACGCGGAAGTGACCTCTGACGGCTGTAGCATGCTGTCAACAGTGCAGGTTCCTTTTCATTAATGAATGGCAGAGAAAGTACCAGCCTTGCGCGCGTGGCGACTGTCAGTTACCCACTTGCCCTCCACGCATCATCCGCGGATTGGTTACTAGGCCTGCGGATGCGTCACGTTTTCCCATCGCATTATATGGCGCATTGGGTATAAATAAGAGATCCACTTAGGGTTAAAATCACGCTTTCATATCTTCTTCTTGTTTTCTCTGAATTCTTCTCCTTATTTCTTCTTTAAAATGTTCTTGTTCCTTTCTTTCTTTCTTCTTCCGATGATTCCAGATGGCTACCAAGAGACCAAAGAGTACTACTACCAGTGAGGCATCCACTTCTTTGCCGGCGCTGAAGTGGTCTACTGGCAGCTTCTAGCGGTTGGTCGCTGGTTTCCGTTTTCCCAAGGACTGGGATGCCCGGTATCCTTCTGAGGGTGACACCGCCGCCGACGCTTCTGCCGGCTATATCACTTTGTTTTTTTGACTTTTTTGCCGACGGGAAGTTCCGGTTGCCGGCGATGAAATTTTTTCGTGATGTTCTTGACCACTACCGCTTCCACATCTCCCAACTCAATCCGATGGGGATGGTTCAGATAAAACATTTTCAATTTTTTTGCCGATCTATGGGTATTCACCCAACCGTTAATCGGTTCCGGGTGTTTTACCAGTTGCATTGCTCGCTGGGGTTTTATTCCTTTCAGCATAGGATTCAAGGGAAGAAGATCTTGCACTCTCCGCCAAATTCTTACCATGACTGGAAGCATAAATTTTTCTACATAAAGATCGGCGTGATACCGTTGCGGATGCACTTCCGGGGAGCGAAAAACATCCTTGTTAAGACCCTGTCCATACCAGTGGAGGAGTTCTAGTACCAGGACATCAAGGAGATTTCAGCGGTTCAGTTCCTGAAGAGGGCACTGGTGGCTGCGGATATGAGCCTCCTATGGAAGTCTGATCGCCAGGAGAAGTCGGTGTATATGGAGGAGGATAGGAGTAAGTACCATTGTTTCATTATTTCATTATTTCTCCTTATGCACGGGGTAACATTATGCGTGCTTTTGCAGGGGTGGCACTGTATATGGCAACCTTCCAAAGAGAGAGGTGGCAGATGAGAATGTCCCTCTCAACCCGAAGGAGCCAACATGGCATGTCCAGACCATTGGGAATTTTGAGCTGCCAAAGAGCGCAGATCTTGCGGCCCCTACTCCTGAAAGTGGTAAGCCTTCATTGTTTACTTGTTCACATGTTTTCATATTACTTACCATGTTGCGCCATGATGCAGGTGCACTAAAGAATTTGGGCGTTGGCCGATTCAAAAAAGAAGAGGCGCGCGGGGCCAAGCGTGGTGGCCACGAAGAAGCCGGCGCAACCCAGGGCAGACCCGCCCAAAGGTACATCTTCTGTGCATGATTCTTGGAATGACTATGTAGAAGTCTTTGATTCCTTGGAGGGTCTTGCGTCTATAGGTCTGAGGAAGCCAAAGCCGGAGCTGCAAGAGATGGCGGAAATTCCGGTTGCCAACCCGGATGACCCCATCGATGTGGAGTCTAGCCCTGAGCCACTCAAGAGGAAGAAGGCTCTTTCCAAGGGTGATACCGCCGCGCAGCCTCCCAAAAAGGTTGCATGGAAAAAGATCATAGGGAAGCGCGGGTTGGATGCGCTTGCCGCCAAACTTTTCCCAGGTAAACACTTTGTGCTTCATTTTTCTTCTTGTTTAACTTTCTATTATTTTGCAGGGAAAGGTGAGACTGTTTTTGTCCCTCCGTCTACCCCTGCTGCGCCGATCAAGATTTCCATGCCACCACACCATTTTTGAGACGGCGCAAGCGTTAGGTGATAAGGGTGGTGAGACTAGCGCCGGGGTGGCGGAGGCGTAGGTGGGTATGGCCGCCGCTGTGCCGGTAGAGGAGGTGGTGGAAGAAGTGTTTGAAGGTGAACAGGTTGAGGATGTGCCTCAGGGGGTTCAGGCAGCACAGCCAGCGCCCGGGGGTGAAGCTGGGGGATCTGGGGAGTGCCCTTCTGACGAAGGGTCCTCGATTCGCCCGGACAAGACCTCGAGTGACTACTACTACAGGTCATATTCTGAAGGACCGAAGCTCAATGGCTACGCAAAAACTAGAGCTCGAGGCTGAGAGAGCCAAATTCGCAGAAGCTCAATGGACCGAAGAATGGTCCATGTTGGGGTGGAAGAAGAAGAAGGCAAAAGGCTCCGCTGCCACACTTTCCGAGGATCGCAAGTTGTGGGGGAGGCCTGCGAGGGGGATAATAACGAGAAAAAATCTTTGAGGGATGAAATTGTACGCTTGTGCGTCGAAGCTGCACGCCTAAAGAAGGAGAAGGAGGTGGCTGCCGCTGCGGCCGAAGAGGCGAGATCGCACCACGAGCGCAGCGAACAGAAGGAGGTAAAAACTAATCCCCTTCTTTATTTTACAGGATCAAGAGGTTTTTAGACTAACCTTGTTATTGCGTGATCAGGTGGAGGCTTGTGCGGCACTGGAGAGTGCAAAGAAAGATCTCCAAGCTACCTTGGTTGAAAAAGTAGAATTGCAGGCAGGCACTTGGAGGATCTAGAGAAACTGCCCTCATGGAGGTTAAGGTGGGCACGGGCGAGGAAAAACTAGAAAATGTTGAGGTAGCCTGCGCCACCACAGAGAGTCTGCTAGAGCCTATGACGAACAACATGCTCTAGATGCACAGCATGGGGTCGTCAACGTAAGTTCTCCGTTGTTATTTTGATCACTTTATCTTGATTTTCATTCTATTTTCCTTATATTGTGCAGATCGCAAACTCTATCCTGAACTCGGTAGAGTGGACAGTACTGTGGCCAAGCTGATGGTCACAGCACACCATGATGGATATGCGCAGGGCTACGCCTAGTGCACACATAATGTGACTCGTGCATTGGGAGTTCAATGGGATACAAGCCGTGTTTCCACTCTTGGGGTCGATACTGAGGCTGCCTTCTCCAAGGCGAAGCACGAGTACGATCGTCTACAACTGCCGGTGATGGATCTAGTGAGCAAGGCGCTCCAGCATGACGATCATGTGGATTGTTTGAAAGATATATTTCAAGATGTTGCGGAAGTTGAAGAGACTGAAGGATAGGATAGTGTTGAATGTTTGTAGGCTTATGTTCTTGTATATAATTTTGCATCTTGATTGATGCTTGTACTCTTCTTTTGATGAAATGAAGTTTATCTGAAGTTACAATATTTGCGTAAACATAACAACTTTGTATAGGTAGAGCGAATAAAACTGGTAATGAACTCGTGTATGAACGTCACATCCCATGCGCATACAGTAGGTAGTGGAATCTGTTCATGAGTCATGTTGTACCATGGTGTTTTCGCGTATACCCAAAGTGGTTTCGCGCATTTGTAACAAAATGTATAAATAATGAACACCATGCATCAATTGTCTTGTATTAACAATAAGGCGTAAGAGCCATGTACAACATCAACAAAAT
Source organism: Scalesia atractyloides (assembly GCA_947069175.1). Taxonomy (NCBI): domain Eukaryota; kingdom Viridiplantae; phylum Streptophyta; class Magnoliopsida; order Asterales; family Asteraceae; genus Scalesia; species Scalesia atractyloides. The sequence goes on along the minus strand of CAMTDV010000029.1, from coordinate 21,533,577 downwards.
TAGATCATAGATTCGCTAGTTTGTCGTACGAATATTGATGGATCGTGAAGCCTTGACGGTTGAACATGCTTAGCTTACATATAACATCTCCTTAGCTGTTGCGCATTCCAGGTCCTAGGAACGGTTATACCGTCTAAACGTTTGAGCGTGTATGCACCCTTTCCTAGGACTTCATGGATAATGTATGGACCTTCCCACTTGGCGCGAGTTTTCTTGGACTTTCAGCGTTGGACGCTTCATTGTCTCTTAAAATGAAATCACCAGGTGGAAGGTGCAAATGCGGACTCGCACATTGTAGTACTTCTCGAGCTTGGACTTGTATTTTGCTTCATTGATTGCGGCATTTTCACGCCTTTCTTCCAGGAGGTCCAAGTCGAGTCTGCGCTCTTCTTCATTATTCTGGCTTTGCATAATGAGCATGCGCGATCATGGGAGGCCTATTTCAGCGGGAATTACTACCTCTGTCCCATAAACCAGGATGAATGGTGTCTCGCCGGTGCTGGTTTTTGGCATGGTTCGATAAGCCCAAAGGATACTTGGCAACTCATCTACCCAACCTCTCCGTGTCGAACCCTGTCTCGTCTTGATCCCTTCGACTATACTTTTGTTTATGCTTTCCACCTGGCTGTTCCCTTGGGGATACGCAACCAAAGTGAACACATGTTTGACATGCATTTCCTTCATCCACCATTGTAGTTCTTCAGCAGCAAAATTGGGGCCGTTATTAATGACAATGCGCAGGGGTAAACCAAAGCGGCAAATGATGTGCTCCCAAATGAATATGCGAACTACCGTTGTTGTGGTGGATGCGAGGGGCTTTGCTTCTACCCAGTTGGTAAAGTAATCGACAGCTATGATTATGAACTTTACAGCGCCTGGTGCATCAGGGAAAGGTCCTACCATATCGATTTCCCATGGTTGAAAAGGCCATGTTGTTGTCACTAGGATCAAGGATTTTTGGGGCACAATGTCTTAGGCGCGTGTCGTTGACATGATGCACATTTTCAAAGTGTTTCGACTGCATCTACGTGCATGCCGGGCCAATAGTAGCCAGCATTCATGATCTTGGCAACTACCATGCGCGGACCGGCATGAATTCCACTGTCGATCGCGGTTGTCTTGTTTGATTGCTCTTTGAATAGCAATCTTATTTACCGTTGCGCGTGCATCGACCGGTGAGTAGGAAGGGTTATGGTTGGGCTCCTTCAAACTCTTCTTATTTTTCTTCACAAAACTCCTGCTCATGTCTTGCGGGGTACTGAGGTAGAGGAGGTCGGTTGGAGTTTAGGTTGCGCTTCGTCTGCGCGTAGACCTTTGCTACCGCCATTAGTTTCCCCAGCTTTTTGGGAGGCCAAAGGTTCCTGACAAGACTTTTATCATCTCGTCACAGTGGCAGCATATTTAAATTGTGCACGAATCAGGTCTTCGTGCACGTCACCGATTTCCAACACCTCCTTGTTGTAGCGGGTGATAAAATCTTCCAGACTTTCATCATCCGTCGCCAAATATTCATGACGTCAGAAGAATCTCTGACGTACCGTCTTTGTTGGCTGAAATGAGTCAGGAACTTATCTTTGAGATCATTCCATGAGGTGAGCTTACTTGTGGGTAAGTTGTCAAACCATAGGCGCGCAACACCTGTAAGAGTTTGGACAAAAAGGTGATACCACATGGGCAGCGTCCAACCGCCGATAAGACCCGCGCCATGAACAAGCGCATGTGGTCATCTGGGTCTGTCAACCCATTGAACTTTCCCATATTGGAAGGTAGTTTCGTGCGTTCAAGTAGGGCTAGCACGATCTCCTTCACAAACTTCGAGTGTTCGGCTGCTTCAGCTGGCCTGTAGATCAGGTTGTAGTTATACTCCGCCTCCGGATTGTACACAGCCCATGGCGTAGGCTTATACGCCGCATGATCTTTAGGAAGCCGGTGAAACACTGTTGATATTGTAAACTGCCAACGACCGACATTCATAAAGGATGGAATTGGATATAAAGATAAATTCGGAAACGAAAGAAAATTATTTCCTCCTCCGCACAGCAAAAATTATGTTCCTATGCCATCTCCTCATCCTAAAAACGACATAATCAATAAAAATGATCTTTTGGATCAAAGTATCTTTTATAAATCCGAAAACAAAACTAACTTTTCTGAAAGTAATGCAGATCTGTGCGAGAGTAAGGAAGATGTGTGCAATGGGGAAGATGATTGTGGAGGGATGAAAATAGGAATAGGCTATTCAGGTGACAGTTATTCAACTGTTAACTGGTTCGCCTGGAATTGTGATAAGATGAACAAAATTTCTATTCGAGATAACTGTAATAGTTTATCTAGGATGGATGATTGTAATGGCTGTATGCCTAAATTGACAATTCGGGATGACTGTAATGGCAATGTGCCTACACTTAATGCTCACAACCAAGGGATTGCTAAGGTTGAGGGTCATGACCTAAACTTTCTTCTTAATGATGAAAATGTTATGCTTGAATCTACTGTATTTGTGCCAGAGTTAAAGAAAAAACAGTTTTGGAAAATTCCTTATAGAGGAATTCCAGAATTTGTTCCATCAGTTGCAGGTACATCAGAGAGACTGATAAAGATTTCACTAAAGATTCAAGCACAACAACTTCAGAAAGTGATGAAGAAAGGTCAGATGAAAGTAAAGAATCAAGCTCCTCATTAGACAGTGAGCACAGTGAAGTCGACATTGAAGATAAACATCATCCTGACAAGAAACTGAAGAAAGCTAAAGATTCAAGCCACATTACATCATCAAACTCCTCAAGATGCTCCAGACGCTCATCACATACATCATCTTCACACTCAGCACCCATGAAGAAAAGATCGAGTCAAAAACAATGTTTTCGCTGTGTTCATTTAGGACATACGACGAAACATTGCAAAAGCAAGAAATTTTCTAAACCTATTCAAGATCTCGTTAAAAGTTTTACTGGTCAATTTGACAATTTAAAGAAATCAGTAAAATGTATAGTTAATTCAACCTGTTTTTGGAAAAGAAAAGAAAAGAAAACACACTTGCTCAAAATCATGATAGAACTAATGTAAAGCAAGTCCAGGTTCCAAAAACTAGCTAATATGTACATATTTTTGTTGTTGTTATTGTATAACAAAATAAAATTCAGAAATGGCTTCGGATGCTCATGGAATATATGGCATGTTGATAGTGGTTGCTCCAGGCACATGACCGGGCTAAAGGATCTGCTTACCAACTTTCGAGTTATTGATGGTGACTTTGTATCCTTTGCCGGAGACGAAAAGGGAGGAACAATCGTCGGAATGGGTGACGTCGTGTCAGAAGCACTCACCTTGAAGAATGTGAATTATGTTCCAGAATTGTGTTACAATCTTATGAGTGTTTCACAAGTCTATGACAAAGGAATCGCGGTGCTGTTCAATGACACGGAGTGCTTATTCCTCAAACCCGGTTACTCCGTCCCTAAAGAAATGATCATGCTTAGAGCTCCCCGTCAAAATAACACCTACGTGCTAAATATGAAGAATGCCAAATCAAATGAGCAAATGACATGTCTTATGTCAAAAATGTCACACCCCGACCCGCAGCGGAATAAGAGTCGGGGCATAATTGGGTTATCACCAAAGCTCATGATGTTTACTAATATGTTTCATATTTATCAAATTCAAAATTACATCCTCAATATTCCAAACAAGTTCATACAATTACAAAGAAAAGTATCTAAATAAACAATCCAAAGTCTAAACTGATTTATTCTTCTAAGCCATCCTATATGTTTCTTGCTGCAACTGGATCACCTGTATCATGTGTAAAAATGTGGGTTTTTGGGTCAACAAAAGTTGGCGAGTGAACCTTGTTAGAAAACATTTATTATTGATTTCTTGTTATAATTAATATGGAAAAATTGTGCAATAATCATATGTGAGCAAACGTAAATAAACATACAATAACAATAATAATAACAATAACACATAAAAATAACAATAACAATAACAAATAACAATAACAATAACAATAACAATAACAAACCACCTTGCATGAGTATATAACATGAATGATAATGTATATGTTGGCAACGTCACGTTCCGCTCATAGGTAATGGGGAACGGACGGCCTATGATGATGTATGTGCGATCAAGGCTCAATCAAACGGAGCCGATCGTATGTTGGCAACGCCTCGTTCACGCTCATAGGTAATGGGGAACGGTTCACGCTCATAGGTAATGGGGAACGGCGGCCTATGATGATGTATGTACTGAAAATGATAAATTTAATCTAAACATTAACCACACAAACAGTTGATACATATTGAATACACATTTGATCATGGATATCATGGATGCACAAGTGTTTAAATGTAATAAATAATAAGAAACATGATACACCCCAAAATGTGATTAAAACGGGGAATTTGTAGAGATTCACTCACATTAGGTGCGTTCGTTTGATGAAGTTGAATGCGCACGAGTATAGAGAGTTGATCGACGAGGAATAACTAACCTAAATAATAACGAAAAGGTACGGTAAACAAGTGGATTTTATTAACAATTTTAATAGGGTTTCTAGGTTTATTTTTGTGAGTTTAAGGTTATTTTCTAACTTTAAAAACATTATTTTTAAGTATTTTTAATTGATTTTTAAATTAAATAAATAAATAAAAATATAAAAAAATGTTGACTTTTTGGGTTGACCGTTGACCGTTGACCATTGACTGTTGACCGGTTCGGTCTTGTATTTGTTTGCACTGAGTGAGGTTCGAACTGGTGACCTCCCGTACGCGTGCACGCAGCTCTACCAACTGAGCTACGTGTCTAACCCGAAATATTTCTGTTTTAAAAAGGATTTTAATTATATCGAACCGGTGTGCATAACAGGTCTCGAACCCGGGACCTGTTGTTTAACGTTGCACACAGTCCACCGCTGGACTGTGTGTCTAACCTGGTTAAAATACTTGTTTTTATTTCACTTATATACTAACTGGAAGTTTCCGTATTTGAGTTTTATAAAAAGTCTGAATATTGTGACGAATCGGAACAAGGACAGACTCGAACCCGGTATCTCTATGATTCAAATGCACACAGTCCACCGCTGGACTGTGTGTCTAACCCGAGATATAATCCGATTTATATTAAATTTATACACAAACTAAACTTCATCTTCTTCGTTAAAACAACCCAGAACAACAATTATTCGACTGTTCTTGTTTAATTCGATTAACGGACATATAAATGATTAAAATGAAATGGATAAAGAATGTTTTGGAAACGAATGTACCAGAAAGAGGTTTTTCTCAGAATTCCGGCAAAGGTCGTCTGCTCTGTTTATGAATTCCGTCTAAGCGGACCAATTAACAGTTTTGATTAACTAATTGTGAAATTAAGTGACTAAACAAGGATTATCAAAGAGTTTAGATGCTCGTACCGATTTACAGCGTGATTTCGGAATTTTCAGAAAATTTCCGGCGATTGCAGATTATCCGGTATCGTCATCTGGGACCGATTCTGAGTGAAGGGTTTGAGTTAGTAAAAGTCTAACAATAGATAGAAGATGAAAGAATTGAGAAATTTACCGTTTTGATGAATGACACGGTTTTCCGGCGAAAGTCCGGTGATATCAGATAGCGATTACGACGATCAGAAATTAGAGCAAAAGTGAAATTGAGAGTTCTGTGGGTGTTTCTGAGTTGCGAGACAATGATAATACCGGTGTAAATTTGGAGTTGAATGATTTCGGTTATCAAACTCGAACATCATATGAATCGGGTCCAATAAAGACTGAATTGATTAAGAACGTCGGTCGTAATGATTTCATCGGTTATAACCAGAACTCACGATCACTCAATCGTCTGGATGTTTGAAAGCCGATTATCGGTTTCGGTTTTTGGCGCAAACAGGTAGATTCACGGGTGATCTTAAGGTTTTATTTGTTTCTTGATTACACAAAAACAACAAGTGGCGGAGTGGTTAAGTGTTTGATAATTGAGTCTTCCGGCTGCCCCGGGTTCGAAACCCGGCAGCCCCTTTTCATTTTTAATTGCTTTATTTTTATTTTCTAACAATTTTAATTTCCATATTCTAAAATGTTTATTAGTTATGTATTGTTTAAAATTAAAATAAGCATTAAATGAGCAACGAAAATTTGAAACTGATTATTCGATTAATAAACGAAGCGGGTTTTGAAAACCCGTTTTTCGACGGATGTTACAGTATCCCCTACTTTTAGAAATTTCGTCCCGAAATTTAAGTAGTAGTGGTAACAGGAAAAAGATGCGGGTATTTTTCGCGCATTGAGTCTTCACGTTCTGAAGTAAACTCAGGTCCTCGTTTCGACTCCCAGCGTACCCTAACAATTGGAATACGACTCCGTCTTAAACGTTTTTCTCCGAAGTCCATGATCTCTACTGGTCTTTCAATGAAGTGCATAGATTCATCAATCTGCATATCTTCTAAGGGAATATGGAGGTTTTCATCGGCGAGGCACTTCTTTAAGTTTGATACGTGGAACATAGGGTGAATTCTGTTGAGTTCTTCTGGTAGGTCAAGCTTGTATGCTACAGGTCCTACTCTTTCGAGTATCTTGAAAGGTCCTACGTAGCGTGGTGCTAGCTTGCCCTTCTGGCCAAAACGAACTACTCCCTTCCACGGTGATACTTTTAAAAGTACATGATCACCAATGTTAAACTCCAAAGGCTTTCGTCGTTTGTCTGCATAACTCTTTTGACGTCTTTGTGCCGCTAGAAGATTGTTTCGAATTTGATGGATTTGTCTGTTGTTTCTTGAATTAGTTCTGGACCGGTGATTTGAGCTTCTCCAATTTCGTGCCAACATACTGGAGATCGGCACATTTCGACCATATAAAGCTTCGAAAGGTGCCATGCCGATACTTGAATGGTAGCTGTTGTTGTACGAAAATTCAACTAATGGTAGATGAGCGTCCCGATTTCCCTTGAAGTCTATGACACATGCTCGAAGCATGTCTTCAAGCGTTTGGATGGTGCGTTCAGATTGTCCATCAGTTTGAGGATGATAAGCGGTACTGAGGTCTAATCATGTACCCAAAGCGGCTTGTACGGCTTGCCATGTTCGTGAAGTGAAACGACCATCACGATCTGAAATAATGCTTAACGGTACACCATGACGGCTTACGATCTCGCTGATGTAGATACGAGCTAACTTCCCGTTCTTGAAGTCCTCGCGAATCGGAATGAAATGAGCTGATTTTGTAAGACGATCAATGATTACCCATATAGTGTCATACCCATTGGAGGTGCGAGGTAACCCGGTAATAAAGTCCATGGTTATGTTTTCCCACTTCCATACAGGTATTTCAGGTTGGACCAGAAGTCCTGAGGGTCTTTGATGTTCAGCTTTTACTTTGGAACATGTAAGGCACTTGGAAACGAAAACAGCGATATCCTTCTTCATGCCAGGCCACCAGTAGGTGTATCGAAGGTCTTGATACATCTTGTCGGCTCCTGGGTGTACAGAGTACCATGTTTTATGCGCCTCATTCATAAGGAAATCACGAAGGTTATGTGATCGGGAATCCATATGCGATCTAGATAGTACAGAATACCGTCGGATTTAGTTTCGATTTTAAGTTCAGCTCCACAAGACAGCTCCTTGCATACGTCGTTTTCCGTTACTGAAACATGTTGGGCTTCTCGGATTTGATCTTTGATGTCTGTTATGATTTGTGAACATAGAAGACGAATGGAGTTCGCATAACCCTTTCGACTGAGTGCATCGGCCACCACATTTGCCAGGATGATACCGAATTTCACAGTAGTAGTCATTAAGAAGTTCGACCCATCTCCGTTGCCTCATGTTTAACTCCTTTTGGTTGAAGATATGTTGGAGGCTCTTGTGGTCAGTGTATATTTCACACTTGGTACCGTAGAGGTAATGTCTCCATATCTTAAGAGCGAACACAACGACTCCAAGTTCTAGGTCGTGGGTGGTGTAGTTCTTCTCATGAGTTTTGACTTGTCTAGAAGCATAAGCTATCACCTTTCCTCTTTGCATTAGAACACAGCCTAGTCCTTGCCCTGACGCGTCGCAATAAACCACGAAGTCATCACAACCTTCAGGAAGTGTGAGGATAGGTGCGTCACAGAGTTTTTGTTTAAGGGTTTGGAAGGCTTCTTCTTGTTTAGGTCCCCATATGAAGGGTTTTCCTTTATTTGTTAAAGCCGTGAGTGGTACAACAATACGGGAGAAATTTGCAATGAAACGGCGATAATAACCAGCCAAACCAAGAAATGATCTTACTTCGGTAGGTGTACGTGGCGCTTGCCATTCTTGTACTGCTTTGATCTTTGAGGGGTCGACATGTATTCCCTTGTCATTGACGACATGTCCAAGGAATTGTACCTCTTTTAACCAAAATTCGCATTTGGAGAATTTGGCGTAGAGCTTTTCATTCCTTAAGAGCGTAAGGATGAGTCGAAGGTGTCGTTCATGATCAGACTTAGACTTTGAGTAAATGAGGATGTCGTCGATGAAGACTATAACAAAGCGATCAAGATAAGGTTTGCAGACTCTGTTCATTAGATCCATGAAGACAGCTGGGGCGTTGGTTAGATCAAATGGCATGACCATGAATTCATAATGACCATAACGAGTTCGGAAGGCGGTCTTTGGGACGTCTTCTTCATGTACTCTGAGTTGATGATAACCAGAACGAAGGTCGATTTTTGAAAAACAGGTGGCGCCTTGAAGTTGGTCAAGAAGATCATCGATGTGAGGTAATGGGTAGCGGTTCTTAACCGTTAACTTGCTGAGTTCTCTGTAGTCGATACACATGCGAAACGTTCCATCTTTCTTCTTCACAAAAAGGACAGGTGCACCCTAAGGCGATGAGCTAGGACGTATGAATCGTTTGTCAGTCAGCTCTTGTAATTGACTGGCCAGCTCTTGCATCTCGGATGGGGCTAACCTATAAGGAGATTTTGCAACTGGTGTAGCTCCAGGAATAAGATCAATGCGGAATTCGACTTCTCTCACGGGAGGAAGTCCTGAAATGTCGTCAGGAAAAACTTGCGGAAAATCTTTTACTACTGAGATGTCTTCAAGTTTCTTCTCCTTGGTTCCCCTTTTGACGACATGAGTTAGAAATGCGACATAATTCTTGCGGAGATATTTTCGGGCTTGAAGACAGAACATTAATTTGAGTCCTTTCGAAGGGGTTTCTCCAAAGATTCGTAGAGTCTGACCGTTTGTAAGAGGAATGCGAATAAACTTTTCGCGGCATAAAACTTCAGCATGATGTTGGCTGAGCCAGTCCATACCAATTATAATGTCGAAACTTCCCAACTTCATAGGTATGAGGTCAACTGGAAAATCGTGATCGTTTAGAGTGAGAGTACAATTGCGTAAAATAGAGTTTAATGAGACCGGTTTTCCGTCAGCAACTTCTACCATTATGGATTCCATGAGTTTATCTCGAGTTTGGTTGAGGATGGGTTCAAATTCTAGGGACACAAAACTCTTATCCGCGCCAGTATCAAATAACATGGATGCATAACTACCATTGATGAGCAACGTACCGTTAACCACATTGTTGTCAGCCCTAGCTTGACTAGCGTTGATGTTGAAAGCTCTTCCTCTTGCAGGTGGAGGAGCTTGGTTAGCCTGGTTTACTGGATTAGCTTGAGCTTGGGCATGGATGATGTTTACCAAGCGTGGACAGGTGTTCCTGAAATGGTTCGGGTCTCCACAGTTGTAACAAGCCCGCATAGGTTGCACCATGGGATAGTTGGGTTGGTAGTAGGATTGGGCTACATGTTGGGCAGGTGGTAGGAGTAAGCTTGACCCACTATCTGATGGTGGGTTTGGGTTGAGGGCTGATGGCGGTTCGTTCGCTGAAGTACGCGACAGGTTTGAATGGTGTGACCTGCGCGGCCACAGCCGGTGCAATGCTGGCAGGGATGATCGGGAAAGTGACGGTATTGGCAACGGTTGCATTTTGGGTATGGGTCGGAGTATGGCTTTTTATAGGGTGTAGGTGAGGGGGCAACTTGAGTGATGGGTGCAGCAGGGATAGGGAAATTTGTTTGTGTGACAGCAAAGTTTCTGGTGTTTCGTTTCCTCTTATTAGCGAACTTTGAGGAGGAGGTGGAATGGTTTGAAGTTTGGCCCTCAACGGGGGCTTTCTTTTTCTCGTCCTTAAATTTGCCGTTATGAATACGATTCTCGGTAAGTTCGGTAGCTAGTTCCATAGCAGCTTCAAGTGTTGCAGGCGAAGTGCTTAGAACTGAGTCTTGAATTTTCGAGGGGAGGCCTCGAATATAGTGTTCGATCTAAGCGGTATACTTGGGTGAACAGGTTGGGAATCATTTGGTTCAACTCTAGAAACCTTTTGTTGTAGGAAGTATGATCTCCCTCCTTTTGCTTCAACGAGTGAAATTCATCCTCTAACTTTTTGATCTCGCTTCTTGGACAGAAGCGTCTCGTCATGATTTCCCTTAACTCCTCCCATGTTAAGGCCATTGCATCTTCGATTCCCCTCTTACCTTTTTCTGTATTCCACCAGGTAAGAGCTACTCCAAATAGTCATCCGGTTGCGTAACGTACCTTGCGATCCTCGGGACAATCGCAATTGAGGAAGGTGTTTTCCATTTCCTCAAACCAGTGGAGGAGAGCAGTGACACCTCCGGTCCCTTCAAATTTCAGGGGATTGCAAGACTTGAAGTGTTTGTAAGAGCACTTTTTGGAGGGAGGGTTGTCGACGTTCTGGTCTTCTTGATGGGGAGGATTGATGGGATTTGTGGCGAGAGCTTGTTGGACTTGAATTACGATGTCAGGAAGCACCGCGGCCATTTGTTTTGCGATTTGGGTGGCCAAGCGTTCGTTTGACCTTCCTGACCTTCTACCCCCACGTTGCTGCCTAGCCGACATCTACAGGAACATACATAAGAAGATTGTGAGTTTAAGGAGTCTTTTTAGGTGTCATGTGTCTTAAAAAAATAAAAATAACATAAACATCCATAATGCAACTACATCCATAGGATGTCTTGGGTTTGCTCATGTTTGGGCCTCCAATGTCCCCCATACCATCGCCTGTATAGTCATGTGGGCCCCCATGACTATTGGCTTAGTAGGATTCACATTGGTATTGGCGGTTTAACACTCGCATCACCCGAATGAAAACCATGAAATATGTTTGCGAGATGTATGGTCGGAGGGTGTCCAGGTGTAGACACAATGACAACTCAAAGTGGGGTTAGCTCACACGACGTTTGGTATAGCATGCTTTGGCCTAATAGGTCCTTCTACTCTCATCGTTAGTCCCCAGGTAGGCAAACTGGTCCTTTATTTTGGATTTATACGAATGCCAAGCCTAGACAGGACGTTCCGACTACCGGTACTTGTACCCTTCAGTTACTACATGCCGTCATGAGAACTCACTTTGATGTGATTTGAAAATACAAAGAAATCATGGAAATTGTGTGGTGTGTGCTCTCATGGATATGATATGTTATGAGAATATGATTCATGATAGGCATTGTATAAAATAATATGTACTTATGAACATGCTTGCATAACATTGAATGTAACAATAAACATAAAGCATATAAACATCATGAATTTTGCATGTAACACACAAACAATTTAAAAAAATTCTAATCAACTATAATATAGGCTCTAAGGGTCTAATAACCTATCCTATATCCCTATAGTCATGGCTCTGATACCAATCTGTCACACCCCGACCCGCATCGGAATACGAGTCGGGGCATAATTGGGTTATCACCAAAGCTCATGATGTTTACTAATATGTTTCATATTTATTAAGTTCAAAATTACATCCTCAATATTCCAAACAAGTTCATACAATTGCAAAGAAAAGTATCTAAATAAACAATCCAAAGTCTAAACCAATTTATTCTTCTAAGCCATCCTATATGTTTCTTGCTGCAACTGGATCACCTGTATCATGTGTAAAAATGGGGGTTTTTGGTCAACAAAAGTTGGCGAGTGAACCTTGTTAGAAAACATTTATTATTGATTTCTTGTTATAATTAATATGGAAAAATTGTGCAATAATCATATGTGAGCAAATGTAAATAAACATACAATAACAATAACAATAACAATAACAATAACAATAACAATAACAATAACAATAACAATAACAATAACAATAACAATAACAATAACAAACCACCTTGCATGAGTATATAACATGAATGATAATGTTATGTTGGCAATGTCACGTTCCGCTCATAGGTAATGGGGAACGGACGGCCTATGATGATGTATGTGCGATCAAGGCTCAATCAAACGGAGCCGATCGTATGTTGGCAACGCCTCGTTCACGCTCAATAGGTAATGGGGAACGGCACGCCTATGGAATGATGATGTATGTACTGAAAATGATAAATTTAATAAAACATTAACAACACAAACAGTTGATACATATTGAATACACATTTGATCATGGATATGATGAATGCACAAGTGTTTAAATGTAATAAATAATAAGACACATGATACACCCCAAAATGTGATTAAAACGGGGAATTTTAGAGATTCACTCACATTGGGTGCTTTCGTTTGATGAAGTTGAATGCGCACGAGTTTAGAGAGTTGATCGACGAGGAATAACTAACCTAAATAATAACGAAAAGGTACGGTAAAAAAGTGGATTTTATTAACAATTTTAATAGGGTTTCTAGGTTTATTTTTGTGAGTTTAAGGTTATTTTCTAACTTTAAAAACATTATTTTTAAGTATTTTTAATTGATTTTTTAATTAAATAAATAAATAAAAATATAAAAAAATGTTGACTTTTTGGGTTGACCGTTGACCGTTGACCATTGACTGTTGACCGGTTCGGTCTTGTATTTGTTTGCACTGGGTGAGGTTCGAACTGGTGACCTCCCGTACGCGTGCACGCAGCTCTACCAACTGAGCTACGTGTCTAACCCGAAATATTTCTGTTTTTAGTTATATTTATATACTATTTAATTTATTCAAAATTCATTTATTTTAAAAAGGATTTTAATTATATCGAAACGATGTGCATAACAGGTCTTGAACCCGGGACCTGTTGTTTAACGTTGCACACAGTCCACCGCTGGACTGTGTGTCTAACCTGGTTAAAATACTTGTTTTTATTTCACTTATATACTAACTGGAAGTTTACGTATTTGGGTTTTATAAAAAGTCTGAATATTGTGACGAATCGGAACAAGGACAGACTCGAACCCGGTATCTCTATGATTCAAATGCACACAGTCCACCGCTGGACTGTGTGTCTAACCCGAGATATAATCCGATTTATATTAAATTATACACAAACTAAACTTCATCTTCTTCGTTAAAACAACCCAGAACAACAATTATTCGACTGTTCTTGTTTAATTCGATTAACGGACATATAAATGATTAAAATGAAATGGATAAAGAAGGTTTTGGAAACGAATGTACAAGAAAGAGGTTTTTCTCAGAATTCCGGCAAAGGTCGTCGGCTCTGTTTATGAATTCCGTCTGAGCGGACCAATTAACAGTTTTGATTAACTAATTGTGAAATTAAGTGACTAAACAAGGATTATCAAAGAGTTTAGATGCTCGTACCGATTCACAGCGTGATTTCGGAATTTTCAGAAATTTTCCGGCGATTGCAGATTATCCGGTATCGTCGTCTGGGACCGATTCTGATTGAAGGGTTTGAGTTAGTAAAAGTCTAACAATAGATAGAAGATGAAAGAATTGAGAAATTTACCGTTTTGATGAATGACACGGTTTTCTGGCGAAAGTCCGGTGATATCAGATAGCGATTCCGACGATCAGAAATTAGAGCAAAAGTGAAATTGAGAGTTCTGTGGGTGTTTCTGAGTTGCGAGACAATGATAATACCGGTGTAAATTTGGAGTTGAATGATTTCGGTTATCAAACTCGAACATCATATGAATCGGGTCCAATAAAGGCTGAATTGATTAAGAACGTCGGTCGTAATCATTTCATCGATTATAACCAGTAACTCACGATCACTCAATCGTCTGGATGTTTGAAAGCCGATTATCGGTTTCGGTTTTTGGCGCAAACAGGTAGATTCACGGGTGATCTTAAGGTTTTATTTGTTTCTTGATTACACAAAAACAACAAGTGGCGGAGTGGTTAAGTGTTTGATAATTGAGTCTTCCGGCTGACCCGGGTTCGAAACCCGGCAGCCCCTTTTCATTTTTAATTGCTTTATTTTTATTTTCTAACAATTTTAATTTCCATATTCTAAAATGTTTATTAGTTATGTATTGTTTAAAATTAAAATAAGCATTAAATGAGCAACGAAAATTTGAAACTGATTATTCGATTAATAAACGAAGCGGGTTTTGAAAACCCGTTTTTCGACGGATGTTACAAAAAAATCTGAATCGGAATCACTGTTGTCCACAGACGTTTGGGACATGTGAATTTTAAGAACATAAATAAACTTTCTAAATTAAATCTAGTAAGAGGTTTACCTATGAAAGATTTTCCTTTTTCAGAAAAGTGCATCGCATGTGCCCAAGGAAAGCAACATAAAAAGCTTCATAAGTCCAAAGCAGTGAATACGATTTCTGCCCCTCTGCAATTACTTCACATGGATCTTTTCGGCCCAATTAGCGTTAAAAGTTTAGCTAAAAGATCTTATTGTTTGGTGATTACATATGATTTCTCACGGTTTTCATGGGTATTCTTTCTTGAAGCCAAAAGCGAAACGGCATCCATTCTGAAGAGCTTTATTCCCATGATTGAAAACGTGATCAAGCTGAAAGTCAACTCCATCAGAAGCGACAACGGAACTGAATTTAAAAATCATACGTTTGTCTCCTTCTGTGAAGATAAGAGAATTCGCCTCCAATACAGCGCTGCCGGAACTCCTCAGCAAAATGGGGTAGTCGAACGCAAAAACAGAACTCTCATCGAAGCTGCAAGAACTATGCTGGGGTCAACACAGCATGCTACGTTTTGAATCGTTTCTGATTGTCAAACCTCACGGAAAGACAGCTTATGAACTACTCTTCAAACGGAAGCCTCTGATAGATTTCTTCAGACCGTTCGGATGCTCATGCACACTTCTCAATACTGAAGAAAATCTCATCAAGTTTGAAGCAGTCGGTGACATGTGCTACTTCATGGGCTATTCATCTTCTCAAAAGGCATACCGAGTCTACAACAAACGGACCAAGATGGTGATTGAATCGTACTACGTTGATTTTCAAGAATGAAACTCCACTAACACTGGAAGCGCTCCAAACTGGTTTCATGACGTGGATATTATATTCAACACTTTCAGCATCGATGAACCCATCACTGAATCCGAACCTGCAGAATCCACTCCGTTGGAACCTTTGTTTGATGCCTCAGACATTGGTTTTACTCCTTTTACAACCCGTTTCACCCCTGCCTCTGCCTCTCCTACTCTTCCGGGGTTCGAAGTAATGGTGACACATCTGCTGAAAATGCATCTGCCCATGATTATTCTTCTTCACAGCAGGCTGTGGATGAACCACCCAAAGAAGACGAAACTCCAATTATCTACGTCGATGAACATTTTTCTA
This sequence comes from Scalesia atractyloides, assembly GCA_947069175.1. NCBI lineage: Eukaryota > Viridiplantae > Streptophyta > Magnoliopsida > Asterales > Asteraceae > Scalesia > Scalesia atractyloides. The sequence goes on along the minus strand of CAMTDV010000029.1, from coordinate 21,518,035 downwards.
ATTTGCCTTATCAAATTTAAACTCACACCAATGCAGGGTACAAGACCAATCGAACCATCCAATTGAGAATGTCATCGGTTCTGTTGAAGATAGAGTTCGAACACGTGGACAAACACATACCATCAACACAGGATTGTATGCAGCTTTTCTCTCGTAGTCTGTCCCAAGAGATATCGAAGAAGCTATTCAAGATTCAAGTTGGGTACAAGCTATGCAAGAAGAATTAGCCCAATTTCGGAAACTCTCTAGGAACTCGTTGACCTACCAGACGGAAAGTATCCAATTGGTACCAAGTGGGTGTTTCGTAATAAGATGAACGATCGTGGTGTAGTTATCAAGAATAAGGCTAAATTAGTGGTTCAAGGGTTTCGACAGGAAGAAGGGATTGACTACGAGGAAGTTTTTGCACCGGTTGCACGCTTAGAAGCCATCAGAATCTTCCTAGCCTATGCCTTGTTTAAAAACTTTAAGGTGTTTCAAATGGATGTAAAGAGTGCTTTTCTGTATGGGAAAGTGAAAGAAGAAGTTTATGTTTGTCAACCTCCAGGTTTTGAAGATCCTCATTCTCCCACGAAATACTACAAGCTTGACAAAGCTCTCTATGGTCTTCACCAAGCTCCTAGAGCATGGTACGAGACTCTGTCAACATATCTTCTGGAGTGTGGATACTCAAGAGGAAAAATTGACATGACTCTCTTCACAAAAAGGAGTGGAGAAGATGTGATGTTGGTTCACATCTACGTAGACGATATCATTTTTGGGTCGACAGATGAAGCCCTTTGCAGAGAATTCGAGAAGGTGATGAAAGCGAAGTTCGAGATGAGTATGATGGGAGAACTCACGTTTTTCTTAAGACTAGAAGTGAAGCAACGGAAGGATGGCATCCTCATTCATCAGGCTAAGTGTATCACTGCAAATCTGCCAGCACTCCTTTTGCTACTCAGATGGAACTCACTTCAGATCTTCAAGGAAAGCCAGTGAACAAATCTCTCTATCGCTCAATGATTGGCTCGTTAATGTATCTGACCGCTAGTAGGCCTGACATAATGTGGGTTGTCTGTCTCTGTGCCCGCTTTCAGACAAATCCCAAAGAATCACATGATGCTGTCGTCAAGAGAATCTTTCGCTATCTCAAAGGAACTCCAAAGCTTGGTTTGTGGTATCCTAAAGATAGTAATTTTGATCTAATAGCTTACTCTGATAGTGATCATGCAAGTTGCAAAGTAGACAAAAAATCTGTCTCCAGAGGCTGCCAATTCTTGGGAAATCGTCTTATTTCGTGGCAGAGCAAAAAGCAGACAACAGTTTCTACATCTACCGCTCAGGCTAAATACACTGCAGCTTACAGTTGCTGTTCACAAGTCCTTTGGATACAGAATCAGTTGTTGGATTATGGGATCAACATCATGAAGACTCTGATATTCATCGACAATGAAGCGTGTCTGGGGATTGTGAAGAATCCCATCCACCACTCAAGAACGAAACACATCGAAATTCGCATTCATGCGATTAGAGATGCGTTTGAGAAAGGATACATCCAAGTGGTGCCAGTGGATTCAGTGCAACAAAAAGCTAATATATTTACGAAGCCTTCGATAAAGCTCGATTCAACCAGTTGGTAACCTGGTTGGAAATGGTGAACTTCCTTGAGTGGAATAGACTTTTGGCATAAAAATGGTCTTTAAAATAAATAACAATCTCATAAAATGTGTCCAACAAAAGGATTTTCTGCAAGGTTAAAATTTCTTTTCAAGCAATGGATTCTCGAAAAAAAAATTTAAGGGGGGAAGTTTTCCAGAAAATATTGTTGAGACTGATTCCTTCTTTGGCACCTGCACTAGATATGATAGAAAAACTGCTAAACTTTTGTTCTGATCTTAAAACAGAAAAAGATTAAGGCCTCAAGCAACGACGTGTCGGTAGATTCAACAATACCTTGAAGTAAACTGTGAAACGGAGACAAATTCTAATGATCACACAAGAATTCTGAATACCCACAATGTTGTGCAACTTGCGGGTAACACGTTGCGGCGTATGGATTAATGGTCTTAAATCTTGCACTGATAAATTGCCAAAGTCTGAGATTTCGGGTCTTTATATTGGCTAATCATTCGGGGACATCATAGTTTCTCTTCTGCTACATCCAGATATATACTGACCTAGACACAGCTATGATATCTTTTCAAAAAGAGCCTATGCAACCAAAACCATACACAAATGAATATCTCATTGAGAATCATTCAAGTGCTTAAATCGTACCGCATCTGGTATCTGCCATAGCCCTCGTTAGACCTTGGTCTCTCTGCTGTACGGAAGTACTGACCTGAACACCAACTGTCTAACGTTGAAATCTCAAAAACGAATGAAGTCAGTATACTCACCTGTTATGAGGAATTTTTCTGCATACCTTGATCGCGGGGGTATGTCCTGACATGGGACTCACGGGCACAGCATTCTGACTGTTTCAGCATGAGTGGGGAACATTGAAGTTCTTGTCAATATTGCCGCAACATGATAAAAGGGCTCTCTGATCGCATGTTGAAAGGTAGGTGCATGGATTTAAAAGGACAAACATACTGACAGTTTTTCTTGTGTCTTAATTATTTATTGTATCTAATATTCTATTTCAAACGAACGAAGTGTTACCAGTATGATCTTTTGCAGGAAAGTCACAGGATTCAAGTAAGTTAGCATAAATCTGGTGTGAAAAAGGAGGCTTTCGGACCTAAAAACAACTTTCAGGATCCAAAATTGCAACTTTCTATTTTCATTAAGCTTATTTTTAATTTCTTGCAATATTTTTAACCAAAAAGGACACATTTTTCGAGAAAATTTGAAGTTTTCGAGCGTAATTGATTTCAAATTCTTAGTCTTGTAGAAACCTTGAAAAATATCAAGGCGGCGTAATTATTTGTCCAGCGTAATTAATAATTACGCTAGAATGTAAAATAGTATAAATACTTAATTTTTTCACCGTTCGTAAATATTTTCAAAAAGTTATCCAAATCATCATCTTCTTCTTCACTCAACCAACACACACACTCTCTGTTTTCTTTTCAATCCGAAATCAGTATATCTATATCAGAATCGATATCGGTATTTTTTGATATTCTAATATACATCGGTCATTGTTTGAATGTATTTCAATCATCGATTTCAGTTTTCTGTTCTGTCTAATAGTGTTTTGATCAGGTCAGTTCTGTTTTTAAAAAGGGTTTATCAAGAAATTTTTGTATATGGCGTATTTATTTTTGAATATGGCGTATTTGATATGAAGATAGCGTAATTACGCTGGTCAAGGATTGACGAATTTAAGTCTTGAACGCGAGCTCAAGCAACCGGCGTATCAGACAAATACGTCGGCTAAGCTAAGCGTAGATAGTCCATCTACGCTTGTACTTAAATACGCCAAGTTGTAATAAGCATAATTATATCTGAGTGGCGTATTAATATGAGACATCTAATAGCGGATTTAAGTAAACCAGCGTATTAGAGTAATACGCTGGTCAAACCGGCGTAATAAGGTTTTTCGTCGAATATCACTTAATTTTGCTAATTAGATGTTTCCGTGTATTTATCCTCAAGCTCAGCGTATATATCAGCGATTTTAATTGTTTTGTTATATATATATATGTATATTTTTTTTAATTTACTTTAATATTTGTATATATATATATAATATATAATTCTAAACTTACATCGCTGTATGAAAATCTACCTTGACTCATTTCCACATTTCAGACATGGCTCAACAGTTGGTATGGGACGGTACGAGAAAGCATAATCAACCAATTACTCTAGTTCCTCCGGAGCCAGATTTTGAAGACGTGATGGATTGGTTGTCATGTAGTAAAATTAGCTATGCAATCCAAGCTAATCCTACTATTTACTCCATTCACATAGAAGAATTTTGGAGAACAGCAAGAGCTAGAACGCTGAACAACGTCAAACATATCACAGCGACTGTTAGAAACAAAGAAATTAGAGTGACCGAGGAACGAATTCGGAAAGTTCTGAGCCTAGGATGATGATGCAAATGATCCATTGAAGCTAAAGAAGGAGGAAATTCTAGAGGGATTTCGTGGAATGAACTACGTCGGAGATTTTCGTCACAAAAACGAAATCAAAAAGTCAGGCTAACGAAAGACTGGAGATTCATTTTGCACAGTTTTGTATATGCACCTGTCATCGAAAGGGCGATTATGATGGCTTGAATCTAGAGTGGTCTGCGGCTATGCTGAATCTGTGTACAAATCAGCCGTTCAACATTTCTGGATTGATTTTTACTGCATGATTGACAAATCAATAAAGGTGCATGGGTGATGTATCCTAGATTCGTGCAATTGCTCATTGACGATCAGCATCAAAACTTGCCACATGATGGAAACACATACCAGTTTCAGCTACCAAAAGGAAGACAGATTACTGAGCTAAAAGCCAAAGAGTGGGTGATGTTGCACCACTGGATGTATCGTGAGGAAAGACTTCCAGTTGTTCTTGCTGCTTACAACAAATATCGAGAAAAGACAAGAAAAAGTAGGGAAGGTGGAAGTCATCCAGTTGATGTCTCTGAAGAAGCTGAAGAAGAAGAAGAAATTCCTCTGGTGCGTAAGCAGAAAGAAAAGGGAAAGAAAGTAGTAGAAGATGAATCTTCAAGGAAGAAGAGCAAGAAAGATACGCCAAACCCAGACGAATCATGGCTGACAGCATTCGCGATGGATCGACCAGGGAAGAGATTGAAAGGATGCAAGCCATCCATGCGGTGGCAGAGGCTGAGAAACGGGATAGGAGAATGAAAAGAAGGGAAATACCGAATCTGAAACCCCGGAGGTTGTTACATCAGAGCAAGAGCAGTTAGATAGATTCATGGAGAGACTTTTTGCTGATCCACTGGAGCCTTCTCTAAGAGAAGCTGCAGCGCCAAAGAAGAGAAAATCAGTAGAAGGATCATCTGCAAGCGTTCCACCCAAACCTCTAGTATCGCACAACCCCCTCGTCAACAAATTCCTTCTCGACCCAGACCTTTTCAAGAGCTCTACAACCGTGTATCTAAGGAAATCGGGTCTTTCTCTGCTAAGGAATTCTGTTTGTTGAAGAATAAAGTCAATGACACTAATGTTCTCAAGAGAAAGTTGAAAGAGCAAAGGTTGAAGAACAAAGAACTGCATGCATACGTTGCTAAGCAAACATAATTCATTAGATTTCAGCAGGAAGGGATGGAGAAGCTTCATGAAATGGTTCAAGAGCTATATGGTGCTGCAAACAGAAAGCCAAAGTACTCAAATGAAGACATCTTTAACTTTGACTTATTTAAGGAAAGAGAGCAATAAAAGAAAGCAGACAAAGCTGAAAAGAAGGAAAAGCGTCTTGAATCAGCGGTTGATGTTGGCCTTGATGACGACAACGACAAAGAGGAAGTTGATAAAGCAGAAATGTCTCAAAGTTCTTAGAATGTGGGTTGGAAGAAGATGTGGTGTATGAAACGGATGGGGGAGATGAATTTGAACCACAGCATCCAGAGTGGTTCAAAAAGGAAAGAGCAAAAATGCTTGACTTTTATCAGGTAATCAAGTTGAGAAAACTAAGATTACTGATAAAATCATTAGTTGGAAGTACTGCAATCTGACCGGGTGGTTCGTTGTAAAACGAAGAGGTGGAGTGATTCAAGATATGCAGAGCTTACCCACTTGGGACATACGAGAGCTTAGCAAGCATGAGCTGATTAATCCGACAAACAGCAGCATAGGCGGAGATTTAGAAAGATTAATACAAAGAGAATGCTTGCGAGGATTTTCAGTTTTCAAGCCTAGCGCCCCAGAAAACGTGTGTCTAAAACCACCAAGGATCCGTTCACCGGTAAGGGAAAGATAACGTGGGTTATAAACCCAGCAAAGGTGGTTACCAAGGTGAAGCTTCCTCCAGAGCAACCTGTGATGCTCACCAATTTCAAGAAGTGGTTCTATAACAGCAAAACAGGTGAGGCAGTCATAAGGTCTAATTCAAATGAAGACATTCGCCTTCTAGACCCTACGGATATTTTTATGTTCTGTCTTTCCGACCTGAACATCTTGTATGGACATAAGATAAACGTTGGGGCCGGAAATGAATATCTTGATGAGGGAATGCTCTTTCAGAGGGCAGTCAAGCATGCTAGAGCTCGAAAGATTGAAATAATGGAAATCTTGCTCAAAATGGAAGCGAAAAAGGAAAAAGAAGTGTCAAGCAAGAAGAAAGCAGCTGAACAAGAATCATCCTCTCCTCCAACCAAAGATCCATCTCTAGATTCAGACGTCCAGATCATTCAACCACCTCCGACTTCATCCACATATGAAGTCACAATGGAGGCCCAACAAACCATTAGTGAAGCTTTTATTCAACAATCAACTGATGCAGCAACCAAACAGCAAACAGAAGATCCAGCCGCAGACCCTGATGCTCGGAAACAAGACTGAAGAAAATCAAGCACGAACAGTCTAGGGGGGATATTGTTGGAACTTTTGGAGACCGTTGGTACTTAATAAACCATAGTTTGAGCTGATTCTGTAACAGTTAGAAAATCAAAAGGGTCAAAAGTGTTATTTTGTGAAACATCTATGTACTTGGCGTAATTAATTTCCCAGCGTATTTAATAAATACGCTGGTTGACAGTCTGTATAAATACTATGTTCAATGAAGTTATGTCCAAGTTTCTTGGACAGATTTTGGTGATCTTCTTGTGTTGTGATTTTTGCTATTGTGCTTACATCCGAATATCCAGGTGTTGTTACTGATTACATGTTATTAGAATTTTTCTAGCTTTTCTGTCAAATCATTTATGATAAAGTCTTTTCTGAAAACAAATTCCTTTAGAGTCTGCATTTCAGCTATGGTTGAATTCAACTTTCGCTGATATGCAGCCTCATTTTCTTTTAGTTCTTGATTTATTTTCAAAACTTTTTCTTTTTCCTTAATTATATCACGGTTGAGTGATTTGTAGCGTGCCACGACATTCAAACATGGTTTTGAGCACATCTTCGCTTTGAATTCATATGGAATGTTGTTTACAAATCCTTATTCTCGGCTTCTGATTTCATGGCGGTAAGGATGTTCCAACCGCCTCATTTTTGCTGGCACTGATGACTTCTTGAACAGCAGGCTTCGACTCAATCATTTCAGCTTTCTGTTGTCTCTTCTCTGAGACAGGAGAGATGATGCTTTTCAAACCAGTGTCATCTTTTGGAATCTTGGAGGTTTGTTTTTCAACACCATTTGAAGCAGACGTGGTAGAGACAGTGGTGATGTTATGTTTGCCATCAGGGCCTCTTTGCCTCAGCTATCTCCTCCGACCAATCATAATCTTCCACCACTAAAGCCTTAGGATTATTTTCAGCAGCATTATTATTATTCCTTCAATGACAATCAGCCTCCTTGTTGGTTGATTTTGGTATTCTCGTTCTTCAGCAACGGACACTCTCTTTTGAAATGGCCCAAGTCTTTGCAATTTAACATCTAAGCTTGGACTTGTCAAATCCAGCTTTTCCAAGAGCCAACCTCTTTCCTGTTTTATCTTGGAATTTCTTCAACCATAGAGTGATCATTACCATCTGCCACTTCAGATCCATCTCCTCCATGTCGTCTGGATCTACTTGATAAATGCCCTCTGCTGTGAGGAATTCTCTCTTCAACTCTCCTGACATAAGCGCCTCATAGCTACTTAAGAAAGTATTAAAAAGAGCTACATGTTCTGTGGAAATTTTAAGTGCTTGAGTGTCGCTGGCCACGGTGGTCTTATCGGAAGATGACGAGGCCTTCACAGAGTTTGCGGAAGCATTTGAATAGGATTCGACAACACTTTGGGAATTTAATCCACATGAGGTGACAGGAGCAAGAAATGCCATATTCTTGGGGACCGAGGTTGCAGTAGCTTGCTGAGACGTCTTCTGAGAATATCCAGTTTGATTCATCTCTTGTTTCACGATGTCCATTTCAAAGGCTTTTAAAGTGTTAATCAATTCTGAGAGAGTAACTAGAGTTGTGCTGTGCATTGAAGACTCCATTCTTTTGGTAGAGAATCTAGCAGCTTCTTGATTGATGCATAATTTGCAACTGGGTTTCCCACCTTCTTCATCTTGGTCAACACCCCCAGAAATCTGCTTATATGGTCGGACAAGCTTTCGCCACGAATACTTCCAAACATATCATATTCTTTCTGCATCATGTCTCGTTTGTTCTCCCCGAGTTACTCATTACATTCATAATGGTCGATTAGAGCCAACCACAGTTCATGTGCCAAGGTGTATTCTTCAAACAAATTGTTATCATCCTTTGACAGAGCCATAGTAAGAGCAATGTGAGCCCTCCGGTCACGTTGAATGAGTGTCCTATCTTCATCTGTGAACGTTGAAGGATCTTCATTGATAGTACAGATGTCGTCACGTATTATCATGGGAACATGCAGGCCCACAGTGACTGACATCCATTGAGTATAATCGGTATACTCAAAAAAGGACTTGATCCTGTTTTTCAGCTGCTGAAATCTTCCGAACCTTTCAACTTTGGGGCCTTGTAGCAGTTCCAGTTTCTAGTTCGGATTGAGTGATTGAGAGACATAATGGATGAATGGTGATTAAATACGCTGGGTTATGGTGAATTAGAGAACAAATACGCTCGCTCGGAGGTCAATACGCTGGACCAGAGATCTAATACGCTGCACTTGGAAACAATTACGCTTATGGGATCGGCGATTTTGTCCTGCAAAAAGCTAAATCCGCTGGATATTTGAAAACAAGCAAAGGTTTAGTTAATTTCGCTGAACACCATGATAAAATCGCTGAGGATTAGTATCACTGATTTCGAAGTCGCCTTCGAGTAAATTCGTTGGACAATTACGCTGACAATCTTATAACTCCGCGATTTAAGAACCAGCGTAGTTGTAAATATCCAAAATTCAAGTTAACTACGCTAGATTCAAAATAAATACGCCAACTTCAAATATATCTACGCTAGCTTCAACATTAAATACGCCCAGAAGGGTTTTAGTACGAACAAAAACTCTCTAATCACCCAAAAATACCCAAAATTCATGTTTCATTGCAGCTAAATAACCAAAATGTTTACCAAACTACTGATTAACAACAACCCAAAGATTAAACGCACCAGATCAAGCCATTTTAATCCCAAAAATTTGAAAAACCATGAAACTTTGAAAATTTTTGTAAAACCTTCAAACTTGACAAATCTTAACAAAAACTCAAACAATCAAGAGCACAAAGGCTCTGATACCAAATTGTGAGTCCCAAAACAGATTCGGATCATAGTGGTTGATTGTTTTCACCCAAACAACTATAGATTAGTTGTTTGCATGTGCAAATACTAAGAAAAACAAAGCAAAGAATATGAAGAATCTTGTTTGGATCAAACAACTAGTGTTGTATATGAAATCCCAATAACATGTAATCAGTAACAACACCTGGATATTCGGATGTAAGCACAATAGCAAAAATCACAACAAAAGAAGATCACCAAAATCTGTCCAAGAAACTGGGACATAACTTCATTGAACATAGTATTTATACAGACTGATCACCCAGCGTATTTATTAAATACGTTGGGCAATTAATTACGCCGCGTACATAGATATTTCACAAAATAACACTTTTGACCCTTTTGATTTCTAACTGTTACAGAATCAGCTCAAACTATGGTTTATCAAGTATCAACGGTCTCCAAAAGTTCCAACAGTATATAATTGTGCATCGCGATTGATGCTTGTACTCTTATTTTGATGAAATGAAGTTTATCTGAAGTTACAATATTTGCGTAAACATAACAACTTTGTATAGGTAGAGCGAATAAAACTGGTAATAAACTCGTGTATGAATGTCACATCCCATGCGCATACAGTAGGTAGTGGATCTGTTCATGAGTCATGCTGTACCATGGTGTTTTCGCGTATACCCAAAGTGGTTTCGCGCATTTGTAACAGAATGTCTAAATAATGAACACCATGCATCAATTATCTTGTATTAACAATAAGGTGTAAGAGCCATGTACAACATCGACAAAATTAGATCATAGATTCGGTAGTTTGACGTACGAATATTGATGGATCGTGAAGCCTTAACGGTTGAACATGCTTAGCTTACATATAGCTTCGCCTTAGCTGTTGCGCATTCCAGGTCCTAGGAACGGTTATGCCGTCCAAACGTTTGAGGGTGTATGCACCCTTTCCTAGGACTTCATGGATTATGTATGGACCTTCCCACTTAGGCTGAGTTTTCTTGGACTTCCAGCGTTGGACGCTTCATTGTCTCTTAAAATGAAATCACCAGGTAGGAAGGTACAAATGCGGACTCGCGCATTGTAGTACTTCTCGAGCTTGGACTTGTATTTTGCTTCATTGATTGCGGCGTTTTCACGCCTTACTTCCAGGAGGTCCAAGTCGAGTCTGCACTCTTCCTCATTATTCTGGCTTTGCATAATGAGCATGCGCGATTCTGGGAGGCCTATTTCAGCAGGAATTACTATTTCTGTCCCATAAACTAGGATCAATGGTGTCTCGCCGGTGCTGGTTTTTGGCATGGTTCGATGAGCCCAAAGGATACTTGGCAACTCATCTACCCAACCTCTCCACGTCGTCCCCGTCTCGTCTTGATCCCTTCGACTATACTTTTGTTTATGCTTTCCACCTGGCCGTTCCCTTGTGGATACGCGACCGAAGTGAACACATGTTTGACATGCATTTCCTTCATCCACCGTTTTAGTTCTTCAGCAGCAAAATTGGGGCCGTTATTAATGACAATGCGCAGGGGTAACCCAAAGCGGCAAATGATGTGCTCCCAAATGAATTTGCGAACTACCGTTGTGGTGGATGCGAGGGGCTTTGCTTCTACCCACTTGGTAAAGTAATCGACGGCTACGATTATGAACTTTATAGTGCATGGTGCATCAGGGAAAGGTCCTACCATATCGATTACCCATGGTTGAAAAGGCCATGCTGTTGTCACTAGAATCAAGGGATTTTTGGGGCACAACGTCTTAGGCACGTGTCGTTGACATGATGCACATTTCCAAAGTGTTTCGACTACATCTAAGTGGATGTCGTGCCAATAGTAGCCAGCATTCATGATCTTCGCAACTACCATGCCGGACCCGCATGAATTCCGCTGTCAATCGCGGTTATCTTATTTGATTGCTCTTTGAATAGCAATCTTATTTATCATTGCGCGTGCATCGACCGATGAGTAGGAAGGGTTATGGTTGGGCTCCTTCAAACTCTTCTTATTTTTCTTCGCAAAACTCCTGCTCATGTCTTGCGGACGGTACTGAGGTAGAGGAGGTCGGTTGGAGTTTAGTTTGCGCTTCGTCTGCGCGTAGACCTTTGCTGCCGCCATTAGTTTCCCCAGCTTTTTGGGAGGCCAAAGGTTCCTGACAAGACTTTTATCATCTCGTCAGAGTGGGCAAGCATATTTAAATTGTGCACGAATCAGGTCTCCGTGCACGTCACCGATTTCCAACATCTCCTTGTTGTAGCGGGTGATAAATCTTCCAGACTTTCATCATCCCGTTGCCAAATATTCATGACGTCAGAAGAATCTCTGACGTACCGTCTTTGTTGGCTGAAATGAGTCAGGAACTTATCTTTGAGATCGTTCCATGAGGTGAGCTTACTCGTGGGTAAGTTGTCAAACCATAGGCGCGCAACACCTGTAAGAGTTTGGACAAAAAGGTGACACCACATGGGCAGCGTCCAACCTCCGATAAGACCTGCGCCAGTGAACAAGCGCATGTGGTCATCTGGGTCTGTCAACCCATTGAACTTTCCCACATTGAAGGTAGTTTCGCGCGTTCAAGTAGGGCTACCATGATCTCCTTCACAAACTTCGAGTGTTCGGCTGCTTCAGCTGGCTTGTAGATCAGGTTGTAGTTATACTCCGCCTCCGGATTGTACATAGCCCGTGGCGTAGGCTTATACACGACATGATCTTTAGGCAGCCGGTGAAATAAGTTGGCGCTGTCACCCTCGCCATATGTTCTATCTACTGCTTTACGCTGGGTGTCCCGCCTCTCTAATGGGTATGGGCCCAGCCGTGAATGAATAGAGGCTCGCCTATGAGTGTTTGACTCATATTTTGGCAGTGACTGGGAATACTCTGTTTCCCTAGTATGGAGGTGTGATGGGACACTCGCTTCGGCCAGTGAGTCATAACTTAGTACTCGTGGTGCAGGCGAGGCATGCACGTGAGTTGTGGGTGGCTGCGCCGGTGCAGCAGATGCATTAGTTTGCACACAAAGTTGCGCATAAACGACATTCAAGGCCGTTTGAGATTTGATGTACCAAGACGTCAGAGTTTCACCCGGAGGTAAAATTGATGTGATTGGTACAAAGGGAGTTTCTTCTTGAATTCCGGGAGTGACCGGGATATTCACACAGCCTGAATTATGGTGAACACCGGCGTTTCTGGAAGAACCTTCTTCCACTTGTCCGTCAGTTCGAGGGGCATGAACTGGATTCTTGCCCTCGGCCTGAGGACCTTGTGCTACACTTGATGGAATGTCAGCCATTTGAAAGTGAGATTAGAAAAACGAACGAGAGACAGATGCAAGAATCAGAAAAAATCGGATGGCACCAATGAAGAAACACTGGTTCCAAAAGGTATCCAAAAATATTTAGGTTATGGATCAACGTCTCTGCATAAAAGGTTATCTCTAGTTTGCTCGTCGGAATGATCTTGCTTCAAGCTCACTGCAAAACTAGAAACGTCGTTAGCCTCGTCACAGGAGAAAAGGGGGAGGGTTTTCTCCGTGACCACACTCTAGTGTGAGAATAAGTATTGGGGATTACATGTAATAAGCAAGTAATTAGTGAGTGAGCTCAAAACAGTGTGTGTTACCTTGTGGTCTGATCCTTATGTTATAGCCAAAGAGATGTGTGTAGGAGATGGGCTGATGGGCCTGGAACCGACAACCAGGAATATCCATTCTGTCTCCTCTGCATCGACCGTTAATGGTCTCTGGCAGGAGGTGCGCTTGGCGCATGGTGGATGGAGCCACGTGTCCTGGCAGTTGTCCTTGTTGTCGGACTGTCATCAGCCGGTAGTGGAGATCGTGTGACAGTCGCTGACATAAGTTGGTTGGTGCCATGTGTACGTCCTTGCGTACTTTCTACCCTCTGTATGACTGTTCATCATGCGACGTGGTCTGGGACAACATGCCGAGCGGTTATTGGGTCACAGCCCTGCCACTTTGTACCCTTGTACTTGATCAATGCCTCTTTGGGCTTCTTCCTTCCGTGTGGCCTTATCAGTGCTTTTTGGCTAACGCAGACTTGTAGGGATTAAGACCTTTTGTTCTCAAGGCTAAGTATGAGTTGCTCTCATTTTAGTCTTTGCCTTGTGCAAGGTTTTAGGACTTCACGGCTAGAGGTTTGTTCAATCTGCGCAGGGTCGGGACCTGTGTTTCTAGGTTTAACTTGCCGTTGCGCTTGGTGCACAAGGTTTGTTAGGCAACCTGTTGATTTCAATGTTGGTGCACCGTTGCGTGTAGTGCGTAAGGTTATTCCAGTGCCCACTTATCATTATGAGGGTATAGTACCCTGCGTAGGCGCAGGGTTTTTGGGACCATACCCCTCCACTAGGGTTTCTGCTTCTTGACCGCACAAATTTCAATACCGTAAGATCTCCAAGATCTGGAACCAACAACAACAAAACCACCCAGATCCGGTGTAAACCCTCAATCTACAAGAAGATCTAACAGATCTGACACATATGCAATGGAACACCTATCGGTGACCAAAAAAAGTCACAGGCGACCACTCAAGAGCCACTATGGCTCTGATACCATGTCAAAAAACTGGTATCAAGAATATATTGTACCCAAACCAAAAGTTTATTAATCCAAAATATGAAGATACAAACAATACAAACAACTATGAACAGATCAAAGACTCAAAACACTGAACACTCTACTACATATTATCAATATGATAATCTCTTGACAAATAACAAGCACACAACTCTAAGAATCAAAGAAATTCACAGATGAAACCTTAATCGCAATGAGAGAGAAACACCAATAATGCAAGAGACCAAATGACCAGTTAGTTCTAATAGAAACCGCGCACAAGTCTTTATAGCGACCTGGGTATCTTTGTGAATCTGGTAAACCGGATGGTTGTTATAAGCACCAGTTAACTCAACACTTTAAGTTCTTCAAGCCCATCCAACTGCTGAGTCCACTATGCTTGAGTCCACTATGCTTTTACTTGTCTAGACTCCAAACATAGGCCCATATAGTTCAGATGTACATGTAACACAAACAAACATATTAGTAACTATTAATATATAAACACAATAGAATTGATAAAAATTAAATAACTTTTAACAATTTGATGCGGAATTCTTTATGCGAAAGGAGATTCAACGAGTCTAATTTGAGGAAGCGAATGATCCAGACGAACTATAGAGAAGTTGAAATTTGGATCCTCGGTGGGTTTTTGTTCAAAACGGGCTTTGAAAAAATACCGACCTCAAGACTTTTAATATTTCTTTTTTCTTTTTAATCTCTACATCGACCAGACGAGATGTTCAGAACTAGGTTGTCCAAAGTCGATCTGTCTAGGGATGTAGTCAGATTTTTTTGAGTAACTGTCATTTTCGTCCTTATGATTTGTCCAGTTATGTCAGTTTTTTTGAAACATGTCAGTTCTGTCCAAAAAAACATGAGTTAACTGTTATTTTTGTCCATGTGATTTGTCCAATTATTCGATTCAACCTTAGTTATTTTGGATGGAATTAACATGTTTCAAGAAATGTCAGGGACATAAATGGTACAAATTTGAGGTTTGGTCTGGACTACCATAATTGAATAAACCAAAGGAACGAAAATGACATTTAACTCTATTTTTTAATTTGAATTCTTGATTGATGGTGGGCTAAAATTTAATTGGACTAAAATTTATTGTCTCTCTTTTGTAAATATAGAATGTGGGTTTTTTCGGTTTGAACTGAATTGAGTTAGTTATTAGGTTGGAAGGGGCACCATTGGTAATCCCTTCGGTGGACCTACTTTTTCGATCGTGGAGGCACCCCTTGGGTGTATTCGGTGTTTGGTGAAAGCTTATTACGGTGAGTAGTCACCGAGTGGGGAAGAGGTGAGAGAAGGGAGAGAGAGGGGGTTAATGGCGGGCCCCATCCTCTTTCAACCAATCACAAATTTATTTTTTTAAAGAAAAATGTTTACCACTTTTCATGTGTTTGAGTGCAAAATGAGGAGTGAGGGGGAAAGTTAACATGACATGATATTATTTCTTAAGAGAAAAGTTTATCACTCCATATTTGGATAAGTTTAGAGAGATTACACAACTTGATTTAAAAGCATGTGAGGAAGCCTAACTAGCCTTGTAATCTTTCAATCTACGATATTGCATTATTGTGAAATCATAATTTTTAACCTTTTAACACAAGTTATAGTAAAAAAAAACTTGTTTACAAGATTCACAAGTGTACGCTAATCATTATATTTCGATCGTTATACACAAGAACAATTGTAAGTCTAGTGTTAATTCTATTGGTATTCAAGAAATCTGCTATTAATGTATCTGTATAAAGAAACATCGCTAAATACTAAAAAAAATATGTCTTGATTATCTTAATATATAGAAATACAAAAGCTATAAAAGCTAATACACAATTAATATTAAAAAAAAGTCATAACCAGTTGAAGCATCTAACAAAGTGAGCAAATCAAACTAGTAAAAATATTAAAATAAACTAGTAAAAGATAAATAAATTTAAAAACTAAGAGTAAAGTGTAATTTCGGTCCCAGGTTTGATCAAACATAAGGTTTCATCCACTTTTACATTCTTGTCTCTAATGTTTCAAGTATTAATACTATTCATCCCTGGTCTTAACGTCTGTTGCCTAGTCCATTAATTACCCACCACATGGTATGTGTAACTGCCCATAACGTGAGGCGTAATTTTGTTTTTCAACCTTAATGTCACAGCTTTGAGAAATACATACCGCTCTCATCGTTCCACGACTAGCAGTCTTCATTGTCATCTTTAATCTCCACCTTCAAATCTTCAATCTTGATTCCAATGAGCGAGAGAGATGCCGGAGAAGACTTTGGGTGGTTGGATGTAACACTCCACACATTAATTAGATAATCATGCAAAAGTGATACACTTCAACGGAAACAAAACATAACTTCTATATAAGCTTATAGCATTCTGATTACATTGTATTACCATGTAATATACAAACAAAGAACTCCTTGGTCTTGAAGTAATTTTTGTACTTAATAAACAGTTTTGGCAATTTTAGTAAAATAATATGACAAGTGTTATCTTATAATTTTATCCGTTAGATACATGTGCATGTATATATCACATGAGACAAATTTATGATAAGTAACTTATAAAGAGTTTCGTAGTAAGTTTTTATGATAAGTAATTTATAAAGAGTTTCGTAGTAAGTTTAAATTTCACATTTGATTCCAGCTTTAAAAAGATTACGTATGCGACACCAAATTGCTTACCCCTTCATCACATTTGTATTCCTTGGGATCCTATGACATTAGTTTTATGAAAAATGATCATACCTCTTTACAAAACGCAAAAAAGCTAAATTGCCAAAACACCCCTAAGTTCTTCCTCACAGCAAATTGAACCGCTTGTCAGAAAAGATGCGTCCACCAAAATGATCCTTGAAAGATCAACACAATCAAGTGTTGAATCAGAGGTGGTTGCTGAATCAGGTATGCGGATTTAGTCGTATGGTTACACTTCCGTTCAGATTGTGCTTGGTTTTACATGCTCAGGCTCGACTGGTGCCCGGGTCGTTTGTGGCATCTTTTATTAGTATTAGTTGGTCTTAGTAGTGGAGTTTAGTGGTTATTTACCTGGATTTGTAAGCCTATATAACGCTGGTTTCTTTTGTTAAATGAGTATAGAAAAATTGGATCAAAATATATTTTCTTATCTTGTCTTTTTGGAGCTACATCTATGGGCTATTGGGAGATTGGTTCATCTCGAATTGAACCACATCATTATCACACTATTACATAAACCATTCAGAAATCCTTATCTCCATATATTACATAATTTAACAAATCCTAAACCAAATCCATTTGGGAAACAGAAAGATAACCAACCCGACAACAACCAGCCTGGATGACAGAGGCGACCTGAAGCATCTGGTCCATGACACCGAAACTGGCTGCCGAATCTGCATGCCCAATCCAAACGACCTGATTGACTGACAGTTCGGTGTACAAGATTGGAACAAGAAAACATATAAGTGGAGGTAACAATATACCTTGGCAGCATAGCTACCATTGTGGCAATATTGCCATCTTCACAGATGAAGAATATATTGACCAATTTCTCAGAGTTTCCATAAAACCTTAGGTTTTTTTCCATTTTGAGTTGAGGTATATCATCATTCAATTGGATGGGAGATATAATCATGCCCATTAATAGTTTGGATCTAGTTTGACCCACTAAAGAGGAGCTAGAAGATCATCTAGCTCAAGGAAGTCTCCGTCAAAGGCCAGTGAATTCACCTGCATATATCCGTAAATGAATATCAAAAGTTAGATAACTTGAGATGCTTAAAAAGAAACTTTGTAAGTGAACAAAACCGTTTGACCTTCATGGTCAAGCTAGCAGTTTATGACACGACCCGCTAACATGACATGACATGACATGAAGTTAAAACGACTTCCGAATCATAAACAGGTCGACATGTTAATGACATTAGCGTAGTTAAATCATGTCTAAACGAGTTGAAAATGTTTAACCCGTTTAGGACACGCATAACCTTTTTAAGTCAGCATGTTAATTGAGTTAATAGGTCGACATAACAATTAAAGACCATTTTTTTCTAAATTAGAAGGGATATAAATCAAACTGCCCCAAGATCTTAATACAAAGTTTACCACTTGAAGTACGAAGTTTCCTAACAATTATTTTCAGCAAAATCAACAAAACTTACCTTTTCATCACACTGGATACCAATGTGACTCACTGTTTTCACGGTCTCAACCAAAGGCTTCATTTTATCATTTGAGGTGTTGTATTGGTGATGAGATTTGGCAAACACTCGGCAGAGAACATATGAAGCCTCAGCCTGATACATAAACCCAAAGTTATAAAAAATGATAAATGATATATAAAATTATTATACATTTGTTGATGCAAAAAGAACAACAATATTAGTAAATAAAAGGAATACAAAACAAGCAATATGACATCAACCCTGTTCTTGTTTTTGGTCTTTAATGATATGTTGAATGTTTAATGAAACTAAATTATAAAAAGATACAAATCAAGCATTGGTGTATTCATAAATTGGTAAACTCAAACTAGTATGTTCTAAAACAGAATATGACATTGTTCTGCTAATAATTTGATTACCACTTTACAGATGAATTCAACTTTTCAACAAATAAGCATACATTAATTATACGATAGCAAATCCAAATAACTGTCATTTCTTGGTTTTTACTGTTTTAAAATATACAAGCAAAAAAACATTAATCTAAACCAATGTCAGACAAGAAAACAAGAAAAACCTAGATTTTAAAACAAAATCAAGTGTAAGAAGCCGCAAACCAATTTAAAAACCATTCTTCATGCGTACAGGTTCTTTCATGTTTGTAAATTGTAGATAGACAAATTAAAACAAAATGTTTTATTTATTATTGACGAAATGATAGATGCTATCTATACTACTAGCATCACAGTCTTTAACCTTTTATTAAGGGCTGTCCAAAAAGCTCGTGGCTTGGATCTCGCTCGGAAAAAGCTTGCTCGATATGGCTCGGTTTGAAACGGAGCCAATCCGGCTCAGCTCGGTTCATAACAAACCAGACTGGCTTGGTTTGGCTCGCTCGTTAGCTCGGCTCAGATTATTTTACCTTTTTTTAATATATTTAATATATTATAAAAAAGGCTTACCATTGGCGGGTATTTGGTGTGTAGTTAGATATCTATGGCATATTTGGGTGTTGATTTGGATGCTAATGAGCTTATATTGTATTTCGTTGAAATTTAGAACTTATTTTGTATTCAGTTGAACTTGATTTTGGCTTGTTAAACTTATTTTAGATATGTTTTGTTAAACTATTAAATGACATGTTAACCTATTGATTTTTGAAAGCTATGTGTAATACCTTTTTTTAGATATGTTTTGTTAAATTCAAGCCTAACCAAGCCAAGCCGGCTCGGTTTATAATCGAGCCGAGCCCAACTCGTGAACAGCCTACCATTATGTAACTTTAACATTAACAAATCTATCAAACTAAGCCTGATAGATTACAGTTTAGCATCTGTCAAACATATGTTAGCTTTACTATGACCTAAAATAGCATATGAAATTATAAACAAACATCAAACAACTTGACTACCAATTTACAAATCAACTCAGCTCTCAACACATAAACCAAATTAACAAACATAACCAAAAAACTTACCATTTTCTGATCAACCAAAGCATACTCATACATAACCCACTTAGTCCTGACAGCAGCCTTACCCAACTCCCCCAAATAAAACACAAAAGTCTTCCTCGTCCCCACCACAACCCCCTGTACACCCGCACCCACAATATCTTTCACCGAGCCACTCCTCCTCCAAAACCCACAACCAGCCGGTCTCTTCTCACCTCTTCCTCTTTTAACCCTGGGCATAGGGACAAAACAGTAATAGTGCTTCCGTTTTCCTTCACGGCCGAAGAGGAACCGGGCGGTTTCGGGTAAATTGAAGGGTTCGAACCGGTAGAGATCGAGGTCTTTGATGAGATTTGGAGAGGTGGGGTCGAGATGATCGCCGGTGTTTATTAGGGTTAGGTAGTGGAGGATGAGTTGTTGCTCTGATGGGAAGAATTGGCAGCCGGGTGGGAGTGGTGAGGTTGTGGGATTGTTAGGGTTTATGGGTTCCATTGTGGGAGAGAATCTTGCAGTTGGTGTGTTGAGAATTTGAGATTTGTTTGGTCGTTTGGGTGGATTTAGGAATGTGGAGATGTAGAGAGCGTGATTGACAAGCTACCAGTTTCTGAGAAGAAAATAATAACTAATTAATTTTAATGTTTTACTAGCGTATACCCGAGTGTTAGATAGGTTTCTTTTAGACGGTATCCAGGCAACATGTATTAAACGTATTTAATAATAATAATAATAATAATAATAATAATAATATTATTATTATTAAGAATAATTATTGAAAACCTCCTTCATGTTTAATTATTTTTTTAAGATAACAAATTACTAAATTAGTGTCGGGTTCAAGATTTTTGCAAAACTCAAACATTAACTTCTCTCCTTGCTTATCAACAACTACATCATCATATGATCATGACCTGGAATAAACATAATACAAGTGTATATATATATATATATATTATATATATAGGAAGGTTTAAATAAGAACACTCATCTTTTGTGAGAACAGTGAAAACAAATCTCAGCCAATCAATTTTGTTCTTGGTATTTTAATTAAAAGGTTAAATTGGTAATTTAACAATTCATTATTTTCTCTCTTGTTTCCAGTATTACCCACTATCTTCCTCATGTTCAATCAATTTTGTCAATCCTTCATACGCATGCCATCTCTGGTGTCATACTTCGGTGATTATTGTTTAATTGGTTTTGGATTCACTCACTTATCTTCATCAATTTCCTTCCTAAATCTGCAGGTATCTTTCAATTTTTGTTCAATTTTTAGCGGAATTTTTCTTTATAATCTAAAGGGTTCAATTTTTGTTCAATTGGTTAATTCTTTCATCTTTCCCATGTAATTTCCTTGATTTTGTTGAATTTAGGGATAAAATATGGGCATGGGAATGAATTGTTGTATTATTTCTCAATACACATAACCTATTTGTTAATATGCCAAAGTGGGTTTTGTGCTTTGCTTCAAATATGTTAAATCTGTTGAAGCTCATGTTGTGGAATCTATTTTGTTTATGCTTCGTATATAATTACATTGTGGGAGATTATGGTTGGCCAAGGTTACAACAAAGGGGAACAAAAATAGTTTGATTTAGGGAAAGGAAGTGACATAGAAGGTGAAGGAACAATATTGCCATCTTTAATGTTGATTTACAACCCAATCCTAATTTCCTCAGAAAAACAGTTTCCCGTGTTAAGTTAATTTGGTTTTTTCTTGTTTTCGTTTGGGTTATTTAAAGAATTTAGTGTGAATTTAGTTGTCATTTTGTAGGATAACGAGAAATTGTTACTGGTGCAGGCAAAGTGGCCATATGTAAACGGGGATGAGAATCGGCTAACATGATTCAGCAAGTTATCTTTGCATTCCATTTTGAAGAGGAATAGCAGGTGAATGGGATTTTCTTGAACTGTTTTGGGTTCAACGGAACTACGGGAGTGTAGTGGAATAAGGCATTGAAGGGGTCAGGTAGCTGGTTGAAGAAGACCACCGTTGAGGACATGGACATTGCTGTTAGAGCTCATCTTCATGGATGGAAAATGATTTTTCTTAGTGAAGTTGAGGTACTTAAAAAAATCCTTTTGTTCATAAAATTAAGTTTTCTTCTCATATTTTTTTCTAAACTGACTAGTTTCAGTTTCAATCCGAGTCCATACTGTTGAGGACCAGTTCTAAACTTTTAATCCTATCTGACCCGCTTGTTTTGTTAGTCTTTTCTAGTTATAATTTGTTTCAAATTTCAATATTTATAAATAAAATGAAAAGTTTCAACCAGGGCCCATTGTGAACCGTTATCATATCTGACCTGCTTGTTTTGTCAGTCTTCAATATTTATAAAATGACAAGTTTCAACATAGGCATGTTTTTTCTAGAACCAGTTTCGATTCATTATCTTATTTGACCCGCTTGTATTGTAAGGCTTATCTGGTGCTACTATTGAAGTTTTCTTGTGCTCATTTTAATTTATTTCTAAAACCACTTGTTTCATAGTTTGGGCATTTACACTTTATTCAATATGCTTTGTGCTACTAAGTGTTTTAATTTAGCAAAGTATGTGACTGAAGTTACTAAAATATACGATTAGATTGTGAGGGATTAATGGTTGGTGAAGCTTACAACTAGAGAGGAATGGAAATAGTTTGATTTGAGGAAAGGAAGTGACAGAATAGTCAAGGTTACAACCAGATAAAATCGTGCTAATAAGTTCATCCAACATACTATGTTTGTTATGTTCATTTGTCGTATACATGTGTAATGTTCAGGATAGGCTAGTGCACGCACTAGCTAGCGATGTATGATACTGCGACACTTGCTTATGATGATGTGGCGACGCGATTAAAGGGGAAAAAACAGAACCTACTTTGAGATACCATTGGTGTTCCCACTGTTTACATCATGGAATGAAAGAAAAAAAAGAAATCCAGCGGTTGTAGTATTAACGCTAGCAACAAGTGTCGCATAGTGACTTCACTGGGTCAACTCTTCATTGATACTGTTCTGATGGTGGTAAGGATGAAGATGAAGTCTAGATACCACCAGTCAAGCAACTAAACGTAGTGACATAGAAGTCGATTTGAATCTTGGTGGTCCTTTGAATAATAGTAGAAAAACTGTTTGTACACATTACTAATTCGATGTAATTACCACTTACGTCTTATGTTTGCTATGTTGATGAGTTCCACATCTTTTTATCTTTTATGTGTAGGAGTTCATTTTAAATTGTGTCAATTTATTTTCACATTTATGCAGCTGATTTACACATATGTAAACTGTTTAGTGTCATATATCTATGTATGCTTTACAAATGTGAAGCTGAATTACACATGTGTAATCTGTGCTCTGATACATATATGTATCTATCTTACATATGTGCAACTTAGTTACACGTTTAAAGTATTGATTTTTACATATTTGTGTTTGTTTTATACATGCGCACTTGATTTACACATGTGTAATTGTTCAGTGTCACATATCTATGTATCTTTTACATAAATGTAATTTGCCATATTACACATGTGTAATATTACACATCTATACAATATGACATTATAAAGGCAAAACTAATATACAAAGCCTGTAAATTTCAAAGCCAAGATTCATGTAAATCCGAACAATTCAAACACTTGAAATAAATTGTCAAACAAGATGCAAATCGGCATATTTTAAACGCATTATTCAATGTTGTGTCTTCTTACAGCCATTAGTAACTCATAATATTCAAAAACATTGATGTTCTAGGTACAAAAACACAAAAAATCATGTCTAGTTGTTACTCATTCGATCAAGTTCCCAAGCTTTCTGCAAACAACTTTTCTTTGAACTTGGTTTACGCCAGGAAGAAATATTCTTGCAACATATCTCTTTGTAATTGAATTTAATTATCGTCGTTTTTTATCTTTAGAGTCTCTAAAACAACAACTAAGTTTTCTTGTGTAACTCTCCAAGAACATATCCATACGTAGCAACATAAAAGCTTCACAATTTGGATTTTTACCTTTACAGGTGTTGCAGTTGTAACTTCTTTGTACTTAGGATTTTTAACACTTCTCAAATAGTAGAGAAACATGCGCATCTGAAACAAAAGAAATGCAATAATGAGATAAAGTAATGGTAGTTGTTATCAATTGAGAATACATCCAAGTCTAATGTCTTAAAGATTTTATTTGATGTTCGAAACCTGTTTACATTGTCCTCAAGTTTTTAACTATTAAGATTTACACTTGTGTAAACCTTCATATTTGTGCTTATTTTTTTAAAGTATTATGACTTACACATGTGTAAATCTTCATATTTAAGCTTATTTTTTAAAACATTATGATTTACACATGTGTAAACCTTCATATATATGTTTATTTTTATAAAGTATTATGATTTACACATGTGTAAACATTCATATTTATGCTTATTTTTTTAAAAGTATTATGATTTACACATGTCTAAACTATGGATGAGCATTTAGTACCGGGTTTTGGTACCGTACCGATCATTTTCGGTACCGGTATCGGTACCCATTTCCCCTTTTTTTGGACCGGTACCGCTATTTTGATTGATTTACCAATTAAATACTGGTATTGTACACCGGTACACATTATTGTCGTTTTTTAGTATCAATATTTTGGTAACCGGTCTGGTACCCATATTCATCCCTCATAGATATGATTTACACATGTGTAAAATTTCACATTTATGCTTATTTCTTTTAAGTACTATGATTTATACATGTGTAAACCTTCGTATATATGATTTACACATGTGTAAACTTTCATATTTATGCTTATTTTTTCAAATTATTATGACTTACACACATGTAAACCTTCATATATCTAATTTACACATGTGTAAACTTTCATATTTATGCTTATTTTTTAAAGTACTATGATTTACACATTTGTGAACCTTCATATATATGATTTACACATGTGTAAAAACATATGGAAAACCCGAGACTTACATTCAGTCATAGAAACCTCAATTCCACCAATATTCTATATACATAACTAAAATTTACATCAATGTCCAAAGAAACCTAACAATTTCATACTCAAATTTAGTTATAGAAACCCTAATTAAACCAATTCTCCATTTATATAACTAAAAATCACAAAAATATCCAAACAAACCTAACAATTTCATATGTAACTAACATAAACCAAATAATCATACTTCAAACCATCAATCAAATCCAAATTACAACAAAAATCTGTACCTGAAGAAGATGAGCAAAGTTTCTTCGCTTATAACATCAGCCAACGAAATAATCATACTTCAAACCATCAATCAGATCTAAATCATAACAAAAACCAGTACATGAAGAAGACGAGTAAAGTTTTTTCGCTTATTAGATCAGCTCTTCTATCACTTGTGGCTAGTTCTATTTCTCATCAACAACGTCGTCATCGTGTCGTTAGTGATTCAAATATTCGGATTTAGTTCTCTAAATTGTGTGGATTTGTTGTTAGATTATTAGGTTTTTAAGCTATTTAATGGCAGAAATTTTGTATTAGTTTAGTAAGGTCTTATTTTTCGATAACCTCTGTTAACTGCAAATTCAATTTTAGCTCTGTTGTGTTTACTGGTGGATTATAGTTTGGAATTACAGGTTCATGTGAACCTACTTTGTGCTTTAGTGTGATTGGATTACTATTGTTTGTAGTTAGAAGAGAAATTGATGTTTAATTTTATGCAAATAAATGGCCAAAGTTTTGATTTGTTTTTAATATGGCTTTGTTTGCTCTGAACGATGCTATTTTGGTGATTAAGTTTTGATTAATAAGTATGATTAAACAGGTGTAACGATGCAGTTTACACATGTGTACATCATCATACTTTAAGCTTACAGATCTCTACACATGTGTAAATTAGCTTAGTTACTAATACATTTTTGTAATTAAGCAATTTACACATGTGTAAATAAGATGTGAACATAAAAACACATGTGTATATAAGATGTGAACATAAAAACCATGGTATTTGAACAAATACGAATGATTAAATATGTGTAATTATGAAGTTTACACATGTGTACATCATCATGATTAAGCTTAAAAAATATTTATGCATGTGTAAATCAGCTTAGTTACTACTGCATCTGTGTAATAAGCAATTTACACATGTGTAAATAAAATGTGCACATTGTAACAACGATATTAGAACAAATTAGTATGATTAAATAGATGTAGTTATGTAATGTACACATGTGTAAGCAGGTTGTTTACATAGTAAGTGAGCAGTTTTGCTCATTTACACATGTGTAAGTCAATCAAATTTTGAGAATTACAAAACAGAGAAGATATCTTAGAATTACAAATAAGTATGATTAAATAGGTGTAATTATGCAATTTACACATGTGTAAGTAGGTTGTCTACACATGTGTAAGTGAGCAGTTTTGCTCATTGACACATGTGTAAGTCAGTCAGATTTTTGTTTAAGATAGAAGTAAAACAAATTGCTTCATGGTATTGTACTGTACTTTTGTCACTTTGACTAGGTACATTTTTACAAATAATGGTACATTCTATTGTTTGCTGGAAAATGACAAAAAGAAGTTTGAGAGATCATCGTAAAAGCCTATAAAATAATACGAAGATTGTACTTTGGAAAGTGAATATTCACCGAGACGAGAGCTGGAGTTTGAGAGAAACCAAAAGGAAAAGAAAGACCAGTTTATATTTTGAATCATGACTTATTTTTTTGTTATCATGCATACCGCGTGTCGAGGATTATGACTTTGTTTTATGCTATTGTTGGTATCGTGTCTAAAGGGTCATATGACTTGTTGAGAAATTGAATACTTTTGATATACGAATAATACTCGTTTTGTTTAAATCCTACTTGTTGGTCAATATAATACTTAATATTTTTTAATAAAATACTATCTTGTTTTAACTCATAAGTTACACATGTGTAATTCAATTGCAAATGTGTAAAACAGAAACAATTAAGTGACAGAGAACAAATTTCTAGATGTGTAATACTACGCACATAGGTAAAATAAAAAAAATGTAAGCGATAGTTATGAGAATCATGGTAGCCAAGTTTGCCACACAATTTGAACTTCCTTTTATTCTTCTTGCTCGTAACCTTTATCTCTTACAAAGCTTAAAATTTTATATGCTGTCAACACCATAATGAAACTCAATGTTAAACATCTTATTAGGCTTATTCATCCTTTTTCCACCATGAGCATGAAACTGAATTGGTAGTCAGACTGAACCTAACCTTCAAATATGAAACATTTACTATTATAACAAATAGATAATGGTATATATCTAAAAATATAAATGTTAAATGAGAAATGAACTAATAAACAAACAAAGTTAGCTTATAATCACCAACAATGGACCCTTTATCAAAAGTGAGAAACAATATAGTGTTTATAACCATTCACAACATTAGGTCTACCAATCATACATGATAATAAGGCCTTAGAAATCTCCTTTTGGACATTATAAAAATGATTTGGTGGATACAAGTTTTGCATGCTAAAAAACCCGAGCCGATAGTGTTGATCGTCAAGTCAATTACTGTGTCAAAACACAATATAAACTGAACCAAAATATTGGATGCACTATAATTAAGCATATAAAATGCATTTAAGCTTACACATCTAGATGTGGTTTTCACTAAATAATAGGCAAGAAGGAGCAAAACAAAAGGCTTAACATCAACTAAAAACATACATAAAAAATACATATGTACAGCAAGAATAGAATATATGGGACATCATCTTAATATGTAAAAGGCTTAGCATCATTAACAGAGAACATAGAACAACAATTACATACGTGTAAATCTGAACAAGATGGAATGTAAGCAATTAGTAGTTACACATGTATAAACCTAAACACGATGGGATACAAGAAATTACTATTACACATCTCCTGTTTCAAGATGTTAAACAGCCACATGACCCTCAATTGTTTGTCTTCGCAAAGAAAGGAGTAAGTAATTACACATGTGTAAAACAAAATAGTAAATGAACATTGATATTACACTAAAAGAAATAACAACTACACATCCAGAGCTTCAAATGTTACCCATGATTGACAACACTTATGCAATTCGACTTGTTATTCCTCATATAAGATTCAGGACAAACCATGACTGCAATTCACCAAATAAAAATAAATTATGGCAAATTACGAGCACCATATGAGCTGAAATCTTGGAATATGTGCAACAAAATTGAGAACTGAAATCGAAGAACACATCTAAGAACATCGACAAATTGAAATCATGGAACCGATATGTCGCAAATCGACAATCGTTGAAGATCAAAGTGAACGAAGATAGAGAAATTGATACCTGCGAATCATTCACGAAATCATTGAAGATAATGATGGATTCTGAATCGACTGAAGATTCTTTAGGAGAGTAATCGTTGAGTAATTCAAAGGTGATTAAAGATTTGATGCCCTAATCATCATGTGCTAATTTCATCAACAGAAGCTTTGATAATTTCGAGTACTGGTAATGGAAAAGGGGATTGGTATAATTACCAATTTAACCTTTTCATTAAAAAATAAGGAAATATAAATGAGCGGCTGAGAACTGTTCTTGTGGTTTTCACAAAAAATGGGTGTTTCTCATTAAACTCTCCCCTATATATAATATATATATATATAAGGGTTATCCTGAGAACGCTAAATATCGCAAGAACTATGAGAACGAATGAAAAAACCACTAGAACTTGATAAAAAAACAAGTGAATTTCAAAATTTCTTTTTAACTTGTCATTATTATTCGAATACAATTCTAGAAATTTAATTTACACATTTAAATTTACGTGAATTCTAAAATAAAGAAAATTTACACATGTGTAAATTTGTCATTTACACATGTGTAAAAAAAATCTAATAAGATTGTTTTGAGAGGAGAAATGAATTATTTGATGTTGTAATTTCTTTTTTTGATGTTGTATTTTAATTAAAATGATGATTGTATTAAAAGAATGGTTTTAATTGGTTTTCTCATTCGTTCTCACGGTCCTTGTATTTAGCGTTCTCAAGATAACCCTCATATATTATATATATATATATATATATATATATATATATATATATATATATATAATATATATATATTACTGATGACGTGAGTAGCTCAAACTCAATAAAATGACTTAGACGCAATATAGCTTAAAGGGTTGAAAGGTAAAAGGGTTCCGAATCGACAGTTGTAGTGAACAGCAAAAAGAATGAGAACAATACCCAGTCACATCAACACTTTACATGTAAACTCTCCTACACAGCCACAACAGAGCATGTGTGAGGGCATACTCTTTTATCCGTAGGTCAAAACCCTTCAACCTACCAAAAAGGACAAGTCCCCCACTACAGCCAAGGATCACTGGTCAAAGGTTTCTTCTTATAGAGAATCCCTTCCTAATAAATCACAGCCTCTTATCATTCAGGAGGGACACACTAGATCAGCTTAGGTTACTTTTGATCTCTGATCTTACTTCTCCCCTCTAGCACTTGTTTTATGCTTGTTCTATTCTTCACTTAACACTACATCACACACTTGACACTAACATTCTGGGTTGAGCATTTCTCAATCCAGAATCCAAAAGTGAACAATAACAATGATCTCTCTCCACATGTTGCAAACGTGGGGGGACCCCACGACCTGTGTTAGGCAAACCGAAACCCTTAAACCCTTTTACTAACCAATCCAGTCACTATCCTTGGTCTTAATTTGTTGTAGCAAAAAGTTGGCGCCCACCGTGGGGCTACGCCGCTTACTTTTCTTGAAAGACTAGTATAGTAGCTCCATTTCCATCGAGTTCACCATGTTTGAAAGCGAGTCTCCCGGTGAGGTTAACCAAGTATCACAAACTCCAACACCTAATGTCGGCCAACGGGAGGCACTTCAACAGGAATCATATTCCCAGAGTTTTCCTCGTTTCAGACACCGACCCCTTCTCGCTAAGGGGTTCCCTCTCCCCAAGTCCGTGTTACGAGTACACCGGAACGCATCGACTTGACACCTGGGGAGTAGCTCGAAACTTCTTACAACTGAGATCCATTCTCAATCAACATGTGAGCAAAGAAAGGGAAAAGGGGGTGAGGATAAGACTGGACTACGACGAGTCTGAACCTTCGTTGTACGACCACCTCTCACTTTGAAGCTGGTCTAAGTGTGACGAACCAAACGTTTAACCCAAGCCCTTATACTTTTGGAAGGCCGAGTCCAACTACTTTTCCCTTATTCACTTCCCAACCCGTTGTGACCGACACACCTCGTGGACATGAAACCACTCTTGAGCAGTTATTGCAATCACCAGCTTCAAGTGTTCCCCTTCCTTTTGCCACTACATGGAAACGAGCCATGGCAGCCTTACCCCTGGCTCAAAGTGCCGCCATGAGTACTCCCATGGGAATGAATTACATGGCTATACCCGAAAGCCTTCAAGGCTTCAACCTGATTCCTCAGTTGATGACACAGATGATGGCACAGTTTCCTTGGCAGCACTTCATCAATCAAGTGCTGTCTACTCACCAAGAAACCTCAAACAGTAATCCGGCCACGAGAACAGAAGAAGATCTTGCTAAACCCTACAAGCCCAACAATTTATCTTGTTTTTCTCAACAGATTGCTAAATATGATTCTCAAACCCGGATCAAGATGCCATCCCATATAAGAACGATGACAGAACAGAGGATCCGGAAGACCACCTCCAAATCTTTATTAGAGCAGCAAGGATCGAAAAATGGTCCACGCTAAATGCAGCCTCATGTTTATCCAAACCCTGGTAGGGTCTGCCAGGATATGGTTCAACGACCTACCAGACAAAAGCATTCAAACCTTTGATGATCTAAGCAAAGGTTTTCTAGCCAACTTTTAACAACAACAGAGGTATGTCAAGGATGCTACTATAATCTTCCAGATAAAGAAACGAGATGATGAAAGTCTCAGAGAATTCATTGAACGATACAAGAAAGAAGGGTTAACCTACGTGGGTGCTGATGAATAAATGAGGGTGGCAGGATTCATGAATGTCATCACCTCCAAGTATCTCACAAGAGATTTCAACAAATGCCTACCTAAAACCTTTGAAGAGACCCTAGAAAGGGCTGAAGCTCACATTCGTGGAGAGGAAGCTGTTGACATTAAAGAGCAAGGGAATAGAGCCCCTAGTTGGCGAAGCAACAGTCCCAATATAAAAAGAGGAAACTTTGGTCCTTATGACAAACGGTTCAAGGGTTCAGACTCCAGAAGACCTGAATATCGGTGGAGGGGTATGGTCCCAAAAACCCTATGCAAGGTACCATACCCTCATAATGATAACAAGACACTGGAATAACCTTGCGCGCTATGCACAACGGTGCACCAACATCGAAACCAACAGGTTTCCTAACAAACCTTGCGCACCCTGCGCAACGGCAAGTTAAACCTAGAAGCCTAGGGACCTGACCCTGCACGTATTGTACAAACCTCTAGACGCGAAGTCCTAAAACATTGCACAAGCCAAGACTAAGATGAGAGCAATTCATACTTAGTCTTGAGAACAAAAGGATTTGATCCCTACAAGTCCGCGCTGGCCAAAAAGCACTAATAAGGCCACGTGAAAGGGAGAAGCACAAAGAGGCATTGACCAAGCACAAGGGTACAAAGTGGCAGAGCTTAACCCATTAACGCTCGGCAGGTTGTGCCAGACCACGTCGCATGATGAACAGTCATGCAGAGGGAAAAAAGTACGCAAGGAGGTACACGTGGCACCAACCAACTCACGCCAGCGACTGTCACACGATCTCCATTACCGGCTGATGACAGATCCGACAACAAGTACAACTGCCAGGACACGTGGCTCCATCCACCATGCGCCAAACGCACCTCCTGCAAGAGACCATTAACTAGGGGTGTGAATTTCTGACACGACCCGAAAACCCGACACGAACCTAAAACGAAATTCACGGGTTTAGGTTTAGTCTAAACAGGTTCGGGTCAGTTTCAGGTTTAAACCCGCGAACCCGTTTAGCTAAACGGGTCAGGTTCGGGTTAACCCGGTCGGGTTGGCGGGTTGACCCGTTTAACCTATTTCTATTAAAATTATATTTTTATTATATGTTTAATGTTAAAAATTAATCTGGGTATGCATTTATGCTTTAATTATAACTTAAAAAAGGAATTTGACATAAGATTTTATGATTTGGATGTAATTTTTAATATAAGTTTGTGTTTTTTTTTTGTACTAGATGTTAATTTTAATATAATAATTTGCTAAAAAAACTAAAAAAATCGGGTTGAACAGGTCGGGTTCGGGTTCATATGTATGGCACAATTTTCGGGTTCGGTCGGGTTCGGGTCCGTCTAAAATTTTCGGGTTCGGATCAGGTTTAACCCGCCAACCCACGAACACGACCCGTTTAGCACCCCTACCATTAACAGTCGCCGCAGAGGATAAAGAATGGATATTCCTGATTGTCGGTTCCAGCCCAAGGCCCATCAGCCCATCTCCTACACACCTCTCTTCGGCTATAAATAAGGATCACACCACAAGGTAACACACACTGTTTTGAGCTCAATCACTAAGTACTTGCTTATTATAATGCAATCTCCGATACTTATTCCCACGCTGGAGGGTGGTCACGGAGAAAACCCTCCCCTTTTTTCCCCCGTGACGAGGCTAACGGCATTTCTAGTTTTGTAGTGAGCTTGAAGCAAGATTATTCCGACGAGCAAACGAGAGATAACCTTTTATGAAGAGGCTCTGATCCATAACCTAGATATCACCGGCATACGAGTCCGCATTTGTACCTTCCTACCTGGCGATTTCGTTTTAAGAGACAATGAAGCATCCAACGCTGAAAGTCTAGGAAAACTCGTGCCTAAATGGGAAGGCCCTACATAATCCATGAAGTCCTAGGAAAGGGTGCGTACACCCTCAAACGTTTGGACGACACAAACATTCCTAGGACCTGGAATGCGCAACAGCTAAGGCGATGCTACATGTAATCTAAGCATTGCAGGTCCCCTAATCCGTATGGATCTTTACAGAATCGTCTATCCAACCTAGAGTGCGGAATCCTCTAGATCAGATTGTCATAGAAAACAGGTACGAACAACAATCACTATAAACCCGATCATCATTTATTATCTATCACAATGATTATAATTAATCTAGATCACAAGAATTCTCTCTCAACTCTCTCTTAAGTGATAAAACTGAGCAACCTTAACCCTAATTCAAAACTCTTTATATAGAGACAGGTTTACAACCGGGCTAGGGTTTCACCACATGGGCTGCAAATTGGTCTAGGTCCCATTCGCCTACCACTCCCCATATTGTGTCTGGTTTAGCCCAATCACTTCTAATCAACTACTACAAAACTAAACCCGCTAACCGTTTATTGTTTTACTAATTACAAGATATCCAAAGACCAAATCTAAGTTGCTGTCACAAATATGCACCAACAAACTCCCCCTTGACAATAGCTTCATAAAACAACTTTGTCTTCAGTCCTCTTGCAATCTTCAATGCCTTTGAAAATCTTAGGTCTTTGGATAACTTCAGCTTTAATAGCTTCTGTCAGCAACAGACTCCCCCTAAGCTGATGCATCTAATCACCAAATCTTCTAAATTGTTAGCGTTTTAGTAAACTCCAGTTTAGCACTTGCATAGCAATCTTAAAAAGTCTTCAATGCTGTCTGCAATGTAGAAAGGAGGTTCTACCATGCATCTAATCAAACTCCTCTTCACCAAACTTTTCAGCATCACACTGCTACAATCTGTATACTATAAAACAAACATCTCGAGAAACCATAAGAATTTTTTAACACAAGTTAACAAATTATTATTATTCAAGAGATGATAAAATTGTATCACAGATTAAGCAATTTTCAACTCAAACCACACACTTAAAATTTTAAGCACACTGAACCTGCAAGATTTTAAAATTTTGAACTCATCTTCTAACATCGTCCCCCTATCGGTAACAACTCCTCCATGAACAACCATATTCCTTACACTAAGAATTTACAAGAAAACGAAAATCTTTTAGAGTTTTTACATTTTCCGAAAGAAAATAAATAACAAAATAATAAACACTCTGTTTTTGTGAGAATCACCGGGAACAAGATCATATCAGCAGTATCAAACTGTTTTCACAATATTAGATAATTTATATGTAATTTTCATGAAAAGTAGTTCAAGACGATTACAAGTATTGTTTATCCACTTAAACAAAATACATGAACATTTCAAGTACCATTACCTAGTGATATGTTAAGATAATTTTATACATATATACTAATGTGTCCCACTTCAGGACATACCCCCACAATCAAGGTATGCAAAAAGATTCCTCGTAGTGGGTGAGTATACCGAAATTCATCATTTTTGATTTACAACGTTAGATAATTGGTGATCATGTTGGTACTTCCGTACAACAAAGAGACCAATATCCAACGAGGGTTAGGGAAAATACCAAATTTTGGTACGATTAATGCATTTTGCACATTTGAATGACTCTCTAGGAGAGCTTCTTCAATTTATGGGCTTTGGCATTTTAGCTCTTTCAAGATATCCTGGTTATGCCTAGATCAGCATATATCTGGATGCAGCAGAAGGATAACCCTGATACCCCGGATGAAATAACGATATAAATACCTAAAACCTCAGATTTTGGCAATCTATCAACGTAAGATTTAAGGTTATAAAACCATACGCCACTGATATGTTACCCACTCATACACAGTTCATTATGTTTATATCACCAAGGTAAGTTTATTATTTCTTGCCTTTTGCCTACTGGTATAACATATGATGAAGCTACTATCACACTTAAGCAATTTAACTTTAAATATCAAGGTGACAGTCTAACTTGCAGATGTACTATCATTTCTTCTTTTTCACACAGTTAAAACTCATTTTTGATTTTCTATTTTTTTATGTTTTGATTTTGAAAAACAGTAAATTATATTACAAAGATTTTTATGGAAAACTGGTTATTCATGATTCCTCATCCCGTTGAGTTCGACTAAATGTTCAAAACGAGCCCTGTCAAATGCTTTTGTGTAAAGATCTGCCAGGTTATCTAGTGTGTCGGCTCGATGCAGTTCAATCAATTTCTTTTCAGCATAATCCCGTATAAAATGATGACGAATGTCAATATGTTTTGTGCGACTGTGTTTTACAGTATTGTTGGTGATTGAAATAGTGGCATTATTTTCGATCATAATAGGAGTACGAGTGAAATTCAAACCGTAATCGCGCATCTGCTGTTGTAACCAGAGTACCTGAGAGCAACATCTACTCGTAACAATATAGTCAGCTTCACACGTAGAGGTAGACACGCAAGACTGCTTCTTGCATTGCCATGACACGATCCTCCCTCCTAAGAACTGACAACCACCTGTGGTAGAGTTTTTGGTTGATTTGCATCCTCCAAAGTCCGAATCAGTGAAAGCAACAAACTTCAAATCACTAGCAGTTGGATACCATAACCCAAGTTTAGGTTTCCCATTCAAGAAACGAAGAATCTGCTTCACCGCTTTCATGTGTGACTCCTTTGGATTCGCTTGATATCTGGCACAAAGACACACTGCGAACATGATATCTGGTCTTGAAGCAGTGTACATTAGAGAACCAATCATTGCCTTGTACTTTGTTGGATCAACATCCTCCACACTCTCATGATCTGGACCAAGATTGTGATTCTCACAAATAGGTGTGTTGAAAGTAGCGCAATCCTCCATTTTGAAACGAGATAAAATGTCATACACATACTTCGTCTAATGTATAAACATCCCATCCTTCAATAGTTCAACTTGTGAACCCAAAAAGTAGGACAGTTCACCCATCACACTCATTTCGAACTTACTCTTCATTACCTTCTCGAATTCATTACACATGTTCTCATCAGATGACCCAAAAATGATGTCATCTACGTATACCTGTACCAGCTGGAAAGTCTTCCTTCTTTCTTTTAATGAAAACTGTACTGTCAATCTGACCTCTTTCAAAACCATTCTTTAACAAATGTGCTGAGAGTGTCTCATACCACGCCCTAGGTGCCTGATGCAATCCATACGATGCCTTATCAAGTCAAAAGACTCGATCTGGATAATCTGGATCAGAAAACCCATTTGGTTGTGAGACATACACCACTTCTTGGACTTTCCCGTAAAGAAATGCACTCTTCACGTCAAGCTGGTTAACTTTGAAGCCCTTGAATGAAGCAAATGCTGGGAACAAACGAATTGCTTCCAACATTGCTACTGGTGCAAACACTTCATTGTAATCAATCCTCTCTTGCTGATTGAACCCTTTCACCACTAATCGAGCCTAATTCCTTATCGCGATCCCTTGGTTGTCTTTCTTGCACTTAAACACCCATTTGGTGCCTATTTTCTTCTCTCCTTTAGGCAAGTCAACTAGCTCCCAAACCTTTAACTTCTTAAACTGAGCTAGTTCTTTTACATAACTTCAACCTAACAATTATCTTTTAGAGCCATGTGAACATTTTTCGGCTCCTCTTGGGCAATAAAGCAGCTATACAAACACTCATGTATCATCCCAGTTTTCTGAATCGAAGTAAATAAACGGGAACCTTCGATCACACCCTCTTCTTGTCAGAACACTTGCAGCAGCATCACCTATTATGTTCTCAACTGGATGATCTCTGTTTGTGTGTGTAGTAGCAGTGGTGTCAACAATTAGATTGTCTCCCAGATTAGATCCAATCTCCCCCTGAATGTTCTTATTAGCAAACAGATTAGTAAAATCCTCCCATGAATAGGTTCAGACTCACTATCACTTGAATCTTCTAGAGCTGCACTGGAGGAAGTTTCTGGAGAATATATCATTGATATACTCGATCTAGGCACTCTCTTCATCTTCACTGATCACAATTTGAATCGCTTGAGACTCATCTGCATTGGAAAAATTAGGAATATTAAATGATTTAAAAACGCAATCATAATCATATAATATAGCAGGACCACTCATTGATTATTGAGGTGAATAACTAGTGATTTCCATGTTAAACACAACCTCAATTTTACCAGTTTTTAGATTAAAAACCCTTTTATTCGCTGTTCCAGGAATATAACCTAGAAAGTAACCCTCGTCAGCTACCTCACCGAATTTTTGCTTATCTTTATTTCGCACAATGGTGCAGGGTAATCCAAATGGTTCAAAGCCTTTTAAGTTTGGTTTGCGGTTAAATAATAGTTCTACATGTTTTAAATCGTTTAACCGTCAAAACTTTGTTTAAGACATAACAAGCTGTGTTCACAGCTTCTCCCCAGAAAAGAACTAGAAGCTTTGAATCAGAAAGCATAATCCTAGCAGCTTCAATCAACGTCCTGTTTTTCCTCTCAGCGACTCCATTCTGTTGAGGTGTATAAGAAGCAGATTATTGATGTTCAATTCCCTTGCGAAGACAATAGAGATCCAGAATCTGATTCTTGAACTCCGTGCCATTATCACTCCTTATCCTCTTGATCCGTGCATCATGGACATTTTTCAATTTTGTAAAAAGATCTATCAGCATCTCCGATGTCTCATCTTTTGTAGCTAAAAAGAAAACCCATGAATATCATGAGTAATCATCTGTGACAACTAAACAATAGTATTTTCAATCTATGCTCCTTACGTTCACCGGACCGAATAGATCCATATGAAGTAATTCATAAGGAGCATCTATGGAATTTACTGTTTTGGACTTATGAGG
Organism: Scalesia atractyloides; assembly: GCA_947069175.1. Classification (NCBI taxonomy): domain Eukaryota; kingdom Viridiplantae; phylum Streptophyta; class Magnoliopsida; order Asterales; family Asteraceae; genus Scalesia; species Scalesia atractyloides. The sequence continues at coordinate 21,480,926 of CAMTDV010000029.1, read as the reverse complement.
TTTCTTATGTTGTTTTCCCTATTGACATGGAAGACATTATCTTCCACGTGAAACCTCTGCACTGGCACCCCTTCTACTAAACCGTTTTTAATAATATAATTCATTTTTCGGTAGTGTATATGGTCCATGCGTCTGTGCCACAACATTGACTCAGCCTCAAATGCTTTTGACAGTATACACGCCACCACAGTGGAAGAGTCCTTAGCACCAATGTCCATGACATAAGTGTCGTTTCTCCTTGGTGCTCTCATCACTATCCAATCATCTGGTATCACCAAACCCGGTTTCAACACCAAAGCTTCAAACTTAGGAAAGTGGACCGAGTGACCCTTGTCACAGACTTGAGACACGCTCATCAGATTGTGCTTTAGCTGCTCGACATAGGTCACTTTGTCCAGTGTGATCTTCCCGTTGGTCACTTTTCCTCGACCTGTAATGTGCCCTCCTTTAGCACCTGCAAAATTCACATAACCTCCATCTATATTCTCAAACTCAATCAACAATCTCGCATCCCCCGTCATGTGCCTGGAGCAGCCACTATCAATATACCACAAGTTGATAATCCTCCTTAGCAGCTCCAGCCCAACCCAACAAAAATTAGTTAGATTGGGGGACCCAAGCCTTAATGGTCGTGGGTCTTCCATATACATCAACCACTAGAACATTCAACCAATATCTATCACTCCTAACAGGAGTCTTGGATCTCAGACCTGTTGATGGGGATGGTTTTTGATTTCCATTCGTTCTTTGGTCCTGGGGTTTCCTAAACATGTTTGGACTTTGTGACCTTTGAAAATTTTGGTTATGATTTCTTGAAATTTGATGGTAATATTTTCTAAAGCCATCGTTATAAAAATTTCGACTACCAACATTCTGATATCGAGTTTGATATTGACCTTGACTTCTGAAATTACTTGATTGACCATTAAAGTTATTCATTCTAGGTGAACTACTTTGAGGTATTTCATATCTGCCTAATGTAGATTCAGGCTGAAATCTTTGTTGATTTCTTTGAAAATGAGGAACTGAGTGAGTTCCTTTTTCAGCCTTATATACACAAACAGCAACACTCTGTCGCTTGGTAGCAGATATCTTTGGTGAGTTAAAATCTTCTGCTCACCATCACCAATTTTCTCTGGTGATTTTTCACTCTTCTCTCTGTCACTTGTGCTTCATTCTTTTTGTTAAGACAACAACTAGATACATGTCTCTTGTTGTGACATTTGAAGCACGATCTTCTAGCCGAGGACTTCTTAATTGAAGTCTCTGGTTTAGATTCATCAGGTGACGATGATGATGATGATGCCCTAGAAGGATCTTGTTTAGTTTGCTCATTTTCTGATTTTTCTATGTTTTTTTTATCAAACTGCACATTTGACTCTCTTGTAATAACAGTGGTCTTTTCTTTCATGTCACGCCCTTTAACAAAATCAATTTTTTTCACAAAAATTTGCTTTTTATTCTTAGGGTGTGTATTCTTTGTTTTCAAAACCGTTTCCGAGTTATTATCCTTCTTGGCATTATCAGACACATCAACATTTCCTGATGTGGAACTACTAGGTGTAGTTGACACAAAGTTTGTTAGCTCTTCTTCGTCTGGCAAAAAGGAATAGTCAAGACCAAGAGGTGGTGGAACTTCATTGAAACCTTTGAAGCCCACACTTGTCTTGTCACTACTTTTCTTCAAGCCATTCATCATGTGTTTCATAACAAAAGATGAATCTCTGAATTGATTCAATTTCTTTTCAAGTTCACAAATTTTTAGTTATGCGTCTGACAACTCTTTGTATTTTTTCAGAAATCTCTTTTGTTTTCTCACTCATAGTATCATGAGCTAAGTCAATAATTTGAAGTTTTTTCAGTTACTTTACAGGTTAAAATATTTATTTCCTCTTCATAACCCTTAATTTATTCAAATATAATGACTCATTTCTTTTTACGAAAAAGTTTGATTCTTTTATGCTCGAGAGCTCATTTACCAGACTTAGGTTTTGTTTTGTTAATGTGTCAACTTCACTTTGCATTCGCGACATTTTAAGCAAACAGAACTACCAGAGTTAGAATGTACCTCTCTTGTAGATTTGCTTAGATTAGCCATGAAAGCAGCAACATCTGTCTGATCATCATCAACCTTTTTAGCTACAGTCTCTTGCTCGACCTCAACATCAGCCTTTAATTCTGCATCATCAACTGGGTCTATCTCAGCCATGAATGCCTGTGAGGCATTGCATCGCCTTCCAGATGAACACTCCAATCATAAGAACCTTCTCTAGCAGTAGAGATCAGGGCCTTTGATCTAATGTTAGTTGACGCATTCCTGTTGCTTGAACCATGACCAGGAAAATCATGAAAAGATGAGCTAGAACGAGATTCAGACTTAGGTCTTTAACACTCTCTAGCAGGATCAAATATTCTTCCCTGAATGTAGTTCTCATAGGAAGCAACGAAAGAAGCAAGTAGTGCCAAATGATCTTCAGCAGCCTTGACACTCAGAGGCATAGATCTTGTAATGTTGCTACTATTGCTAGCTTGTTGTCTCTTTACCCCTGATGATCCTCCTGAAGCAGCTAGAAAACATATTTCACCCTTTGCGTTTGTCACAACCTGCTCATTTTCACATGAGAAAAACGCAACAGAATCACTTGAAGCATTGTTGGAAGATGAAGATGTAAGCCCTTTATAAATTCCCGGATCTTGAACCTGATCATATCAAGTTTCCTACTTCCTCATGTTGAGCTCATAAGCTCTCAGTTTCCAACAACCTCTTCCAAGTCTTTATCTTCATAATCAGCTTCACCCTTTATCATTAGAGTATAAATATCCATTTGGCAGTTGTTTATCTTAACGTCTGTGTATCCCTCTATGTCATTATTTGGGAAAACACAATCAAGTGTTTACTTGGGAAAAGTTTGGCTGCAAGCGCATCCAAATTCCCACGCGGCTCAGGGCTAGAATCCACGGGTCATCTGGGTGGGCAACTGGAATCTCCACCATCTCTTGCGGCTCCGGCTTTGGCTTCTTCAGACCTACAGGTGCAAGACCGTCCATGGAATCAGAGACTAGTACATAATCATGCCAAGAGTCAAGCACAAAAGATGTACCTTTGGGCGGTTTGTCCTGGGTTGCGCCAGTTTCTTCGTGGCCACCACGCTTGGCCCCGCACGCTTCTTCTTTTTAGAATCTGGGCCAACGCCCAAATTCTTTAGCGCACCCGCATTATGGCGTAACATGGTAAGTAACTTGAAAAGATGTGAACAAATAGACAATGAAGGCTTACCACTTTCAAGCGCAGGGCCGCCAAATCTGCGCTCCTTGGCAGCTCAAAATTCCGAAGGATCCGGGATCATATTGGCTCCAACAGGCTGAGGGGACATTCTCCATCCGTCCCCTCTCACGCTGGAAGGGGGCTGCTATATATAGCGCCACCCCTACAAAAGCGCGCACAATGTTAGTCCACGCACAAGGAGAAATAATGAAACAATGAAATAAGGGTACTTACTCTTATCCTCCTCCATGTAGACCGGCTTCTCCCGGTGGTCAAATTTCCACAAAAGGCTCATACTCGCAGCCACTAGTGCCCTCTCCGGCAACTGAACCACCGAAATCTCCTTGATCTCCTAGTACCAGGACTCCTTCGCCGTTATCGAAGATGTCTCGATAGGAATGTCCTCCGCCTCCGAAAGTGCATCCGGAGAGGAATCACACCGGCTTTATATAAAAAAATTTCTACTTCCAGTCATGGTAGGACTTCGGCAGAGAGCGCCGGATCTTCTTCGCCTGTATCCTGTGCTGAAAGGAATAAAACCCCAGCGAGCAATGTAACTGGTAAAACACCCGAAACTGATTAACGTTTGGGTGAATACCCATAGATCGGCACGAAAAACTCAAAATGCTTTATTCGCACCATCCCCATCGGATTGAGTTGGGAGATGTGGAAGCAGTAGTGGTCAAGAACATCGAGGAAGAACTATGTCGCCGACAACCAATAGTTTCCGTCGGCAAAGAAATCAAAAAACAAAGAAATATAGCCGGCCGGAGCGTCGGAGGCAGTTTCCCCTCGGAGGGGTACCGAGCATCCTACTCCTTGGGGAAGCGAAGTTGGACACCAGCCGTTGGAAATTAGCAGTCGACCACTTCAACGTCGGCAACGAAGTGGAAGCCTTACTGGCAGTGGCACTCTCTTGTCCTCTGGTAGCCATCTGGAATCACCAGAAGAAGAAAGAAAGAAAGGAACAAGAAGATTTCAGAGAGGAAATACGGAGAGAATTTCAGAGAAGAAGAAGAAGAGATGAAAACATGATTGCAACCGTAGGTTGTTCGTCTATTTATACCCATTGCATTTAATGCGACGGGGAAGCGTGACAACCCCGCAGACAAAACAGCAATCCGCGTCTAACGTGTGGAGGGCAAGTGGGTAACTGCGGTCACCACGCGCGTGTGGTTGGTACTTTCTCTGCCATTCATTAATGTAAAGGAAGTTGCACTTTTGAAAGCATGCTACAAGGCCAAGACTAAGATGAGAGCAACTCATACCTTGCATGCTACGCGCACGGTGTGCCAACATCGAAACCAACAGCTTGCCTAACAAACCTTGTGCACCCTATGCAACAACAAGTTAAACCTGGAAGCGCAGGTCCCTGACCCTGCTCGGATTGAATGAACCTCTAGTCGTGAAGTCCTAAAACCTTGCACAAGGCCAAGACTAAGATGAGAGCAACTCATACTTAGTCTTGAGAACAAAAGGACTTGATCCCTACAAGTCCAAGCTAGCCAAAAAGCACTGATAAGGCCACGCGGAAGGGAGAAGCACAAAGAGGCATTGACCAAGCATAAGGGTACAAAGTGGCAGAGCTGTGACCTAGTAACCGCTCGGCAGGTTGTGCCAGACCATGTTGCATGATGAACAGTCATGCAGAAGGCAAAAAGTACGCAAGGACGTACACGTGGCACCAACCAACTCACGCCAGCGACTGTCACACGATCTCCACTACCGGCTGATGAAAGGTACAATAACAAGGACAACTGCCAGGACACGTGGCTCCATCCACCATGCGCTAAGCGCACCTCCTGCCAGAGACCATTAACAGTCGTCGCAGAGGAGACAATGGATATTCCTGGTTGTCGGTTCAAGGCCCAAGACCCACCAGCCCATCTCCTATACACCTCTCTTCGGCTATAAAATAAGGATCACACCACAAGTTAACACACATTGTTTTGAGCTCACTCACTAATTACTTGCTTATTTCGACGAGCAAACAAGAGATAACCTTTAATGCAGAGGCTCTGATCCATAACCCAGATATCTCCGGATACCTTTTGGAACCAGTGTTTATTCAGTTGGAACTCTCCAAGACGAGAAAAAACCATAAATTTCACAGCTTTGACCAAGACCCCACAAGAAATCTTGGCCACTGAAGAAGTAAAACATAACTTCCGACCTCCTCGACCTATGCCCAAAAGTAAGAGAAACGAGAAATCTACCCAATACTGTGAGTTTCATGAAGAGAAGGCCACCATACAAATGATTGCTTTCAACTCAAGAAAAGAATTGAGGAGGCTGTCAAGTCCAGGGAACTAGCCCACTTAGTGAAGGGGGTAAGGGACAAGATGGCTGAAGGAAAAAGCAAAGAAGTGAACATGGTGGATGTCGGTAGAGAAGCCTCCTACAAATGACCACGCTTGGAGGCTTGGAACGACAATGCGTATGCTTCCCGCCACCTGAAGGGGACTTGTTATTTAAACCCTTGATGGTGGAAGCTATGTTAGGAACACTCTGGACACACAAAGCCTACATTGACACTGGAGCAACAACAAATATTATGTTTGAAAAATGCTTCAATCGTCTCAATAATGATGAACGTTCAAGGCTTCAACCATCTGAATCCTCCATTAAAGGTATTACCGATATACCCGTCAAGCCTTTGGTCCAACTAACCCTTAATGTCTATTTCAGTGAAGGAAAAATGGAAAGAACCAAACCACTCACCTTTGTGGTGATCAACATCCCCTCCAACTATGACGTTATCATAGGTAGGCCAGGGTAAAGTGCGTTTGGAATGGCAGTTTCAGTTGGCCAAGGCACCGCACTAAACGAGGGATAGCAACCCTTCAACCAACACAAAAAGCTTTCTTGGTTGAAGGAGAGAGTTCAAAGGAAAACGAGGATGATAAACAAGAATGGATCATTAACCCAAAATATCCTCAACAAAGGATAAGGGTAAATACCAACCTTACTGAAGGAACCCTCTCTCATCTCAAGAAGCTACTCTTGCACATTATGGACGTCTTTGCATGGTGTCTCGAAGACATGACCGGAATCCCCCGAAGTATTGCCGAACACGAGCTCAAAATTCCATCTGATGTAAAACCTGTTGTGCAGCAAAAGAGAAGCCTAGCCCCAGATAGAAGCCTTGCAGCTTGTCAGACGTCAAGTATGATTCTTGGATTGCCAACCTGGTAATGGTCCGTAAACCAGATGGATCCTGGAGAATGTGCATTTACTTCAAAGACCTAAATAAAGCATGCGCAAAAGATTGCTATCCATTACCAGAAATTGACCTATAGGTTGATTCGCTCACAGGTTTCCCTCTCAAATGCTTTCTTGATGCCTATAAAGGCTACTATTAGATTCAAATGAAGCAAGAGGACGAAGAAAAAATGGCATTCTATACTAACAAAGGTATATTTTGTTACCAAAAAATGCCTTTTGGTTTAAAAAATATAGGGGCAACTTATCAACGTTTGGTAGACAAAGCGTTTGCCGAACAAATAGGCAAAAACATGGAAGCCTACATTGATGATTTGGTGATCAAAAGTAAAACCGAAAGTCAAATGCTTGATGATATACAAGAAACTTTCCGGAACCTAAGAAAGATCAACATGAAGCTTAATCTTGTAAAGTGCCCATTTGGATTCGAAGAAGGCAAGTTCTTGGGGCACATAGTGGGAAACACAAAGCATATAGGCTAATCCTAACAAGATTAAAGTCATCCTCGACACAAAGTCTCCACAACCCAAGAAGGAGGTGGAAAGCTTGAACGGAAAGCTTGCAGAAGCGTTTCAGGTCCAAGCTAGCAGAAAAGTCCCTGCCTTTCTTCAAAACCCTTAAAGGGTGAACAAATAAGAAAGATTTTCGATGGACAGAACAGGCAGAGGAAGCTTTCAACCAGATGAAGTAGCACTTGGCTTCATTCCCAAATATTGCCGCTCCGAAAATGGGGGAACTAATTTATGTCTATCTTTCGGTTGTTGAGGAAGCTATCAGCACGGTTCTAACCATTGAACCAAAAAACGCTTAGGTATCCGTTTACTTCTTAAGCAAAACTTTAAAATTGGAAGAAACAAAGTATCCCGCATTGGAAAAACTTGCTCTAGCCCTAGTAAAAACAGTGAGAAGGCTTCGAAGGTACTTTCAAGCACACTCAATATAGTGGTCACTGACCAACCCATAAACAAGCGCAAGCTTATCGCCAAATGTCTCTTCTATTATAAAGACCACCTAGGCGTGACGCTTATCCAGGGATGTTCTTTTGTTTACATTCATGCCTTTTGGAAATAGCTAGTAAATTAAGTTCTCTTTTAGGTGAAGGAAGTATGAACGCTTTACCAATAGTTGAAACCCAATCGGGAGACCTTTTGGCTTATATTTCTACGAATGTAATTTCGATTACTGATGGACAAATATTCTTATCTGCCGATCAATTCAATGTTGGAATCCGAACTGCTATTAATGTGGGTATCTCTATTTCCAGAGTGGGGTCTGCAGCATAAATTAAAGCTATGAAACAAGTAGCCGGTAAATTAAAACTGGAGCTAGCACAATTCGTAGAATTAGAAGCTTTTGCACAATTAGCTTCTGATCTCGATAAAGCTACTCAGAATTAATTAGCAAGAGGTCAACAATTAGTGAATTGCTTAAACAATCCCATTCCGCCCCTCTCGTTGTAAAAGAAAAGATACTTACTATTTATATCGGGACAAATGATTATTTTGATTCATTAGAAGTTGGACAGGTAAGGAAATTTCTGGTTGAGTTACGTACCTACTTAATAACCAATAAACCACAGTTTTAAGAAATAATATCTTCTGCCAAGATATTCACCGAGGAAGCGGAAGCCATTTGAAAAGAAGCTATTCAGGAACAGAGGGAACGTTTTATACTTCAAGAAAAAGTAGCCTAGACAAATTGATCAACCTTTTCAAAAAAGGGGGTACTCAAGCGTTTCGGATTCAAATCATTCAAAATTTATTTTTGGATCTCGAATCTAAAAAATATCTAGAAAAAATGGCGTCCAATAGGATTTGAACCTATACTAAAGGTTTAGAAGACCTCTGTCATATCCATTAGACAATGGATGCCTTCATTGTGATTTTTGGGTATTTTTACTTTATGATCCATCCTGAACTTGGTGGTTAAACTCTACTGCGGTGATGATACTTTAGGGGAGGTCCTGCGGACAAATAGCTCGATGCTAGGATGATAAAAAACTTCACACCTCCTGTTCTTCGTACTTTTTCAATATGAAAAAAAATGAAAAATAAAGAGGTCGTCTTATTCAAAACCCCAATTATGACATCTCCTCTCTCCCACTTCACACCTCGGAACGCACCGTTCTTATAGAGAGAAAGTAGAGATAAAGGCGCTTTGACATCTTCTTAACCCAAAATGGCTGAGGAGAGCAAAGGTTATCTTTTTTAGGGTACCTCTGGGAACAGATCCAGTGGAGACGCAATGGGGCCTGTAGCTCAGAGGATTAGAGCATATGGCTACGAACCACGGTGTCGGGTTCGAGTCCCTCCTCGCCCACAACCGGCCCAAAAGGGAAGGGCCTTTCCCTATGAGGGTAGGAAAATCATGATCGAGATAGCGGACCAAAAGCTATGGAACTTGGGTGTGGGTCTTTTGTCGAAATGGAATGGCTTTTTTTCTTTATCATTTATCGTAAATGAGTGAAGCATTACACATAGTATGCCCGTCCCCTATCAGCATATATTTTTTTATTTTACACACCCGTAACTCTTCCTCAGTAAAGAAAATATTAAGTTCATTAATAAGAAAACAAAATTCTCACAATAAAGCTAGTGTCCTAATAAGTAAATAGCTAATTTTGGCGTCCTAATTGTAAAAAAAGTGACGTGTATGCCAAATCATCAATTTTACGTGAATGGGAAGCTACATTAGTTATTATAACAGAGTTTGGATGCTATATCAACCTGCGTAACATGATGGCATTTTTAATTTACAATTTTATTACAATATATATTTTTTTGTTTTTGGCAGGATATATATTAGTATTCGGTGTTCATCATGCATAGATGGATGTTACTTGTTTTACTAATATTGATGATGCATGGATGTATATGGTGTTACCGAGAGTTAAAAGTAGAGACACAGTTAAACCTAGATAGAGATAACAGTGTGAGAAGTAAAATAGCAAATGGTTATAGATAACGAAATATTTACACATATATCAATTATTTGTATACTTTACATTTTAAGATTTTTATACTTAAATTTACTTATTACTAGATAAATTTGTAGGGAAACCATTCACAATACAAACTAAAATAACAATTTTATTAATCAAATTCTGAATGCATGATATATACTAAATTAAGATAGACAGAATGGAAATACATAACATGTAACATTTGTCGAAAAACGGGTTCTAAAACCCGCCCATTTTTTTTCAAGTTATATTATGGTCCTTTCGTTACAAATTTATGATCATTTAAGAGACTCGTTATGTTAATAATATAAATAAAGATAATAATATTAATGATAAATAATATATATATATAAGAGTTATTCAATAAAAAAAATAAAAAAATATATAAATAAAAGGGGTAGACCGCGGGAATCGAACCCGGGTCTCACCCCTAACCAAACACACTCTACACCACTACACCACACACACAACTTAATTCAAATCTGAAACAATTAAATTTTATACACAAACGGACACCGAGTCGGAAATTCAAAACACAAAATACTGTAACTGCCCAAAATCTAAATAAGGGATCTCAGTTCACGTTTTGAATTGAGGTTGATCAAAGGTAACTGATGTTGAATATGCGAATCATAACAGAAATCTGTTTCAATCATCAAGAAAATGGACATAACTGATGGTAACCGAAAACTCAAGACAATTTCATTCATAGCTGTGATCTCATAACCGAAACCTTAAATCACCTCTGCCTATAAATACTATCTTCCAATCATTCCAAATCGTTCACAAAATCACTCTGCTCAAACACTCTGTTCTTGACGGAAAAAATTTCTGTTCGCCGGAAAAACCGAAGAAATCATTTCATTAGTGCCTTACTCTGAAATAAGACTTCTAGAGCTCAGACAGAAGTCACCCACACTCACCTCAAACTCCCTGTAGAGCCTCTGTCGCAAGTTATACTTCGCCGGAATTTTGTGTTGTCGCCGGAATTCCACCAGAGAAGGGAAGATCACGACTGTCTGATATAACCCTGTTGAATCCTTTCTTAAATATCTTGTAATCGTCCATTCATAATTTAAAACAAAGAGTTTTAAATCAACAGTCGAGTTATGTTTCTTGGTTTTATTCAGAAGATGAAGTTTTATTAAAGTATAAATGTAATTAAACTCGGGTTTCTAACCGGGTTAGACACACAGTCCAGTGGTGGACTGTATGCAAACATAACGTACACGTCCCGGGTTCGAGTCTTGAACATGTCCGTTCTGCTGAAATAAAATCCATTTTTTTAAACCAAAACAGATTTTCCCACAGTATGTTGTTAAATATAATACAAGAACTATATAATACGGGTTAGACACCCAGCCCAGTTGGTCGGGCTGGGTGCAAGTTACAGCCAAGGTCTCGGGTTCGAGACATGTGGTACGCGTCCGGGTCAAGCCAGTATAAACCTTTTTAATTAATTAAATTCCAGATTTAAACCAGTAAGTATATAAATATAATTAAAATCAGAATACTAACGGGTTAGACACGTAGCTCAGTTGGAAGAGCTGCGTGCACACAAACGAGAGGTCACAAGTTCGAACCTCACCACACGCAGTCAAATAGTCAACGGGCCGGTCAGACCTCCCTTGTCAGGTCTGACAAGGTCACTTTTTTTATTTAATTATTTAATTTATTTATTTTATTATTGTTTATTTTTTTTTATTCTTGGTATTTATTTATTTGATATAAATCAATTAAAAATAATTAAGAACATGATTGTTAGTTTTAAAAACATCAAATAAATGCCACAAGGACAACTTAAAATTTAAAGAAAGTATTAAATAAAAAAAACGTTAACCTTTATATATTTATCGCGTTATTATTTTAGGTTAGTACTCATTTGTTGATCAAATCCTCAATTCGTGCGCATTCATCATCGTCAAGGAACGCACCCAATGTGAGTGAATCCTTACAAATTCCCCTTTTTATTCATGTTTTGGGGTGTATCATGTGTCGCTTTAATTATTTCGTTTATTCAAACTTGTGCTATTACCATTATATGACCTAAACTTGTGATGTAAATATTGTTTGTTGTGATGCGTGTTTATATTCTTGTCAAGTTGCGTGCAAATCATTCATTAGGCCCATCAGTTCCTCGTGGGAGACGAGTTGAGCATCAGGTGCCTCATTAGATCGGCTCCGTTTGATTGAGCCTTGATCTCATTGTTCATCATTTGGTGTGTGCGTGTGCATTATTTGATATTATGTGTTTTGTGATTAAATTTACATTTACGTTTATTCATATTTGGTTATGCACAATTTTATTCAAATAACCAATATAATTAATCCTTTCAAATATTTAAATAAGATTCACTCGCCAACTTTTGTTGACCCAAAACCCTATTTTACACATGATACAGGTGATCCGGTTGAGAAAAGAAACACATAGGATGGCCTAGAAGAATAAACAAGTTAATGCCTTGGAATGAACGTTTAGTTTTGTTTTCCTTTGTAATTGTACTTTAGTTTGTAATTTGAATGAAAATGTATTTGAATATGTTCTGGTTGTATGTTTATTGTAACTTCTTCTTTAAAGAGAAATAATAAATATGAAACTTTATAGTAAATATCATGAGCTTTGATGAAAACCCAATCATGCCCCGACTACCTTTTCCGCTGCGGGTAAGGGTGTGACATAACAAAACTAAACAGAGAAACACATTACAAAGAAACAAAAAAATAAAAACGATGGTGACTGAGGCACGTGAAGATCACGCTTCCCTTAAAACAGATTTCGGGCCACCCAGGTGAACCCGTCTATTTCCCAGGGTACAACAGCCTAAGCAGATTGTACCACCGGGATTAGCCTAGCACCTGAAAAGATACCTGAAACAAGAGTGTGAAGAGTATCAAAGTTAGGAAATTCGTTGGAGGCGTGTGTTGTATGAACCATACGATTTTTCAGTGTATCTCCAAAACAAAGCACAAAGCTTTGTATATCTGCTGAATAGAATTTGAAATGATAAGTCTCTATTGAATACACAATTCAATAAGATTAATTCTCAAATTTAATGGCATAATGAATTCTGTGACTTAATCATTTACAGGTAAGAACTTGAACAGTCTCTAGCTGCAAACACCAAGCCAAGATACATAAAAAAATACTAAAGGCGGCTCGCGGTGATACGAGCTTGCGAAGTGCAAAGTTCGCCATCAAAGCGCCACATTGCGCCCATCGCTCTGGTCCCGATCCCATGCCCGTGCCCGGGTGCGTTCGCGTGTCGGGTGCTTCGCACCCTCATAGCTGCCATTGGGTGTGACTTGTCACATAGGAATACATTCGTGTAGAGAAGTATAGATATAAATCAACAAAAGATTTATCTCTCCACCAATGTGGGACAAACACAACTTCCCACACATTAAAGTTTCAACACACAATTAAAGCTTATGATCTCTCATTCATTTTGCGTTAATCACTAAATTATTTATTTATCACAATTTCCAAAAATCCCCCACATGAATGGAGATCATCCCACACACTCAAGTGTCACAATAAAATTTCAACGGTTAAGTAATGCAGGATAGGTAAGTTTCCTATTGAACCCTCCTTTGTGACATATACTTAGTCTCCTAGCAGTTAGTAGACGCGATGTCCTTGAACCAACTCCTTTTTATGTAGACGTTATTACACATCACACATTACTCTTCCTGGTCTGGCTAACCCCTCATAGTTGTGTCTGTTATGGTCATGGAACATTATCCAGGTTCTGTGAGAGCTCTAGGAATGTGCCCCCAACTCCATTTGAAGCGACCCTACTTCTCTCTAACATAGGTGATTTACAAATCATTAAAAGCAATATGGTTAACCTCTCTTGATATCACTGATTTAAGTAGGAATGGACTAGGAAGTTTGTAACTCCCTTTGTATGTTGAGGTACTCCCCTACACTGACCTCAGTTCGTACAGTTAGGTGTACCTATTGAGCCTAGATCATGGATCTCCAATCTTCGAGGATAGGTTTTCCATTGTACAAACTTATTCCAAGGGCTTTAGTCCCATTCCCATTGACGACTTATGTACTACCTCTCTGCTTAAGCCTTTTGTAAGCGGATCCGCAAAGTTATCCTTTGACTTCACATAGTCAATCGTGATAACTCTAGTTGAGAGCAGTTGTGGTATCGTGTTATACCGACGTCGTATGTGCCTTGATCTGCCATTATACATTGCATTTTGAGCTCTAGCAATAGCTGATTGGCAATCACAATGTATACAAATAGCCGTGATAGGCTTAGGCCATCTTGGAACATATTCCAAGAATTGACGTAACCATTCTTCCTCTTCTCCAACTTTATCTAACGCGATAAACTCAGATTCCATCATGGATCTAGCTATAAGTGTTTATTTGGACGACTTCCAAGATATAGCTGCTCCTCCAAGGGTAAACACATAACCACTTGTAGCTCTGGAATCTTCATATCTGATATCTAGTTAGCATCACTGAATCCTTCCACAACAGCTGGATTTTGGCCATAATGCAATCCATAGTTTATCGTGTATCGCAAATACCTTAATAATCTTGTCATACTCTTCCTGTGCTCTGAATTAGGTTTACTAGTATATCTACTTAGTCTACTCACAGCATATGCTAAGTCTGGCCGAGTATTAATGCACTTTATGGCCGTCACTGTGCGAATAGATAGAGAGAGTGTGTATTGAATATTGTATAGATTAGAGACGAACACATGACCCAAGTGCGAACGAGAACTGGCTCGTACGAGTGACAGTGCCTCGTACGAGTGACAATATGCTTCGTACGAGTGACTTTGTTACTCGTAAGAGTGATAACATCTCACTCGTTCGAATGAACCTCCGTACGAGTGACAACATGCTCGCTTCGCACGAGCTGTCATGTTTATAAATAGGTGTTTGTGTGTTCATTGTTTGTAAGTTTTGGAAGTTCCTTAGGGGAAACGCTGGCGGATTCTCTCCAGGAACTCCGCCAGCCAGTCAAGATGTATACTCTTTCGGTATGAATGAATGAATGAAATGAAAAGCTTCCAGTAATTCTGTGCTTACTCCATGTCTATTTCATCCTACCGAATATGTACTATCCCCAAAACCTCCGTCTAGAACCGCCACCGACCACGGGACCACAACTGGTATCAGAGCTACGGTACCGATTCATTCAATCTGACAGTTGATGAATCACCTACGCTCATGAATTTTGGACATATGAGGGGTTTTAGACGTAAAACATCAAATAATCGGACAGTCCACGGACATAATGTAAAATTGAAACCATAGGATTGTTAGAAACTAATTTTCGACCAGATCTGTGCAAAAATTATGTTGAAATTCGAAGAAATGAAGATTCAGAATTGAAAGACACAATCAGTTTCGTCCGTACGAGTAAGACTCTCGCTCGTAGGAGTGACAATTGGTCACTCGCACGAAGCTTCACTCGTACGAAGCACCACTCGAACAAAGTCTAGCTCGTACGAAGTGGTGACCAAAAACAAATTGGCGATTACAAATTTTTTTGGAAATTTGATCGTATTGACGAGATGAGTGTCCAGAAAAAATTTGGTGATTACAAATTTTTTTCGAGATTTTAACGTCTAATTCGGGCTGTTCGGGGACACCGTCTAGAGCTTCAAAGTATAGATTTGATGATACGATCACAAAGGGATGAAGATTTTGGGGTAGTCACTGATATATGCGCAAAACGTTGATATCTCGTGTAGTGACTATTAATGCGCCTTAACGTTTAGTTAGCATTTGATCAAAACTGCAATTTTGGGAAATTTTCACAAAATTTTGGTACCATATGCTGCAGTCGCGCCATAATCTTCATTCCCATAAGAACTAAAGACGATAGAATTTGCAAAATGAGGGGGAATAAAAATTTTCACGTATATTTAAAATTTCGGCGTTTTTGAAATTTGTGACGCTGCAACAGTATCTGGGTGGTTCAGACTGCAGGTTATCTGGGAAACACAGAGGATCAAAGATTCATTAGAGATGAGATAACGTTTAAGTCTATTCACGAAATAGACTATACATTTGGAATGTGTGATCAAAGAATGTTCAGAATTTTCAGATCATGATTTAGATTGATGCTCAAGGGCTAACCATCTGATCCCCGATGTGGAATAGGAAGCACATACGACTGCCTAGCATTAACTTTGCATTGCAAATGAACTGTTTTTCAGACTAACCGCCAGAAAACATGGATGTCTTGTAGTTTCAGATGGCCCATTCCAGCGGAGATAGCTATACATCTGTTATTATGTCTAAAAGGAAGAATGTGATTTTGATTGCCGAAGAATGTTTCTGAGATTTGATATGTTACCAGATAGTTTGTTTCCAATGATTTGCTGATTGAGAAGATTTTTGTGGATATTTATTGATTTAAAGTTTTTCGGTGTGGTATTTCGAAGTTTCTATCAATAGCTAGTTGGGTTTTGAAGATCAGAGGATCGAGCATCAAGGGAGTGCGCTAAACCGAACGCGGATATGGTTAACGTCGAAATGGAGAAGCTACATTGTTTAATTTCAAGTTGGTTCGAGAAAATTTGTAAATCAAGCAAATCAGAGGAGGTCTTGAACCATGCAAAGAATGACCTGAAGACCAATTTCTGGAGAAAATTATTTCATGGGGAATGTTGCTTAACGTAGATAATGCAAAGCCGGATCTTCAATCAAGGGGGAATTATGACGTCAACAGATACCCGATTGAAGTTGCAGAATATTCAAACACAGCTCTCAGAGTTTCAAGTTCAAGCATCGACAGTGACGTCCAAGGGGAAATTGTTGATACACTTTATGGTCGTCACTGTGCGAATAGGCTAGAAAGAGTTTGTATTGAATATTGTATAGATTAGATACGAACACACGACCCAAGTGCGAACGAGAACTGGCTCGTACGAGTGACAATGCCTCGTACGAGTGACAATATGCTTCGTACGAGTGACTTTGTTACTCGTACGAGTGATAAATCTCACTCGTACGAATGAACCTCCGTACGAGTGACAACATGCTCGCTACGCACGAGCTGTCATGTTTATAAATAGGTGTTGTGTGTTCATTGTTTGTAAGTTTTGGAAGTTCCTTAGGGGAAACGCTGGCGGATTCTCTCCAGGAACTCCGCCAGCCAGTCAAGATGTATACTCTTTCGGTATGAATGAATGAATGAAATGAAAAGCTTCCAGTGATTCTGTGCTTACTCCTGTCTATTTCGTTCTGCTGAATCTGTACTATCCCCAAAACCTCCGTCTAGAACCGCCACGACCACGGGACCACAACTGGTATCAGAGCTATGGTACCAATTCATTCAATCTGACAGTTGATGAATCACCTACGCTCATGAATTTTGGACGTGTGAGGGGTTTTAGACGTAAAACATCAAATAATCGGACAATCCACGGACATAATGTAAAATTGAAACCATATGATTGTTAGAAACTGATTTTCGACCAGATCTGTGTAAAAATCATGTTGAATTTCGAAGAAATGAAGATTCTGAATCGAAAAGACATAATCAGTTTCGTCTGTATGAGTAAGATTCTCGCTCGTATGAGTGACAATTGGTCACTCACACGAAGCTTCACTCGTACGAAGCACCACTCGTACAAAGTCTAGCTCGTACGAAGTGGTGACCAAAAACAAATTTGGTGATTACAATTATTTTTGAAATTTGATCATATTGACGAGATGAGTATCCCGAAATAATTTGGTGATTACAAATTTTTTCGAGATTTTTACGTCTAATTCGGGCTGTTCTGGGACACCGTCTAGAGCTTCAAAGAATAGATTTGATGATACGATCACAAAGGGATGAAGATTTTGGGGTAGTCACTGATATATGCACAAAACGTTGATCATTAATGCGCCTTAACGTTTAGTCAGCATTTGATCAAAACTGCAATTTTGGGAAATTTTCACAAAATTTTGGTACCATATGCTGCAGTCGCGCCATAATCTTCATTCCCATAAGAACTAAAGACGTTAGAATTTGCAAAATGAGGGGGAATAAAAATTCACGAATATTTAAAATTTTGGCATTTTTGAAATTTGTAACGCTGCAACAGTATCTGGGTGGTTCAGACTGCAGATTATCTAGAAAACACAGAGGATCAAAGATTCATTAGAGATGAGATAACGTTTAAGTCTATTCACGAAATAGACTATACATTTGGAATGTGTGATCAAAGAATGTTCAGAATTTTTAGATCATGATCCAGATTGATGCTCAAGGGCTAACCACCTGATCCCCGATGTGGAATAGGAAGCACATACGACTGCCTATCATTAACTTTGCATTGCAAATGAACTGTTTTTCAGACTAACCGCCAGAAAACATGGATTTCTTGTAGTTTCAGATGCCCCATTCCAGCGGAGATAGCTATACATCTGTTATTATGGCTAAAAAGGAAGAATGTGATTTTGATTGCCGAAGAATGTTTCTGAGATTCGATGTGTTACCAGATAGTTTGTTTCCAATGATTTGTTGATTGAGAAGATTTTTGCGGATATTTATTAATTTGAACTTTTTCGGTGTGATATTTCGAAGTTTTTATCAATAACCAGTTGGGTTTTGAAGATCAGAGGATCGAGCATCAGGGGAGTGCGCTAAACCGAACGCGGATATGGTTAACGTCGAAACGGAGAAGCTACATTGTTTAATTTCAAGTTGGTTCGAGAAAATTTGTAAATCAAGCAAATCAGAGGAGGCCTTGAACCATGCAAAGAATAACCTGAAGATCAATTTCTGGAGAAAATTATTTCAGGGGGAATGTTGCTTAACGTAGATAATGCAAACCCGAATCTTCAATCAAGGGGGAATTACGACGTCAACAGATACCCGATTGAAGTTGCAGAGTATTCAAACACAGCTCTCAGAGTTTCAAGTTCAAGCATCGACTGTGACGTCCAAGGGGAAATTGTTGATGCACTTAATGGCGTCACTGTGCGAATAGGCTAGAAAGAGTGTCTATTGAATATTGTATAGATTAGAGACGGACACACGACCCAAGTGCGAACGAGAAATGGCTCCTACGAGTGACAATATGCTTCGTACGAGTGCTTTGTTACTCGTACGAGTGATAACATCTCACTCGTACGAATGAACCTCCGTACGAGTGACAACATGCCGCTTCGCATGAGCTGTCATGTTTATAAATAGGTGTTGTGTGTTCATTGTTTGTAAGTTTTGGAAGTTCCTTAGGGAAACGCTGGCGGATTCTCTCTAGGAACTCCGCCAGCCAGTCAAGATGTATACTCTTTCGGTATGAATGAATGTATAAAATGAAAAGCTTCCAGTGATTCTGTGCTTACTCCATGTCTATTTCGTTCTGCCGAATCTGTACTATCCCCAAAACCTCCGTGTAGAACCGCCGCGACCACGGGACCACAACTGGTATCTGAGCTATGGTACCGATTCATTCAATCTGACAGTTGATGAATCACCTACGCTCATGAATTTTGGACATATGAGGGGTTTTTCAACGTAAAACATCAAATAATCGGACAATCCACAGACATAATGTAAAATGAAACCATAGGATTGTTAGAAACTGATTTTCGACCAGATCTGTGCAAAAATCATGTTGAAATTCGAAGAAATGAAGATTATGAATTGAAAAGACACAATCAGTTTCGTCCGTACGAGTAAGACTCTCGCTCGTACGAGTGACAATTGGTCACTCGCACGAAGCTTCACTCGTACGAAGCACCACTCGTACAAAGTCTAGCTCGTACGAAGTGGTGACCCAAAACAAATTTGGCGATTACAATTTTTTTTCGAAATTTGATCGTATTGACGAGATGAGTGTCCAGAAAAAATTTGGTGATTACAATTTTTTTCGAGATTTTAACGTCTAATTCGGGCTGTTCGGGGACACCGTCTAGAGCTTCAAAGTATAGATTTGATGATACGATCACAAAGGGATGAAGATTTTGGGGTAGTCACTGATATATGCACAAAACGTTGATCATCTCGTGTAGTGATTATTATGCGATTTAACGTTTAGTCAGCATTTGATCAAAACTGCAATTTTGGGAAATTTTCACAAAATTTTGGTACCATATGCTGCAGTCGCGCCATAATCTTCATTCCCATAAGAACTAAAGACGTTAGAATTTGCAAAATGAGGGGGAATAAAAATTCACGAATATTAAAATTTTGGCATTTTTGAAATTTTGTAACGCTGCAACAGTATCTGGGTGGTTCAGACTGCAGATTATCTGGGAAACACAGAGGATCAAAGATTCATTAGAGATGAGATAACATTTAAGTCTATTCACGAAATAGACTATACATTTGGAATGTGTGATTAAAGAATGTTCAGAATTTTTAGATCATGATTCAGATTGATGCTCAAGGGCTAACCACCTGATCCCCGATGTGGAATAGGAAGCACATACGACTGCCTATCGTTAACTTTGCATTGCAAATGAACTGTTTTTCGGACTAACCGCCAGAAAACATGGATCTCTTGTAGTTTCAGATGCCCCATTCCAACGGAGATAGCTATACATCTGTTATTATGTCTAAAAAGGAAGAATGTGATTTCGATTGCCGAAGAATGTTTCTGAGATTCGATATGTTACCAGATAGTCTGTTTCCAATGATTTGCTGATTAAGAAGATTTTTGCGGATATTTATTGATTTGAAGTTTTTCGTGTGGTATTTAGAAGTTTTATCAATAGCCAGTTGGGTTTTGAAGATCAGAGGATCGAGCATCAGGGGAATGCGCTAAACCGAACGCGGATTTGGTTAACGGCGAAACGGAGAAGCTACATTGTTTAACTTCAAGTTGGTTCGAGAAAATTTGTAAATCAAGCAAATCAGAGGAGGTCTTGAACCATGCAAAGAATGACCTGAAGATCAATTTCTGGAGAAAATTATTTCAGGGGGAATGTTGCTTAACGTAGATAATGCAAACCCGAATCTTCAATCAAGGGGGAATTACGACGTCAACAGATACACGATTGAAGTTGCAGAATATTCAAACACAGCTCTCAGAGTTTCAAGTTCAAGCATCGACAATGACGTCCAAGGGGAAATTGTTGATGCACTTAATGGCCGTCACTGTGGAATAGGCTAGAAAGAGTGTGTATTGAATATTGTATAGATTAGAGACGGACACACGACCCAAGTGCGAACGAGAACTGGCTCGTACGAGTGACAATATGCTTCGTACGAGTGACGTTGTTACTCGTACGAGTGATAACATCTCACTCGTACGAATGAACCTTCGTACGAGTGACAACATGCTCGCTTCGCATGAGCTGTCATGTTTATAAATAGGTGTTGTGTGTTCATTGTTTGTAAGTTTTGGAAGTTCCTTAGGGGAAACGCTGGCGGATTCTCTCTAGGAACTCCGCCAGCCAGTCAAGATGTATACTCTTTCGGTATGAATGAATGAATAAAATGAAAAGCTTCCAGTGATTTTGTGCTTACTCCATGTCTATTTTGTTCTGCCGAATCTGTACTATCCCCAAAACCTCCGTGTAGAACCGCCGCGACCACGGGACCACAACTGGTATCTGAGCTACGGTACCGATTCATTCAATCTGACAGTTGATGAATCACCTACGCTCATGAATTTTGGACATATGAGGGGTTTTAGAACGTAAAACATCAAATAATCGGACAATCCACAGACATAATGTAAAATTAAAACCATAGGATTGTTAGAAACTGATTTTCGACAAGATCTGTGCAAAAATCATGTTGAAATTCGAAGAAATGAAGATTATGAATTGAAAAGACACAATCAGTTTCGTCCGTACGAGTAAGACTCTCGCTCGTACAAGTGACAATTGGTCACTCGCACGAAGCTTCACTCGTACGAAGCACCACTCGTACAAAGTCTAGCTCGTACGAAGTGGTGACCAAAAACAAATTTGGCGATTACAAAATTTTTTTTCGAAATTTGATCGTATTGACGAGATGAGTGTCCAGAAAAAATTTGGTGATTACAATTTTTTTCGAGATTTTAACGTCTAATTCGGGCTGTTCGGGGACACCGTCTAGAGCTTCAAAGTATAGATTTGATGATACGATCACAAAGGGATGAAGATTTTGGGGTAGTCACTGATATATGCACAAAACGTTGATCATCTCGTGTAGTGATTATTAATGCGCCTTAACGTTTAGTCAGCATTTGATCAAAACTGCAATTTTGGGAAATTTTCACAAAAATTTTGGTACCATATGCTGCATCGCGCCATAATCTTCATTCCCATAAGAACTAAAGACGTTAGAATTTTCAAAATGAGGGGGAATAAAAATTCATGAATATTAAAATTTTGGCATTTTTGAAATTTGTAACGCTGCAACAGTATCTGGGTGGTTCAGACTGCAGATTATCTGGGAAACACAGAGGATCAAAGATTCATTAGAGATGAGATAACGTTTAAGTCTATTCACGAAATAGACTATACATTTGGAATGTGTGATCAAAGAATGTTCAGAATTTTCAGATCATGATTCAGATTGATGCTCAAGGGCTAACCAACTGATCCCCGATGTGGAATAGGAAGCACATACAACTGCCTATCATTAACTTTGCATTGCAAATGAACTGTTTTTCGGACTAACCGCCAGAAAACATGGATCTCTTGTAGTTTCAGATGCCCCATTCCAGCGGAGATAACTATACATCTGTTATTATGTCTAAAAAGGAAGAATGTGATTTTGATTGCCGAAGAATGTTTCTGAGATTCGATATGTTACCAGATAGTCTGTTTCCAATGATTTGCTAATTAAGAAGATTTTTGCGGATATTTATTGATTTGAAGTTTTTCTGTGTGGCATTTCGAAGTTTCTATCAATAGCAAGTTGGGTTTTGAAGATCAGAGGATCGAGCATCAGGGGAGTGCGCTAAACCGAACGCGGATATGGTTAACGTCAAAACGGAGAAGCTACATTGTTTAATTTCAAGTTGGTTCGAGAAAATTTGTAAATCAATCAAATCAGAGGTGGTCTTGAACCATGCAAAGAACGACATGAAGATCAATTTTTGGAGAAAATTATTTCAGGGGGAATGTTGCTTAACGTAGATAATGCAAACCCGGATCTTCAATCAAGGGGGAATTACGACGTTAACAGATACCCGATTGAAGTTGCAGAAATTCAAACACAGCTCTCAGAGTTTCAAGTTCAAGCATCGACAGTGACGTCCAAGGGGAAATTGCTGATGCACTTTATGGCCGTCACTGTGCGAATAGGCTAGAAAGAGTGTGTATTGAATATTGTATAGATTAGAGACGAACACATGACCAAAGTGCGAACGAGTACTTGCTCGTACGAGTGACAGTGCCTCGTACGAGTGACAATATGCTTCGTACGAGTGACTTTGTTACTCATACGAGTGATAAAATCTCACTCGTACGAATGAACCTCCGTACGAGTGACAACATGCTCGCTTTGCATGAGCTGTCATGTTTATAAGTAGGTGTTGTGTGTTCATTGTTTGTAAGTTTTGGAAGTTCCTTAGGGGAAACGCTGGTAGATTCTCTCCAGTAACTCCGCCAACCAGTCAAGATGTATACTCTTTAAGTATGAATGAATGAAATGAAAAGCTTCCGCTGATTCTATACCTACTCCATGTCTATTTCGTTCTGTCGAATTTATACTATCCCCAAAATCTCTGTCTAGAACCGACGTTGCCCCGGGACCACACCGAGTACATGATATGAGATACATAAGACTGCCAATGATCTTTGAGTATTCCAATTGAGTAACATTCTCGCCTCTATTTTTTGACAAATGTTGAGAGGTATCATTTGGAGTTTGAGCTACACTCGTGTCCTCTGGATTGAACTTCTGAAGGATCTTATCAACATAATAAGATTGACTTAGCACCAAACCAGTTTGGGTTCTAATGATCTTTACTCCAAGAATCACATCAGCTAGACCCATATCGTTTCATGTCAAATCTCGCTTTCAACATGAAGACAACCACAAGGTCTTCAATGGTTATCTCCTTTCGCTTGTGCTTAAGGTAATTCTTGAAGTCCACCCAACTAGGAGGCAACTTTACAAGAATTGTTGTCACTTAGAATGTTTCACTAAGATTCATTCCTTCAGACAAAATGTCACTAAGAATAATCTGCAATTCTTGAACTTGACTCATAATAGTCTTTGAATCAATCATTTTATAGTCCAAAAGTCTAGCCACAACATACTTTTTAGTACCCGTATCCTCGGTCTTGTATTTGCGTTCCAATGACTCCCATAATTCTTTGGCAGTTGGAACCTTGAGATACACGTTATACAATGCATCCGACAAGCCGTTCAATACATAGTTGCGACATAGGTACTCAGAATGTTTCCATGCATCAACAGCACTCACAGATTGACATCAGATGTCCCTTCTGCGAGAACAGGAGGGGACTCAATCAGAAACCTCGCAAGGTTTAGAGTCGTCAGATAGAACAACATCTTTAGTTGCCATCTCTTAAAATTTAAACCAGTAAATTTCTCTGGTTTTTCAGCATGGTTAGCAACCACTTGAGCTGCTTGGGTACCAATTAATGGTCCCATGTTAGTGGATGTGGATCCAACAGTGGTTGATGTGTTTGCTTGAACAGTAGTCATTTCTGAAACAAGAGTACAAAAATAATCAGTTTATGGTAGAAACGATTTGGTTACAAAAAACCAATGCAAACTACAAACGTTTTGCAATAAACAAAAGAAACACTTTATAAAAATAAAAAAAAAACAAAATAGTGAATGGGTTTTAAAATCTGTTTTAAGCTTGTAGGGAAACCGTTCACAATAAAACCTAAAATAACAATTTTATTAATCAAATTCTGAATACATGATATATACTAAATTGAGATAGACAGAATGGAAATACATAAAAAAACTAAACTGAGAAATACATTACAAAGAAACAAAGAAATAAAAACGATGGTGACCGAGGCACGTGAAGATGACGCTTCCCTTAAAACAGATTTCGGGCCACCCAGGTGAACCCGTCTGTTTCCCAGGGTACAACAGCCTAAGCAGATTGTACTGCCAGGATTAGCCTAGCACCTGAAAAGATACCTGAAACAAGAGTGTGTAGAGTATCAAAGTTAGGAAATTCGTTTGAGGCGTGTGTTGTATGAACCATACGATTTTTCAGTGTATCTCCAAAACAAAGCACAAAGCTTTGTATATCTACTGAATAGAATTTGAAATGATAAGTCTCTATTGAATACACAATTCAATAAGATTAATTCTCAAATTCAATGGCATAATGAATTCTATGACTTAATCATTATAGGTAAGAACTTGAACAGTCTCTAGCTGACAACACCAAGCCAAGACACATAAAAAAAATACTATAGGCGGCTCCAAGCGGCGATGCGAGTGTGCGAAGTGCAAAGTGCGCCATCAAAGCGCCACATTGCGCCCATCGCCCTCTTCCCGGTCTCGGGCACGTGTCGGGTACCTCGCACCCTCCTGGCTGCCACTGGGTGTGACTTGTCACATAGGAATACATTCGTGTAGAAAATTATAGATATAAATCAACAAAAGATTTATCTCTCCACCAATGTAGGATAAACACAACTTCCCACACATTAAAGTTTCAACATACAATTAAAGCTTATGATCTCTCATTCATTTTGCTTTAATCACTACATTATTTAATTATCATAATTTTCAACAAAATTTACATGCGCTTCGCCGCCACAGGAAATCAGTTTTGGATCAAAGCAGTAATTTTTATAGAACTGGCTGTGAGGGTTGATTACAAAAATGTGTTTGCTACATACAAAGGACCGCCCATGTTTTTTGTATAACCTATCATAGAGTGTATTTACAAATAGTAGTGCATTACCTTCTGTGCCTCTACACAACAGTTGTAAATAAATTGATACCAATGTTGGATAATTACAGAATCGTCGGCCTCTACATAGCAGTCGTATTTAACAATACAGAGATTAACCTTATAAAACTTTGCATCAAAAAATACCCTTTTACAAATTTAACCAAAAATCTTTGAGATTTTTTGAATTAACTGGCAAGCATAAAGCATTGAACCTAAAATCACCAGCTAGTTCCATCAGCAGTGAATACTGCAAAACAAACACAATCCAATATAATCCGTAAGTAAAGAAAACTCATGAAGAGATGGATATCGAAAAACTTGGAAAAGAAGTGAGAAAGATGAAGCAATGATAATGGTAATCAAAACATGCAGGAGTAACTTGAAGGTCGAAGAAGGGAAACAAAGGGACATGCGGCAATGAAAAACGGCAAACAGCCACAAAGCAAGCAGGTTTTTAAAAGCCCCTAAATTGAAGAAGCCCAAATGAAGATAGTAGGAGGCAAGAGAAGAAACATTTCAATAGCTTGCCACTGTTCATCAAGCCTCGTTGATCATATATATATAAAAATATAAGAAAGATACCATGTACAAAAGTTTATAATGTACTTACCAAAGATGCCTAGTGGTTTAACTATGATGAGGCAGCAGGTACCATATTCACCCATCAAGTTTCAGGACTAGCATGTTGTTTATTAATAGAGGTAAGTAATGGTAATTTTAAATAAAATGTTAGATTTTATATAATAATCAAATAGAGCAAAACACGGAACCCACCTATGTCTTAAGAGTCCTAAGCTTGTAACTCTTCTTATTACATGTATACCCCAGACCATGAAATCATCATATAGAATTTTCAAGGAATAAATCACGACATCTTGACAAAGATTCAAATAAAAAGAGAACACATTCTTAATAGAACAATCACGTGTTACGTTCTCTGATTAGTCGAAATTGGGTTGTCTTCTATAAATGTATCCTTCTCTACTGGATCAAAATTCGGGTAGTTCTGAGTTATCTCAACTTTCTCTACTGTGTGAAGTTCTGGTATTATTTTTCTAATGACTGGTCCATCAATCAATGTTTTTTTAATCCAATTTAGTAACCTGTAGGCTTTATAGTAAAGCTAATTAACTGCTGGAAATAAATTACTTTACTTGTTGAAGAAAGTAACAATTCAGTTGGTCAAATAAAGTCAAATTACTGAAGAGTAGATCCAACGTCTAATGGAATAAAGTCAAACTACTGATGAGTAGTTCCAACATCTAATGGAGTAATAACATCTGATGTTAGACAACCATTGTTAGATAACCACTGACGAGTTTGATAACAACTACTACTAGTGTATCATCAGTGGTTAGGCGTACAAGGACTGAAACTTATTTTCTTATAAGTTCAGGGGGCTTTTATGTCGTTTGATTAAAAGTCGTTAGTCGTTGTAACAGATTTTAGTTGGATTAGTAGTTATAAATAAGGGGTACTAGGGCTTGTTAGATAAGTTTTGATTTCGTGTCTTTTCTATAAAACATTTCAATTCTTGTATTCGTTTCTGATCGTTCAATAAAATCGTGGTAGTTTGTGATCAATTGTTTATATTTCACGGTGTTTTTACAAGAATTGGTATCAGAGCCAGGTTAGCACGATTATGTGAAATTCTTTGATTGATTCCGCAATAGTTGATTACAATGGTGTCGACCAAGTTTGAATTAGAGAAATTTGATGGGAATAACGAATTTAGTCTATGGTGTGTGAAGATGAGGACTCTGTTAGTGCATCATGGGGTTAGTGATGCTCTGTTGGGCAAAGCTAATCTCCCTGCTGCATTGACAGAAAAAGAGAAGAAGGATATTCTTGAAAAAGCAGATCGCGCTATCATCTTAAGCCTGGGTGATAGAGTTTTGAGAGAAGTTTCTGAAGAAACAAGTGCAGCCGATATTTGGGCCAAGTTGGAGCCATTGTATATGACTAAATTGTTGGTAGATAGGTTGTATTGGAAGAAACGGTTGTTTACCTTTCAGATGAATACAAGTAAGTCTTAGAAGATCATACACATGAGTTTAATAAACTTATCTTGGATCTTGAAATATTGAAGTTGAATTGGAAGATGAGGATCAGGTCATAATATTTCTCACATCATTGCCTTCTTCGTATGAGCATTTTGTGGATACCCTCATGTATGGTAGGGAGACTTTGACGATGGAAGAAGTCTTAGCTGCCTTAAACTCAAAAGAGTTGAAAAAGAGGTCTGATGTGAAAAAGAAGGTGGAGATGGATTGTTTGTGAAGGGAAGACCTGAAAGAGAAATAATAGTTTCAAGAACAAGAATAGATCTAAGTCGAAGTTCAAAAGAAGGTGTTTCTTGTGTAATTCAGAGAAACATTTGAAGAAAGATTGCCCGATATTAAAGAAGAGGAAAACTGAGTCAAATGTCAGTTTTAAGGGTCAGTCCAGTCACGTGGCTTAAGAGGATATATCAGAAGGTTATGAGAGTTCTGATATTCTGTATGTGACAAGCACAGATGATAAAAAGACGCCTGTGATGGATTCTGGTTTTTCATTCCATATGATTCTGTCAGGGAGTTCTTTAAGAATCTCAAGACGCAAATCTTGCATCTGTAAAGTTAGGTGATGACAGGCCTTGTAAAGTTGTTGGAATTGGTACAATAATGGTCAAGATGAACAATGGGCAAGAAGTGGACATAAAGAATGTGAGGTATGTTCCAAATCTGAAAAGAAGTTTGTGGTCACTTGGAACATTTGAGAAGGAAGGTTGTCATGCGAGTATAAGAGATGGAAAAGCAAAAGTGATTAGAGGGTCCATGGTGATACTGTCAGGAACAAGAAGTGGGATACCTACTTGTTGGATAAAAAATCAGGGTGGCAAATACAGTTCCTGTTGCTCTGGAAGAATGTAATTCTACTACTCCTTTATGGCACAAAGGGTTGGTCACATAAGTAGTCAAGGGCTTGTTGAACTCAATAGACAACAAGTCATTGATGAGTTAAACAATAGTGACTATGATATAAGATTTTGTGAAAGTTGTGTAATGGGAAAGCATAAAAGGGTAAAGTTTTCAAAGGGCAAATACACAACCAGGGGCATATTAGATTATGTGCACTTTGACTTGTGGGGTCCTGCTAAGAATGAATCTTTGGGGGGTACGAGATATTATATGTCCATAGTGGATGATTACTCAAGAAGAGTATGGAAATATATTATCATGCATAAGAATCATTCCTTTGGAAAGTTTAAAGAATGGTGAGTTTTGGATGAAAATCAAACTTGTAAAAAGATAAAGAAACTAAAAACAAACAATGGTTTGGAATTTTGTAGTAATGAATTTAATCAGTTTTGCAAGTCTTATGGAATAGACAGGCACTTGACTATTCCTGGTACACACAACAAAATGGTCTAGTTGAAAGAATGAATAGAACCATTTGTGAAAGGTTGAGGTGTATGTTAAATCATGCTGGTATGCCTATGAGGTTTTGGGCAGACGCTGCAACTACTGCAGTGTATTTGATAAACAGATCTCCATTAACATCATTGTCTATGAAACACCTATGGAGGTGTGGACTGGGGAGAAACAAGATTATAGTGATCTGAAGGTGTTTGGGTCTCTGGTTTATGCTCATATAAGTCAGGGAAAGATTAATCCCAGGGCAATAAAATGTGTAGGCTTAGGCTATATAGATGGGGTGAAGGGATATAGATTGTGGGGAATGGATGGTAATAGTCCAAGGGTCTTCAAAAGTAGAAATGTAAAGTTCAAAGAAGACATAGTGTACAAAGACTTGACAACAATTTAAAGTATGAGAATGAAGACTTTGATGAAAG
Source organism: Scalesia atractyloides (assembly GCA_947069175.1). Classification (NCBI taxonomy): domain Eukaryota; kingdom Viridiplantae; phylum Streptophyta; class Magnoliopsida; order Asterales; family Asteraceae; genus Scalesia; species Scalesia atractyloides. The sequence goes on along the minus strand of CAMTDV010000029.1, from coordinate 21,451,830 downwards.
CAAAGAGGTTCAAATTGAGGTGGAGCCTGTTGAAGATATACAAGAAGAAGTCACTGCTGGGGGTACTTCTAGTAATAACCACAATAGTCCTGATCCGAGTATTGCGAACAAGAAGGCATATTAAAACACCTTTGGGGTAAGAGATCATGAAGATGATATTTCAGCTGTGGCCTTCATGGTAGCTGAGTTTGAAAGCATATATCAACCACTTACCTATGAAGAAGCAACAAGTTCTAGTCATAAGGAAGAGTGGTGTACAGCCATGAATGAGGAGATGGAATCACTGTATAAGAATGATACTTGGGAATTGACAGATAAGCCTCATGATAAGAAATTGGTATCTTGCAAGTGGATCTATAAACTGAAAGAAGGTGAAGGTCCAAGGTTTAAAGCAAGATTGGTGGCCAAAGGATTCAAACAGAAGGCTGGTGTTGACTACAATGAGATCTTTTCTCCAGTAGTCAAACACACTTATATTAGAATCATTATATCATTGGTTGCAACATTAGATCTGGAATTGGAACAAATGGATGTGAAAACTGCTCTTTTAATGGTAATTTGGAGGAGCAGATTTACATGTCACAACCAAAGTGATATGAGGTAGAAGGCCAAGAAGATAAAGCTTGTTTGTTAAGAGGTCTTTGTATAGACTCAAACAATCTCCTAGACAATGGTATATGAGGTTTGATGAGTACATAGTGGGTGGTGGTTTCAACAGAAGTCCTTATGATAGTTGTGTGTATCATAGGGAATATGACAGGGGTAAGTTTGTCTAATTGCTCCTGTATGTGGATGATATGCTGATAGCTTGTGAAGATAAAAGTCAAATAGAAGAAACCAAGCAGTTGATGATGAATGAATTTGATATGAAGGATTTGGGGGAAGCAAGAAAGATGTTGGGTATGGAAATTCATAGAATGAGGTCAGAAAAAGTGTTGTCACTGTCTCAATCTTCTTATATTGAGAAAGTGTTGGAAAGCTATGGAATGGGAGAGTGTAAGCCTGTTACAACTCCTCTTGCATGCTAATTTTAATTTGTCCAAGAAAGATAGTCCTCAAATAGATGAGGAGGAAAAGTACATGAGAAAGGTTCCATATGCTAACACTGTTGGAAGTCTTATGTACATCATGGTTTGTACAAGACCTAATATTGCATATGTTGTTAGTGTTGTGAGTAGATACATGGCAAATCCTAGTAAGAATCATTGGGCAGCTGTAAAGTGGATTCTTATGTATTTGGCTGGTACAAGAAAGCTTGGTTTAAAGTTTGAAGACAAACCTGAGAATAATGGTAATATGGTTAGAGGTTATGTTGATTCTGATTATTCCAAGGACAAAGATAATGGCAGGTCCATAACTGGTTATGCATTCTCTTTGCCAGGGAATGTGGTCAGTTGGAAGTCTCAGTTGCAGCATGTTGTTACGCTATCCAAAACTGAGGTTGAATTCATAGCTTTAACATAAGGGGTAAAAGAATCTTTATGATTAAAGGGTATAGTTACTGATCTGGGGATTAGATTGGATAGTGTGGAGGTGAACTGTGATAATGCAGATGTTGTTCAGTTGTCAAAGAACAATGTTTTTCACGAAAGGACCAAACACATCAATGTGAAGATGTTTTGGATCAGGGATGTGATAACTTCTAAGGAAGTTCAGGTCAAGTGGGTTGGAATAGATGTTAATCCTGCTAGATGTGCTGACCAAGGCTTTGCCAGGTGCAAAGTTTATATTTTGTGTTGATTCATTAAGTTTGGGTTAAACTGAATTATGACTTAGGTGGAGTTTGTTGAAAAAAGTAATAATTCAGTTAGTCAAATAAAGTCAAACTACTGATGAGTAGATCCAACATCTGATGGAATAAAGTCAAACTACTGATGAGTAGTTCTAATGTCTGATGGAGTAATAACATCTGGGTTGTTAGAAACCACTGATGAGTTTGAGAATAACTATTGTTGGTGTATCATCAGTGGTTAGTGAATCAGTGGTTTTACTAACAACTACTGTTGGTATTTCATTAGTGGTTATCATTAGTGGTTAGTGAATTAGTTGTTAGGCGTACAAGGACTGATACTTTTTTTCTTATATGTTCAGGGGGCTTTTATGTCAAGTTTGATTAAAAGTCGTTAGTCATTGTAACAGATATTAGTTGGATCAGTAGTTATAATAAGGGGTTCTAGGGCTTGTTAGATAAGTTTTGATTTTGTTTCTTTTCTGTAAAACATTTCAATTCTTGTATTCGTTTCTAATCGTTCAATAAAATCGTCGGTAGGTTGTGATCAATTCCTTATATTACATGGTGTTTTACAACATTACTGAATGCATTGGCTTAGGTAAGAATCATAATGATACCTACTACTTGACACCTGCTTGTTCTCAAGCCCATTTCTTTTCCTTTTGACCCACAACCAGCTAAGTAATTAGCCAGCAACTCCAAAGAATTGAATCGTGCCATATTATGTTGTAATTGCATGCAAATTAACTTTTTATCCAATAAGGAATCACTTTTTTTCTCCTTTAAGGATCTGAAGCATGACTCCAGAACGTGTAAAGTTCCATAATCAGTATCAATTTAGTGTTTAAGTGTGTTAAAATTAAAATGATTTATGCATATGGTATAGTGATTCAATTTAGGGCATTCTTCACATCATATGTTTCATAATTAATTCAATGGTCAAAGTAAACCAATAAAATTAGCGTTTAAAAATCACTTCAATTAAACAAAAATCAGAAACCAATTTTAGCTTGCATATATTAGCAACCCTTGAAAACAACTTTCTCTGTCATGCCAAAATTCAACATAACAAACCACATACCACGTGTATTCAACTGATGGCTAATAGCATCATTTAGGTCGAAGAATGAATGAACAACTGATGGTATATCACCATGCGCAAGGATGTCGGAAACAGTTGCGTCCACAGTTGCGTGAACAAACTTAACTCCGGGGCTATTTTCAGGGTCTATGTAGATGACATATGAAGGTGGGTTTTCTTCTTTTCGCGTGGCTAAGCGCGCAGCAAGAGGGTAGAAATGATTGAGTGGCTTTTGTGTGGAAGTAACAACAGTGGTTTCAATGGCTTTTGTGCTACCACAAGGTTATCCTCTAGGATCTCATCTTCCAGAGGTGCTTTTTTATGAATTGTGGTTTTGGTGGGCTTTTTAGATTTGGATGGTTTCTTTTTGGATTTTTCTGGTGTGGGTTTCACAACACCGGTAGTGGTGTCATGAACACCCGAAGTAGTAGGCTCAGCAACAGAGGTTGAGCTTGTTATGTGGACTCATCCAAAATTTTCTCATCTCCCTTTTGTTTTAGAAACCTTTGACTCCATTTTTTTATTCTAGTAAAAGTTTCACTTGTAAGACTCTTCATCTAAAAAACGCCTTGTTTAAATTCTTTTTTCTAGAAGTTATTTTGTAGATAATAGCTCAAAAGTCTATTATACAAAAGAAAAACTTTAATTTTTGATATTTTATTATAGTTTACACCAAGTCCATAAACAACACCTAGGATAGATAGAAATCAGATTTTGTCAAAATAGCATATCCTAGAAATTGAATATTTTATGGAATCTCATTAAATGAGGTGGTCTTTGCTAAAAGGCAACTAAGTAAGGTGTGGAAAAAATATCTCATTTCAGCAAGAAAGTTTGGTTTAAAAATGGTAACCCCCGATAACTGACACTCATACCCACATTCTATGAACTCAACATGTAATTCCTGCTTGCGAAAGGAAGTTTTACCTTCTAGGTCATTTAGACCAATAGTTGTGGAAATTGAGGACGTGGAAATTTGGACGGGGGTTTCTCCGACCTTGGAAATGATAGCATATGGCTTCTTCTTTTGAGATTCAACTTTAGCATTTGCCCAGAACTATCAGAGTGTATCCACATAGATTGGTGGGTTTCAATCATAATGTCTTTGTATTTTGATGATGTGAGAACATCAATTATTGAATTGAACGAAGTATTAGTGTTGGTTTTCTCGAAAGTGGGGAGGTAGTTGTGTGGGAGTTTGATGTTTAGAGTTATGATCGAAGATGGAAGTGAGGAGCACTAAAGAAGATGAGAGTAATGAAAACCGCTGTAAAGAATTTTGAATTCGAGACGGCAAGTAAAAACTCTGTTTGGATAGAACAGTGATATATAAAGGGAAAAGTGAATGCTGACGTGGCAGCGGTTTCAAAGATCTGATGGCTAATCATCTGTCCACGTCTAACCTCTGATGGATAATGGATGACAGTTGTTAGCGAAACCGCTGCTGAGAACCAGCAATCGTTGAGAACAATGGTCATCAACGGTGGTGATTTTACTCTATCTGAGGATAGATATCAGTGGATAAGACAAAATAGTGTTTTAGCCCAAACAATGGATGAGAACAGTGGATAGGATAAAAGAGCTTACATTTAGCAGTGGATAGATACTTAAGCCAAACAGAAGTTTAGAAATAGTGGTTTAAAACAGACTTTTAGGATTTTTGAAATTTTCAATTTAGCTATTTTTAAGGATGGACTTTTTTATTTTCTAAAAACATTTTAATGCTTTTTATTCATGGAAAACAAAAATTTTGCTTTTAATCCATGTTTAGCATTCCAATCCTAGAGATTAGACTTTTAAAGGTAGATATATCTAATGCTTTGGTTAAAACATCTGCCTGTTGATCTTTAGTTGGAACATGATGCAGAGAAATCAAACCTTTTTCATAGCAATCACTCACAAAATGATGTCTGATCAATGTGCTTGGTTGTTGAATGTGAAACTGGATTTTTAATGATGTTTTCAGATGCTTGACTATCCAACATGAGAGTAGTGTTTAGAGCAGTTACACCAAAATCCAGCAATTGATTTTGAAGCCATAGGAGTTGAGCAATACAACTTGCAACAACAATATACGCAGCCTCAACTATGGATGTTGAAACTGCAACTTGCTTTTTGCTTTGCCCAGAAACTAAGTAATTGCCTAGAAATTGACAACCTTCTGAAGTTGACTTCCTTGTGGTATGGCATCTAGCAAAATCATCTATCTGAGTAACCTGAAAGCTCAATATTTCCATTAGCAGGATACCAGATACCAAGTGTGGGAGCACCTTTTATGTATCTGAATATCTTTTCACAGCAATAAGACTTGACTTCCTAGGTGCTGACTGGGATCTGGCACAGACACATGTAGCAAACATGATATCTGACCTAGATGCAGTTAGGTACAGTAAAGCCCAAATCATGCTTCTATAAAGTGTGTGATCAACCAAGTCATCTTTGTCATCAGTAGTGACCAGCTTAAATGTAGCCATGGGTGTACTACCTGGTTTACAATCATTCATATCAAATTTGGTAAGTAGTTCTTTGACATACTTACTTTGATGAATGAAAGTATCATTTTGCAATTGCTTAACTTGAAGACCAAGAAAGCATTGGAGTTCACCCATAACACTCATTTCAAAATCTGTTGTCATGAGTTCTCTAAACTCTTCACACATACCATTGCATGTGGATCCAAAAATGATGTCATCCACATAAATTTGGACAAGCATAAGATCTTTTCTTCTCCATTTTAAAAACAAAGTTTTATCAATTTTACCTCTTGTAAAGCCTATGGATAAGAGAAAGGTGGAAAGAGTTTCATACCAGGCTCTAGGTGCTTGTTTCAAGCCATATAAAGCTTTGTTTAACTTGTAAAGATGATCTGGATAAAAAGTATCTTCAAAACAGGGGGTTGGCATACATATACTTCTTCCTTGATCTTGCCATATATGAATGCACATTTGATATCCATTTGATACACCTTGATGTGGTTGGCAGCAAATGCTAAAAACAGTCTGATGGCCTCCAGTCTTGTAATAAAAGAAAAAGTTTCATCATAATCAATGCCTTCTTCTTGTATATAGCCTTGAACCACAAGCCTAGCTTTATTTTTTACAACAATGCCCCTTTCATCTGTTTTGTTCTTGAAGACCCATTTTGTGCCTATGGGACATACATCCTGAGGCAATGGTACAAGTTCCCATACTTGTTGTCTTTTGAACTGTAGGAGCTCTTCTTGCATGGCCTCTACCCAACTGTTGTCTTTTAGTGCCTCTTGGTACTTGACAGGTTGTGTGAGTGATAGAAAACCAGTAAAATGAAAAATGTTTTGGGATTGACTTCTTGTGAGAACCCCTTCATTGATGTTGCCAATGATTTGGTCAACTGGATGGGTTTTAAGGTAGATTAGATCTCCTTTATATGGAATGATGACATTTTGAGGTGAAGGTTGCATATGAGAATTATCTGAGCTAACATCTGTTGGTAATTTTGAAGAGCCAACATTTGTTTGGAATGGAAGTGGAGGTAATGGGGGTAAAGATAGGTTAACTTTTGTTCACATAAAATGGACCTTTGTCAATAGAGGTTTGATCAGATGAGCTGGTAGAGGTTTGGGGATCAACAACTATTGATCTAGCAGTGGCAGAGTTTTCACAGTTGTTAGTAACATCTGTTTCTCTGGTGGATGAAATGACTTTGTATTGTGGAATCACAATATCATATCCATAATCTTGATGTGAAGATTGTGGTGTACCTACATTGTTACTCTTGATAGACACATTCTTCAATTTAAATTTATATAAATTAAATAGTTCAACAGGATTTGCTGGGATTTTTAATGAAGAAAGTTCATTGAACTTTACATTCAAGGTTGAGTATCCTAGAAAATAACCACAATCTACTTTGGCTGTAAGTTTTGAAACTGAATCTTTTAAATTTAAAATGAAATATGGGCAGCCAAAGATTTTTAAATATGAGATCAGAGGTTTAATTTTGTATAGAATTTCATAGGCAGTCTTTTGATGCCTAGGGTTAATCAAAACCCTGTTCTATACATGGCAAGCAGTGTTTATAGCCTCTGCCCAAAAAGACAAGGGTAAACCTGAGTCTGTAAGCATTGTTCTAGCAGCTTCGATCAAAGTTCTATTTTTCCTTTAAAGGCCCCCCTTTTGTTTTAGTGTCATTGGGATGCTGTATTGCCTAACAATCCCTTTTGACAACAGAAATCATCCAGCTCCTTATTTTTAAACTCTGTTCCATTGTCACTCCTCAAGACTTTTACTGGCAGGTCAAATTGCTTTTCAACTTGTTTTACAAAATTTTGCAAAATACATGCAGTCTCATCTTTGGAGTGCATGAAGCAGGTCTATGTAAACCTTGAAAAATCATCAACTATGACAAGACAGTATCTCTTCTTTTTAAGACTCATGATTTTTATAGGGCCAAACAAATCCATATGTAGTAATTGCAGACACTGACTTGTTTTGGACTCTTCAATTGATTTGTATGAACTTTTATGTTGTTTACCTTTTAAACAGGAAACACAATGTTCATCATAGGTGAATTGTTTTGATGGAAGACCTCTTACAAGACCTTGTTTGGAGAGTGTAGTGATAGTTTTAAGATTTGTGGGACCAAGTCTTCTATGCCATAGTTCTGTCTTTTTGTTAGAAGCAACTGAGAACAGACATGCATTAGACATTGGATTATCTTTCAACGTATCAACTACATACACATTGCCACTCCTGTGAGCAACAAGCTGTGCTTTGCTCTCACCTATGATTTAACCAATATTTTGAACACTTCTAGCCTAACAATCTGACAAGTTTTCTTAGTGAAGAATGACCTATAGCCTTTGTCACTCATTTAAGATACAATAAGAAGATTAAATTTCAGATTGTCAATAAGATTGACATGTTTAAACTTGATCTTCCCAGTCTGGACAGTCACTGACCCTAACACCTTTCATTTTGGATTGTTAACAAAGGATATATCACCCCCTCCATGTGCCATGAAATCTTTGAGTAGGGCTCTACATCATGTCATGTGCCTAGAGCCTCCACTATCTGCATACCATAAACTATCAAGGCAAGTGGAAGCTCCCTTAGCATCAACCATCATGGCATAGTCACATTCTCCTTCACTAACATTGGTTTCCCATGGGTCTGACACTGAGATCACAGTTTCTTCACAAACTTTCTCTTCGGAAACATCTGCCACAACATTTTCACAAACATCATTAGAATTTAACACTACCTCCTCAGACTCATCCCCTTCAAGTATTGTGTCTAGTGCCATGAAACAAAAATCATCATGTTTCTTTTCAGTATTAGCAACTAGAGCAAAATTCTTATCAGTCAGTTCCTTAGGTAAGCTAATCCAATCAACAAAACCTTGTGTATAGAAGCTCTGTTGACTGGTCTTTTTAGAAGCAGATGTTTGTGTAATTTTATGGTGCAAGTTGCACTTGAACCTGAGGACTTGGGCCTTGATCATAAGGTATCTGGGGAACAGTGGTTTGGACATATTGAACTGGAACAGTGGTTACAGGGTGTGCAAAATCAGCAGTATTTTGCATATGAGGAGCAGGTGTATATTGGGAATAATGGACAATATTTTTTGTGTTTTGAGGTCTAGGACTTGGGTGTGTGATAATTGGACCATTTGTTTGACTCCTACACTCCATAGCAAAGTGACCTAACCTGTTACACTTATAGCATTTAATCTTTGACTTATCCAACCCAACTTTTAACCCTCCATGCAACTCTGGGAATTTTATACCAGTTCTTTATAGAACTTGCTGGTCCTAACACTCAGCAATGCAAGTTGGTGTAATATGTCCATTTCTTCTAAATCAGTTGGATCAAAATGTTGAAGATCATTAAGTTCAAAGGATAAGTTATCAGAAACTTGGTTTTCCCCATTTGTTGCAAAAGCAAAGTTGGTTGAGCAAGAATAAGAGTTGAAACTCCCACCCGATGTTATGTCAATAAAATGATCATAACTCTATTCCTTGCTACTACCGGAGCGTTCTTCTTGACCAAAAAGTGTTGTACTACCAAAAGAATAATCATCAGCCACTTTACTGACTCGAGTCGCTTCTTTTTCTAGTTAATCTCTCTCTCATAAGTGAGAAAACTCATCTCTTTGAACCCAACAGTGGTAGTTACAAAGGCAATAGTGTCCCATTTTTCTGGTAGAAATCTTAGAAATAAACTATTCAAACTGTAATTTGGGTATTCGACTTTTACCAGTTTATCTCACTAATGAGACAACTAAACCTTTCAAATTGTTGAGTTAATGATTCTCCTTTCACATGACAAAATGTTTCATACTGTTGGTTCAAACTTCTCTGTTATTTTCAATAACCTCTTAAGTGCCATCAAATTGTTCTTTCAGAGCATCCCATAACTCCTTTGCACTATTGTAGTGCAACAAGCCAGCATAGATATAATTAGGAAAAATAGTTGCCACGATACTAAATGCCTTTGCATTTAGCTCAGTTTTCTGAAAATCTTGCTCAGAGTAATGTTCAGGACTCTTTGGAACTTGAACTTTTGGGTCTTTGGCACTCGGTACCATCGGAACATGTGGTCCGAAAATAACCGATTTCCAGCAAACCCGTACTATGTTGTGCAAGTATGTGACCCATCCGTCGTTGCCAGATATTGTACTCTGATTTGACAAGCATCAGAGATTTGTATATGGTGCTAGTGTTGTGTGGATCTTATGTATTTTGAGACATTCTGATTGTTTACAAATATGTTTTGTTTAAAAACTTTGAACGTAAATAAACTTTTACTCTGTTTTCAATACAAACGAACAAACGAATTAGTAGTAAGAGCTGACCAGTTTATATCAAACTGATTCTTAAATCAAATTTGAACGACCAAGCTCTGCTACCAATTGTTAGGATCTGAGTTTGATATTGATGTGATTGTTTTAGATGAAATCAATGGAAGAAGATAATATCAATGAAATAGTGCAGCGGAAATGTGTAAAACTTTGAAATCACAACAATAGAAAGATTGTTTTCATTGACATGCTTCTGTAATATTAATCACGTATGCATACAAAGTACAAACTCCCCCTCAGCCTAAGATCACTCTAATTTGTTCATACAGAATGTGTAGAAGAAGTGATAGATAGAACACTACATACAGTGTTCTATTTATAGTACATTACAAACCACTGAGCATCTTTGGCTAACATCACTATGAAAGTGACATTTAACAAACTAAACAAACTCTAAACACTGCTAAACCTAAACACTGTTACATTAGAATACAATATAGTCTGTTGATAACTACTGATAAGATAACCTTTGTTGATCTTCAGCAGACCTTTGCCATAATAGTTCTTTGGTTCTTTATCAGAGTTTGTCTCTAATAAACCTTTACTTCTAGCAGAGCTTTATCCTAGCAGATCTTGTGAACAGTTCTTTATTCCCAGCAGAGTTTAGAGTAGTAGATCCTTATTATGAAGGATCAGATGTTATAGATTGTTTTGGCTTTTCAATCATCTGTTCTTTTATACGGTTTGATAGATCCAACATCCACAACGCTCATATATGTGTTTCTGTTCCGTTGATTTTTATCTGATTTTGTATACAAAATTTGGTTTAGATTTTCAGATTGGATATCCTCCTCATCCTTGATCCTTTATTCATAAGTTTTAATCCGCCTACGATGTCATCATAGCTGATGGTCTTCAAGTGAACCACTTGTTCTATTAAATCCACCTTATGAATGAACTGCTTCAGCAATCCATCAAGGAACTTTATGACTAGTTTGTTTTCTTCTATAACCGAGCCAAGCGAGGTAGCTCAAGAGGCGTACTTGGACAACTTATTAGCAAACTCATCTATGTCACTTAGATCCTTCATCTTTAGATTTTCAAAATTTGCCATTAAAGTCTGAAGTCTTGCCTCTCTTATCCGATCTGCACCTAGATGGCAGGTGTTTAGAACATCCCATGTCTCATTTGCTATTTTGAGATTTCTAACTTGCAAAATCTACTCTCCGGATGTAGCTTAAAACATGAGAGTGATTGCAATATTCTTCTTCTTGGCATCCACATCTGTACCTAGTTCGATTTACTCCCACACCCCATGAACATTGAAAATAACCCTTATCCTTGTAGCACACAACGTGTAGTATGTTGAAGATAATATCGAACATTGAAGAGCTATAGTGTTGTTCTCCTTGACGGTAACCAACTCCTGATTACCTGGTTGCGTCATACTTGCTTGATGATAACATGCCTCCGAAATTGATGAACCACCAATTGTTGGAAATCAGACCTTTTTCAATATAATCAAACAACGGATTTAACAAGAAAAACACTTTGATCAAAATTGAAGGTACATAACCCTAAACTATAGCTCCTATATATAGGTTTACATACATAAATAGTAAATTTTCCATATATTTTCTCTCACCTCGACTCACAACCACTCAAAAACATTAACAATCATTCCTTATAATACAACTAAACTCCCTCACATATTTTTAAGGTTTTCATTGTGAATGCTCTAATAGAACCATGTTTTGAGTGGCGATGTACATTATATGTTACGACATATCTATATATATACATTACAATAAATCAAAACAAATTGAGGCCAATATCTATATCTACATATATATCTATCTCCCCTATCAATAAAAGGAAAGATGAGTATGACATCACATTGCTAATGTGGCAGCCATATAGGCTATTCAACAATGCCTTTCTTATGTCATTTTTGCATCATCAATTTTAATTTTTATCTATATAAAATAAAATACAAATTTATAGAATTAAACTTTTTATTTGAATTTCAGAATTCAAATTCAAAAGTGGGCTCAATTAAAATCTTTGGGTTTTGAATTCAGTTTCAGATCTCACCACCTCTTTTCTCTTTCTCTCTCTACTCTCTCTCCACCTGTCTCTTTTGAATTTACCAATGTTTTGAGAATCCAATTGGACATTAAATCAAACGTCTTACTGATTCACTGGTTGGATCGGTCGAACTAGTCGGACCGGATTTAATAATCGGATAACATTATAAATATATTTTAAAAATTAATAATATTTGTAAGAGAAATTTTAAGAATTTATGGGAATAGAATAATTATTTAATAATTTAATTTTCTAATATAATGATATTGGTAGTTATTACATGTATATATAAAATATGCTTTTTTATACATGTAAAAATGTTAAATAGAATTGGTTTTTCTATTTATAATTACATTTAAAAACCAATGCATTACAGCTGGACTTTTGGAAACATACATATCAGTTTTAATGTTAACTCTTCAATTTATTTCATCTGCAACTTGCATCGACAAACAACCATTTCACATTTCAGACATTTTAGCTCTTATCTCACCATCCATTCCTCTTCTCTATTTCATCAATTTGTTGCGAATCAAAGTAATATTCAGCGAATCAAAGTAATATGTTTGAATCTAAGCAACTTATAGGTTGAACCAGCTGAATCTCCGAATCGTCAAACAGCCCAAAAAGACGAACCGGGCGGTTGTTTCAGATTTTCTAAAACTTCGGTGATCGGACCGACCAGAAAGACGAATCCCGATTGGACTGTTGAACCGGCCGATCCAAACCGGTTCCCAAAACCTTGGAATTTACTTTCACACAGCAAAAATCAGCTAAAAACTTAAGAAATCACTAACACTGAAAACCTAATAACCTGCAATTGAGAGGCTTCATGTTGCTGTGGTTGCAGAAGCGGCGGTTGCTGGTGGCCGGAAGCAGAAGTCAAAATGGTGGTGTCTTCGGCGAGGAGTGGAGGAGGAGGAGGAGGAAGAACAGTCGCTGCTGTCTCCTCCGAATCCGTATAGTAATATTGTAATGGTGCGAGAGCTTCGTTGTCGCAATTGTCATGTTTGAGTATTAGGTCTATGCCGGAGCTGAAGCATCCTCTTAATATTTTTAATCTGAGTTATTTGAAACATTCAGTTTTTTGTTATTTTAAGTTGTATTACCGGAATATGGTGAATTGTTTGATGTTTTGTTATTCAGGTGTTTAGGCGTTTGTTGAATATTGGAGTTTAATTCTCTGTGTAGGAGTTTGAGACGGATTTGATTACACAGGTGTTTATTCATGTAGTTTGAGTGACATTCATATTCCATTGTTATTGGTGTGTGTATTTAGCATACATATGATGTTTAGGAAGATTTAGTGATAACCACAATACAGTCACTTGATGATAATAATTATGGTGTTTGCATTTAGCATTTAAATATTTAATTATGTGTTTTGTTTCAGTCAGCATTTAAATATTTAATTCTATATTTTGTTTTGTTATTAAGGTGTTTAGGCGTCCGTTGAATATTTGAGTTGAATTCTCTGTGTAGGAGTTTGAGACGGGTTTGATTACGCAGGTGTTTATTCATGTTGTTTGAGTGACATTCATATTCCATTGTTAACATTGTGTGTATTTAGCATACATATGATGTTTAGGAGTTTGAGTGACATCATATGATGTTTAGGAAGATTTAGTGATAATCACAATATAGCCACTTGATGATAATAATTATCGGTGTTTGCATTTAACATTTAAATATTTAATTATGTGTTTTGTTTCAGTCAGCATTTAAACATTTAATTCCGTTGTCGCCATTGTCATGGTTAAGTATTAGGTCTATGACGGAGCTGAAGCCTCCTCCTAATGTTTTAATGTGAGTTATTTGAAACATTCAGTTTTCTTATATTTTAAGCCGTGTTACTGGAGTATGTTGAATTGTTTTGGTGTTTTGTTATGTAGGTGTTTAGGCGTCTGTTGAATATTGGTGTTGAATTCTCTGTGTAGGAGTTTGAGACGGGTTTGATTACACAGGTGTTTATCTTTGAGTGACATTCATATTCCATTGTTATCGGTGTGTGTATTTAGCATACATAAGATGTTTAGGAGTTTGCGTGACATACATATGATGTTTAGGAACAGTCACTTGATGATAATAATTATCGGTGTTTGCATTTAGCATTTAATATTTAATTATATGTTTTGTTTATGTCAGCGTACAAGTGGATTATATGACTGATGTCACAATTGAGATTAGAGAAACATTGTTTCATCTCCATAAGGTGCGTAATCGTTTCAATTTGGTATTGTTTATGGTCGAATAGATCAAATGATGCATTATTTTCACACAACAAAAATCAGGTGAATAGATGAATACATCACCTGGTTTTTGTTTTGTTATGCAGGTGTATAGGCGTTTGTTGAATATTGAAGTGAGTTCTCTGTGTAGGAGTTTGAGATGGCTTTGATTATAATGAATGATACTTTGAGTGACATTCATATTCTATTGTTAAAGGTTGGTATGGTGTGCCTTGGATAAAGTGTTATTTTCTTATTACGTTTTTTTGTAAATGATGCATACGAGCTTTAGTTGAGTTTTTCTTCTTTTTTTCATATGAACAGGCCTACACAATGCACAAAACTTCACTCTCATATGAACCAGCCTATAGCGTTGCTTAAGCAGGGTAACTCAATCTTTAATCTTATACTTTTAAAGCAATTATGTCATGGAGTGTTAAGACTTAGCTACTATAACTAAAATCTATTCTTAAGTGTCTACAAATTAGGCTCGACCTTTTATGGTGTGTGAAATGTTTAAGGTGGGTTTTGATATATAAGCGACTTAAATATAGAAATCCATGTTTAAATAGGTTAATATTGTTTCATGTAAAGAGTAAATCATCTGATAAATAAGCGGTTAAAAGTCAAATTGAAGTCTTTATTGTAGTTAAACATGTTTGATTTGACTGTTTACTCACTAAATTTCAGGATGGTGTTATGACTTTTTTATGATAATTAAGCCGAAATCTATTGACCTTTTTTTGCTTATGCAAAGGTATTTGCAGATGCGCTGCTTTTGGGCATGTGCTATATTTTTAGTTTTTACAATGATTATTTCTGCAGATGCGTTGCTATAATATATATTTATTACGAGGAACATGTAAGTAGGCCAAAAGCTACTCAAAGTTGGCTTATCACTGTGAACAATTTGGTCTATATGATAGGTAAAACCTTCATTTTCATGGTTTTTAATATAACATAAGCTGTGCAGTTTTCACATTAATATTATTTGAGCATTGTTTTGGTCTTTATTTGAATGCAGGTGTCTTGGACTCAGCTGGCTGGGATAATGGTACTAAGTTTTAGTTTGGGTATATATAATTTGTGTTTTTCTTACATATAAGATTGATAACAAGAAATAATGAATAGTTACTATACTAAACCAAATTGTATGTTCTTGATTCTTGATCAGGCACTAGCGCATGATTCTAGTAGTGTACATAGAGCATGATTCTAAGGTTTGTTATTTTCACATACACATACTCGCTTCTACTATTGATCTGTACATATAATGGAATTTATATGATTTTTCTACTATTGATCTGTATATAAAATGGAATTTAGATGATTCAAAACCACATAATTTCTATAGGCTGCTTTTATAAAGACAAAGAAAGGATTCATACCACTTGCAATGGAGATCAATTGTTCTTTAGTTCATGTTTTGGTGTTTGGCCATGTATCAATTATCTTTTTATGATCTTATAGTTGTGATTAAGTATCATGTTTTGACCAGGTACCAATTCACACCAATTTGAATGTGTTGATTTATCACTATTTTCGTTAGATTTAAGTCAAGAGTTTTCTTGAAAAGATGATTTGTATGTTGAATCTGAAAAATTTCAAGAGGTTATTAAGTTAAAATGTTGATTTAGGGGAAGTCACACGTTATATATGTACGTATTCATGTATTTGTGATTGATAGTGCTGATTTTAACTATGGGTTATCGAACTTATGAAATATGCACGTTATTTGCGATTGTATTACCGTGTTTTTCACATTTTGAATCTGAATGTGTTGATTTGTTAATGTTTTGCTAGATTTAAGGCCTGAGTTTCATTGAAGAGGTGTGATTCATATGCTGGGCAAAAAATAAGATAATTTTAGCTTTGAACGTTGATTTCGGGTAAATTGCACGTTACATATGTGTGTACTCATGTATTTGTGAAAATTTGAGTTCGAGTTTGAATTTATTGATTTGTGATTAATATTATTAATTTTAAGGTCTAAGTTTGCTTAAGGAATTGAGATATTTAATAGATGGAATGTTTGAAATCAATAGGTTATTTGTGTATGCCATACTTTGTTTGTTAATTGATCACTGATAATTAAAGGGTATTTTATTCATTTGATAAGTCATATTAGGAATTAAAGGGTAAAGTTGTCATTTCGCCAATTGATCACTAATAAAAAGATCTACAAAAAACAAAGTCCGAATTTTCTTCATTCGATATTAAATAGAATTACAAAATTCTGATTTTGAAAATATTAAACATTACACACTAAAATTAACACTTCCTAGGATATCTATGGCTCTCGCCTTCTTCCATGCAATTTCATTTTTTCTTTTAATTTCTAGATCAGCATGCATATCACAAGTATTCTGATCCTGTTTTAGCAGCTGTGTGATAAATTCTTCTGCTCGATCTTTGAACTCTAATGGAGTTTGAATGGACAACTTCATCCAGCAGTGCAATGCTACTCAAGGTTTGCTTATAATAATTGTCACTCACGATAAAAACTTTTTGGTTGAGTTCTTCATCTGTTCTCTGTTCTTGGAGTGACTATCTTTTAAAATTCCATTTTAACAACGTTAGTATCTACCCAGTGGTAGAAAGTTCTGTTTGCCATTTAGAAAGAGTTGGGTGTTTTTGGATGGGTTGTTTTTGGATGAACAGTTTTTTAAAAGTGAATTGTTGATGTTTTCAGTTAAACTAATCATGAGCCTTTATAGTGTTTACAATGTGTGATATGGTAAATGAAGAGATGATTCCTAATTATGATAACCTATTTTTGAAGGTTTAAATTTTATCCTTTGGGTTTCTAGATATTTAATTTTACTTGTTTCCCATGATAACTCATTTTTGAAAGGTTTTGCATTAAATGCACATGGTTTTTGAATATAATTGTACATGTTTATATTAAATGTACACGTTTTTCCCTCATAAATTATTAAATGCACATGGTTTTTAAATATAAATTTATTTAATGTTTGCATTTAAATCTGACATTTGGGCTGTTAGATATTTAATAGATATTTCACTATTTAATACTATTTACAATTCAAATGTTTTTCATCATACACCGATTCATTTAGTTTACTAGTTCAGTGATAACATAAAATGGCATCATATACTTCTGCACAATCTGACGATTTAAGGCAACGCTTTATTAAACAAATTGAAGAGCAAGTCTATGCTGATAGGGCTACTCTTCAAGAGTTTAAGAGGTGTTTTGACTGATTGCAACTTGGTCTGCTCACAAGAGACCAGGTTTCTAGAAACTTGAGGGCGATGCCGACGACTTCTGTTCGTGACTTGTGTGTTGCGAGTAATAAAGAATGCGGTGATAGAGACTTGGAGTTCATGACAAAGATCAAGGATATACACCGAGAAGTTTAGTGCTCGATGGTGTTAAAGTTAAAGTTTCTTAATTCTTGCTATTAGAGATTAAATTTAAATGTCTGATGTCACACCCCAACCGATGGCGGAAACATTAGGGCGGGACAAACGACATTGCTCGAGACTTCATAACGCTAAAATATGACAAGTAATTTAAATAACAAGAGTTCATTTCATAGATTGAATAACAAGTACATTGTTTCAATGTCGAAATACAACATCATGAAAAACAAAAAACAAAAACAAAATACAATTACGACAACTTTCTAATACATTCTAGGTGAGTATCTAAGTTGTCCTACTTGATTCCATGTGTCTCATCATCAATATCAACCTGCAATACATGTTAAAGTATAATTCAACACACAAAGCATTGGCGAGCATATAAGTTTGAATAGATAGCACAGTATGAAGTTTTAAACGAATCCTTATGCATCAATGTCTATTCTCGAGGCTAACATGTATTATACGAGCATGCAAATATACTAGTCAACCCAAAGTTTTCCGCTAGCGTAAGCTAATCATAACAATGAAAAGACTGTACGTGTTTAACTTAACATGATCTCAAGCTTACGGGCGGTGCGTTACTCCTATAGGTTATACATGTTTAGGGAGGCTTGATCAAAGTTAATGACTAAGTATGAGCAATTCGAATATAAGCATGTGTGATTTCAATTTTAGGACAAAGAGCATGTATAAAGATTGTTTTGTGATTTTAAGCATAATATGATTGTGTAATTTTGATAAGGAACATGTATTACACCCAAAAGTGATAAAAGGTAAATGGGTCGAGTATCCTCACGGTTTTGCAAAGCTTCCTTAGTAAAGCACGAACTGTTGAATGGAGGGTAGGACACCGAGGTTACCCTACACGAGGGAACATAATTGTATGAGTGTTCTGAGTTGGATTCGGATTCGGATAGAAATGCAGAAAATTAAATACGGAAAAATGTCACTTCGTACGAGATGACCACTTCGTGCGAAGTGACAGTCCACTTCGCGCGAAGTGACTGATCACTTTGTGCGAGGGGTCTGTTTCTGTAACGTTTTAGCTCATTTTGCACCTGTTTCGATGCTGATTTTTTTCAACAGGGTATTGGCAATGAGGCAGAATAGTCTAGGACTATAATACTTAATCAGAAAGTGATTAAGATTCTGTTCCGACTAGTTCATTAAGAAAATATGAAAATTATGTACAGTTTATATAGATATTCAAGTTGGTCATAGAGGTCAAGAATGGAGATGTCAAATCTCGTTATATGACTCACCAAAGCACAAGGTTGTAATAACCTGGTTGGTCATGAATGTACAGAAAGTAAAATGCAAAAAATGTTCAAGTGAGGTGTGGAACTTAATTCGGTAGCCAAAGCTCCCAACGTTCTCACTAGCTAGAACACTAATCCAATCCTATGAGGATAATGAACTAGGTTAGCTTATAACACTGCTACAAAAGAAAAAGAAGTAAAAGAAGAATAAAAGTTATGAAATTGCAAAGTGTTAGTGAGTTAAACTCACTTTAGAAGAATCTGAGATAATTCTGCTGAAAATAAGGAAATTTGAGAGTGAGAGTGAATGGAAGGTTGGATGTGGTGAAGTGTGTCTGTGCTTATAGGAAAAACAGCTGCCAGCTCCGCTTTGTACAAAGGGGGTCAGTTGAGGCTGATTTTACGTGTTTTAGCCGATTTAAGTATTTTAAGCATAAGAGAATGATGTATAAGTATAATTGTACGTAAAATATGGTCATTCGAGTATTCCAAGTATGAGTTTCTTGCATGAAGTCACGTATCAAAGATTGTAAGTATGAACATTTATTGAATAAAGTTCCATTATGATCAGAATCTCGGATTACAAGGATTAAGATAAAAGATACGAATATGATTACAAATTTCCAAAAATAGAATTACATTAACACTTTCTAAATAAGGAAAGTACAAAATGTGGAGCGTTACATCTGATTAGTTTTCATTTTTATATGTAATTGTTATTGTTTTAGTACTTTAAGTTTTAAACACATGTATTATGTTCTGATCAATGTGTCAAGGAATACCCAAAACGATCATCACCAGGTAAAATGAATGTAAATCGTTTGAAAAGTTTCGTCTATGATCAATGATATTGGATTTTAGTTTTCAAATATTTTTAAGATTTTTGAGATTTGAAATTGTGTTTATTAGTTGCCTGACTTCGGCTATACTCCTAATCCACAAAGTTAAGTATCAAAATTATGTACATATTTGATTTACTTTCTATACATTGTTTAGATTGACTTTTATCAACTTTTACACTAAATAAAACTGTAGATGGGAGTTCTAGTTCTGATAGGAATAATTCTGAACCGGAGCAGCAGAGAACGAGAGCAGTTGTTTCTAAAAAGGTAGCACCTTCAAGATCAGCACCCCAATCGCGCCCTGCATGGTTGCTTCTAGTTCCACCTTGGCTCCTCAAAACGTAAATTCTCTATTTTTTATAATCGGCTCATGTGTATTTTTATGCTTTAACATCTTAGAAAAGTAAACTTAAAGTCTTATACGGCTGTTGTTTTCAGGACTTCATATATGTATGTATCTATCAGTGTTGTTCTAACACTTGTAATCTTTCACAGGATTTTTCAGTAACTGAAACAAATGGATTTATATCAAAACCCAGTTTCACAGAGAAACGAAAAAAATATTGTTAGCATTAATCGGCATCGTGAGGCTGTCGGTCCGCTTACTGAAGATATAGCAGCGACACGGATTCAAACTGCATTAAGAGGTTTTAAGGTAGGTAACACTTGGTTATTATGATTGGAAAATATTATCATGTCTCACCAAATATTTGGTAAAGGTCTAAATTACACTGATGTTTGATTATTTGGTTCAGGCAAGAAAATTTTACTACAATTCGAAACGAATAGTAAGATTGCAGATGCTTATGGAAGGCGATTATGGCAAAAAGCAAACGTCGAATACGTTAAGGAATCTTCAATTGTGGAACAGGATACAAGCACAGATAAGAACTAGTAGGCTTGCTATGGTGGAAGATAGCGGGATCAAACAAAACAAGATTGAAAATCATTTGAGGCAAAATGCTATGGGCAGTGATCTCCCGGATAATGCAAATTCTGACTTTAGAAAAAAAATATACCCAGTTGACCAAAAAAGGTCAAAGGGTTTGACTTTCTCAATCTAAAAGAAATTATGTTGACTTTCCAGATATTTGTAGTGGAGGGCCATTCTAATTCCAATTAGACGCAAATGGTTCCAATTTCGCAACATATAATTGAGACTGGAGTTGGATGGAGTGATGGATTGCTGCTTGACCATGGGAAAGCCAGGCTCTAGAGCTTGAGTGGTGCCAAAAGTTACCTTAACACATGCATTTCTTATTTTTTGATCAGTAATGTTGTTATTTGAATAAGTATAGTGATTAAATTTTTTAATAAAATATGATATTTGAATATTTTAAAACCACACGCGTTTAGATATAAATTTTACTATTAGTATATTATAATAAATCAACACAAATTGAGGCCAAGTGTATTCCTTTTAGGCCTGTTGAGGCCACGTAACCTCTTAGGCTTATTTTCTTTGGTTTAGGTGTTAAAACTACACACCCACGTCACCTCTTCTTAGGCTTATTTTCTTTGGTTTAGGTGTTAAAACTAAACACGACTTTTGGATCCTTGCCTCTCAACCCTAATTTCAGTTCATCTCTGTCTCGACCATCGCTAAATCTTTCTTCTTGCCTTCCCCATCCATGTAAACTTACAAGTTCAGATCTTCGAGTGTAAGTTTATTTGAATCTATTGTAACTTTACTTTGAATCGATGGATTAGATTACTCCGTCACTCACACGGGTACGTTTCATTCATCCTTTTTTGCCCTAATTTTGTCACCGCGTTAACCATATCTGATTTGTCCTATTGCTGTTACCGAATCTGTAATGTTCGTTGATGTTTAGTCAATCGTTGTTCGTCTGTTCATACTGTAATCAATTTGGATCAAGTGAGTGTAGTGATTGCATTGTTCGATGTCATATATACTCCTTTTTTTATCTACATTGATTATTAAGATTTTATCTTTGTGGTTTGAGATTTAGAGGATTATGGTTTAGTGAGATTTTAATTCGATTCTAGACAAACGTATGCATTCATTCACTATTATTTTTTCTTTTTGTAATTATTGTAGTGATGGTGCATACTCTGCTTGAAAATTTGTATTAGTTACTGCTATGAAAGTATTCTAAAGTTTCTAGAAGGATGAACTGATATATATGCTTTTATATGTGTGATTAGTTCTAATTATGTTACTTTTCATGTAAGTGTGTTATTATAATTGTTGGTTTTGCCATATCAGTCATGGCAGGCGAATCACCAGAAGGTTCCCATGTTGGGACCCATCACTTTGATTCAAAAATGAAAGTTATAAGTTTGTCATGATGCATGTGTATGTGTGTACCTCGGAGTGTATGTGGAATTGAGTGAATCACAAGCTGAGATTAAACCGCTTCGGCTAGCTGAACAACTGAGAGAAAAAGTTGTTAAGGAGGTATTGCTTTTTCAATTTTCTTCATTCTATATGTTAGTTGTTTGTTCACTGATTAATTGAACTGTGAACCATTGGAAGAATATGAAGTCAAAGGTCTATGTTTAAAAGCGATGGATATTTTTAGTTGAAGATAGCAACGTTCAATGTGTCCATGCACCTGTTACTATAAGAAAAGTAATTTTATTTTTAGATTATGATTTGTTCATGTAAGCTTGATGATATCTGGTTACTCATTATAGTTTAATTTGAGTTTTAGAAAGTGCGATCAATTTGTTTGTTCAATTTGTTTCTTTTTTCAAATTGTATTCTGAATTGAAAATATCATTTTAGATTGATGTGAATCTCAGCTGTGGAATGGTGTTTTTGTTATAGTTAGATTAGATATTGAAGATTTAGGGATAATTTGTTTATCTAAAATGATTTTGAGGTTTTGGTAGATTGGTGACCTAAGTGTGGGAAATAAACATATTGTTAAGTGATTTAGTGTTCATGTTTAGTATGTGAGTGATTTATCCTTGGATGGTATAGAATATAGCATACGGAAGATGACATGTGATGTTTTAGGCAAATGAGTTAGAAGTTTGTTGAGGGTTTTCTACTGAATCTAAAGTGTAAAGGCCTCCAGTTTTCTCACTTTTGTGGGTTTTATATTGTATCTTGGTTGAAGAAAGCGTGAATCCCTTGGCAAGTTATCCTACACGCGTCTTCGTCTCTAGATTCCCACGTTTCTCTGCTCTGTCGTTTACCCTTTTCTTTTGTTCTTTTCTAGGTTTCATCGTCAGCTACTTTCTTCTGTGATACCCCCGCCACACAAAGAAGCTATAGAAGCGTCAATCGTCTTCGACAAAGACAACGAGGAATCAAAGCGACAATGGTTTTATCTTTCATTTAATCACAAAGAAAGGTAAGGATCTGACCTGGACCTCCTGCTGGCTCATTTGCTTCCTTTAATGGAAAACAATTTTTCATGGTAGTATATTTGTTCAGCTTCTCTAAAATTATCCACGAGAACTTTGGTTCTTTGTAGTTTGGTGGAGGTGGAATTCATATGCGGCACAACGTTACTCATGAATTGAGACAGTTGCGATGAAGGATGGCCAAAATAAGCGTTCTAGGGGTTTTTTTATGATGATATTTTCGGTTTCAAAACACTAGGTTTAGAACGATGTAGGTAGAGATGGAGTTCGTTACAATTCCATTAATATCATTTAGGGTTTTGGAATGGTGCTGATGTTTTGATTTGTGAATTCGTAGAAGAAGCAGGGTTTGATGAAAAATTGCCATTTAAGGAGAAAGATTTCATCACTGAAAAGTTTTCATTAATTTTGAGAATTCGGCTCCAGAGGTGTTCATTTTTTTAGCTACCATAATCTTTGTCATTATTATTCTAACCCAGGAGTTCTTTTAACAACTAATTTTATTTTATGTTTCAAATCACAATAGCTCCCTAATCTACAACAACCTCTAAAGCTAACAAACCACAAGCTTGAATCTTTTTTTCATTTAATTGTATAGTAAACTTGAACAATTGGTTACATGAGTTAATCTAACTTTACGCACCATTCTATGCAGCTTACCATTAGGATACCAATTTAACGCTTGTAGATCCATTAGTAAGTATTTCAACCCTTGCAATGAGATTAATCAAACAAATTTTATCAACTCTCAAACCTTTTCCTTCTTATTGTTGAATGGAGTTGAATACACGCATTCAAGATGCTTCCTCCACTGTGATATAAAGTCACATAACTTTTTGTTGAGTTTTAGACGCATGGAAATTCAGGTATTTTTTTACGTTGTAGGTTGTAGCTGTTGGTGCATAATGTCTATCGCCTATGTTTAGGATATGTCGGTTATGTAAATAAGGCTTAGAGCGTCATTTTTATATGTTTTATATATGGCTCGTACGAGTGACCTTTGTGGCTCGTATGAGTGACATCTTGTCACTCGTACAAGTAACCACTAGCACGAGCCAGCAAAACTCACTCTTTGTGCGAGCCATGTTGGCCTATAAATAGTGGAGCTTGAGTGTTTTGTCTTGAATTTGTTGGTGTGTGACTACGGCGAAGCCCTGTCCAATTGTTTACTCGTCTGTAACTTTCACGTTTATTAATATACAAAGCAAAGACGTTTAAGCAGTATACTTGATTCTTTGTTTGTCCAACTCGCTAGCAATGAACCCCGCCTCTGTTAGCTGGGTTGAATCGATCCGGTGCTCACAAGAGGAGAGCCGATCCCCTCTCAGAAGCTTTTTAAAATTTACAAGTTTTTAAAGCTGTCACTCGTACGAGTAAGTGATTCACACGAAAAACTCACTCGCAGAATCACTCTCTACCACGAGTATCCTGCTCGCACGAACCACTGATTCGCACAAGTATCTTGCTCGCGCGAACCACCTGATTTGCACGAGTAGCAGTTCATTCACACGAAGAATAATTTTAGGAGTTTTTCTTAAATTTCGTATTTTTGTCAATCTAATCAGTGTTTTTGAAAGTTTGTATTTCCGAAAAATTGTAGATAAAATGGAAGAAGAATTTTACAACGCATTTGCTGCTTCAGCTGTTACAACTACTACAACGCAAAATATGAATCTCGAAAACGAAATGGGCACAATGACAAAGCCTCGAAAGCTTATGAATCTTGAAGACTATGATAGCTGGAGTGAAAGATACATGAACTGGGTTCAATCTAATCACTTCACCTGCTGGTTTACTACTGAATCGAAATATCAAGCTCCAATTTGAGAGACTGGTCTTGAAAAAACGTTAGCTCAACTCTCATAGCTCGAAAGAGAAAAGTTCATTAATGAGAAGAAGATGATGAATATCTTGCAGCAAGCCATCAAAGAAGAATTTTACAACGCATTTGCTGCTTCAGCTGTTACAACTACTACAACGCAAAATATGAATCTCGAAAACGAAATGGGCACAATGACAAAGCCTCGAAAGCTTATGAATCTTGAAGACTATGATAGCTGGAGTGAAAGATACATGAACTGGGTTCAATCTAATCACTTCACCTGCTGGTTTACTACTGAATCGAAATATCAAGCTCCAATTTGAGAGACTGGTCTTGAAAAAACGTTAGCTCAACTCTCATAGCTCGAAAGAGAAAAGTTCATTAATAAGAAGAAGATGATGAATATCTTGCAGCAAGCCATCAAAGAAGATATCTCGTCGCTACTACATGCTCAGTCTTTATAGAATGCTTTACGGGTTAAATTCCAAGGAAGCTCGCAATTGCGAAAGGGAAAGAGAGCATTATTAAGTAAAGAATTCGATATCTTACTCTAATCAAGGGAGAGACGGTGAAAGAACGGCACAGAGTTTGGTAATTTCTCATTACCAAGATTTATTGAAAGGTTGGAAGGGCATGAGCTAGAGATGCAAAGATGGAAAAAAGCAAAGGCGCCCAGATACAACAAGATGTAAATCTATATTATAATGGTACTCCTGCAGATGCGTGGATTACACCGCGTATGTACGCCATCTCGTCCTCGATGACATTGATGCGTCTCTCAAGTGATGAATAGGTGGCATGGGATGATGTAAGAGAGGGTACTAATGGGGATGGTGGTGGTGGAGGTGATAATGAGGGTAGTGGTGGCTAAGATGATGATGATGGAGCACTCAGTGATGCTTGGATAGCAGAGAGTTGAGCATTATGCTCATGAAATCGTCGAAAGAGAATACCGAGCTGTATCTTGGTGGATGTGTGTCACACCCTCAAATTCCACATGCGGGGTTTTACCGCGAGGCGTGTGACCGACCAGGATCTAGACACTAATCATGTTGAACCAACCATTTAAATAATAAAAGTATCACTATCAACATGATTAGTGATAAGGTCTAAATTTGTTCAAAAGACAGTTTGTGTTGCAGCGGAAAACAAAGTTAAAAACCCAATCGGAAACTAAAACCACAAGTTAAATAGATGTTCAAAATATAAGTTCAATTAGATCACTTTATGAATTTCTACACGTAGTCTAACACATACTCACCGAATCACGTTGTCGTACAAATTACACGCTTAAGTAAGTTAGTGTAGGTGATCCCCTAATTCCATATAATGTATTCATAGAGACCCGTTAACGTTTCTAATAACATTCAACACTTTGCTGCAACATATAATCATATTTAACACGTTCACAAATACTTTTAGCTTAATGCAGTTTCATGTTTGTTTGAAGGCATTTTTTCTGAATTTATTTAAAATACTAAACGGACTCATAAAATTATGATATTTTAACACAACGTGCGTTTTAGTTCCCGAATACTTGTATAATTTTTCATAACCTGAATCTTTATACCAAAATCACTAAAAATCATTCTCTACACCTAGGTCTGATTTACAACTTTCTGATGACAGTTTACGCCAAAATTCATTTAAAAATCTTCGTTTATTCTTTTTACGAAATTCCAGTTGGAGATTTTCATAACCTCCTGGAACTTCCTTCAGTAAAAATTTGAGATCATAACTTAATTTTTACATTGAGTTATGACATTCGTAATGGGCCGCAAATTCTACCAGAAAACGCAAGCCTGAACCTTTGATACGGAAAAATTCATAAAACATTCAATATTCGATGAAAAAATGCAATTCCAGTGGGGTTCAAAAGATATTTCCTGGAAGTACATCTTGGACCCAAGAAACATCAGTTTTTGATAAATTTTGACCCGACGACAGCCACTTAAAGTCGGCTACAACGTTCTGGACCGAAACTGTGTTGTTACCCGAACCCCACAAACGATCAATTAATGAACCCAATAACCCATATACTTTATTCACAGCAGATTTATATAAAAAATAGATCATGTAATTACCAATTTAACACTAACCACCGAGTTAAACACATAAACAACACCCGCGAGACATACCCGAACCCGTGTTCAACCACAACATCCAAGAATCATCATCTAATCCTAAAACGCAGCCAAGGTATGAAATAAAAATCATGCATAACCATGTACAATTATCTCAAACGAAATATTCAACCTGTACGAAACCCTAACGGGTTAACCGATCATGTAAACGACCTACACATTATAGCACACGATCTCTATCACCTAGCCCTTCACATATCATCAATTTTCCACATATAACAAACAAACGCAACCGTATTAATCCCAATCGAACCATCGAAAAACATGTAAGAATCACTTATATTATAACAAAAGTACAAAGGCTAGTTACCTAGTGAATGAGTAGATTAATTAAAGTAGCCAAAAAGTCGAGCTTTGGAGCTCTTGTACTTGTTGGGCGGTCACCAAAGTGGAAGAAGGAGGAATCACAAGTTTGTATTGGGATTAGGGTTGGGAAGTGATAATTTAAAACATGCAGTTACGTATTCTATGGATTAATGGTTATCTTCAATAGTGGTTTTGGATATATTGATTTTGGCGTGATGATTATCAAATAAAAAGGAAGTAAATTGGGCTGCACTTAAAGAAATAAATAGGGTAGGGTGTGTGTCGCAATGAGGGAACAACAAAAGAAGGAAAGAAGAATTGGCAGATGATCAATTTGAACTTATATACATATTTTCTTTTTTTTTTAATTTTTTGTACAAATATAATCAAATAATTATAAAACTATAACTAATCAATAAACAACCAATATAATGTATAATAACCAACTTATGGTTCGGGTCTCATAAGCTTCGAGTTACGTGAGTGGGTTGAATCGACACGCGAGACATGTACCTTGGTTCAAACGGTTCGGGTCGGTACAACACGTATGGATTTAATATAATTTGATAAGAATATACTTGATTCATTAAAGAAAATAAGTATGTGATTTGATTTATAAAATCGAAACAAACGGGTTTTTACCTCGAAATTACGGGTTGTCACATCATCCCCGAGTTGAAAGAAATTTTGTCCCGAAATTTGCAAACAGTCGTTGAAGAAGCTAGTGCGGTTGAGCGTTTTCGTGGGGTGTTACATCATCCCTAAGTTGGTTTGGAATTTCGTCTCGAAATTCGGTATCAACTGCAGCTTTGGATGCATAATTTTTGAACAATTGAGGATATTTGCGCATCATCTGATCTTCCCGTTCCCAGGTGAATTCTAGTCCACGCTTTGAGTTCCAACGAACACGAACAATGGGAATTTTACTACTTTTAAGCGTTTTGACCTCCCGATCCATGATTTCAAGTGGTTCTTCAATAAAACGGAGTTGGTCATCTATCTTGAGTTCCTTGAATGGGACTACAAGTGTCTCATCAGATAGACATTTCTTTAGATTCGATATATGAAAGACATTGTGCACACCACTAAGCTCTTCAGGCAAATCCAGTCTATAAGCCACTGTGCCAATTCTTTCTATGATCTCGAATGGTCCAACATAGCGCGGATTGAGTTTGCCTCGTTTCCCAAAACGAACAACACCCTTCCAAGGTGAGACCTTTAACAAAACCCTGTCCCCAACTTGGAATTCCAACGGTTTCCTGCGCTTATCAGCGTAGCTTTTCTGATGGTCTCGAGCTGCCGCCATGCGATTTCTGATCTGAACAATCTTCCGCGATGTTTCAAGCACGAGTTCAGGGCTAGTGATTTGGCTGTCTCCAACTTCAGCCCAACGAATAGGTGATCGGTAGTTCTGTCCGTATAATGCTTCGAACGGTGCAGCATGTATGCTCGAGTGATAACTATTGTTGTAGGAGAATTCCACCAGGGGTAGGTGTCTTTCCCAACCTTTACCGAAATCAATAACACACGCTCGCAGCATGTCCTCAAGTGTCTGGATGGTGCGTTCGGTCTGACCATTGATTTATGGGTGATAGGCCGTGCTCGTGTCTAATCGCGAGCCGAATGATTTATGCATGGACTGCCATAGGTAGGACGTGAAACGAGGGTCATAATCGGAGATGATAGAGGTGGGCACACCGTGCCGCGAGACTACTTCCTTCAAGTATAGTTTGGCAAGCGTGTCATATTTGTCGGGTTTCTTTGATCGCGAGGAAGTGGCTAGATTTAGTTAGGCGGTCCACGATCACCCAGATGGTGTAGTTTCCGCTTTGAGTTCTCATAGCCCGATGACAAAATCCATGGAAATTTGCTTCCATTTCCAGTTGGTATTTCTGGTTGCTGAAGTAACCCAGACGGCTTTTGATACTCGGTCTTGACTCTAGCACAGGTCAAACACTTGCTGACATACTTTGCTATAATTTCCTTCATATTAGGCCACCAGTACAATACCTTCAGATCGTGATACATCTTGTCAGAACAAGGATGTATCAAATATCGAGACTTGTGTGCTTCGTCCATCACAAGCTCTCGCAAATATCCATAAGATGGAACCATATACGTTGCATGAAATAATGAATGCCATCGGATTTGAGCTCGAGTTGTTTCTCCATGCCCCGCATAGATTCAGCTAGGAGGTTCTCTTCCTTTAGTGCTTCAACTTGAGCGTTGCGAATTTGCTCGGGAAGGTTCGAATGGACCGTAAGCTGTAGAGCACGAACTCGTTTGGGCTTGGTTTCTTTTCGGCTGAGGGCGTCGGCTACGACTTTTGCGTTGCCCAAATGATATTTGATTGCGCACTCATAATCATTTAGAAGTTCAACCCATCGACGTTGTCGCATGTTCAACTCTTCTAGTCAAGTACGTGTTGGAGACTCTTGTGATCGGTGTATATCGTGCACTTGGTACCGTACAAGTAGTGTCTCCATATCTTTAGTGAAAATACTACAGCTCCCAGCTCCAGGTCATGGGTAGTGTAGTTCTTTTCATGGACCTTGAGCTGTCGGGACGCATAAACAATGACTTTCTCGCGTTGCATCAACACGCAACCGAGTCCCTGAATGGATGCGTCGCAGTAGACAACGAAGTCATCGGTGCCTTCAGGTAGGGATAGAATAGGTGCACTACAGAGCTTCTCTTTCAAATGCTGAAACGCAAATTCTTGAGCATCACCCCACTCGTAGGTGATACCTTTTTGAGTTAGAGCAGTTAGAGGTTGTGCAATCTTCGAGAATCCTTCGATGAATCTACGGTAATTACCTGCCAAACCAAGGAATTGGCGGATTTCAGTTGGAGTTTTAGGGGCAGGCCAATTTTTGATATCGATTTTGGCTGGATCAACATGAATCCCAGCTTCATTGACCACGCGACCGAGGAAATGGACTTCATGAAGCCAAATGTCGCATTTCAAGAATTTAGCGTAAAGCTGTTCGTTCTGTAAGAGTTCCAAAATAAGACGCAGATGTCGCTCCTGTTCCTCTTGGCTCTTAGAGTAGATTAAATTGTCGTCGATGAAAACAATGACGAACTTGTCAAGATAAGGCTTGCACACTCGGTTTATAAGATCCATGAAAACCGCGGGTGCATTCGTTAGCCCAAAAGGCATAATGAAAAACTCGTATTGGCCGTATCGAGTCCTGAATGCTGTTTTGGGGATGTCTTCATCTCGGACTCTCAACTAATGATAGCCCGATCTTAGATCAATTTTGGAGTAAAAGCTTGACCCTTGTAATTGGTCGAATAGATCATCAATGCGTGGAAGTGGGTAAAGGTTCTTGACCGTCACCTTGTTTAGTTCACGGTAGTCTTTGCACATGCGAAAAGTACCATCCTTCTTTTTGACAAAAAGTACGGGGCTTCCCATGGTAACTAGCTAGGTCGGATAAAACCTTTATCCAGGAGCTCTTGCAATGGCGTAGATAGCTCTTCTAGTTCGGTCGGTGCTAATCGATATGGTGCTCGAGCTATAGGTGCCGCTCCAGGAGTTAGCTCGATTTGGAATTCGACTTGGCGGTAAGGTGGAAACCAGGTAGTTTTTCAGGAAAGACTTGGAAAAGTCGCGAACAATAGGAATATCTTCAACCTTTTTCTCTTCTGTTTGAACATCAGTGACAAGAGCTAGAATAGCAGTATGGCCCTTTTGTAACCTTTTCTAGGCCTTCTTAAATGAAATGATGCTTACTACATGCTACCCTTCTCGCCTCAAACATCAAGGGTTTCGCCGCTAGGGAGGCGGATGCACACGATCTTTCATGACAAAGTATCTCCGTGCGATTTAGGGATAGCCAATCCATCCCAACTAAAACATCGAAACTACCAAGAGTGATAGGGATAAGGTCAATATCGAATATGTGGCCAGCTAACTCCAAACTACAGTCGTGATGAATACGTGTTGCATCGAGGGATTTGCTGTTAGCTAGTTCTACTGTGTGTTTACGTTGAAGAGAAGTCGGGGCAGGCTTAAGTAGTGTACTAAAGTCCGTGGAAACATAAGTACGGTCCGCACCAGAATCA
The DNA here is from genome assembly GCA_947069175.1 of Scalesia atractyloides. Lineage (NCBI taxonomy): Eukaryota > Viridiplantae > Streptophyta > Magnoliopsida > Asterales > Asteraceae > Scalesia > Scalesia atractyloides. Next base: position 21,420,748 of record CAMTDV010000029.1, on the reverse strand, counting down.
AAAAGTACCGAAACAAAAGAGTCGTTCAGAAGGAACTTACCCGTCACGACATTAGGGTCATTCCTTGCTTCGCCTGAACCGATGACGAATGCTCGGCCTCTGCCGCCATTCCCCTTATCACCATTGTTGTTGTTATTCAGCCGCGGACAATTCCTTTTAATGTACCCGTCGGCACCACACTGATAGCATCCCCTATTGTTACCCTGTTGTTGCTGCTGTTGACATTGAGGTTGTTGGTTCTGCTGTTGCTGAACTTGTCTGGCTAGATAAGGACTTCTACAATCTTTAGCTGTATGACCCAGCTTTTAGCACCGCTGACAGCGGTTTGGGTCACATTGCCCATGGTGGTGTCTGTTGCATTTGTCACATTTAGGCTGGTTTCCTTGGTAACACACCCGGACTTGATGATTCGACGCTTGCTGGTTTGGGGTATGGTTGTTATCGAGTTTTCTTTGCTGCTGAGGGGGTTGGGTAGAGCTGGAACGCTTAGCTTGACTTCCATCTCATTTATACTTGTTATCAGAAGAGCTTTCAGAAGCTGATTAGTTGCGTTTGGGTAACTTGCCCTGTTCCACTGACTGATCAGTTAGTCGGTGAGCAAATCAGATGTTTTGCTGGATAGTTTGAAGATTGGCTGAGGTCACCATGCTTTGAATTTGGGGAACTAACCCCTTAATGTATAGCTCGATTCGCTTGAAGGCTGGATCAGACATGTTAGGACATAAGGAGGCCAACTCGTTTGATCGTTTCGTATACGCCTCGATCTCTGAACCAGACATTTTTAAATTGTAGTACTCGGTTTCCAAATTCTGAATGTCATCCTGTGGCAATATTCTTCTTTCATCATGTCCTTGAATGTGTTCCAAGGTGTGGCATTAGCAACTTCCAATCCTAGAATCTGTACTTGCGCGTTCCACCCAGAAAGCACAACGTATTCGAGAACTCCCGCTGCGAATTTGACCCTATTTTCAGCAGGGCAGTTGCACATGGTGAACGTGGATTCCACCTTTTCAAACAAGTGGAGCAGTCCAATAGCACCTTCGTTGCTAGTGAAGTGACTGGGCTTACAACCCATGAATGATTTGAAGGTGCAAGCTGGTGGCTGAGGTTGGACTTGCGGGCCTGAACAAGAAATTTAGCACGAATAAGAACACAGAGATAAAAGATAACAACAATTGAAATAGATATTTAGGGCATTCTATAACACTAGATTTACCTCCACCTTGAGCGACTTGATATGCCGCCAATGCTTCAGCGACTTGGTCGTTGATAAGTGCCGTCAGTTGGGCTTGGGTCATGGTGACGCCTCCACGCCCGCCGCCACGGCCATTGCCTCTACCGCTCATGATTTTCTTTAATTAAACAAAAATGAGTATATAAAACACGGTTATACATTCATTATATAAATTCCAAGAACAAGGTAATCAATAACAACCAGTCCAAACAATATATGAAACAACTTAAATAAAAATATCCAATGAAACTAAATTGCAACCGTCTTTACAACATATTTCAATAAATATTCAAATTTAAAAGTAAGTGTGGTTTCAGAAACGAATGAAATGAGAAAGATAATTAGGTGGCAGATCAATCATCGACTTCTCCATCGCCCATGCAAGCATCGTCGTCGTTGCCATCGTCATCATTGTCATCCTCATCAGCGGCTACCTCGTTAGGTTCATCCTCCTTGGGATCCTCCTCAGGGTCCTCTTCAGGTTCCTCTACTGGGCCCTCTTCGGGTTCTTCTTCCAGCGGCTCTGGTGCTGCCGGTGGTGATGGTGGTGCTGGTGGTACACGTTCGTCCAGAAATGCACCCTCCAAGCAGTCTCGTGTAAGTTCACTTCTAGAAGTCCGACCTGGAAGTCTCTCCTTGCGTTAGCTTTCCCCAAATACTTTATCCTTTCAAGAGCATCTTGCAGATCCGCTTCTAAGCGTTGGCTACGTTCTGGTCAGGGGTAGGTAGAGATGAAGATTCACCGGTTTGGGCGAGACGTGCCTGACGATAAGCGCGGGTCTCCATGCGACGTGGAGGGGAATGAACCAAATGTGCTTTCCTTGATGCATGGAAACGTTCGGAAGAGGAAGATGAGGATGTCAACATACCTATGATACGTTACACTTACCTATTTTAGTTCGCACAAAAGTTATAATATATTAAGGATAATGCACATATAAATGTCAGGTAATACAAGTACTAAGTATGCATATAAGTATGACGAACCTTGTAATCTGGAGTGTGGTATCGTGGTGGTTTCTAATAAAGAACGGTCATAGTCTGGTTTTCATAAAAAATATGTTATATTTTAATCCTAGTTTCACTATAACCAATGGCTCTGTTACCAATCTATCACACCCTCACATTCCACACGCGGGTTTTACCGCAAGGCGTGTGGCGGACCAGGATCTAGCCACTAATCATGTTGAACCAACCGTTTAAATAATAAAAGTATCACTATCAACATGGTATTTGTTCAAAAGATAGTTTGTGTTGCAGCGGAATAAAAGTTAAAAACCCAACAGGAAACTAAAACGACAAGTTAAATAGATGTTCAAAACAATAATTTTAAACAAATCACCCACTCAAGCCAATTGCAATGCCCGTCCACGCTGTACCTATTTACCTACAAAGCATGCAACTACGTGTTAACAATAAAGTTGCCGAATTCACAAAATTTGAGTTAAGTAAAAGTAAAGTTCACAAAGTTTTAATTTAAGTATGACTCGGGTAGCTAACCCTCATCATATGACTAAACTGTGTACCGAATGCTGACGTTTCGTTTGTGCCCTCAATAATGTCGATCAACATTAAAACAAGAGTGAAGGTTAGAAGTTCACGCCCGACCTCCAGCACGGTGTGAGGTTTGTCAAACCTAATAGCGTTATCAACTAATACCCCGCGTATGCCCACCCGGCAATCTAATCGGTAAAATGTAGGGACTTTCATGATAGAGTTTTCGTTTATTCTAAGTGTACTATCCACCTCCAGTGGATAGCATGTTTCAGTGGTCCACACAAAGGACGCGCGCGTAACCCAAACCAGGGCTACCATAAAAAGTGTTGTCCAAAACCAGGGACGCATGCAATTAGAAAAGAGTTGTGAACTCACCTTAATTTGCTCGATATTCAACTTGAAAGGTAATCACGAAGGTCAACTTTGTCCTGATATGTTCAATTAGATCATTTTATGAATTTCTACACGTAGTCTAACACATATTCACCGAATCACGTTGTCGTACAAATTACACGCTTAAGTAAGTTAGAGTAGGTGATCCCCTAATTCCATATAATGTATTCATAGACACCCGTTAAAATTTCTAATAACATTCAACACTTTGCTGCAACATATAATCATATCTAACACGTTCACAAATACTTTTAGCTTAATGCAGTTTCATGTCAGTTTTAAGGCAGTTTTTCGGAATTTATTTAAAATACTAAACGGACTCATAAACTTATGATATTTTAACACAAGTTCCTTTTAGATCCCAAATAATTGTATATTTTTTTCATAACCTAAATCTTTACACAAAAATCACTAAAAATCATTCTCTACACCTAGGTCTGATTTACAACTTTCTGATGACAGTTTACGCCAAAAATCATTTAAAAATCTTCGTTTATTCTTTTTACGAAATTCCAGTTGGAGATTTTCATAACCTCCTGGAACTTCCTACAGTAAAAATTTGGAATCATAACTTAATTTCTACATTGAGTTATGACATTCGTAATGGGCTGCAAATTCTGCCAGAAAACGCAGTCTGAACCTTTGATATGGAACAATTCATAAAACATTCAATTTTTCTTGAAAAAATGCAATTCCAGTGGGTTCAAAAGATATTTCCTGGAAGTACATCTTGGACTCAAGAAACATCAGTTTTTGATAAATTTTGACCTGGTGACAGCCACTTAAAGTCGGCTGTAACGTTTTGGACCGAAACTGTGTTGTTACCCGAACCCCACAAACGATCAATTAATGAACCCAATAACCCATATACTTTATTCACAGCAGACTTGTATCAAAAATAGATCATGTAATTACCAATTTAACACTAACCATCGAGTTAAACCGATAAACAACACCCGCAAGACATACCCGAACCCGTGTTCAACCACAACATCCAAGAATCATCATCTAATCTTAAAATGCAGCCAAGGTATGAAATAAAAATCATGCATAACCATGTACAATTATCTCAAAACAAAATATTCAACCTGTACGAAACCCTAACGGGTTAACCGATCATGTAAACGACCTAATTATAGCACACAATCTCTATCACCTAGCGCTTCACATATCATCAATTTCCACATATAACAAATAAACGCAGTCGTAATAATCCCGATTGAACCATCGTAAAGCATGTAAAAATCACTTATATTATAACAAAAGTACAAAGGCTACTTACCTAGTGAATGAGCGGATTAATTAAATCAGCCAAGAAGTCAAGATTTGGAGCTCTTGAACACTTACCAAATACATCAAACCAGGCAATCAAATATTCCAAAACTAAAAACAGCAAATATACTCATGTGTCCTGATCTGCAGCGAGAGTACTACAACGGCAAAACTACAAACACAACGTAGATCACTCGTATAAAAACATGCACTGAATTATGTCTCTATGCCTTTAAGATCAATACATGAACGAATATAACCACAAACAAAACTACACCAGCGAACTATGTTTATTAATTAAGCCTTCTGCGATCTAACTAACGACTAACATGTATGAAACCTTAAAGAAAACTTGGATGACATACGAACAACTCTATATTTACACCAGAATATAACATGTCGAACGGATCAATTTGACGAAAAAAACCATAAATAAACAACTTAAGAACAAACTAAATCGCACCTAGTCGATCCAATGTCGTAACGAAAACATTACCGATAGGCTGATCGTTGACTTCATCATCGTTCACGACTGTCTTGTTCGTATTGGTTAGAGGTTCGTCCATTATAAGGAAACAATAAGAACGAAAAGTGTAAAAAATCTGCGGATTAACAAACTGTTCGACCGAAGTGGAAAAAATCTGGGTATTATCAAAGTTTTCGAATGATTTTGTATATGTTAATCGTTTGAATTGATAAACAAATTGATTCTGATTTGAATAAATCCGGTAATGACATCGATTGTAACTGAAATCGATAGAAAAGATAAAAATAACTTATTTTGAATTGTTTACATCTAAAATTTAGGAAACCATGTAACTACCATGTTCAGATTTTTTTTTTAAAAATTGAAAACCTAAAATAATAACTTAAATTACCATCCTATCCTTGATAATTAAAAACGAGATGAATGGTCCAGATTAGTTCACGCAGTTCACTATGAAAAATTTGTTCACAAATGATCCTAATCCTATATATATATATATTTTACTCATATATATATTTTTAGGTTGATTATATGTAAATGAACCTAGTCCATAATTTAATTGTAAATAACTCAATTTAATAATTCATTACATATGGGTCTAACCCAATTTTCTTACTATGTGTGGGCCAGCCCAGTTTGTTTCATATATTTGGGCCTAGCCCAATCCTAATTTTGTTTAAAGTGAGTTAAGACCAATTGGTTTGTAAAAGTGGGTCTAGCCCAAGGTAAAATGAAAGATTGGGCCTAGCCCAATATAGTTTATAAAAGTCTGATTAGCCCAAGTTTAGTTTTATAAAAGTGCACTTTAGCCCAAAGTTAGTTTTTATAGTAATGTATTAGCCCAATTTATTCTTTATAAAATTGGGCTTGGCCCAAAGTTATCTTTTTATATAAGTGGGCTTAGCGCGTTTAATTTTTATAAAAGTGAGTTAGCCCAAAGTTTGATTTTTATACAAGTGGCCCTAGCACTTGTTAATTTTATAAAAGTGGGCTTGCCCTAAAGCTAATTTTATAACAGTGGGTCTTATCCAAACCTATTTATATAAATGGGCTTGTTCATTATTTTTATAAAAATAGTTTTAGCCCAATATAATTTTTATGAAAATGGGGTTAGTCCAAAATTTTAAAATAATTACTAGTAAATGTTTATAACTTATAAAAATTTATTTGTAAAAACTATTAGTTGTAAGCTAAAATTTTTTATATATCCTAGTAAATATAAAGTGTAACGGTTGATTTGTTTGTTTTGACCGTTATGCTTGTGTCGAGTATTTTATTCGTTTTGTCTTTGTCGTTTGTTTCTTTTATACCACATATTTTATTTTGTCCGAATTGTCCAAGTTGTCCAAATTGTCCGATATATATTATTTTATCAAAATTTGAACACTTATATATCTTTGTATTTAATTTAACATAAATGTCACTTTTAAACAAATTTCTAAATTATAACGTTCATTTAATAATCTATAATTTGTATGATCATCTTAAAATATAAAATCATGTTCATGACTATTTTTGTTAATGAATCTTGCTAATCTAAACATGCATTTGTTTAGATTATCTTTTTTATTCATAAAATTGAAAGATTCAAGTTTACTAGCTTATGACAAATTCAAGCTCATTCAAAATCATCAAGAAAACCACATAATTATGTTAGTGATCATAGATTTATTAGTGTTTTTCAAGTGGATTTTTAAATATCTTTTATGATGATCTTGTGTAATTTTATAAAATATAAAGTATGAGATGAGGTTTAAAGATCTTACTACTAGCACAAGGATAGGGATGATCTAAAAGATGAAGAAAATAGGTTGATCAACAGTTCTAAGCTCCCAAAGTGAGCTCTTAATCCTTGCAAGCTCCTTAGATCTTCATGCAAGCTTGAGGTTCTTGTGTTTGGATTTTAAAAAAATTAAGGTGAAGATGGTGGTGCCTTCGTCGATTTTTATGAAGGGAAAAGGAAGTCTTCTTTAGCTTTAGTGTTTAGGAAATGAAAGTGAGATGAATGTGGTGTTGGTTTTGATTTTATGATTAGGATCTTACACTCATTATACACTAAACTAACCCACAATGTGAGAACACACAAATGAAAGATTAGTGGCATGGGGAAATACCCCATATAGCCGTGAGGGGTGGGCGGGGGTTGGTGTTATATATATTTTTTTATAAAAAATATGTAATTTTTATAAACTTTATAAACTTTATAAACTTTAATAATTATATTAAGTTTTTATAAAAATTAATGCCCCAACACTTTAAATTGATATTATAATATGCCAAAATAATTTACTAGTATTATTGTTTCATTGTTCGGTTGACAAATTTGGTTCGGGTCTTGTACCGGGTAAAATACTGATATATTGTGTTACTTATAAATTTAATTTACACAATAGTTTTAGTACAGTTCTTATTGTCCCGTTAATTAATCTAGCTCTTCAGACTAATAAATTTTTCATTTTTAGTTTAGTTTCGGTACCGGCTTTGTTGTCAGGTTTTCACTAAACAAGTTGTATAGTTTTAAATAATAGGATTTATATATGGGTTTTATACTATTTCTAACACCCGTTATTATTCCTTAGCTAAAAATATTTATTTTTGGGTTTTTGGACCTTTGCTGTTTTGTACTGCAGAATGCTGTATTTTGTTGCAAAATGCTGTGTTTTGCTGCGGACTAGGATATTTTGGTGTTTTAAATAAAATTTTATGGTATAACAGTGCAGACATATCTTATGTTTTAATTCTGTAATATCAGACTGTACCGTAACCAATACTGATATTTATTTCGTGTTCGCGTCTTTGTCATTTGTCTAGGATTTAGTTTTATATGTTCGTAATTGTGACGAATTCATTATCATATCAAGCTACGATTTGGTTGAATTCCTCGACTTATAAGACTAAAATTAAAAATGAAGTCATGTTGTGCGGTAAACAGATAATGTAATAGTTGTTCAAGTTGTACAAATTACCAGAATTTTGCCAATTGTCACAAGTTAGATATTCCAAACCCACCCAAGACCAAGCAGGCTTGGGTTTCTTTGTTTAAATATTTTCTTCCATATACCTGCAGGGGCTCCCGAGGTCAATAATGTCAAAGTGGATATGGACAGTGGAGCTTCCTGACACATGACTGGGATGCTTGTGTTGTTATACGATGTAAAAGCTATCGGGGGAGGTTACGTTAGGTTTGCGGGGACAAATGGTGGAAGAATAGTGGGTGAAGGTATTCCCACGAACGGAGTGGTATCCTTCGACAAGGTGAACTACATTGCGGAGCTTGAGAACAACCTACTGAGCATTTCGCAAATCTGTGATAAGAAATTCACAACCCATTTCAATGACAAGGAATACTTAATTCTCAAACCGGGATTCCAAATTTCTGAGGAGTGGATCCTCATGAGCGCTCCACGAGAAAATGATCTTTATGTCTTAGACATGAGCGTCGCATCCACTAAGTCAAAGAAGGTTCAATGCTTTGTTTCTAAAGCTACCGAGAAAGAGTCAATCTTATGGCATCGAAAGATGGGGCACATACACCTACAAAAGATGAATTATTTGGTGCATAACGACCTAGTGGGGGGTGTTAATCTGAAGAACTTTTATTTATCTGATGATCGTCTGAGCTATAAAAAGGGGAAGCAACAAAAGAAATCACACCCAAGAAAGCTACTTAATTCTATCAAGCTACCACTAGAAAGGTTTCATATGGATCTCTTTGGGCCTATGAACGTGAAAAGTATCTCTGTAGATCTATATTGCCTAGTCGTGACAGATGATTATTCAAGATTCTGTTGGGTTTTCTTCCTGGAAAGTAAGATGAAACGTTTGAAAGTCTTATGATTCTCCTTCAGAAAGCTAGAAAACCTATATCACTTGCCTATCAAGAGAATCCGCATCATAATGGTACGAAGTTCAAGAATAAGAGGATGCTTGAATTCTGCAATGAAAAGGGTATTCTTCACGAATTCAGCGCTCCCTATGCTCCTCAACAAAATGGAGTAGCTGAACGTAAGAATTGTACATTGATCGAGACTGCTAGAACAATGCTCGCTGATTCCAAACTTCCAATTAGTTTTTGGAGCAAAGTAGTCACGTCAGCATGTTACACCCTTAACCGTGTGTTGACAGTCAAGCCTCACAACAAGACATGTTTTGAGCTACGAAACCATGGAAAGCCAAACCTAGCGTTTTTGGAACCTTTTGGATCGTCGTCTACTGCACTAGAACCTACGGTAAATTTTGGGCCAAATATTTGGAAGGATTTTTCGTCGGTTATGCTAGTCCACAAAAGCGAATCTTCTTACCTAGTTTGAACCAGGTTATTCTTGCACAGCATATTGATTGTCAAAGATATAGAACGCCTTTGCATAAACTTGGGGATCCGTGAGTGTTCAATTACGATAGATTGTGGAATTCATTTGACCTACCAGAAGTACCATCAGAAGAAGCACTTGTTATGCTCTTTCAACAGCATCAAATCTCAAATCAAGAGCAAGTTTCAAGACCGTTGGTGATTTCCCCATCACTTCCTGTCTCTAACACTTCTGATGCAGGTCCGAGTAATACTCTGCAAGAATCAGTCTCTGTACCAGTCTTGAATACTGCCGAATCATCTGCCCATCAACCGATTAATGCTCTATGTTCGTGAACCAACTTTTGACGATGGAGGAACCAGTTCGGATGAAGGATACGAGCAAATTCAAATCTTTCTGAATACTCAAGCTGATGAATCCAATGTCGGAATGAAGCTACATCCTTCGAACCAGTTGCTCATGAAGTTGTCTCGAATTTGCAAAGACAAGTATATGTTCCGAGTGAAGTGATGCCAATGACACAATTGTCACACCCCAACGATGGCGGAAACATCGGAGTGAGACGAAATAGATTGCTCATTGCATCATAACACTATTAGCGACAATATTTAAATCAACAAAATTTCATTTCATAACACAATTGTCAAGTACATCACAAAATTTCAAGTATAACAATAGCAACATAACTTAACATTCCAGGTTTATATCTATGCCGTCCCTAGTAAGATTCATCATGATCAACATCTTTAACCTGCAACATGTTAAAAGTATAGTTCAATACAATAAGTATTGGCGAGTACACAAGGTTGATATAGCATAAGTACAAAAAGGTTTAAACGAATCCACATGTTAAGCTAGCATACAAGATTTACGTAACATGGCATGCAATCTATAAGTCAACTCTCGCGTGCACCGCAAAAATAGAATAAAACTTAACATGACCTCTAGAATGTGGGCGGTGCATTACTCCTATAGCGCTATACATGTTAAGGTGGAGGCTTTAGCTAAAGTTAATGACGAATAGTATCACATAAGAATGTTCCAAGTATACGAATCATGTATCAAGTAACTAGAGCATGTATGATGGATTGTTTGTGTGATTGCATAAAGGTATAAGTGTGATTGCGTGTATTTTGATAGGTTAACATATTGCACCCAAAAGTGTAAAACGTAAAAAGGGTATTCGAGGGTACTCACGGTTTTGCAAGCTTCCACTTGTTAGTCCCATGCAGAGTTTGGAGGGTACCGAATTATCATACAAGAGGAAAAATGGGTTGGTAAGTATACGAATGATAATGGAGGATTAGGAACTTTAAATACGATAAAATATGTATTCGAGAAAATAATCATCTAGACTTAATACTCGTTCTTGACACTATAAGACCCATTCAGGTTGATGTGTTTTCATGGGTTGGATACCCATTAGAATCGTAACGAGAGATTAAGTACGTAGGTGATGTAAACTAGTACCATGACAGACAATCATTTGATTACCATCAAGAGTTCGGTTAGCGAATATATATACATATATTATATATCATACGTAATAAGTAGATCATAAACATCATGTAATTTCATATAAGTCATGCATGGAGGTAGGAGGATAACCTTCCTTTTAAAACCTCGCTTGTATAGATTACCAACGCACAAGTCGTCACAAGGACGACAAGGATGGTCATGAGTAAGTTAATACATAAAAGTAAAGGACAAAAGTAAACGAAACATCATGTGACGTGGTGGATTGAAGGTAGGATAGCCAAGGCTTCCAAGTTATCACACTCTACCAACTCAAGTCTTGTTTCGAGAACAAGCTTGGAAGGATACAACACTTATGTGTAGAACCCTATTAAAACAAGAAAGCTCTTACACATGGGACCTTAAGGTAGGGTGATATTCCTAGTTGATTTTCCATGGAAAACCTATGGAAGTATCCCCAAAGGTGTTTCAAGTGTGAAGAAAAGTAAAGATCAAAAGGAGAGAAGTGAGTTAGAACTCACTTTTTGAAGCCTTGACCTTTTAGGGAAGAAGAGCTCTTAGAGCTTTTGAGAGAGAAGAGAAGAGATGATTTGAGGTGTGATTTGAGAGGAGATGGAGTGGGATATTTATAGATGGGATTGGGAGGTTGTTAGTTGAGGGTATTAAATGCAACAAACACAAAATGGACCAATCCATGGACAAGAAACAATTTCTCCGGATTATGCCCCTATCGCGGGCCGCGAGAGGGTGAAGGGATTTCGGTCGCGGGCAGCTAGAGGCCTGGCGGATCGCGAGAGGTTTGAGGAGTTCGGTCGCGGGTCGCAAGAAGGATTATTCAAAAAGCTTCTTTGGTTTTTGACACTTTTCATCCTTAGACTTAGTTTAACTTGTCATTTTTGCACACGTTTTAAACATATAAGTATGACTGAGTATCGAATATGATTGCTTGAGTCTTTTTGCACGTAAAGCAAGCATCGGTTTAAACGATTGCATGTATGTAAGCATGTATAACGAATATCAAAGCGATTGTATGAGCATGTATAGCAAGTATCAGTTTAATTGTTTGGATGCAGGTAAGACAAGTATCAATTATGAATATCACCACGACCAAAGTCTCGGATTACAAAATTGGAAAAGAAATACGAATACAAGTTTCTATAAATAGAAATATGATTACACTTTCCAAATAAGGAAAGTACGAAAAAAACGAGGCGCTACAGTCTCCCCTCCTTTAGGAAATTTCATCCCGAAATTAATTCAAGAGGAAGACTTTGGAAACGGCGTCATTTTGGTGAAAATGTTTGGCCAAAATCAAGATTTTGAAGTTTAAAGTTTTTGCGGAGTTCATGTATAAGTGTGTCAATATGTATCGAAATCTTGGAGGATAAAAATGGTAGGTTCATGAAAGTAATTTGTTTGACTAAGGTGTTTTGAGACATCCGCCGTAATAAGTATAAACGTGTATGTGTGTGTAAACAAGTGAGCTTGACTGAGTTTAGACAACTTATTGGAAGGAATATTTTAAAAGAGTACGACACGAGAGGACGGTTTTAGGATGTATTTCTATTAAAATGAGCGGTCCGCAATAAGTTGTAAGAAAAGTTCGGTCAGTTCTAAGGTGTAAAATCGCTTGTTGTAAAATAAATATTTATTGGAGAGAGCTAGGATAGTAAATATTTACGGTTTCTAAAAGATTTTGGCGGTAATAAACCGACTAGTTGAAGTTTGCGCGTAGATAAGAGTGAAAGGTAGTTTTAAAAGAAAAGGAACATTTGATAAGGTTGGGCCGGTGGGGACGTTTACCAAAAAAAGTGGATTGAATGTTTAGGCAGTTTCACTGTAAATAAAGTTTGGATGAAAGGTTAAGGGAAGAATTGGAAAAATCGTGGTATGGCAGGGAATGATTTGGTAGGTGTATGCGAGGGGTAAAAATGGTATGAATATCGGATAAAATGCGAAATGGAACGTCAAGAGATGCTAGTAATAGTTGTGGCGGTTAAAGTTAACGATTTTGTGAATGAAGATTTGTCATGGGTAATCGAGTACTAATCATTTCGAAGTGGGGTCACCAAAGTTTGTTATGAATCAAATGTATTTAACAAGGTCCGGGAAAACACCGAATTTCTCATAGCACGTTTTATAAAAGTTTGGTAACATGGTAGGGACACTTATATATAGGAATTACCAGCGGCTTATCCACCATGTTCACACCATGTTACGTCATTTCGCTATTCGGTGTCATGTTACGTTCCGTGTTGAGATACCCAGTAGAACCCACTATGGTTTTCATGCCCCTACCAATATAATCCCGTTTGTACCCGCGATTATTTTGGTTTGTGCATGATCCACATAGTTTGTACTAGTAGTGTACAGGTCAGGTTACATCTAGTAAGCAAAGGGTATGTAAGATAGCGTATAAAAAAATTAAGTATGTAAGTATGATTGTTTGTATGTATGAGTGTGTCGAACGTAGGCGAAACCACTCGGGTTATGCCTACTTATAGATTTCAAGTATGACTACCAAGTAGTGCGAGTGCATAAATTTTGAGTATGATTGAAGACAAATACGTATAACATTAGCATGCAGTATCGAGCGTATAGGTGGAATAAAATAGGATTTGGCATATATAAGTTACTATGAAGTTACGAGTGTGTAAAATACGAAGTGTAATGGTGATATGTGTAATATTGCCATCTAATATTGACTGTATAAATAGAAAGGTATAAGGAGGTATGCATGTGTGTGGTTGCTTGAGTCAAAACATTGAGTTGGTTAAAATAAGTCGGGTTTGTCGGGAATGAAGGACCAAAATTGTGAATGTCGGGTGAATACTGAGAAAAAGTATTAGTTTTTGATGTAAAATGTGGTTTGTAAAAAGAAATGCTACTTTTGTTTTAAAATTTGTATCCGCATATGAAATTTTCTTGCCCATGTGTTCATATTTAGATTTGCGTATTTTGAAAAGGTTGTAAAATAGTGAGCTTGCTTTATTTTATTTTATTGATGCAAGAAAAGTCGTGTTTTGAAAATTTTCATGTAAAACTTAAATTTTTGAAAAGTATTTTAGCAAAGTACTTATACGTATGTGAGAGAAAGTTTTCGTTGGTTTCTTGTTGGAAATAAAATGTTTTTAGAATGGTAGTATAAAGTAAGTGTGTTTTGGAAGAGTTGTGAAAATTGAGGGCAAGAGGTTCGTTTGACCGACTAAGTTGATGGGTAGCATTTCATAAGTTTTAGAAAAATTGTGAAAGAAACGTTTAAAGTGTCATTAGGGGTTTGTATATGTAATTTACGTAAATATGTTGTAGGGTGAGAAATCGTTTGGATAAGATAGTAAGGTTCGAGGTTTATGCATAAATGAGAAACATTGAAACAATGATAAAAGGTTTAGGTATAAGTTTTGATATAGTGATTGTTATGAAAATAGTCGAGTTGGAGTTGGATTTTGACTCATTTCTCCAACTTGAGTTTCGTGAAAAAAGACATCTAGGTGATCGACAATAAAAATCACGTTTGAGCATGTAAGTATTGTATAACATGTATGAGTTCACATAGGTGACATAAGTATAACAAGTATTCAATAGTATAAGCACGTATGATTGCGTAAGGAGTATGAATTTAGTTGGTTTGCGTGAATTATTATTGTTTTTGATTGCGATAAACGTGCGAATCGTGCAACGGTTCGAAATGAATGAGGTAATCAAGTATTAAAACACATAAAAATGAATCACATAAAAGAATAGGCTTCATAAATCGTAGGAAGGTTTCGGCTAGAGAAACGTTGACAATTCCAAAGTGAAGCGAGGATCCTTTCAAATTAGAGGGAGGTGCTTTGGCCTATAGGTGAAATGCTCTCGTCGAGAAGCGATTAATGGCATTTCAGCCTTCCAGTTACTACACGTATCTAGTTGATCGAATTATCGAAACTTTAGCGAGATTGAAAATAGAGGAGTGGGACTAGTTGACAAGGTGCGGGTTTCACCCCTATCTTGACAACATCGTACCCCAAGTGTGGTTGATACTTACCAAACGAGGAGCGAATTCTGACTCGTTGGTAAGGGTCCACTAGAGTATGAAATGAAAATTTTCCATCAAGGTATGGATATCACTCCTAACTTGATGGCATAATTTCGTGGAAAGTCGAATACGCGGATTGAGAGTGATCACCAAAGTGCGGGTTTCACCCCTTATTTTGGTGAGACCATCTCGCTTGTATGAGTGTCTTCAAGTCTTCAAGTGTATATATTGTGTAAATGTCTTAGGAAAAATATTTTGCATGTATTAAGACCAAAGGAAAGATAGGAGCAAATAGGAAGAATTAATATTTTAGCATGAATCAAGAATGGTCAAAATTGAACACTTAAACTATAGACTAGGTTGAATATGGAAATTCTACCTAATTCCCTATAGTTATGGCTCTGATACCAATCTGTCACCGCCCAAACGACGGCGGAAACATCGGAGTGAGACAAAATAGATTGCTCATTGCATCATAACACTATTTGCGACAATATTTAAATCAACCAAATTTCCTTTCATAACACAATTGTCAAGTACATCACAAAATTTCAAGTACAACAATAGCAACATCACTTAACATTCTAGGTGTGTATCTATGCCGTCCCTAGTAAGATTCATCATGATCAACATCTTTAACCTGCAACATGTTAAAAGTATAGTTCAATACAACAAGTATTGGCGAGTACACAAGTTTGATATAGCATAAGTACAAAAAGGTTTAAACGAATCCACATGTTAAGCTAGCATACAAGATTTACGTAACATGGCATGCAATCTATAAGTCAACCCTCGCGTGTACCGCAAAAATAGGATTAACTTAACATGGCCTCTAGAATGCGGGCGGTGCGTTACTCCTATAGCGCTATACATGTTAAAGTGGAGGCTTTAGCCAAAATTAATGACGAATAGTATCACATAAGAATGTTCCAAGTATACGAATAATGTATCAAGTAACTGTAGCATGTATGATGGATTGTTTGTGTGATTGCATAAAAGTATAAGTGTAATTGTGTGTATTTGATAGGTTAACATATTGCACCCAAAAGAGTAAAACGTTAAAAGGGTGTTCGAGCGTACTCAGGGTTTTGCAAGCTTCCACTTGTTAGTCCCGTGAAGAGTTTGGAGGGTACCGAATTATCCTACAAGAGGAAAAATGGGTTGGTAAGTATACGAATGATAATGGAGGATTAGGAACTTTAAATACGATAAAATATGTATACGAGAAAACAATCATCTACACTTAATACTCGTTCTTGACACTATAAGACCATTCGGGTTTATGTGTTTTCATGGATTAGATACCCATTAGAATTGTAACGAGAGATTAAGTACGTAGGTGATGAAACCTAGTACCATGACGGAAAATCATTTGATTACCATCAAGAGTTCGGTTAGCGAATATATATATATATATATATATATTATATCATACGTAATAAGTAGATCATAAACATCATGTAATTTCATAGAAGTCATGCATGGAGGTAGGAGGATAACCTTCTTTTTAAAACCTCGCTTGTATAGATTACCAATGCACAAGTCGTCACAAGGATGACAAGGATGGTCATTAGTAAGTTAATACATAATAGTAAAAGACAAAAGTAAACGAAAACATCAAGTGAGGTGGTGGATCGAAGGTAGGATAGCCAAGGCTTCCAAGTTATCACACTCTACCAACTCAAGTCTTGTTTCGAGAACAAGCTTGGAAGGATACAACGCTTGTGGATAGAACCCTATTAAAACAAGAAAGTTATTACACATGGGACCTTAAAGTAGGGTGATATTCCTAGTTGATTTTCCATGGAAAACCTATGGAAGTATCCCCAAAGGTGTTTCAAGTGTGAAGAAAAGGAAAGATCAAAAGGAGAGAAGTGAGTTAGAACTCACTTTTTGAAGCCTTGACCTTTTAGAGAAGAAGAGCTCTTAGAGCTTTTGAGAGAGAAGAGAAGAGATGATTTGAGGTGTGATTTGAGATGAGATGGAGTGGGGTATTTATAGATGGGATTGGGAGGTTGTTAGTTGAGGGTATTAAATGCAACAAACACAAAATGGACCAATCCATGGACAAGAAAACAATTTCTCCGGATTATGCCCCTATCGCGGGCCGCGAGAGGGTGAAGGGATTTCGGTCGCGGGCCGCGAGAGGTTTGTGGAGTTCGGTCGCGGGTCGCAAGAAGGATTATTCCAGAAGCTTCTTTGGTTTTTGACACTTTTCATCCTTAGACTTAGTTTAACTTGTCATTTTTGCACACGTTTTAAACATATAAGTATGACTGAGTATCGAATATGATTGCTTGAGTCTTTTTGCACGTAAAGCAAGTATCGGTTTAAACGATTGCATGTATGGAAGTATGTATAACGAATATCAAAGCGATTGTATGAGCATGTATAGCAAGTATCAATTTAAATGATTGAATGCATGTAAGACAAGTATCAATTATGAATTTCACCACGATCAAAGTCTCGGATTACAAAATTGGAAAAGAAATACGAATATGGTAAGAATACAAGTTTCTATAAATAGAAATATGATTACACTTTCCAATTAAGGAAAGTACGAAAAAAACGAGGTGTTACAACTATCTTACCATCCGCCGGAGAATATTATCGCCAACTTACAAACCGAAGTGAAAACTCGAAATCAGATCAATAAGGATCTAAGTTGCTTTTATACAAATGTTGCTCCATTACAAACCAAACTTTCTTACAGTTATTTCGTTTCGCAAGTTGAACTAGGAAACTGGAAAGACGCGTTGAAAGAAGAAAGCTGGGTGGATGCAATGCATGAAGAGTTACTTCAATTCCAAAAACTTGGTGTCTGGAAGCTTGTCGACCTACCGGATCATCATAAAAAGATTAATACTCGATGGGTCTTCAAGTGCAAGAGAGATGACAAAGGTATTGTTGCAAGAAACAAAGCTCGTCTCGTAGTCCAAGGCTTCCATCAGCAAGAAGGGATAGACTACAATGAAGTCTATGTCCATGTCGCTCGTCTTGAAGCGATTCGCATTTTCTTGTCCTTTGCTTCTTGGAAAGGTTTCAAGGTGTACCAAGTGGATGTGAAGTCTGCTTTCCTTTACGCAAAGGTAAACGAGGAGGTGTACGTCGGCCAACCAACGGGGTTTGTCAATCCGATACACAAGGATAAAGTCTATCTGTTGAACAAAGCGTTATACGGATTGCACCAGGCTCCGAGAGCCTTGTACGAGACGCTCTCCAAGCATCTCCTGGGAAACGATTTCTCAAGAGGCACAGTAGATATTACCCTCTTTACAAAGGCAGTGAATGGACATCTGAATATTTTACAAATCTATGTGGATGATATCATCTTTGGACCGACAAATGATAAGTTGTGTAAAGACTTTGAAAAAGTCATGAAGAGAAAATTCGAAATGAGTGTTATGGGGGAAATGAAGTTCTTCTTAGGACTTCAGGTTGAGCAATTGCCTGATGATATCTTCATTCATCAGACGAAATATGTTCACGACGTGTTAGAGAAATTTGACATGTCGAGAACTAAACCAGCATCAACTCCATTAGCTACCAACCACGACATTTGTCCAGACGTTCATGGAGTCAAAGTCGATGAAACATTATATCGCTCCATGATCGGATCCTTGATATATCTTACAGCTTCAATACTTGATATCATGTATCCAACATGCCTATGCGCCCGATATCAGTCTAATCCAAGAGATTCACACTTATTAGTCGTCAAACGTATCATGCACTACCTGAAATGATGCCCAAGCACCGGCTTGTAGTATCCTCGACATGACGACTTCAATCTCGAGGGTTATTCAGATTCTGGTTTCAGTTGTTGCAAGCTTAATGCTAAATCTACAATGGTTGGTTGCCAGTTCTTCGGAACTCGTTGCTAGCATGGCAATGCAAGAAACAGACCGCGGTCGCTCTCTCCACATGTGAAGCTGAATATCCAGCTGTTGTTCCCAGATACTCTGGATACAACAGCAGATGAGAGACTTTGGACTGCAATTTCTTGACACGCCCATATAGGTAGATAATAAGGCGTGTATTGATATCACTAAAAACCCAGTTCAACACTTAGGCACTAAACACATAGAAATTCGACACCACTTTATCCGTGATTGTTACGAGAAAAAGTTGGTTAGAATTGAAAAAATCCACATTGATGAACAAATAACAAATTTTTACACCAAAGCTTTTGATATATCAAGATTTAGAAATCTTTTGAAATTAAATGGTTTAAAAAAATCTGACATCAGGGGTGGGAAATGAGGTTGAATTTGAGGATGACGAGGACTTAATGTGATTCTCATCGGTATGACATATGTTTTTCTATAAATACTTTTCTTGCTTTCTTAAAAACAAAAACCCAAAAATATTTTTTTGATTTTAATGTGAGAAAAGTTGTGAAAAATACAAAAACATTAAAAAAAGGACAAAAAGATTTTTTTTGAAAAAGAGGAAATCATATTACATCAGTGGACTATCACAGTATGCTAATGATATGGAATGTTTAAACAGGTAATTAAATAGGTCTTACTGATGATTTGCGAATAGGCTTCACGTTCAGTATTGTTCTTCAAGATATAAACTTAAAAGAAAAACTGAATAATTTGTGGGTCGACATCTCTCGGATATATGGACTTAGTACTCCGAAATTTCGTTTGAGAGAATGCCAGATTTTGTGATATAGGTCTTTATATTTAATTGATATCTGGGGTATTATCCGAGTTCTTCTGATTTTGTGTTTAGAGGTTTAAGTGGATAAGTATATTGGCAATCTAGGTAAATCTGTTTAAAACCTTAAAGTTATTACCAAGATCAATGGTACTGGTGATTTGTCTAAATTACTGATGTGATCCTAACACAAATCTCATAAAAAAAACGTCTGTAAATACATCTTTTTTTACTTCATCTTTCATTTCAGAAAAACCCAAAAAGATTTTCAGTTTATTTTTAGCCATCTATCTTAGTTTTTAGTCTACTGATGATGAAAACACCGTTAGTCCAAGTCAAAGCGACAGTTGCTGAAGGATAGCTGAAGATCACGGGCTGGGAGCTAATCTAAAAAGAAGATAATCCTGAAACGTCAAAAAGTTCATTAACCTGAAACTTTAAATTTTAAAAATAGATCTGTTTTGGTCAAACATCGGTCAACCAAGGTCATTAACTTGGACTTGGTAGGCAAATCGGTTGATCGGAGCCATTAACTTGGACTCGGTCAACTGAGTGGGTAGTAAAAACAGATAAATTTCACAAAAAAATCAAAAAGTAACAAGTGTAAGGAACTGACTCGTACGAGTTACATACTGACTCGTACGAGTGATAAAGGCTACATTCATACGAATGGTGACTCGTACGAATGACCTGGCGCATATATAAGGGGCATTCACTCGCACGAGTCACATTTGTGACTTTGTGCGACTGGCGATTCTCTCTGTGCGATTCAGTCACACACATTCTTGATCATTTTACGTATCTTATTCTTCGGGGTGGTGATTGCCACACCTCTCACGATGGGAAAGGTACTAATGCTAGTTTTGAGCCGTTATAATGCCAAAATTGGACCAAAAGTACATAAAAGTAGATTTAGGATAATTAGCCCGGTAAAATGTAAAATTGAACTTGAATTCGTACAAATCGGCCCTTTTAGCCTATAAATCAACATTCAATTTGTTAAAATTTACACGTTTAAAGTTCGGTTTGACAAGGTATTATTTGGTACGATTCGAAAGTCGTACGAATTGTCACTCATACGAGCAAGTCTCATTCAAATCCTTGAAACTGTCAACTATATATTACAACTCGTATGAAGAGTGACTCGTACGAGTGGGTTTTGTTCAAACTTAATTCTTTGTCTTAGTATCTGACTCCTACGAACTCGTACGAGTGTGTAAGTGTTGAAAATTTTGAAAATTTTCGAAGTGTTTGAAATTTTTTTTGTTTGCAGATCATGAAGTCTACGTTCTCACCATTCCACAACGTATGTTGTCTTCTAGATGAGAATATACCAGAGATAGCAGCATACGGAGAAGTGTTAGATCTTCTAAGCAGGCCACTGAAACGTTTCTTTGGACGTTAATGTCAAATATGTTTAAAGAATTTTGAAGAAATTTTTGAAGACTATGCAAGACTGCGGCAACATCCAAGAGGGAGTTTCTTGGTCCATAATGTCTATCGCCTACGTCTAGGATATGTTGCTTATGTAAATAGGGCTTAGAACGTCATTTTTATATGTTTTATATATGGCTCGTACGAGTGACCTTTGTGGCTCGTACGAGTGACATCTTGTCACTCGTACGAGCAAGCACTCCGCACGAGCCAGCAACACTCATCTTTGTGCGAGCCATGTTGGCCTATAAATAGTGGAGCTTGAGTGTTGTGTCTTGAATCTGTTGGTGTGTGACTACGGCGAAGCCTTGTCCAATTGTTTACTCGTATGTAACTTTCACGTTTATTAATATACATAGCAAAGGTGTTTAAGCAGTATACTTGATTGTTTGTTTGTCCAACTCGCTAGCAATGAATTCCCCCTCTGTTAGCTGAGTCGAATCGGTCTGGTGCTCACAAGAGGAGAGCCGATCCCCTCTCACAGTAGCCTTCTGAATGTTATCTTTATTTTGTTGTTAATATTCAATATCCACATTTTAAACTTATTTCAGAGTGCTTTTTTTTAATATTCAATATCCACATTCTTAGATGGTGTCTCTAATTTAGTTTTGTCATAAAAAAAACATGTTTAAAAATAGGGAAAAGTTCTTATGTTCTATTAATACGTGACTTCGGCTATGTTATGTGATTTCTTCTTACACTGATGGTTTACTTTTGTCTTCATAACTCTTTACAGTTGTACAAACAGGGCTTGGCGGGGATGGGGGTTACTTCTTATTAGTCAAGCTGAAGGTTAAATTCCAGTTTTTTTGTTTACATTGAACGCCTTTAAAAATCCACTTATCGTTCTTCATCCGAGTTGTCACTGTATACAACTACATTTTAATGTGTTTGTGTTGAACCACTTAGTGATCTACCTTATTGCCTAATTTGGTAAAAACTATATGACAGTACTTTTACTTAGGGGAGTATTTAAATTCCTTGAACTTAACCAATTTATATCTTCAACTAAAAGATCATATGATTGTTTGGTGTTCTATTTAGTTCTGCATTATTTGTGGAGTTGTGTTTTTTCACATACCATTAGCAGTGAGTATGTACTTGTGTTCATGCCAGCTACTTATATATTGTACAACTAAATTATTTTACTTCTGATTTGTATGAGGCTTTAGGTTTTTTTTTACCCACATAGCAATCCTTGGGAAGAATAAGAACATGCTATTAATGGCCTTTTCAAGTTAACTATGTGACCGGCTTAATGATTTAGCTTTTTGATTATTTGCTATTTATATTATTTTGTCCTCTACTTTCTATGCTTGGTTAACATACTTTATGGGTCAAACAAGGCAATTGGAACTTAGTAAAAGGAAAACAAAGGTCAAATTGGGCTGAAACAAAGAGAGCGCGTTGTTCTCTTATATGTGTGATATTTCACTTATAAGACGTCTATTTTATATAACCTGTGGTAGAATAGAAGAACGTAAATAGTATTTGTCACACCCTCAATTTCCACTTACGGAGTTTTACCGCGAGACGTGTGAACAAACCAGAATCTAAGACACTAGTACGTCGAACGACTCTATATGATTTGATAATACGTTTTCCAAAATCATTTGTTGTAAATTTTAGATTACCAATATTTAGCATGAGTATCAGTTTTAGATTTGAGCGGAAGCATAAATAAGTAATGATGCGGGCGCCAACACAAACGCCAAAACAAATGAAAAATCCAAAACAATATTAATAAATGAGACTCTATAATGATGTCTTGTTCAATGCGTGTGCGTGCACCTAGAGCTCCTAGCGTCCTGAGAAACATGTAAAGAAACAAGTGTCAACATTTAAGATGAGTGAGTTCACAGGTTTTCATAAAATCGTTTGTTCGGTTATAGTTTGTTACTCCGTTATCCCAACCCGGGATAACTAATCAGTTCCATTATTCCAATCCCGGAATAATAAGTTGTTGCTTCCAATATTCCCAAACCGGAATATTAAGTTGTTGTTTCCATTATCCCCAACCCGGGATAATAAGTTGTTGTTCCAATATTCCAAACCCGGAATATTAAGTTATTCCGTAATTAAGTTCAATATTAATGTATATAGGTAGCTAGGCTAAAGTCATGTCACTAAGTGTTCGCGATCGAAGCTGACTGTGTGCCTCCGTTTTGCCAGGCCTATCACATGACCATAGCGGTGTTAGGCCAATTATACACCCGTTGACCATACCCGGTCGGCTAGCGCGACTAGCTCGGATGGGGCTCGTCAGACCCAGTAGTACTACTCATAATTCCCCCGCTATTTAACCCAAATACTAACGATCCGAGGAGATTGTCGAGGACTTAAGTGATAAGCTGCATAGTGACCATAATATTACATTAACATTAACTTAGTTACCGTATAGTTATGTGCCGTTAGATTCGTATAACGTAAAGAGATTGAGTTTGAGAGTGTATACATGTTTCTCCCCCTGTTGTTTAAAAACCGGATAAAGTTAGGGGCCGTGAACTCACCTTTGTTTGCTCGGTTAGTGTAGCAAAGATGTTATAAGAGATGGGACCGCTAGTTGCGTCCTAACAAACCAATTAATTCCACGTCAGTGTGAAATCACACCAATACAAATTCCACACGCAATTTACTCACAAAGTGATACACACAAACCACATATCTAACACTCAAACATGCATGCAAGTATTCTCATATGATCATAGTAATCAAACAACTTATCATGAACACATTCCTAATCCATGCAACACTTTAATGCATAAAATCACAAGTTAACAACTTTCTGCTTAACACTCAATTATTCAGCTGTTTTCTAGGATCTTTATAAAATAGTTCCAGCATTCTAAAAATTCCCATATTTTTACAGTAGGTGACATTTATACCATAGAAATTTATATAATTTTTCCAAGTCTTAAATCTTTACTAATTAACCATAATTATTAATCCACTAAGCTGCAGTCAGATTTACCGTTTTCTGACTGCAGTCCACGGAAGAATTTATTTAAAAATCACTGATTGTCCGATTAACAAAATTCCAATTGGAGTTGCCCGGAAATTTCTATACCTAGTTACTGTACAAAAATCATGACTCAACTCCCTACTGATTTTAAAATCTAGCTTGATAAACAACCAACAAAATTCCAGAATTTTAACAGCTTTACCTACTGAACTTGTTTAACCCTTTAAAAATATCAAACGATTTCAGAAAATTATGAATCTAGTGCCATTAGATTCTTATTCAAATCTCTACGTTCTAGACATCAGAAAATCCATTTTTCGACAACTAACGACCAAGTTACAGCCTGATGAAGTCGGCTGAAACTTTCAATCAGCAGGCTGTTTCAGCATTATTGTTATTACAACTTACCTACACCGTTCCTATTGATCGACCTAAGCGAGCAAAGACCGATTTTTGATCCTAGTTTACTACTAACGAATTATCCATGCAACCCTACTCAATAACTATAATCTTCATAAACAAATCATAATTGTAAACTATTGATTTCGAAAATAATCATGTATACCCACAAAATCAATTCAGCCGATTACTTGCAAACCCATATGATCCGAAGACAACTAATCAATTCATCATATGTCCGAGTCAACAATTCATTCAAGCATATGTCCGAAACAACTAGACATTCAAACATACCCATAATCCGAAAACCATACAATCTAATCATTCAAACATATAATTAATCCGAAACAACTTAAACATTCAAGCATACATATAATTAACCGAAGCATGATCTTGTAATCAAAGATAATTCTGACCTTGAATAACTAGGCAAACAACCCGAGATTTGGACAAGAACAACTCGGCTGATCCAACTAGAACGCGACCGAGAGGATGTTGATAAAGTGGGCTGTTTTGTTGATCGACTAGGGTGAACAAGAACTGAACTCGCGACTGTATGAAGGTGAACAAAGGGGCTGAAGGCAACAGGTTGATTCAGACCGAGATGATGAAGGCTGCTCGCGATCGAGAGGTGAAGACTTGGCTGCCGACGGCTGATTTCTTGAACTAGGGTTTTGTGAATTGTGCATGAGGCATGCAAGAGATGATATATATAAGCGCAAAAGAGGTAGGGTTGCGGTTTGGTTTAGTATACGGCCGCAAGGGACTTGGGTTGGGTTGGTTTGGGTTTGAGTCTTACGGCCAAAGATTAGAGTATTAGAGTTTAGGTTTGATCTTTGATTCTTGTTCTCTTATGACCGAAGACTAAAGTTGCATGCTATTGGTTTCGGTTTGGTTAGTGTTTGTGGCCGAGACAGTTTGGTTTAGGGTTTAGGTTTTGATGTGTGTTGGATTTGATCTTGGCCGAGGGCTTGACTTGAACTAGAGTTTAAAACTTGTTACTCCTAGGGTCGCAATGAACCAAGGTTTGGAACGTGTCGCGGTTCGGTTAAGTTCGTGCACATATCAACCTAAATATTCAATCACTAAGACAATCACACAACACACAACACACAACACATCTTTAATCCATGCACGTTTAATACTTAGCACACATCTTATTCGACAAGTGTCACGTGTAAGTTATCTGAAAAACCCGGGATATCACATTATCCCCATGTTGAAAGAATTTTCGTCCCGAAAATTGAGTAAACGCGGGTTAGCATGTAACGTACATGTTCAGAGTGCCACGCACAAAGAGTTAGTTTATTAATGATAGTACGCAACGTTACAAGAAGTTCCCAAGTGTCATACACAAAGATTTCCAAGTGTCATGCACAAGAATTTAATCAACAATAGTACACGAAAGTATAAGAAATTTCCAGGTTGTCACATCATCCCCTTGTTGAAAGAATTTTCGTCCCGAAAATTTAGGTACTGTCATCGTTAGTTTGCTGCTCAGTTGCGAAGAGATGTGGGTATTTGCTTTTCATTTGGTCCTCCCTTTCCCACGTGAACTCCGGTCCACGCTTAGAGTCCCAACAAACTTTAACGATTGGAATCTTGCTGTGCCTTCGAGTCTTGATCTCACGATCCATGATCTCAATAGGCTTTTCCACGAAGTGTAGTTGTTCATCCACTTGGATCTCATCCAATGGAATAACTAAAGTTTCATCTGATAGACACTTCTTCAGATTTGACACGTGAAATACGTTGTGAACTCCACTGAGTTCGGCAGGAAGGTTTAATTGGTATGCTACGGGTCCAATTCTTTCAAGATTTCAAACGGGCCTACGTACCGTGGGTTAAGTTTGCCCCGTTTTCCAAAACGGATTACACCCTTCCAGGGTGACACCTTTAGTAGGACGCGATCGCCTACTTGGAATTCGAGCGGTTTGCGTCGTTGATCTAGCGTAGCTTTTCTGTCGATCTCGTGCCGCCGCCATGCGGTTTCTGATTTGTACAATCTTTTCAGTAGCCTCAAGTATTAACTCTGGGCCTGTGAGTTGACTGTCACCGACTTCTGCCCAGCAGACCGGTGATCTACATTTGCGACCGTATAATGCTTCAAACGGTGCTGCCGAAATACTCGTGTGATAGCTGTTGTTATATGAGAATTCCACTAGAGGCAGGTGAATTTCCCAATTATTTCCGAAGTCCACTACGCATGCCCTAAGCATGTCTTCCAAGGTTTGTATGGTCCTTTCGCTTTGACCATCAGTCTGAGGGTGATAAGCTGTGCTCATATCCAAGCGTGTTCCCAATGCTTTCTGGAGTGACTGCCAGAAGTTTGACGTGAAACGAGCATTTCTATCTGAGATGATGGACGTTGGCACTCCGTGCCGAGAAACTACTTCCTTAATGTAGATGCGAGTCAACTTCTCCATCTTATCCGTTTCTTTGATAGCTAGGAAGTGTGCGGACTTAGTTAAACGATCCACAATCACCCAGATGGTATCGCAACCACCCAAGGTTCGCGGGAGTTTAGTGATGAAATCCATTGAGATCTGATCCCACTTCCACACTGGGATCTCAGGTTGTTGGAGTAGCCCCGATGGCTTTTGATACTCCACCTTGACTTTTGCACAAGTCAAACATTTACTCACGTAGGTGGCTATATCGGCTTTCATGTTAGGCCACCAATACGCAGTTTTAAGGTCCTGATACATCTTATCCGAACCCGGATGGATAGAGTATCGAGATTTGTGAGCTTCATCCATGACTAGCTCTCTGAGGTTTCCGTAGAGAGGTACCCATATGCGATTCATGAAATACCGGGCTCCATTGGGCTTTACCTCCCAATCGCGTTCCATTTTTCCCACTGATTCGGCTTTGATGTTTTCCTCCTTAACTGCTTCTAACTGGGCGTCGCGTATTCGTTCGGGTAGCCCTGAATGAATAGTGAGTTGTAGCGCTCGTACGCGACGAGGTTTCAAGTGTTCCTTCCTGCTGAGGGCATCAGCTACCACGTTAGCTTTACCCGGGTGATACCGAATGGCACACTCATAATCGTTCAAGAGTTCGACCCAGCGACGCTGTCGCATGTTCAACTCCTTCTGATCAAAGATGTGCTGGAGGCTTTTGTGGTCAGTGAAGATTGTGCACTTCGTTCCATAAAGGTAGTGTCTCCAAATCTTAAGTGCAAACACTACTGCTCCCAATTCTAGGTCATGCGTCGTGTAGTTCTTCTCGTGAACCTTCAGCTGTCGTGACGCATACGCGATGACCTTATCGCGTTGCATGAGTACGCATCCCAATCCCTGAATGGAAGCATCACAATACACTACAAAGTCATCTGTCCCTTCCGGCAAGGACAGAATGGGTGCACTGCAGAGTTTCTGCTTCAGCAATTGAAATGCTGCTTCTTGTTTTTCTCCCCAAGCATACTTGATGCCTTTCTGGGTGAGGGTAGTGAGCGGTTGTGCAATCTTTGAAAACCCCTCGATGAAGCGTCTGTAGTAACCAGCCAATCCTAAGAATTGGCGGATTTCCGTCGGTGTCTTAGGTGCTTCCCAGTTTTTAATGGCTTCAATCTTGGCAGGGTCTACGTGGATACCCTTTTCATTCACGACGTGCCCGAGAAACTGAACTTCTCGGATCCAGAAATCACACTTCGAAAGCTTGGCGTATAGCTTTTCCTGTTGAAGTAATCCTAGCAGTAATCGTAGATGCTCAGCATGTTCTTCTTTACTTTTGGAGTAGATGAGTATGTCATCGATGAACACGATGACAAATTTGTCGAGGTATGGCTTACACACACGGTTCATGAGGTCCATGAATACCGCGGGTGCGTTAGTGAGACTGAATGGCATGACCAAGAACTCGTAATGGCCATACCGAGTGCGAAATGCTGTCTTAGCGATATCCTCCTCCCTGACGCGTAGCTGATGATAACCGGACCGTAAATCAATCTTAGAGTAGTAACTTGACCCTTGCAGTTGGTCGAATAGATCATCGATGCGAGGTAACGGGTATCGGTTCTTGACTGTAACCTTGTTGAGTTCCCTATAGTCGATGCACATGCGGAAAGTCCCGTCCTTCTTCTTGACAAACAGGACTGGAGCTCCCCATGGCGAAACGCTTGGTCGGATAAATCCTTTTTCTAGCAGCTCTTGAAGTTGGGTAGACAGCTCCTGCAGCTCGGCTGGAGCTAGGCGGTATGGAGCCTTGGCGATGGGAGTTGCATTGCTTGCCAATTCGATTTCAAACTCCAATTGTCGATGTGGTGGAAGACCAGGTAGTTCTTCTGGGAATACATCGGAAAAATCACGGACGACAGGGATGTCTTCTATACGTTTCTCGTCCTTAGGCTGTTCGGTAATTAGTGCGAGTATAGCGAAGGAATTCTTTTTCCGAAGATACTTCTGCGCTTGCATAAATGAGATGATGTTGGTGACGGCGCTTGCCTTGTCGCCTTGTACCGTCAGGATTTCGTCGTTCGAGAGTGGAATACGGATAGACTTTTCGAAGCAGAGAACTTCAGCCCGGACGTCGGATAGCCAGTCCATTTCGACTACCACGTCAAAACTACCCAGGGTAGTTGTCATCAGATCAATGGTAAAAGTGTGGCCCGCGAGTTTGAGTTGACAGCCGGATACGATTTGGGTCACATTTACAGATTTACCATTGGCTAATTCTATCACATAAGGGGTCTCTAATGGTTTAAGCGTGAGATTTAGGTTCTTCCTAAAAGACTCAAGATATAAAGCTCCTATCCGCACCCGTATCAAAAAGCACAGAAGCAAAATGTTCATTAAGGGGAAACTTACCGGTGACCACGTTCGTGTCGTTTCTGGCCTCTCCGCGGCCCAATGTAAATGCACGACCTTTGGCACCTCCTGTGCCACCGTTCCCATTGTTGTTGTTGTTATTATTGTTGTGGTTGTTGTGGTTGTGGTAGTTTCCACCATTATTGTTGTTGTTGCGCACCTATGGGCAGTCTTTTCTGAAATGAGCGGTGCTACCACACTGATAGCATCCCCGGTTTATACCCTGCTGCTGACCCTGAGGCTGATTCTGATTCTGTCGGGACATGATTTCCCCACGACAATCCTTTGCCGCATGTCCCATCTTGCCACATCTTTGGCAGCGAATTCCGGCACAAGGGCCGTTATGATGGAGATTACAGCGGTTGCACTGCGGCTTTCGACCTACATAACCGCCTGCATTCTGGTTGTTGTTGTTGTTGTAGTTGCTGTTGGAACGATTTTGATGACCCCGGTGGTTGTGGTAGTGATTGAACCGTTTCTGGTTCCCTTGCTGTGGATGTGATGACGAAGACTGTCGAATGGTGGAGTCTTCAAACTTTCTTTTGTTATCTGAGGCAACTTCAGTGGTACCCCGTGCTGGCAGTTTCTTCTGTTCCACCGCTTTATCGGTGAGTTTGTGAGCCAATCGGATAGCTTGATGTTCTGTTACAGGGTTACTAGACATCACCATACCCTGAATTTCCGGAACCAGACCCCCGAGATAGAACTCGAGTCTTTTCTCCACCGTGTTTGCCAAATCAGGACACAGAAATACCAAGTCATGGTGTTTTGCAGTGTAAGCCTCAATTTCCGATCCCACCATCTTGTGGTTCCACAAAGCTTGCTCTAACTGTTGCACTCTGTCTCGTGGACAGTACTCCTCTTTAATCAGGGCCTTGAACTCAGTCCATGCTATTGCATTTGCAGCTAACAGTCCACGTGTTTGGACTTGGGCATTCCACCATGTCAGTGCCCCCTCTTCCAGTGTTGAGGCGGCGTATTTGACCTTGTTGGCCTCTAAGCAGTTGCACATTTCAAAAACAGATTCCGACTTTTCGATCCAGCAGACCAATCCAATGGGTCCTTCCGCCCCCGAGAACTTGCTTGGCTTTGCGTCAAGGAACATCTTATAGGGATTAAAGCCCCCTCCTGCTGACAGAGAACAGGAAGTCAGCAAGGAATTGTACTAGCCTCACTATTAGATTTTCACGCGAAAACTTAGTAATGGTTACCTGCCGGCTGGTTCTGCACACCCGCTAATGCTGTGTTCACATGCTCCTGGATCATGGCAGCTAGCTCTTCGGGCGTCAAGTTAAGGTTTCCACATCTTCCAGTCGCCATTTAGATCTTCGAAACACAACACAAACACACCCCGATAAGTCTATATAGCTATCCTACTTCGTACTTTAATAATTATTAAGTTATGTCAACTCAATATGTCAAATAGTCAAAGAAATACTTGATTAACTGAAATCTCAACGTCTTACAAAAGTGCAAATCAAACATACGAATTTACTATAAAGTCTCAAGTTTAAACACAAGTGGAAAAATAATAAACTGAAGGAAAACAAATAATATAAACGAGACGTGTCAGTCGTCTACATCTCCATTCCCTAAGTCACTGTCGTTGCCGTCATCCTGTGCGGCATTTCCAGCTTCCTCAGCTGGGTCCTCCTCCGGATCCTCTTCAGGATCCTCCTCTGGATCCTCTTCTGGATCCTCCTCTACCGGTACTGGAGGGGCAGGTGCTGGTTCAAGTGCTTGATTTTGCAGTTCCTGAATGTTCCAACTATTTTCCAGGACTCTGTCCTCAAGCCAGTCAGCTCTTATCTGCTCAGCACGCAGATCTCTGGCTATGGTGTTACGAGCTATCTTACTCGTACGATGCTCTTCCTCGAGCGAGTCGGTCTTTCCCGTAAGGTGTCGGATCATCCATCCTTGAGCTAAGATGGTTTCCTGCATTCTTTCTAACTGTTTTTGTTGTGTATGCACCAGGATTCTAAGCATGTCAAGTCCTATTTCTACAGGATTAACCGGTTCAACCGGTACAGCAATAGTTGGGCGTAACGACGACTCCTCCCCTAGAGCGAGCCTTTTCCTCGCTGCTGAGCGTGTCTCCACGCCATAAGGTGGTATGGGTTCCACCATTGGTGCCTTTCCTGGTGCTCTTGGTGGCGTAAGTTTGTCGGACGATGATGACGATGAGGATGATGACATTGCCTGTTAGGTCGTGTAGTTAGTTATGAGTTGGTTTCATTTCTTATCATGAAGGTATAACCTATCAAACACGTTTGTAACATATTTCATAACAAGATATAATAATTCGGTGCCAAACTAAGTCTAGTGTCGTGATATCAGCTATAGTTTAGGTCTACTTCTAATGCAAACCTGGTTCTCTATAGCTAGTGGCTCTGATACCAATCTGTCACACCCTCAATTTCCACTTACGGAGTTTTACCGCGAGACGTGTGAACAAACCAGAATCTAAGACACTAGTACGTCGAACGACTCTATATGATTTGATAATACGTTTTCCAAAATCATTTGTTGTAAATTTTAGATTACCAATATTTAGCATGAGTATCAGTTTTAGATTTGAGCGGAAGCATAAATAAGTAATGATGCGGGCGCCAACACAAACGCCAAAACAAATGAAAAATCTCAAAACAATATTAATAAATGAGACTCTATAATGATGTCTTGTTCAATGCGTGTGCGTGCACCTAGAGCTCCTAGCGTCCTGAGAAACATGTAAAGAAACAAGTGTCAACATTTAAGATGAGTGAGTTCACAGGTTTTCATAAAATCGTTTGTTCGGTTATAGTTTGTTACTCCGTTATCCCCAACCCGGGATAACTAATCAGTTCCATTATTCCAATCCCGGAATAATAAGTTGTTGCTTCCAATATTCCCAAACCGGAATATTAAGTTGTTGTTTCCATTATCCCCAACCCGGGATAATAAGTTGTTGTTCCAATATTCCAAACCCGGAATATTAAGTTGTTCCGTAATTAAGTTCAATATTAATGTATATAGTAGCTAGCCTAAAGTCATGTCACTAAGTGTTCGCGATCGAAGCTGACTGTGTGCCTCCGTTTTGCCAGGCCTATCACATGACCATGGCGGTGTTAGGCCAATTATACACCCGTTGACCATACCCGGTCGGCTAGCGCGACTAGCTCGGATGGGGCTCGTCAGACCAGTAGTACTACTCATAATTCCCCCGCTATTTAACCCAAATACTAACGATCCGAGGAGATTGTCGAGGACTTAAGTGATAAAGCTGCATAGTGACCATAACATTACATTAACATTAACTTAGTTACCGTATAGTTATGTGACGTTAGATTCGTATAACGTAAAGAGATTGAGTTTGAGAGTGTATACATGTTTCTCCCCCTGTTGTTTAAAAACCGGATAAAGTTAGGGGCCGTGAACTCACCTTTGTTTGCTCGGTTAGTGTAGCAAAGATGTTATAAGAGATGGGACCGCTAGTTGCGTCCTAACAAACCAATTAATTCCACGTCAGTGTGAAATCACACCAATACAAATTCCACACGCAATTTACTCACAAAGTGATACACACAAACCACATATCTAACACTCAAACATGCATGCAAGTATTCTCATATGATCATAGTAATCAAACAACTTATCATGAACACATTCCTAATCCATGCAACACTTTAATGCATAAAATCACAAGTTAACAACTTTCTGCTTAACACTCAATTATTCAGCTGTTTTCTAGGATCTTTATAAAATAGTTCCAGCATTCTAAAAATTCCCATATTTTTACAGTAGGTGACATTTATACCATAGAAATTTATATAATTTTTCCAAGTCTTAAATCTTTACTAATTAACCATAATTATTAATCCACTAAGCTGCAGTCAGATTTACCGTTTTCTGACTGCAGTCCACGGAAGAATTTATTTAAAAATCACTGATTGTCCGATTAACAAAATTCCAATTGGAGTTGCCCGGAAATTTCTATACCTAGTTACTGTACAAAAATCATGACTCAACTCCCTACTGATTTTAAAATCTAGCTTGATAAACAACCAACAAAATTCCAGAATTTTAACAGCTTTACCTACTGAACTTGTTTAACCCTTTAAAAATATCAAACGATTTCAGAAAATTATGAATCTAGTGCCATTAGATTCCTTATTCAAATCTCTACGTTCTAGACATCAGAAAATCCATTTTTCGACAACTAACGACCAAGTTACAGCCTGATGAAGTCGGCTGAAACTTTCAATCAGCAGGCTGTTTCAGCATTATTGTTATTACAACTTACCTACACCGTTCCTATTGATCGACCTAAGCGAGCAAAGACCGATTTTTGATCCTAGTTTACTACTAACGACTTATCCATGCAACCCTACACAATAACTATAATCTTCATAAACAAATCATAATTGTAAACTATTGATTTCGAAAATAATCATGTATACCCACAAAATCAATTCAGCCGATTACTTGCAAACCCATATGATCCGAAGACAACTAATCAATTCATCATATGTCCGAGTCAACAATTCATTCAAGCATATGTCCGAAACAACTAGACATTCAAACATACCCATAATCCGAAAACCATACAATCTAATCATTCAAACATATAATTAATCCGAAACAACTTAAACATTCAAGCATACATATAATTAACCGAAGCATGATCTTGTAGTCAAAGATAATTCTGACCTTGAATAACTAGGCAAACAACCCGAGATTTGGACAAGAACAACTCGGCTGATCCAACTAGAACGCGACCGAGAGGATGTTGATAAAGTGGGCTGTTTTGTTGATCGACTAGAGGTGAACAAGAACTGAACTCGCGACTGTATGAAGGTGAACAAAGGGGCTGAAGGCAACAGGTTGATTCAGACTGAGATGATGAAGGCTGCTCGCGATCGAGAGGTGAAGACTTGGCTGCCGACGGCTGATTTCTTGAACTAGGGTTTTGTGAATTGTGCATGAGGCATGCAAGAGATGATATATATAAGCGCAAAAGAGGTAGGGTTGCGGTTTGGTTTAGTATACGGCCGCAAGGGACTTGGGTTGGGTTGGTTTGGGTTTGAGTCTTACGGCCAAAGATTAGAGTATTAGAGTTTAGGTTTGATCTTTGATTCTTGTTCTCTTATGACCGAAGACTAAAGTTGCATGCTATTGGTTTCGGTTTGGTTAGTGTTTGTGGCCGAGACATGTTTGGTTTAGGGTTTAGGTTTTCGATGTGTGTTGGATTTGATCTTGGCCGAGGGCTTGACTTGAACTAGAGTTTAAAACTTGTTACTCCTAGGGTCGCAATGAACCAAGGTTTGGAACGTGTCGCGATTCGGTTAAGTTCGTGCACATATCAACCTAAATATTCAATCACTAAGACAATCACACAACAACAACACACAACACACAACACATCTTTAATCCATGCACGTTTAATACTTAGCACACATCTTATTCGACAAGGTCACGTGTAAGTTATCTGAAAAACCCAGGATATCACATTATCCCCATGTTGAAAGAATTTTCGTCCCGAAAATTGAGTAAACGCGGGTTAGAATGTAACGTACATGTTCAGAATGCCACGCACAAAGAGTTAGTTTATTAATGATAGTACGCAACGTTACAAGAAGTTCCCAAGTGTCATACACAAAGATTTCCAAGTGTCATGCACAAGAATTTAATCAACAATAGTACACGAAAGTATAAGAAATTTCCAGGTTGTCACAGTATTGTATTAATGGTTTCTTACTTTCATTCAGGTTCCATTGCAACATACCATATCCTGATACGTACGTATTGTTTGTGTGTAATTTCAATTATAAGACGTCTCCTTTATACAACCTGTGTAGTATAGAAGAATGTAAACTATTATTATATTAATGGTTTCTTACCTTCATCAGATTCCATTGCAACATACCATATCCTGATACGTGCGTACTTATGTATGTACGTAATGTATGTATGTATGCATGTAATTTCAATTATAAGACGTCTCCTTTATACAACCTGTGTAGTATAGAAGAATGTAAACTAGTATTGTATTAATGGTTTCTTAGTTTCATTCAGATTTCATTACAACTTACCATATCCTGATACTTTGATCTCTTGAGCTCACAAAGACGTTATATAACCTATTTTTCAATAATTTCGAATGATACTCGAAAGTGAAGCATGTGCATTTTGTACAGTGACACTTTTTATGTCTAATCAATTTAGTTAGATAAGATTAACAGTGTTACACAAAAAAATGAACTATTTCTATTATGGTTGGGTATTTGGACATAAACGGTTACAGTCTTCTTATATTTAATTAATGTAATTCATTAGGAAGAATTATGTGTTCTTGCCTTAACATATATAGTAGAATATGTGTTTTTGTCTAAACATATATTAGAATATTTTACACAATATGGATTATTTTAGAGCATTTACATTCAATTATTTATCTTTATTTCTATAATTACATTAAAAATCATTAATTTTTTTATCTTTTTAATTAAATAATATTTTTTATACATTTATGATTACCTTTTCTCTCTACTTCACTCACAACCACTTTTAAAAATATTAAAAAATTTATAAAGGTAAATAATGTTTTCCGTATATTTACATATGAAGGGTAACATTTTCACTATTCTCCACTCAAAACCACCCAGAACGTTGTATCTGGTCACTAATTTCGAGCATGGTTCTGACATTAGTGATGATATCAAGGAATAGTTGTTCATTCGCCATCAATGCACAGACAAATCAATTAAAGCACCAATGAAGTGAATGAGTATTTCACAACGAAACAAGTAATATTAACTGGTATTGATTTAGTAACATCTCTATTTATTTTCAGCATTGATTACCAATAAGAACTTAAAAGTAACAAGGGATAAGTGAAAGAGGAGGGGATGGGAAGATCTGGGATTACACAAGAGAGATTGAGAAAGAACACACTCAATCAATCAATATTCTCGTTACCTCCATTCTGAATATCTCGCTTCATATATCATGTTGGGTTTACAGAGCTGGTTCTTCTTATTGGGCTTACTATACTGGTTGGGCTCAACGATTCATAACATATTCCTTGTAATACAAGTAACCCACTCATTCATTCACATAAATATAAGAGATTCATTGTGCATGCTCTTACGTATTGATTATGGAACCACACAAAATGTAACAGTTGTTACCGAAAATAAATCACGAATCACATAAATGAGTCTACGTAACCATACAATTCAGATAAGTTACAATTCAAATACAAACTTATTGTATCCGAACTACACATGGCATTCATTTATTCTACTTAAAACCATTTAGTTAATCTTTAGAGCAGTCATGAACTCCTCGTCACATTCAAGAGCCATCAGGGGCGGACCTAGAGTGATAGAAGGGGTAACCTACGTTGCCCCTTGACTCTCCGACAGAAGTGTAAATTTTGAAAAAAATTAACGTTTTTTCGATTTCGTTACCCCTTTTCATTGAAACGTTACCCCTATGCAGATTTTCTAGATCCGCCACTGAGAGACATCATATATTCCGGAGATAAGCAAATTTCTACATCCATGCTCCCGCCACCTTCCCGACCTGGATACATTGTCATTTTACCGTCGGCTTTGTTCACAAATCCACTTCTAGCTGCAACAGCTTTCCCCAACCCAAATTCACACCGGTACATGTCAAACCTTGGTGAACTCCCAATGTGTGTAGTGTTCGGATGGAAAAGTGCATTCGGGTTTGTATACTACCGGGTTTCTATACCATGAATTAACCAAATTTTTCACTGCTATATCATTGTGGTTTGTCACCGCTTCAAGTATCCTCAAAGCCGCCCATCCAAGCCTGTGAGCCATTAGATCCTGAACAGTTGCTGTTCCACTTACACTACTAACTGGACTGCCAAAATAGTCATCCGACAAAGGTGAGTTCACACTACGCCTGTTACTAATAACAAGTTAACAAATAGTTTCACTATTGCTAGGTTGGTGCCTGACTCGAGTTACACACCTCCAAAAAGTGCGGACACCGCTTGCAAACTTGAGATCTTTTGCATGTTGCATTCCTCATTTGCTTTTGCTTTGAGTTTAGCAACTGCATCCGAGGTGAAATGAAAGAATCTCTCCTTAACTTGTGCTTTTTCAGATCTTGAAATGAATTGATCGAGATGTGTAAAAGGGAGATTTATAATAGTATCAGCTCCTTTGAATATCGGAGGACGGGATATGAGATAAGCATTTTCATCTTTAGATCCAAATATTTCACTCCAAGCAGCCATGAAATGCCAGAATGATGTTCCATCGGCAACAAGATGGTCCACAGAGCCACCAATGAAGATTCCATCGGTAAGCTCGGTCACCTGAATGGATAACAAGGGGAGTGTATGACCATCATAGTTAATAGCATCATTAAGGTCAAACAATGAATGAACAACTAACGGTACATCAGTTGAAGTAAGGAAGTCGGAGACAGTTACGTCCACGGTTGCGTGAACAAACTTGACCCCGGGACTGTTTTCAGGGTCTATGTAGATGACATAAGAAGGCGGGTTTTCTTCTTTTCGAGTGGCTAAGCGGGCGGCAAGAGGGTAGAAATGTGTGAAGGTGGCAGGGAGGGAACGGCGGAGATCATCCAAGAAAGCGGTTATGGAGAAATCTTGATCCTCCGAAGTTGGTTTCGCAAAAAGAAGACCCTTTTGGCTGTAGTTGGCATTGAGCAAGGCGAGCTCAAAGGGTGTGAAGTATATGGGTCGCTTTGTATTTTGTGAGAGGTCGTGCTGTGGCCTCACAAAGCATTCCGATATATGCTTCACCTTCTGCAAAGTCATCGGAGTTTCTCACTCCACTTCTCAAATGTGAGGCTTAAATTGCTTCAACTTTTAAGTACGGATAATACAAGAAAATAAATTTCTTACAGGTAGACATATTTATTAGTTTTGTAACTACTGTGACAAGTTTTTGAATAAGTCTCATTTCAATATAAAAGGTTTTTAAAATATTTTTATAAAATAAACTGAAAACATAAGCCTATGTTTATAAACAGTATTTAACTTTTTTTATATTAAATTTGGTTCTTAAGATATTTACATTCAGTTTTACAATTCAAGCAAATCATGGATCCGGATTCCCTTTTCAATTGCTGATCAAATGTATATAACGAGGGTGGAGAGAACGATTTTCTTGTTTAACAAATTATTTATTTATTTAATATAGTTAAAATACAAGGAGAATAATAACTACATTTAGCATACTAATAAATTTATTAAAAAAACAACCATACTTTTAAGATGCGTACACGTCCAGATATTTAAATAATAAAGTTATATAATTTAATAATTACCGATAATTTATACTTATCTAATTAATTTAAAAATTATTTTGTAGTTATAAGTTTATCTAATTGATTAATTGCTATATGCCTAATCTAGACATTCCAACAAGTTTTTAGAACAATAAATTAAGATCATTATTATTTAAATAAAACTTGGTTTATTAAATATATGTTCACATGACTGTTAAAACTCGTGAGAAATTCGATAATACAGTTTGTCTTCTAATCGATGGTTTAAATGCTTTTATATTTATAAACTTGACAAAAATCACAAATTTTGATCATACAAGACACAAAATTTTGTTTGGATATTAAAAAAGCGTCTTAAAAATATTGTTTTATAATTATTAAATCTTCGTTATTAACTATTTTATTTTTTATTTACTTAACCCGTGTTATAACCTATTGTTAGTAATATCAAATGGATGACTTTTAAAAAGTAACATCCTATTAGATAAAAAGAGAGGAATTGTATTTTGATTGGCACATCTTACTTACTGAAAAGAAACCAACACTGTTACCAATAATTTACTGAAAAGAAACCAACACCGAATATAAACTATGAATCATCAGAAATGAGATTTTACTTGGGTAGCATACTACCATTTAGTTACTCTTCTAGAGCACTTATAAACTCCTCATCTCATTCAAGAGCCATCATATATTCCGGCAATAGGCAAACTTCAATGTCCATGCTCCCTCCTCCTTGCCGACCTGGATACATTGTCATTTTGCCATCAGCTTTGTTTGCGAACCCACTTCTAGCTGCAACCGCTTTTCCCAACCCAAACTTGCACCCATACATGTCAAACCTTGGTGAACTTCCAATGTGTACAATGTTTGGATGTAGCAGTCCATTCAGTTTGTATACTACCGGGTTTTTATACAATGACTCAACCCACTTTTTCACTGCTGCATCGCGTGGTTTTTGACCACTTGATGCATCTTCAATGCTGCCCATCCAAGCCCGTGAGACATTAGATCCTCAACAGTTGTTGTTCCCCTAACTATATCAACCAGATTGCCAAAATAATCATCAGACAACGGTGGGTTCACTCTACACCGGTTATTAATAACAAATTTACAAACGGTTTCACTATTGGGTGGTTGGCATCTGACTCGAGTTACACACCTCCACAAAAGTGCGGAAACCGCTTGTAAACTTGAGATTTTTTGCATGTTGCATTCCTCATTTGCTTTTGCTTTGAGTTTAGAGACTGCAACCGAGGAGAAATGGAAGAATCTCTCTTTAACTCCTGGGTTTTCTGTTCGATGGATGAATTCATTGTGATGTTTGAATGGCAGACTTGTAATAGGACTGTATCCTTCAAGGACCCATCGTTTCAATATTGGAGGACGCGAGATGCAATCACCATTTTTCTCTTTCGATCTAAATATTTCACTCCAAGCATCCATGAAATGCCAGAAAGATGTTCCATCTGCGAGAATATGGTTCACAGAGCCACCGATATAGATTCCATCAGTAAGCTCGCTCACCTGAATGGATAACAACGGGAGCGTATGACCATCATGGCTAATAGCAGCATTTAGGTCGAAGAATGAATGAACAACTGATGGTACATCACCATGCGCAACGATGTCGGAAACAGTTGCGTCCACGGTTGCGTGAACAAACTTGACTCCGGGGCTGTTTTCAGTGTCTATGTAGATGACATATGAAGGTGGGTTTTCTTCTTTTCGCGTGGCTAAGCGCGCAGCGAGAGGGTAGAAATGATTGAGGGTGGCGGAGAGGGAGCGGCGAAGGTCTTCCAAGAAAAGGGTTACGGAGAAATCTTGATTCGCCGAAGATGGTTTTGCAAAAAGGAGACCCTTTTGGCTGTAGTTGAGGTTGAGAAAGGGGAGTTCAAAGGGTGTTAAGTATATGGGGTGCTTTGTATCTTGTGAGAGGTCGTGTTGTGGCCTCACAAAGCATTCCGTATATTGCTTCACCTTCTGCAAAGTCATCGGAGTTTCCCACTGCACTTGTCACATGTGAGGCTTAAATTGCTTCAACTTTAAGTACGGATAATACAAGAAAATAAATTTCTTACAGATAGACATATTTATTAGTTTTGTAACTACTGTGGCAAGTTTTTAAATAAGCCTCATTTCAATAAAAGGTTTTTAAAATATTTATATAAAATAAACCGAAAACATAAGCCTATGTGTCTATAAACAGTATTTAATTTTTTTTTGTTATTATATTTGGTTCTTAAGATATTTACATTCAGTTTTACAATTCAAGCAAATCATGGATCCGGATTCCCTTTTCAATTGCTGATCTAATATATATATATATATATATATCCATTTGACTAATTCCATCCATGTGAGCTACCCAATTTATTTATTTTTTTAACGGTGAACTTTATTAAAAACAACCGACCCAAATCGATATAGCACACAAACACAACAAGACTACGTAATTACAAATTTATAATAGTTTTTCCAAGACACATCCTTAAATTTCGATATACTGCTAAACCAAAGAAACTCAATTGCTTTGACCTTACTGATGATACCTTCTATCGGTAACAAGTGTTACATTTTGTGTGGTTCCATAATCAATACGTAAGAGCATTCAGAATGAATCTCTTATATTTATGTGAATGAATGAGTGGGTTACTTGTATTATAAGGAATATGTTATGAATCGTCTGGGCCCAACCAGTATAGTAAGCCCAATAAGAAGAACCAGCTCTGTAAACTTAACATGATATATGAAGCGAGATATTCAGAAATGGAGGTAACGAGAATATTGATTGATTGAGTGTGTTCTTTCTCCCACTCTCTTTTGTAATCCCAAATCTTCCCATCCCTTTCTCTTTCACTTATCCCTTGTTACTTTTAAGTTCTTATTGGTAACCGTTCCTAAAAATCAATAGAGATATTACTGAATCAATACCAGTTAATGTTACTTGTTTCGTTGTGCAATATCCATTTTTTCATTGATTCGTCTATGCATTGGTCGTTCGAGAGTTTGGCATTGTTCCTAGCCCTACAAAGATTCCAACATCCCACGATAACTATACCTTGGAAAGCGATTTTAGCACCATCCGAGAGACCCGACCCGTTATGAAGCTCAAGCAAATCACAGAACGAGAACGTGAACATATTCGGCTCCTTACACCAACAACTGACGTGTTGCCCGAGAATGGTTGCAACCCGGCACGACGTAAAAATATGGTCGACCAAGTCATCTTCGTCGCTGCACATCACACAATTAATAGTGTTAACCTGGAAATATCTTCTCTTAAGCGCCGAAAGAGTCAAAATACAACCCATCTCAGCACGCCATGCCAGAATGTTGCACTTTAATGGGATCCGTTTACACAATCTATGACGAATCTACTTCTGAAATCTTGGCCCGCCAATGGAAGCCTTTTTACGAATTTAACCGAGAATTCACCGGATGATTCCCCGATCCAAATCCAACTATCACTATTACTCGGAAGCATGACACCATTTAAAAGGTCAACCAGCTCCCCAAGTTCTGCTAATTCAACAGTGATGGCGAGCTCCCTACTCCAAGTCCAGCTCGGCCCACCATCTAACCCAATCCTCTCGAAGGCCCGACATCTTTTGAACGTTTCTAAACTAAAAAAAAACGGGAATTTGTCTCGAATATGCTCGTTAATCAGCCAAGGGTCAAGCCAAAAACTGATATCCAATTCATTCCCCATTTTGTCCTTGAAGAACTTCCGTAATGGGGAACCGTCGACGACCATATTGGTAAGCGTCTTCACAATATTGGCCCAAACTCCACCTTGACTTTTTTTTTATCGGAATAAACTCCTAATACCTTCTGTTAGAGTGGATGGCAGGCACTACTTTTCTCTATAAACTTTCGTTTTCGACTTTGTATGTCCATCCCCATTTGGTCAAAAGAGCTACGTTCGAGTCCTCGAGTTTACATATACCGAGGCCTTCGACATCTTTTGGCGTAGCGATCTAATCCCAAGGCATCCAACTCCACAAGACTTTTCTCATAATAGCTTCTAATTCTTTAATCACTTTTTCAGCGCTTTGTAAAGGGAGAAATAATAGTTGGGAAGGCATTCAAACACCGATTTAATTAGAGTGATCTGCCCCCAATAGACACGATATTCGATTTCCATAAAACAAGTCCTTTTTCAAACACCTCATACACCGGTTTCAGATTGCAAACTCGGTTCATGTTGGCCCCGACCATGAGAATCAGATATAACACTATGGATCACTTTTCTAAGGCGGTTCGCCAAAATCTTCAAGATAACCTTGCTAATAGCCCCGACAAGAGATATTGGCCTAAATTTACTGAGATTCACCGGGTCTTTGATCTTGGGGATAAGCGAGATAAATGAGGAGTCGCACCCACGTTGGATGGAGCCATCATGATGGAACTGAGAGATTATGTCCATGAAATTTTTCTCAAATAAAGACCAAAAGCGTTTAAAAAATTTGAAATTAAAACCATCAGGGCCCGGGGCCCGATCGCCCCCGCAATCAACACCGCCTCTTTCAGATCGACGACCAAGAACTGAACTGTAAGAAGCTCTTTATCATTATCCGATAGCTTTTCGAGATTGTCACAGAGAAGATTCACGCGATTAGTACACTCCTCCTTGAATCGTTCTCTAAAGAAAGCAAACACCTCTCTCTTAATCCTTGACGGTTTTGAAACTCAATTCCCGTCTAGAAGCATACCCAGGATCTAGTTCAACGCCTTCCGATAATTTATCATTGAGTGAAAAAACTTTGAGTTCTCGTCCCCATTGCAAGACCACCGTTACCTTGATCTTTGTCTAAGATCAGCGCTTTTCCAAGCATCAATTACGAGCACCGTTTTTTTACTTTCACAATAAACCCACTCTTCCACCTCTGTCAAATCCCAGAGCTCCATAACTTCTTCCATATTTCCCAATTCCATTTTCACGTTCGACTCTTCTTCCCCTTCTCTGGTCAACATCTAATCCCGCAAGGACTTTAAGGTGTTTCAGATATGATTTAGCTTTTTAATCAGTTTCATAGTTGTTGGTCCTTCGAACTGGAACAACTCTGAGATATCAAGGACCGTTTGCTCGACCACTAAGCCCCATCCACGAATTATATAGACGGAAAGGCCTAGGCCCAAAGCTGGTATTAGAGGTATTGAAGGACAAGGGGTAGTGATCCGAGTGTAAACTGTTAAGGGCACGCGAGCAGGCCTTGTGCCATTTATTGGAGAAATCAATATTGACAAGCACTTGTTTCAGTTTGTTGAGCCTCTTTCCGTTACCCCAGACACAAGTGAACTTCTAGCCTTGCATTTGGCACTCCAGGAGACCTTTATTGGTAATAAAATCGTTAAAAGCATTAGCACAAGCCAGCTTGATTTGGAATTTGTCCTTTCGCCATCAGATCAAACAACATTAAAGTCCCCGACTAACAGCCAAAGACACGGGCTCCTATCGATTTCACAGGCAATGACGTCCCACAATCTCTTCTTCGCATAAACACGTTGCACATATTAATATCCACCCCACTCCCTTTTAGATTACCTTTCAAAATAACAGAATTCTGATTCTTGATAGTGTCGACCAAGTCAGAGATCTAGGGGTCCCATAACCACAAGAGGCCCCCAGATTGACCCCATAAACGCCGCATACTCGAAACCAAACCCCTTTCTTCCCCAAATCTTATAAGCATCCAAATCAGAGATAACTTCCAATTTAGTTTCCTGTAGGGCAATGAAATTGAAGTTATTCTTCTACTTCAACTCCTTGACCAAGGGATTTTATCAACCACTATAGGCCTCGAACATTCAAGGAGAGGAGCTTCATGATTGCACCACATTCATACCTTCTTCCAAAATAGAGTTTTGTACCATATCACCGAATTCACTAAGTTG
Source organism: Scalesia atractyloides (assembly GCA_947069175.1). Classification (NCBI taxonomy): domain Eukaryota; kingdom Viridiplantae; phylum Streptophyta; class Magnoliopsida; order Asterales; family Asteraceae; genus Scalesia; species Scalesia atractyloides. The sequence continues at coordinate 21,376,616 of CAMTDV010000029.1, read as the reverse complement.
AGTAGCGACTAAAGATCCCAAGCCAACTGGCGCTTCAACCTCATTTATGTAGAGACGATAACTCATCTTCGTCAGCGTGGACTCCAGAATTTTTGGGGATAACGCTGGAGTCGCTAGAAGAGACCGAGCTGACACTCCTGTTGAGATCAAAATTATGTCCAACGGTAGAATCAGTAGCTGACATTGGGATTTCCCCTTATTCCAAAGTGTGCTCAGCAGGGACCACACCTAACATATCATTAAGATCAAATGTGTCACTGGTAGCAGCTCTAGGTCGTTTTTTTGGGCATGGGGCACTCCTTTGGACTAGAGCTCCTAGACATATTTCCTTCATTCCTGAGCCTATACTTCTTCCTCTTATCTTTTCCTGAAGTATTGAAATAGAACACACGTGCGCCGCCTTCATAACTACTTATACCGTTAGAATTGTCGGCCCCACAATTAAATGAAGAGGGAAGTTGTTGACTCACATACCCATGCTTATTATACCCATTAGCCTCGACCTCGGGTGAAACCCCAATCGTCTCATTCTCACTCCTGTTCTCCACCGCTTCCACTTCCATCTCTCGAGTAACCATCTTCGATGACAGGGAACCGAAACCCTGCTCCGGCGGCACTTCGACGTCCAATTCATCCAGAGAATCAGAGATCCATTCGTCGGTTTCCTCAATGATCCAAATATGAAACTGTTTGTACCTCCATTTCAAGTTAACCGCTTCATTGATAAGATTCCCGTTCCACCGATAGAACGCCCAGGCGATTTACCGTCATGTCTACCTCCTCCCCAGACAATTGGGAAGCAAGCACAACCCTTCCAAACATGCTTACTATGGTGTTGAAAACTTTTTTTACTGGCAAGGTGAAGCGGGACTCCCATGATCAGTCAATCCTTTAGAAAATAAGAGATTGGCTTTCTACCATGAGAGGTTAGAGAACCATTCTCTCCACACCAGCTCGGACTCGACCAAGGACAACCCAAGCTGCTGTTCTTTGATTTATAGAAGAATGGAGAGGCCTCCTAGATAACGAAACTCAACTTCTGAGAACCCTGCGTCTCTTAGTGTCACATCCAACTTTGTTAACGTAGGAAGGTCGTGGCATTTACCCACCAATTCTTTATCAAACCACTCCGAGTAAGCCACTGTATCGGCTGGCAATTTGACCAACGACCCGGCCACACTGCTACCCATTGTATATCCCAAGTTCTTTCCTAAGATATCGTTGTTTGTCTTCTCATTCCCCTGACTGACATAGACTGCTTCTGTATTTCGAACCTTTGGACCGGGATCGTCTTTGTTTCAGGAGGTTCCTTCCTCAAAGTGTTGGCCTCCTTCTCGAGGAATCCTAGGTTTTCAGCAGCAAACCTAGTGATGTTCACCCTGAGTTTAAAGTTGCCCATCTTAGTGTCGTTTAAGAACCTCTCCAAATCCTTAGCTTCGGGAATATTCTTGAAGCTAACAAAATCAAATCTATGGCCATTTTTATCTCTCTTCCTAGCAATGTAGGTCCCCAATATCTCCCCAAAAACTTTCTGAAAGCTTCCATGGAGTACAACCGTTAGGCAGAGGTTGGTGACATAATATTTAGACAACGTATCTCCTTGTTGGTTGCCCACTATATCTTCAGCGACTTTCTTCTCTTTGTTTCTCTGTCGGTAGGGGTTGATATACGTTAAAATATACATAATTTAGTTTCCCATTTTGCCCCATTTTGTGCGTTTTTGGCTAAAACATCGTCATATAGGTACTTAATCGGTCAATTTTATATTTTCAGGTTCAAAACGGCATACCACAGACAAAGTTGGAGAAAAAGTGGGATTAACGAACGTTCCGAATGAATTCTGCAGATTCTGTTGAAGTAACAGCTCACGCACGGCTGTGCAACCCATTTGCATGACTTGCGATCTCGGAAGCCCTGACCGTGCGAGAGGCAGTGCAGCTCATTTCTCGGCACGCACGGCCGTGCGACCCATTGGCAAGACCGTGCACATCTGAAGACTTTGTCGCCCAAACATCCACTTGCCTGCCCATGCCCTGCAGTGACGTCATGCTGATGTGCACGGCCGTGCACATAAAGCGCACGGCCATGCGGATATGAATTTGTCTATAAACAGAGCATTCGCGACTGATCAAAACATTGGGTAATTTTCCAAGTTTCTAGGCGATGAGGTCCGAGAGCTTCCTGGCTGCGACGGTTTCAAGCCTCAAGGTTGCAAGAAGCTTATCATTCATCCAATCCATCAAATCCTTGCTTGTTTATGGTTTGATTTCTTGTTCTTAATATATATGTCAAGTACATTTGCAAGCATTGAGCTGATGTTACGTAATATTTTTATAAATGTTATGAAAACACTTGTTTTATGATCAATATTTAGTTTATTATATGTTAAAATGAAGCTCAGGCAACTTGTTCATGTTTGAATCTTGATGATCATATGGCAAACTTGGTTCATTGATGTTGGATTCTTGGTTATGATTGTTTATCTTGGATGATTAGTAAATAGTTAGTTAAGAGAAGTTGAAGAAACCTCATAATTAATCATTTATTAGTAAATTGTTAACTTGATTAAGATGTTTACACCATGAAACTAGAAATGGGTATTGGTTTAATAAAATGTAAATTTGATTTTGATCAAGACTGCTTTCTTACACGTAAGGGCTCTAACGGGTTAGATGGTGTTATTGCGGGTTCTTAACATGGGTCATAATTTCTTTTGAGTATTTTTGGCCAAAATAACCAACTTGGTAGATTTATGTTTAAGACTTGCAAAATGGATAAGTTTGTGATATGATCTACGTTATGCTTGTCTCGGTGGTTGTATTGTGTTTATCGGTATTGCTTTCCTTGATAAAGTGAGGTTAGAAAACTCTTAACGGATGACTAACTTATTTTTAAAGATTCACATGAAAATATATCAATAGCTCGCTAAAGAATAATTTTAGGTGGTTAAAGTGTGTTTATCGCGTTAACTTTTCGAAGAATTATCATGTTAGGATTCCCGAAAGGGATACTAGTTGTCTTTATAATTGGAAAACTGATCAAGTGCCTTTGTGACATTTTTGATAACTTGCTTAGATTGTTTATAAAACAAGACAAAAGAGAAAGAAAGTGTATTTTTGTATTGAAAGTCTTATGTTTTTAAAATATATTTTTAAAAAATTTTAGTAAAAACCTTTCACATACCTTTTTACGGTAGATAAATGACAACGGTTTAGTACATAAGCGTCTGCCCGTGTCCATGGATTGACATCTGGTTCTTACCCATACTTTACTACATATATGATAGGGTACACTTTTCCTTTTGTGTGTGTTGTAATTTAAAGTAGAAATGATTTTTATAAATATTAAAACCAAGTTCGTGTAAAAGTTCATTGAAAAAAATGTATATATACGCGTACTTCAAGGGTCTTCCAAGCTTCCATCCTCCTCTCTTTCTCTCTCTCCATGGTTGTTTTGTCATGCGTAGTTATGTAGAAGATGCCACCAAGTTTAGTTGACTTTCTACAAATAAATCAAATAAACACAAATTCAAAGTATCATAAACCCAGTTCAATGGGCTCTTCATAAAAAAAAATATGAATCTAATAAATAGTCGAACCCATGTATTTAGTTTCATCTCATAACCCAAAAGATTAACAACTCACATTAATATTTTTGTGATGGAAACCCAATGAAAGTTAACAATTTTGTTAAGTATCATGACTTTTCTTTTAAGTATTATACTACTAATTATATATAATATAAAAGTACGTTAAACTCATTTTCTCTTTTACGTCTTTAAATTTCAAATATGAGTAGGATATATTATATGTATAATTTAGATAACTGTCAGTATCCAGACTCAAAGAGGGGAAATTGAATGCAAAAAAATTCTTTTGAAACACAATTTTCGCCATCAAATCATGAGTTACTCATGTTGACTATCATGTTCTAAACAAGAAGGAAACTCCTGTTCTATTTAGACTTTTCAATTCAAATACTTATGGTGAATAACAATTTGAAAACGACACATATTTAAAGTTTTATCAAGTTTGGTAAATTTTAATCCTTTGAAAAATCGCCCAAAATACCAACTAAATTGCAAAAAAAAAGGTTTACGTCGGAGCTTCGTGCTAGTGCCAAACCTTTTTGTTTTGTACGAAATTTAACAAATATTAGAATGGATCACGATTGCGCATAATTTAAAAGTAAATCCAAGCGTAAGAACTGAAAATTATACACTAATTGCACTTCAAGAAGGCAAATATTCACAATCATTCTGTCCGCATTCTAAATATGATTGAAGCGAACTAACAGAATATGTAAATGTTACTTGATGGGTTGGTTGCAATTGATCAATCAATGAAGTTTGAAGAACGAAGATCAGATATAGAGATAGTAAAGGGATGACAATTTGGTTTCAGTTGAAGCGGCAGATGGAATATGAATAAGGAAATCAGATTTTGTGGGAAATCGAAGGGTTTGTGCGTTTGGGTTAAGAACATGCGGTAGTTTCCAATTTAGTGAATTTAAAGAACTTAATTTAATTTGTTTAAGAGGGGAATATATACATACCTTTGATTTTTCAAATCAATGGAAAGTTGAATCGGTATATGGTTGGTTTCATCCAAATTTGAACTCAAGGTTGGTTTCATGCCAATTTGAATCGGTGTTAATTTGAATCAATTGATGGTTTCCATGGGAACTTATAACGATCCGTGTGATGGTCGTATAGTTTTAATTGAATATATATAATATATATATTGGAATACATGAAGTTAAAACTTAACAAACATACCCTCTCATATTTTTTCAGATTATTTATATTACTAACAATGTTCTAAGTAATGTTGCTTGGTGTGTGTATATATATATTCTTGAATTCAACCGATAATCATGATCTTAAAGAGCCACAAGCTCAGATACTAATTGTAAAACCCTAAAATCATCAACAATAACAATTAATGGTCATCATTAGAACATTGGTAAAACACAAACCCTAATTATGTAAATTCAATTATGAACAGTAAATAATGTGACAACTGGCAAAATTCCGGTAATTCTGTACAACTTGAACAACTAGTACATGTTTATTTATCGTATATCATGACTTAATTTTTAATTTTTAAGTCTTAAAAGTCTAGGAATTTAACCAAATCATAGTTTGGTATGATAATCAATTCGTCATGATCACGAATATATAAAACCATATCCTAGACGAATGACAATGAAGCAAACATGTATTAAATATCAAAATTAGTTACGGTACAGTCTGATATGATAGAATTAAGATATAAAATATTTCTGCACTATTATACCATAAAAATTTTATATAAAATACCAAATTGTCCAAGTCTGCAGCAAAATTCAGCAAATCTGCAGCAAAATTCAGCAATTGTCCGAAAAGCCAAAAATACATATTTTTAGCTAAAGAATAATAATGGGTGTTAGAAATAGTATAAAACCCATATCTAAATCTTATTATTTAAAGCTAAACGGTTTGTTCAGTAAAAACATGACAACAAAGCCGGTACGGGAACCAAACTCAAAATGACAAAATTATTAGTCTGAAAAGCTAGATTAATTAACCGGACAATAAGAATTGTACTAAAATTATTATGAACATAAAAATTTTATAAGTTACACAATATATCAGTATTTCACCTGGTACAAGACCTGAACCAACTTTATCAACCGAACAACGAAACAACAAGACTAATAAATTATTTTGACCTACTTTAACATCACTTTAAATTATTGGGGCATTAGTTTTTATAAAAACTTATATATATAATTTTAAAGTTTATAAAAGTTTATAAATTAAAAATATTAAAAAAACAACAACACACCACCTCACGGCAAGATGGATTTCCCAATGCCACTACATATATTTTTTTTTATTTTTATTATGTGTTGGCAAAATAATAAGGATGATTAGTGGACTTGGTGGTGCAAGAATTTGATTATAACACCTCAAATCAAAATCATCTTCATTTCATTCATCTTCCTAAATATCAAAACCTCAAGAACACTATCACTTTTGCTCTCAAAAATTGTCTAAGCGTCATCATCTTCACTTCACTTTTTAAAATCCTAGCACAAGAACCTCAAGCTTACATGAAGATCTAAAGTGTTTACAAAGACTAGGAGCTCACTTTGGAAGCTTGAAAATTTGATCAATCCATTTTCTTCAACACTAAGATCATCCCTAGCCATTGTGTTAGTAGTAAGATCCTTATATCTTATGTTATACTTTTTATTTTATAAAATTTCATAAGATTTTCATAAAAATTTTATAAAAACCCACTTGAAAAACATTAATAAATCGAAGATCATTAACATAATCATGTGATTTCTTGATAATTTTTGATGATCTTGAAGTTGTTATGAACTAGTAAACTTGAATCTTGCAAAATTATTAATAAAAAGGCGATCTAAACACATGCATGTTTAGATTAACAAGATTCATTAACAAAAATATGTCATGAACATAATCTCATATTTTAAATATGGATACATGTATTAGATCATTAAATAAAAATTATGATTTAGAAATTTTGTATAAAAGTTATAATAAAGTTTCTATATTAAGAAAGATTAAAAATTATAACAAGTTAATGACATTATGTTAATAAATTTATATAATAATTGTGCTTAATGATGATTTGAGTTAGTTTAGCTACTTAAAACATGTTTATAAAAACATGAGAAACTTATATTTTTAAAGGAAACTATGACAAAATTTTTATAAAAATTAATCTTGATTAAGATATGATTAAACTAAAGAATTGGTGGTTAAAAGTGATTAGGAACTTTAATCATGTTTAGATAAAGGATTTAGATAAAAAAAGTTAAGAATATAATTACTTATATTTTCTTAAACTAAAAATGAGATAATATAAATATATTTTTAAACAATCTTATATATGTATATGTATTACAGTATAAAACTATATATATTTTGATCATGATAAATTAAATACAAAAATATATATAAGTGTGCAAGTTTTGATAAAATATTATATATCGGACGATTCGGACAAACTCAAACAATTCGGATAAAATAATAAAATATATGATATAATCGAAACAAACGACAAAGACGAAACGAAAAAAATGTCGACGCGAACCTAACGGTCAAAACGAACGAATAAACCGACACACTTTATATTTACTAGAATTTTTTTAATATATATAACTTACAGTTTTTATAAATAAATTTTTATAAGTTATAACAAATACTAGTAAATATTTTTGGATACGCCCAACTAAACAAATTATTAGACTAAGCCCATTTTTATAAAAACTATATTGGGCTAAACTTATTTTTAGAAAGTATGGACTAGCCCATTTATATAAACTAGTTGGGCTAAGTCCCACTTGTATAAAATCAAACTTGGTCTAAGTCCACTTTTATAAAAATTTACAAGTGTTAGGTCTGCTTATATAAAAATCAAACTTGGGCTAAGGTCCACTTTTATAAAAATAAACTTTGGGCTAAGCCTATTTTTATAAAAGTTTACATGGACTAGACCCATTTAAATAAAAGATAATTTTGGGCCAAGCTCACTTTTATAAAGAAATAAATTGGGCTAATCCATTTCATAAAAACTAACTTTGGGCTAAAGCCCACTTTTATAAAACTAAATTGGGCTAATCTAATTTTTATAAGTTGTTTTGGGCTAGGCCCAATTTTTTATTTTAACTTGGGCTAGACCAACTTTTATAAATCAATTGGGCTTAACCTACTAATAAACAAAATTAGGTTGGGCTAGGCCCACATACATGAAACGAACTGGGCGCTGCCCACACAAAGTAAGCAAACTTGGGCTTGGCCCATACTTACAAAAGCTTTTGGGCTAGGCCCATATGTAATGAATTATTAGATTGAGTTATTTACAATTAAATTATGGACTAGGTCCATTTAATCAATCTAGCATATATATATATATATATATATATATATATATATATATATATATCAACAAAGAAAAACCAACAACACAAGTATGAAATTCAAGATAAAATACTTGTACGAAAACGAACAAAAGCCTAAGTTCCTAATAGACTAGAACACTTGTAGGTCGAAAAACGAACGAAGTATCAGGAATCGAATAGAGATTTTTACGGAACACAAATCTGTGAGTTCATGTTTCCCCTTTTATTTTATCGTTTTTATGGTTTTAAACGTGCGGGGATGTATACATGTTACAATTAGTATAGCTGGGAAAATGAAAATATTTAGATCACATGTGAATAAGGCTCAAGCATTGGGGCCATTAATGAAAGACAAGTACCGATGAACAAGGGGATAGATCTATTGGGTTTGGGCGAGCCCCACTCTATTACGGCAATAATAACAGATCGTATTAGAGTGCTTTTGTGCCTTAAACGAGTGTCTCAGACACATAATAAATCGTCAAGGTTTGGTTGCCACCTTATTCGGCTTAGTGTCCTTGCAACACACTAATGATCTTAAAAGTTTCATTAAGCTATATTAAACAAGTTTATTTCAAATGTTTTTGATAATTCATAAAATTTATAACATGAATTCACCAGCTTTTGTTGACATTGTTTTCAAAACTAACATGTATTACAGGAAACTAGTGGATGGACTTCGGGGAAAAATCTTGTTCGTTTGTTGAGAAGTCAAGATATTATGTTTCTTCCGGTCTTTGTTGTTATGTTTTATAAACTTATGTCTAAATTTTAAATAATGTTGTTAAACTTGTGGTTTGTTTTAAAGACAAAAGTTTATATGTAAATTATGGTCAAATGAAAAATATGGATGAATGTTTTGTAATGTAATACAATTGTCGCTTACTTGGTTGAATGCAACGATTGCCGCTCTGGCCACACCTCGCGACACGCTTCCGCTACATCGAAAATCAGGGTGTGACAGACCTGGTATCAGTGCTTCAATTGTAGTGAACTAAGATTCTTTTGAGTCTAGTCTACAATTTCAAAATGCTCTTTTATAAATTTTTGTGAGTCGTTTACAAAAATTGAAATAAAGTATTTTTGGTTTGTTATCACGGGGAGAACTGTCCACTTGTATCAAATGTTTAAAACAAAAACAATAGTGCAAGGTCATTATCCAAAACTAGTCTATGAGAGATAGACACAATAACAGTAAGTTGAGTTGAACTTATGATTAGAAAAACTTACATTGAAACTTAGTGATTGCCCGATTATTTATCTTAAAATATATTTATAATATATATATATATATATATATATATATATATATTACAAAAATAAGTTGTATGGATTTTGTTTGCCAGGACCATGTGTTCCGATAGTAGCCTTTCAGACACCTAGTCTATGAGTTCTGACCCTGATATAGATTATATACCACTAGACGATCCACTCCTACCAGTCATTATCATTTCCGACGACGAGTCAGATCACGATGCTTCTGACGATGATTGGATGGACGATGATTTCCAGCCTTTTGCCCTACCCTACCCTGTACCCGATCCCATTCCCGGAGATATTCCCGATGATGATGTTTTAGCTTTACCACTCTTTGACCACCAGATAGTTATCATTGGCCACCCCGAAGGTGAGCACATTGTAGAGCACCATGTTATACCACTTAACGTGATAGATCCTTTTGTTGTCGACCTCGATGGAGATGACGATGTCATTCCTATTGTTCACGTAGATCACCTTGAGGATGATCTAGGTATCGGAGATGATTTTGATCTCGCGCTACTAGAGGTAGCTCCTCATGAGCCTGATGTCATTGATATTACCTCATCTGCTCCATCGTCTCCGAGATCACCCTCACCCGAGCCCTCACCTGATACTGCTCTTCCGCCACTTCCAGATACTTTTCCCACTGTTGATGATTCTATTACACCCACTTTTGTTGATCCCATACCATCTGATGCTATCACTACTAGTCACATCTACCCATCTGGGCCATCCTAGTATTTACCTGGAGACGTTTCATTTGCTACTGATCATTTCACTCCTCATCCTTTGTCTGGACCTTCACATTACTCATTGGGAGGTACATCCTACTCATCTGAGCAGCCACCATTTCACCATGTTGGTGGATCATTACATATACCGCGTATACCCATTCCAGATCCTTTTATCACATCTGATCCTTATGCATCTTCTTACACTGCAGGACCCTCCCGAGTTATGTTCCCTGAGTCTAGTCAGTATGCGAGTAGACACCATCCCTATTCACGACCACCCACTGTTGGAGGACCATCATACCCATCATCTCACCATACCGGTATTCACATTCGATCACTTCCACCTGGTATGAGTCATCTGATCCCTATTATCCCAGTCATTTTCCACCAACCACCACCGAGTTTCGAGTCACGTCTTCTGAGATACAGATTAGTATCTTATTTCGCCGTATCCGTGAGCTGCAGGCTCAGATTTCCACTTTGCGAGCATCTCAGAGTACCCCATCTTGGTCATCTCAGTTACCACCACTACCCACTTCGACACCTCCCGTGACACCATCTCTACCGACGACATCATCACCACCTTCGCCTGTTATACCACATCCACACTCTCTAGCGCAGAGTGTATTTCCATCCCATGAGGAGCGTATCCGTTCGCTCGAGGAGGAGGTCGCATACCTCTGGAGGATCATCCGTTCATCTCCCCCTCTACCTCCACCGTCTGTCTAGTTGGTATATGGTCATACCTCTAGGGTAGGTACTCATACCCAGTTTTGCTGAAGATAGAAGTTTTTGAAGATATATATGTCGTCAACTTGAAGATTTTAAAGAACAGTGTGAAGGAAAATATCTACTTTGTAATGTATTGTGTATGACTTGTCTATCGGAATGTTATAACTCCGAGTTATTTTTGTATCTTCACAGAAATGATGTATCAAGTTGACAGTATATATATAATGGTTGATGTTTATCTTTTATTTATGCATTGTTGATTGTTCATTTTTATGTATCTATTATGGTGCTTATAATATGGATACTATACATAAAAATTGAATTATATAAATATTATATACACTTATATTATATAATACTAATCCATGAAAGACAATATTTGTTTAAAATATACGTTTAATCACTTCTATATGTTTCATATATGAAGATCATGGCATCTAGAGGAAGAGGTAGACCCCGAGTTAGACCATCGCCATTACCTTCAACCCAAGCCGAGCTCGATGCTCTAATGAATCAACGAATAACTGAAACACTTGGGCATCATGAGCGCAATGCTGAACCAAGGGTTCAAGAACCACCAAGAGTTCAGATGCCCGTAAATGGTTTGTAATTTATAAAATTACCAAAGTATGATCATTAATATTTATTTCTAACAATATATATTATTGATGATTCTTGAAATCTAACTATTTCAGGATGTACATACAAACAATTTTTAGATTGCAAACCCTTGAATTTTGATGGCACAGGCAGTGCAGTAGCCTTTGTTCGTTGGACAGAAAAGACGGATTCCATGATTCGTATGAGTAACTGTTCTATCAACCAGATTGTGACATATGTATCAGGCTTATTTATGGATGAAGCATTGTCATGGTGGAATTTGCAAGTACAGACGCTTGGAGAAGCAGTTGCTTATGCTATTACTTGGGATAGACTGAAGGATATGATGAGAGAGAAATACTGTTCTAGAGCCGAGTTACAAAAATTGGAAACTGAGTTTTGGAATATAGCGATGGTTGGATCTGACATCTATGGCTATACTCAGCGATTTCATGATCTTTCACGAGTCGTTTCGTATATGGTAACCCCCGAATTTAAACGTATCGAACGATACATCTGGGGATTATCTCCACAAATTCTAAGTATGGTTACTTCGTCGCATCCAACAACCATCACTGAGGCAATAACGATTGCAGTAAGCCTTACCGAAGAAGCGGTGAGAATGAATAAGTTTTCGAGAAAGAATGCGGAGATGCCCAAGAAAACACATGTAGAATCAACCTCACATGGGAATAATAGAAAATTTACACACTTCAAGAAAGGTTCCCGACCGAGTAACAAGAAGAAAGAAACCCCCACAGCAAAAAGGAACAAAGTATTCGTGGCAGCAGCGGAGACAGAACCGAGAGGTTCTACAGGAAATGCACCTAAGTGCAACAGGTGCAATTATCATCATTATGGTGGATGCCGAACCACCAAATGTGATAAGTGCGGGAAGTTGGGACACCGCAACGAAAACTGCTGGAGTAATAACAAAGGAAACATGAATGAAGGCAAGAAAGAAGGAGGTTATGGAAATGGAAACGACCGAGGAAGAAATCAAAGTTGTTATGGTTGCGGTGAATTGGGCAACTTTAGGAAGAATTGCCCAAAAGAGAACAAAGGCCACGGGCGAGCCTTTGTAATAGGAGCTCGCGAGGCACGTCAGGATCCAAATGTGATCACTGGTATGTTCCCTGTCAATAATCATTTCGCATCTATTTTATTTGATACTGGCGCAGATTTTAGTTTCATATCTTTAGAGTTTAAAGATAGACTCGAACTAAATTCAAATAAATTAGATATTCCATTCACTATCAAACTAGCGAATGGAAAGATAATTGAATCTGATGAAATTATTAAAGAATGTTCTTTAGAGTTAGGTGGACAAAAAATCAACATCAATTTATTACCCATCCAGTTAGGTAGTTTTGATGTTGTAATCGGTATGGATTGGTTATCCAATAATCAAGCCGAAGTCGTGTGTTGCGACAAAATTATTCGCATTCCACTTCCTAATAATGAAACACTTCTTATTCATGGCAAGAAGAGTGAAACGCCATTGCGAAAATTTCTTGTATGAAAGTTCAAAAGTGCTTGAGAAAAGGATGTATAGCATCCTTAGCACACATTGTTGACAAGAAATCCAAGGAGCCAAAACTTGAGGAGATCCCTGTTGTTAAGAAATTTCCTGAACTCTTCCCAGAGGACTTACCAGGAATACCACCCCAACGACAAGTCGAATTTCGCATAGACTTGATTCCAGGAGCTGCACCTGTAGCGAAATCCCCATACCGATTAGCTCCTTCGGAAATGCAGGAGTTGTCCACACAACTTCAAGAGTTGTTAGACAAAGGTTTTATTAGACCAAGCTTCTCACCTTGGGGAGCTCCAGTTCTATTCGTAAAGAAGAAAGATGGAAGCTTTAGAATGTGGATAGATTATCGATAATTGAACAAACTCATGATCAAGAATCGGTATCCGTTACCGAGGATCGATGATCTGTTCGATCAACTTCAAGGATCAAGTTTTTACTCGAAGATTGATTTAAGGTCAGGATATCATCAGCTTAGAGTGCGGGAAGAAAGTATTCCAAAGACAGCATTCCGAACCCGTTACGGTCACTACGAGTTCCTTGTTATGCCATTTGGTCTAACAAATGCACCGGTGGTGTTCATGGACTTAATGAACCGTGTGTGCAAGCCTTATCTCGATAAATTTGTGATAGTATTCATTGATGACATATTGATATATTCACGAAATAAAAAGGATTACGAACACCATCTTAGGACCATTCTTGAGTTGTTAAAGAAGGAGAAACTGTATGCAAAATTCTCTAAGTGCGAATTTTGGCTTCGTGAAGTCCAATTTCTCGAACATCTAGTCAATGATAAAGGCATACATGTCGATCCATAAAAAATAGAAGCCATTAAGAATTGGAACGCACCTAAGACACCCACTGAAGTACGCCAATTTTTAGGATTGGGGGGTTATTATTGGAGATTCATTGAGAATTTTTCAAAGATCGCTCAACCACTAACCTCCCTAACTCAGAAAGATAAAAAGTTTGATTGGGGAGAGAAACAAGAAACAGCTTTCCAACTGCTAAAGGATAACTTTGTGATGCACCGATTATGTCACTTCCGGACGGTATAGATGACTTTGTAGTTTATTATGACGCTTCACATCAAGGTTTAGGATGCGTATTAATGCAACGAGAGAAAGTTATTGCATACGTATCACGCCAATTAAAAGTTCACGAAAAGAACTATACCACACATGACCTAGAGCTAGGTGCCGTGGTATTTGTGTTAAAAATTTGGCGTCATTATCTTTACGGCACCAAGTGCACAACTTTACCGATCACAAAAGTCTTCTACATATATTTAACCAGAAAGAGATAAATATGCCCTAAAGACGTTGGCTTGAATTGTTGAATGGCTATGATTGTGAAATTAAATACCATCCGGGCAAGAACATTGTCGCAGATGCTATAAGTCAAAAGGGACGAGTGAAGCCTATTCGTGTACGATAAGACTCACCATTCACAATAACCTTACCTCTCGAAATCATGACGCTCAACATGAAGCCCTGAAGAGCGGATATTTTAAAGCAGGGATGCTTAGAGGTATGGAAAAACAATTAGAACCAAATGAGAACAGAACTTTTATTTTGCAAACAGAATTTGTGTTCCTCTTTTTGGTAATCTGCGAAACTTAATCCCACATGAAGCCCATAAGTCCAAATATTCGATACATCCCGGAGCGGATAAAATGTATCACGATCTTAAAGAATTCTATTGGTGGCCTAATCTCAAAAGAGATATTGCAACTTATGTTGGAAAATTTTCTAACATGTGCCAAAATTAAAGCCGAATACCAAAAACCTTCAGAATTGTTACAACAACCTGAAATTCCCACTTGGAAATGGGAACAAATTTATATGGATTTCATAACAAATTTACCCAGGACCTCTCGCGGGCACGACATGATTTGGGTAATTGTTGACAGACTAACCAAATCAACTCACTTCTTGCTGGTACGTGAGAAAGATAAAACCGAGAAGTTAGCCGAACTTTATCTTAAAGAGATTGTGGCAAGACATGGAGTGCCTGTTTCCATAATCTCTGATCGAGATGGTCGTTTCATATCAAGAATTTGGCAATCATTTCAAAAGGCTTTTGGATCTCGCTTAGATCTAAGTACGACCTTTCATCCCCAAACAGATGGCCAAAGTGAATGCACCATTCAAACCTTAGAAGATATGCTTCGTGCTTGTGTAATTGACTTAGGCGGAAATTGGGATACTCACTTGCCATTAGTGGAGTTCTCATATTACAACAGTTATCACACAAGTATCCAAGCTGCTCCATTTGAAGCGTTATACGGACGTAAATGTCGATCTCCGTTATGTTGGGCGGAAATAGGCGACAAACAAATGATAGGTCCATAATTAATTCAAGAAACTACAGATAAAATATTTAAAATCCGAGACCGGATTAGAGCCGCTCAGGATAGACAGAAAAGTTATGCGGATAAACGCCGCAAACCATTGTCCTTTGAGATTGGAGACAAAGTGCTATTAAAGGTCTCGCCTTGGAGAGGCGTAGTTAGTTTCGGGAAGCAAGGAAAAGTTAGCCCGAGGTATATAGGACCATACGAAATCTTGAAGAAGATTGGAACAGTCGCATATAAGTTGAAATTGCCTGAAATACTTAATAACGTTCACGACACTTTTCATGTGTCAAATCTTAAAAAGTGTCTTTCAGACGAGTCACTTATTATCCCCACGGACGAAATTCATATAGACGACAAACTCCATTTCATCGAAGAACTTGTCGAAATTTTAGATTCGAAAGTTCAGAAAACAAGGAGGAGTCGTATCAAACTAGTCAAAGTCCATTGGAGCTCAAAGCGCAGACCCGAGTTCACTTGGAAACGGGAAGACGAAAACAAAAGAAAGTATCCCCACTTGTTTGAGAAATCTACGCAAAGGATGACACGACTTAAATTTCGGGACGAAATTTTCTTGAACAAGGGGAGAATGTGACAACTGGCAAAATTTCGGTAATTCTGTACAACTTGAACAACTAGTACATGTTTATTTATCATATAATATGACTTAATTTTTAATTTTTAAGTCTTAAAAGTATAGGAATTTAACCAAATCATAGTTTGGTATGGTAATCGATTCGTCATGATCACGAATATATAAAACCATATCCTAGACGAATGACAACGAAGCGAACATGTGTTAAATATCAGAATTAGTTACGATATAGTCGGATATGATAGAATTAAGATATAAATATTTATGCACTATTATACCACAAACATTTTATATAAAATACCAAATTGTCCAAGTCTGCAGCAAAATTCAGCAATTCAACAGCAAAATTCAACAATTGTCTAAAAAGCCAAAAATAAATATTTTTAGCTAAAGAATAATAATGGGTGTTAGAAATAGTATAAAACCCATATCTAAATCTTATTATTTAAAGCTAAACGGTTTGTTCAGTAAAAACCTGACAACAAATCCGGTACCAGAACCGAACTCAAAAAAACAAAATTATTAGTCTGAAAAGCTAGATTAATTAACGGGACAATAAGAATTGTACTAAAATTATTATGAACATAAAAATTTTATAAGTTACACAATATATCAGTATTTCACCCGGTACAAGACCTAAACCAACTTTATCAAGCTAACAACGAAAAAACAAGCCTAATAAATTATTTTGACCAACTATAACATCACTTTAAAGTATTGGGGCATTAGTTTTTATAAAAACTTATATATATAATTTTAAAGTTAATAAAAGTTTATAAATTATAAATATTAAAAAAAACAACAACAACACCTCACGGCAACATGGGTTTCCCAATGCCACTATATATATATTTTTTATTTTTATTACGTGTTGGCAAAATAATAAGGATGATTAGTGGACTTTGTGGTGCAAGAATTTGATTATAACACCTCAAATCAAAACATCTTCATTTCTTTCATCTTTCTAAATATCAAAACCTCAAGAACACTCTCACTTTTGCTCTCAAAAATTGTCCAAGATTCATCATCTTCACTTCACTTTTTAAAATCCTAACACAAGAACCTCAAGCATGAAGATCTAAAGTGTTTACAAAGATTAGGAGCTCACTTTGAAAGCTTGGAAATCTTGATCAATCCATTTTCTTCAACTCTAAGATCATCTCTAGCTATTGTGCTAGTAGTAAGATCCTTATATCTTATGTTCTACTTTTTATTTTATAAAATTTCACAAGATCATCATAAAAATTTTATAAAAACCCACTTGAAAAACATTAATAAATCTAAGATCATTAACATAATCATGTGATTTTCTTGATACTTTTTGATGATCTTGAAGTTGTTATGAACTAGTAAACTTGAATCTTGCAAAATTATTAATAAAAAGGTTATCTAAACACATGCATGTTTAGATTAGCAAGATTCATTAACAAAAATATGTCATGAACATAATCTCATATTTTAAATATGGTTATACATGTATTAGACCATTAAATAAAAATTATGATTTAGAAATTTTTGTATAAAAGTTATAATAAAGTTTCTATATTAAGAAAGATTAAACATTATAACAAGTTCATGACATTATGTTAATACATTTATATAATAATTGTGCTTGATGATGATTTGAGTTAGTTTAGCTACTTAAAACATGTTTATAAAAACATGGGAAACTTATATTTTTAAAGGAAACTATGGCAAAATTTTTATAAAAATTAATCTTAATTAAGATATGATTAAACTAAAGAATTGGTGGTTAAAAGTGATTAGGAACTTTAATCATGTTTAGATAAAGGATTTGGATAAAAAAGTTAAGAATATAATTACTTATATTTTCTTAAACTAAAAATGAGATAAATATATATTTTTGATAAAAATATATATTTTCAAACAATCTTATATATGTACATGTATTATTGTATAAAACTATATATATTTTGATCATGATAAATTAAATACAAAAATATATATAAGTGTTCAAGTTTTGATAAAATATTATATATCGGACAATTCGGACAAACTCGAACAATTCGGATAAAATAAAATATATGGTATAATCGAAACAAACGACAAAGACGAAACGAATAAAATAGTCAACGCGAACCTAACGGTCAAAACGAACGAATAAACCGACACACTTTTTACTAGATTTTTTTTAATATATATAACTTATAGTTTTTATAAATAAATTTTTATAAATTAAAAAAATACTAGTAAATATTTTTGGATTAGCCCAACTAAACAAATTATTAGACTAAGCCCATTTTTATAAAAACTATATTGGGCTAAACTTATTTTTATAAAGTATATTGACTAGCCCATTTATATAAACTAGTTGCGCTAAGTCCCACTCGTATAAAATCAAACTTGGGCTAAGTCCACTTTTATAAAAATTTACAAGTGTTAGGCCTGCTTATATAAAAATCAAACTTGGGCTAAGGTCCACTTTTATAAAAATAAACTTTGGGCTAAGCCCACTTTTATAAAAGTTTACATGGACTAGACCCATTTAAATAAAAGATAATTTTGGGTCAAGCCCACTTTTATAAATAAATAAATTGGGCTAGTACATTTCATAAAAACTAACTTTGGGCTAAAGCCCACTTTTATAAAACTAAATTGGGCTAATCCAATTTTTATAAGTTGTTTTGGGCTAGGCCCAATTTTTTATTTTAACTTGGGCTAGACCAACTTTTATAAATCAATTGGGCTTAACCTACTAATAAACAAAATTAGGTTGGGCTAGGCCCACATACATGAAACAAACTGGGCGCTGCCCACACAAAGTAAGCAAACTTGGGCTAGGCCCATACTTACAAAAGCTTTTGGGCTAGGCCCATATGTAATGAATTATTAGATTGAGTTATTTACAATTAAATTATGGACTAGGTCCATTTAATCAATCTAGCATATATATATATATATATATATATATATATATATCAACAAAGAAAAACCAACAAATACAAGTATGAAATTCAAGATAAAATACTTGTACGAAAACGAACAAAAGCCTAAGTTCCTGATAGACTAGAACACTTGTAGGTCGAAAAACGAACGAAGTATCAGGAATCGAATAGAGATTTTTACGGAACACAAATCTGTGAGTTCATGTTTCCCCTTTTATTTTATCGTTTTTATGGTTTTAAACGTGCGGGGATGTATACATGTTACAATTAGTATAGCTGGGAAAATGAAAATATGTAGATCACATGTGAATAAGGCTCAAGCATTGGGGCCATTAATGAAAGACAAGTACCGATGAACAAGGGGATAGATCTATTGGGTTTGGGCGAGCCCCACTCTATTACGGCAATAATAACAGATCGTATTAGAGTGCTTTTGTGCCTTAAACGAGTGTCTCAGACACATAATAAATCGTCAAGGTTTGGTTGCCACCTTATTCGGCATACAGATTAGTGTCCTTGCAACACACTAATGATCTTAAAAGTTTCATTAAGCTATATTAAACAAGTTTATTTCAAATGTTTTTGATAATTCATAAAATTTATAACATGAATTCACCAGCTTTTGTTGACATTGTTTTCAAAACTAACATGTATTACAGGAAACTAGTGGATGGACTTCGGGGAAGAATCTTGTTCGTTTGTTGAGAAGTCAAGATATTATGTTTCTTCCGGTCTTTGTTGTTATGTTTTATAAACTTATGTCTAAATTTTAAATAATGTTGTTAAACTTGTGGTTTGTTTTAATGACAAAAGTTTATATGTAAATTATGGTCAAATGAAAAGTATGGATGAATGTTTTGTAATGTAATACAATTGTCGCTTACTTGGTTGAATGCAACGATTTCCGCTCTGGCGACACCTCGCGACACGCTTCCGCTACATCGAAAATCGGGGTGTGACAAATAAGACGTGTGTACCTGGTAAGCCAGCAACCACACCAGATAGGGAAGTAGGCGTCACGTTCATTAGATTGGTCGAGTTCCCCTTTAAGGTGTACAATTCTGATCGATTTAGGTGTTCGTGGTGAACACGATTATAAGAGAGAGGGAGACGAATTTAAGAGTGATGATGTTATTATAATTGTCTAACCATAAACCCTGTCTAGTAATCTGTATTTATATACATCCAAGGGGAAACCCTATGTTTATCTACTAAGGGTAAATACGTCCATCAAATATTTACCAATTAATGATATAGGGGTAATTAGGTCTATGATCAATATTAGTAATGATAATAATGGCCACATAATATATATAAATATATTCTTACATTCTCCCACTTGGTCGAGTTATCATTTATTATGAGTACTAGATAAGCCTGACTAGGAGTTAATACTCATCTTACCTTTAAACCGATAACCGTAGCAGAGAAATACAACCTTTGAGTCATTATGCAACTCAGCACCCCCATTAATTATACTACAGCCCCAATTTAAAACCTAAGCAATTAGGATCGATTGATAAATAAGCCCTTAACGTTGATTTGTGTAATAATTGTCTATATGTCATTTAGGCTAGCATGAACATATATTTAGAGACAAACAGATCTAAACATACGAGGAAAATTAATAATTAGTCATTAATAATATGATATGCGGTTGTACATGATCATCAATAGAGCTCGTCATTATTACAAGCGCTTACTTAATTTTATGGGTGACTGACCTTTTATTATTGGATCCATAAGCATATCATGAATGTATTCGATATAAAGATTTAGTTTCCTCAATTTGTTCATTAACGAACAATTAATTTCGTATCGAAATTTAATGCAACACCTCTCGAACTGTTACTATTCAAGGAGACATGGTAGCTGACTTTATCACAAGTCTTCAATATATAATTTATACGGAGTAATAAACTTATGAGTCCACTGATAAAATTTCAACATTTAGTCACCGTTGCTTTGTGATTGGCAACATATTATGTCATTATAATTTAGGTTGTTATTATTAGTTCGTTATGACTCCTCCATGAAATAGAATTTGTCTTCTAATAAAAAGATATACCCCCGAAATTACATTTTATCATCTTTGATATTACAAAGTTACAATAATCAACCGCTTTAAGTCCTCACTTCTTCTTTAAAACTATAGTCCCTCGTTTCTTTTAAAGATATTGTAATATTCTATTAGATGTTTCACATTAATCTAGCCATATCTAGTGTGTTGCAATGTGAGTAATATCTAAACGAGTATAGACTTGAATCTACATAAGACTTCTTAATTATGAAGTATAAGGAAATAATCTCATTTATCATATTATCCTCTAAAGAAGAGCAGTATTGTTTGTTACATATGTAAGGAACCGTTTAAGGTTAAACTTATGGAACGGAACTAATTTCCCATTGGGTCTATCTTGATATGTTATGATATTTATCACGTAAGAGATATCTCTGAGATCTACTATATCAAAGTATGTGTGAACAATGCTTTGACTTATGTAACATATACTTGGCAAAAGAATGTCATATATATAGAGACAAGTTTATTTTAGCTTCTCCCACTCATCTTGAGGTAGGTACATTAATCCACTTGGTTCATGATGAAAATAATTACATTAAGATTTCATCGCATTTTGATGTTTGCATTAACCCATACATGGATTTTATTGGCTTACAAACAAAGTATTCTTTAACCTTCAGTTTAGAACTTTTAGGTTGTTTTATGAACATGTAAATATGTCAGTCAGTTGTTAGGGAAAATTGTTTTAATGTTCTTCTAATATAGCTCTATATGTTATTTCGAATGGGTTTCGGATTCATCCGAAATGAAGTAACTTCGAATAAGTTTCGGATTCATGATTTCGAATGGATTTCGGATCTATCCGAAATATTGAATTCGAATAGGATTTCGGATTCATCCGAAACATGGTCTCTAACATAATTCAAAGCTTTTGGTAATCTTTTGTTAGATAGGTAAGAAAGATTCTTTGATAATTTATCCCTTCCTGAGTATAACCTTTAACAACCAATCGTGCTTCTTCGTGTCTTAACGTTTATATTAGGATTTGGTTTGCTTATGAACACTCTTAGGTGATCAATCAAATCCCAAACGTTATTCGAACACATAAAATCAGTTTTTGAAGAAAACAGTTTTATTCCATTTAGAAGATTGATTGATGCTAATGGCTTAATTAGAAGTGTTATGATTAATAAACTTTTACAAAATCCATTTCAACTATAGTTAGGGAGGTTACATAATCATCAAGGTTAGGTTTTTAAACCTAGATGACCTCCTGAGTTGATTACTAGGTTTATTAGAAATTTCAGTTTTATGGATTAGCTCTTGGTTAGGTTGCTATCATTTTTAGGATTCTAAGTGTGTAAGAGTTGGTGTAGTATGGTGTACAAGAGGTGTAATCGGAGTTAAATTCAGAGTAAAATTTAATGACTCTCTTCCCTCGCCTCTTATATTCTTTACAAGTCATGAGAAAGACTTATACTGCTCCCACTGACCTTATAAGTCTTTAAGAAACCATCATGCTTAGGGTCAATATTTAACGACCAACAGATTCTAATAAAGAAAACAAATTAATGATGTTAGTTGTTGTCGTTTCTCTTGTTGAGGATTATGTTAGTTTAGGTAAGAAATCTAAGTGTGCCCACAATTAAGCAATAATAAAGTTTTTTTGGTAAGAATAGCATTAGATTTTAAGGAGACAAGTTTTGATGGAACAGTGTCGAGATGGAGCAGTGTCTTGTACAAGAGGTGTAAATTGAAGTAATATGAAGTTTTCACTCCCCACCTTTTGCAACTATTACAGATTATTATTATTAAGACACTTAATGCTTCCACTGATCTTTGATATCTCTATAAATGCTACAAGAAAAGTTTCAATGAGCTACGTGACATGGGAACCTATCATACATATGTTAGACTTTATTTGATTTCCTTAATGTCCAGATGTCAAAAGAAGCTTATGGACATATTTAACCGAAATCATATTAAGTATATATATGAAAAAATTTCTTTAAGAATGTAGACCATAGGAGACAAATTTAGATACAAGTAGATAGTCTATAGTTAATAAATGAATTATGTTTGAATATTCCATTTGAAATAAGTTCCACGAATATCATTGAAATATAAGTTATGGTGGACCCATACTTACTCCTTAAGCCAAGTAATGATTTATGGCCTTCAAACACATGATTTAAAATCATTGGGAATGAGGTTAGGTAAAAATTCATCCTTATCAACCTTGTTATGATTTTTTTGTTACAATGGATGAATTTTATAAGTCTCATTTGTCCTCTTGTTAAATTCTAATTTGCATGATAACTCTCATGTTAGTTATTTGTTGACTTCTGATAAGAAAACACATAGAACTAGACTCAACTTATCATCTGTAAATTGGAATATTAAGATTAGTAGACTTAAATATCCAATAGGCGACTGCTAATTTTAGCCAACTGTTCTTTTGAATTATGGATCCTCTCTTTGCTTATGCCTAGTCTAATGACATAGTTTTGCAATAAGATTTTCCCTTGAAGAACATTAGAGTTGGAATTAGTACTTGTATTTTGTCTATGTACCTTAGAAGTATCCTCTTTTTAGGTTTTAGTGGTTGTAAGGTTAATGACATCTTATTTTCCAGTTTCTAACATTTCTTTCTTTGTACACATGTTGCTTATCAGCACACTCCATTTCCTTCGGTACTTTTGAGTTTTATAGTCAATTTTTAATGCATCAAATTGTACAAGTGAAAATTTAAGTATGTGATGTACTTGAAAATATACTTATTTCCATGTGTAAGCCCTTTATTTTATGGTTTATAGTATTGTACATTATGATGTATTCATGGATGCCATTAACCTTATAGTTTAGAATTTGAAATGAAGACATGCATCTTATGAGTCATTTTGATTATTCCATAAAATTATACTAGTCTTAGGAAAACTTAATCTAAAATAACTCTAGTGATAGCATTTAGTTTTATATGTTCTTGATTATCATAAGAGACATCATCTTTGACTTATCCTATTCATCATGCTCTACTTTTCTTCTAAGGTACTTTATCAAAAGAGAGCAATAAGATTATCGTGTCTTAAGAGATAATCAAGGATTTGATTTAAAAGCTAATCATATAGAAACTTTAAGTAAGACAAAACATATTAGGTTTAGAAATTAGAGTAGATGTGATGTTAATTTATATAAGAAAGTTACAGTGAGTGATGTTATGGGGTCTTAAAGTAATACGGACAAAATATGATCATAGGATTAATGAAGGATCATTAATGTGATGATCCTTATTTGAAGAAGTTGTGATATATGTATTACTAACATCAAAATAATAGACTAATTTGAAAAATTCTACTTAAGTGAAGACAAATCACCTTTGGGCAGAAATGTGATCATCTAAGCATGTGTGCAAAGTAATTGTGACAAATCAGCTTTGGGCAAAAATGAGAAAATTACCTTAGTTATGCACTTGTTAAGTATATTAGACATGAATGAATTAAATCAGCTTTGGTCAGAAATGAGATATTCACGTTTGTAAAGCATAATTAACATAGCTTCTTATTATACTTGAACAATAAATAAATTGTATCAAATCACCTTTGAGCAGAAGTGATACATCACAAGCTCATTCATGTTAAGCTATTTTAGTTTTGTAAAAAGTTATTTAATTTTATTTAAGCATTTACAAAACTATTAAGAATAATAGGAAACCACCAGTTAGAGCAGACCAGGAATAAGAGTTCATGAGAATAATGAGTTTTTGTTAAAATTGAGTTCTCGAGAAATGATGAGTTCTCTAGTGATTCGAGTTCTCTAGTTTTCGAGTTCTCTAATTTTCTTATGAGATTATGAGATTTCGAGTTGGTGATGAGATCTCGCGTTTTATGAGATTTCGAATTCTTATGTGTTCTCGGTAATTATTGAACTCACAAGTTCTTTAAAAAATTTAACCCGTGAACCTAATCCTGTGAAACAATGAAGTTAATCCGATAAGGCTGGTTCAACTAATTTTAAAGGATTTTGATTATAATTTCAAAATATCTCATTTGAATCTATCCAAGTTAATTATTCATTTGTAAACTAAAAATAAAATAAGATATATACGAAACTTGGAGATAAAGTTACACAACTTTAGAAAATATAATCAAAATCTAAGTTATCCCAAAAGAAGGTAATTAACCACTTTATGGTCATGAAATCATCATTAAATTAATAAAATCAATTCAAATCAAGTTTTATATCGTAATATATATATCACGTAAGAAATTTATTGATATAAGAATGATATAAATAGTTATAAGACAACATAGAGATTTACATCAGAATAAAAGTATCCGAATATTTGCATTATATTCCATTGGTTTATCCATGTTTTGTATATTAAAATATAACAATTATCATCATGACCAGCACCTTTCTGGGATTACGAATTCTTTTGCAAAGTCAATGGATTTTCAACACATTCGTAATTAATGGCTTCATGTATTTCAGTGTTGTTATATCCAGTTGATTAATCGCAAGTTGAATTTCTAGAAAAAAACATTCGTAATTGAATTTCGTATATCCCATCAAAACAAATTTTATAATCGAACTAGATGATTGAATTGATATAATCTGCATCGTTCTGATACTACATGTTAATTATATTAGAACACGGGTAAAACATAAACTCTAATTATATAAATTCAATCATGAACAGTAAGTAAGACGTGTGTGCCTGATAAGACAGCAACCACACCAAAGAGGGAAGTCAGACGTCATGTTCATTAGAATGGTCGAGTTCCCCTTTAGGGTGTACAGCTCTGATGGGTTTAGGTGTTCTTGATGAACACGTTATAGAGAGAGGGAGACTAATTTAAGAGTGATGATGTTAATATAATTGTCTAACCATAAACCCTCTCTAGTAATCTGTATTTATATACACCCAAGCGGAAATACTATGTTTATCTATTAAGGGTAAATACGTTCATGAAATATTTACCAATTAATAATATAGGGGTAATTAAGTCAATGATCAATATTAGATAAATGATAATAATGACCACGTAAGTAGTTAATATATAAATATATTTTTACAATAGCATGATTCCACCGACAGAAACAATGAAAAGATGATAAAGAATCATTACGTGAAAAATCAGGAACAACCACACGACAAATAAACTCATTTTCGATTAAGATCAATGGAAATGTACAACTGGTCGCATACAAAATGAATGCTCAGGTTTTGACGACTATCCATAACACATTGCCAAGCCTATCTATAGGCATGTCAAAGTGTATGCACGATGTAAAGTGCTCGCACCTCTAACTATTCACTCCGCCTAAGTGTACGCATCATCAACATGATGTGATATTACTTTGGACTACACACAAAAGTGTATGCTTGACATTCATAAACGACTACTTTGTGTTTAGAAGATTTATCTAAGTCAAAACCTATACAACATCAGACTGACTAATTCATACATGAACCATTAAGTTCTTTATAACCAAAACCAATGGCGTAACAAGCCCATTAAATCAGTGGTCTTAAAAAAAAATCAACATGCAATTAAAAAAACGAAAATAAATAAAAAAGGATAACAAATATCTAATAGATTTGTCCTTTCTTTTTTTCATAGCTTGAAATCATTCCATCACATCGTCGTCTTTTACTTTATAAAAAAATCCTTTTCGACAGCACAAACCATGGCATTGTTCAAAAATTCCGGGCCCATTCGATTGTGTAAATACGTCTTGACAAGCTTCAATTTTGAAAAACATCTTTCAACAAGTACCTAGTTTAACAAAAAAATTCTACATAAAATTAAACTGCCTAATATATACCTAGCTCAACAAGTAACTAGTTTAACAAGAAGTCTGTTAGGAAAGAGCACACACAAACACACAATGAACAAAAAACAAAGTAAAACGAGACACAAAGATTTACGTGGTTCGGTCAATGTGACATACGTCCACATGCTGCAACTAGGGTTAGGATTTTATTTCTGGGGTGATAAGAATTACAAAGGACCTATCAACTATTTATAATACCCAAATTAGGGTTTACAACTTGTTGACCAAGAAAACGGGTAAAATAGGAAACTGCATAAAGCTTAACAAAATTAGTGTATCTGCTCCATAATAGCGCGTCTCATGACAAAAGAAAATATTAGCGCATCCTACATTTAGAGCATCTGTTAGAGCATCTAGCATTAGAGCATCTGTTAGAGCATCTATTAGAGCATCTAGTACTAGAGCATATATTAGAGCATCTGCTTAGCTGCAACTGCTCTATTTTGTTCACTGCATTGCTTGCATACTGCATTTTCTATGCACGGTTGTTTTCTAACCCTACATTTCTAAGAATCTCCCACTTGGAGGCTTTAACAAACTTCGAAACTTCCATCCACCTGTATTGTCCTTTCGTAATCTCTTATCCCACTAGTTGCAACCGCCTTCTCAACTATTCTTGAAGGGCAGCTGAAGCTGCACAGAGCTTCAGCTTATCCAACGGTACCACCTTAGTGTACATATCTGCTGGATTTATCTTTCCATCAATCTTCACCAGTTGCAAGGTACCGTCACTAATCAGTCCTCTGATGAAGTGATACCTCAACTGAATGTGCTTCATCCTTCCATGAAGCACCGGATTCTTTACAAGATGTATAGCACTTTGACTGTCACATAAATACGCTTTTCTGCAATCTTGACATCCAACTAACTACAGTGCCTCCCACTGAAAATGTACCATTTAGTGCTTTTGTAGGATTGCTTGCAACCACCCAAGTTTGCATCTGCATACCCCCTTAGCATAATATGTTTTCCCTTAAAACACAATGTTGTTTTAGATGTTCCTTTCAAGTACCTGAGTAACCATTTCACTGCCTCCCAATGTTCTCGTCCTTAATTAGACATGAACCGACTAACCACTTCGCCTTAATGTGCTATATCTGGTCTCATGCATACCATTGCATACATAAGACTACCAACGGCTGATGCGTATGGAACCTTAGCCATCTTTTCCTTGTCTTCATCCGTCTTTGGTGATTGATCTTTGGAGAGCTTAAAGTAGTTTCCCAATGGTGTGCTTCTGATCTTTGCATCTTTCAAGATGAATTTCTCAAGAACCTTTCCAATGTACTTTTCTTGAGATAGTTTCAGGGAACCATTTTTCCTATCTCTGATAATGCACATCCCAAGTATTTGCTTCGCAGGACCCAAGTCTTTCATCTTGATTCTTCAGACATCTGTCTCTCCAGTTATTAATCTCTTTCATGTCTGACCCAGCTATCAACATACCATCTACATAGAGCAGTAGAGTGAAATAAGATCTCTCAAACTTCTTGAGATAGCAACAGTGATCCATCTCACATCTTCTAAACCCGTTTCTGCCCAAGAAGTTATCACATTTCAAGTACCATTGTCTGGGCGCTTGTTTCAGACCATATAACCTTTTCTTCAACTTGAAAACAAAGTTTTCTTTGCCCTTTGCCTAAAAACCTTCTGGCTCTGCCATGTAAATGTCTTCATCTAGATCACCATGTAGGAATGCTTTCTTGACATCTAGCTGCTCTAGATGCAAGTTCTTTGCTGCTACAATACTTAGAACCAATCTGATAGTAGTCATTTTTCACAACAGGAGAAAAAAATTCATTGTAGTCGATCACTTCTTTCTGTTGAAACCCCTTGACCACTAATCTAACTTTGTACCTTTTAGTACCATCATGTTCATCTTTGATCCTAAAGACCCATTTGTTCTAAAGCGCCCTTTTGTCTGGCGGAAGCTTTACAAGAACCCAAGTCTTGTTCTTGTCTAAGGAACCCATCTCTTCTTTCATTGCATGCTCCCATTGCAACGAATCTTTCATCTTGATTGCTTCAAAGTAGCTTACAGGTTCTCCATTTTCTAGTTAGGAGAATGTAAGTTACTAAAGGATTGTATTTATCAGGCGGTTTAAAAACTCTGGTGGATCTCCTGACCCAGTTCTCTGATGGGTCAAGTTGTTGTGGAGGTTGTTCTACTTCATGCTCTGAGCTCCCACTGTTAGAAACTTCTCCTATATCATTATATCTACCTTGTTCGAACTCTGGTCCTGTGTCATCGTAAGAATCAGTTTTAGGATCTGTGACTGGTTCATCCTTTTGACTGTCAGTGTCAAACTCCACCACTTCTTCATGAACCTCTAACTTCTCCTAATTCCTTTCTTTGTACAACTCTGCTTCATTGAATTCGACGTGTTTGCTTCCGACTAGCTTTTTTGCTTTCATGATCCCAAAGCCTGTAGCCCATTATATCAGACCCATATCCAATAAGCGTGTACTTCTTTGCTTCGACATCTAACTTGTCACCTTCAAGATTAATATCATAAGTACTACATCCGAAGAATCTCAGTTGATCATACTCAACTGCTTTTCCCTTCCATTCTTCCTGAGGATATTGAATCCCAAAGGTACTGAAGGCCCACAATTAATAAGGTAGGCTGCGGTGTTAACCGCATCAACCCAGAACATTTTTGGGAACCCTACATTCAGTTTCATACTTCTGGCTCTCTCACACAATCTCTTCATCCTCTCTACGACCCCATTCTGTTGTGGAGTTCCTGAACAGTCTTTATCATCTTGATCCCTTTCTCAGCACAATAATCTGTAAATTCTTTGCTGATGTATTCTCCCCCCGGTTGTCAGACTTCAAGCATTTCACCTTCAAATCAGTTTCAAGTTCAACAACTGATTTCCATTTCTTAAATCTATCAAAATCTTCTGATTTATTCTTAAGAAAGTAAAACCATACCTTGCATGTTGATCGTCTATGAAGGTAACAAAATAGCGATATCATCTAGGTGAAGCAACTGTTGTCAGCCCGTACACGTCTGAGTGAATCAGTTTCCAATTTCTGAGCTTTTGGTGCTCTCCCTGTCATCACAAAAGTAACCTTCTTTTTTGTAACGCCCCAAAATCATAAATTTTAATTGACTAGTATGTTTCTTTATGTGATGGCATAAAATAAAATAACCAATCTATTTAACTTAGTTAAATAGTTAGTCAAGTAACAAGAGAATGAAAATTAGTGTTATTGGTGACATAAGAATAAACTAGAGGGACTAAAAGTGGGAAATTTGGGTTTAAGTTTCTTATGAAATAGAAAAGTTCAGTATGTGTGTGTGTGTTGGTGGTGTGGTCGACACCCACAAGAAGAAATGGAGAAACCTTCAATTAACCCATTTCTTGTCCAAATTGAAGATGAAATTCAAGCTAAAACTCATGCATGTACTTGAATCCTTGATCATCTAGTCTTATAAATCACTTGGTAAGTTGTAGATTCTCATTTGATGATCTTTTTAGAAATGGCTTATGATGAAATCCGTAAATATGTATGAAACTAAGCATGCTTGTCACGCCCCGGCTGTCGACAGCCAATCCAAACACCGGTGGGCCCGGGTGGGGAATATCGTGATGTAAGTTGATATAATCATAGTCAATTAAACACAACACAGCAGAAGTCTTGGATTTAAATTACTATTACAAACCAAATGTTTGAAATATTAAATAATATACAGGCTCGTAATAGAAGATCCACAGGCGGATCATAAATTGTACAAAAGAAAGGATATAAAACAGACTTTGGGCAGATCTAGGATTTGCAAGATCCTCTTATCACTACCGAGTACTTCCAGCCTATTTTCGTATTGTATCTGCAGGCGTTGTCTTTTGAAAATACGTCAGCTTCCGCTGGTAAATACACCCAACTAACTCATTTTGAAAATATTTAAATAAAATGTTTTATGTGCGTATCAGCACAAATCTTTTATAACTTGTTTTCAAAATAAGTCAGTTGGGTGTATTTACCAGCGAAAGCTGACGTATTTTCAAAAGACAAAGCTTGCAGGTACAATACGAAAATAGGCTGGAAGTGCTCGGTAGTGATAAGAGGATCTTGCAAATCCTAGATCTGCCCAAAGTCTGTTTTATATCCTTTCTTTTGTACAATTTATGATCCGCATGTGGATCTTCTATTACATGCCTGTATATTATTTTATATTTCAAACATTTGGTTTGTCATAGTAATTTAAATCCAAGACTTCCGCTGTGTTGTGTTTAATTGACTATGATTATATCAACTTACATCACGATATTCCCCACCCGGGCCCACCGGCGTTTGGATTGGCTGTGGACAGCCAGGGTATGACAGGTTGGTATAAGAGCCAACGTTTGAGAGAATTAAACATTAGCCTTTTGTGTTTAATCTCAAACTTACACAAGCACATTCCTTAGACTTCCGAGTCTAGGTTTTGACCTAGGATTTACTCATCTCATTATTAAGTTATTAGTATTGTTTTTGAATTGATTTTTAATAAAAAAATGCTGCCAAGAGTAAGAGGGAGAGGTAAAGGACCAATGAGGGGATGGCCATTAGGACACATCCCTTCACATCCCTATCACCCGAACCCCTATGAGGATTCGGTGGATTCATGGCCGTTGTCGCAACATTCACCTTCTCATACTCAAAATTCGTACCATTCCTATCATTCACATCATTCACACCACTCCCACCATTCTCATCATTCTTATCATGATGAATTTAACCCAAACCAATACTTTAATACACCCCCAGCCGGCCAAAACCAATTAGACCAACCCAATCCCATGGACGAGGACTCCGATCCAGAAATGCCACCGTCGGGATCACACACACATCCCATAGAAATCTCAAGCGATTCGAACTCTTATGCCGGATAACCATACCAAGGTCCTAATGAATGGGACCAATATTGGAACCAATTTACTTTCACTAGCATTCCTTCCCTTCATTCCCAACCACCTCCCATGCAAGAAGATGTGCACATGGAACCAGTGGAACAACCCCAATCACCACCCGAACCGCCAAGGAGGAAAAGAGGAGCACGTATGTCGGTACGTGTAGGCCAACGGTCGGGATCGCTGCCACCTTTGCCCAAACCCTACCCTACTATTCACGAGGACCCACAAATGGGTGGACCCTCCAATGTTTCACTTGTGGTGGAACCAACACCACCACCATCGGGTTATAGTAACCCTATCCCAACATATCTGGATATGTCTGGATATGATCCTTTTAACCCATTTACACCTGTTGATTTCCAAGCATTGTCGCTTGAACCTTACATGCAAGCGGTCATGCATAACGCACTTTACCCATCTCCTTTCCCACCTGCTTATCCACCTACTAGATATCCAAGTTGTGGGTACTAGTATCCTGTTATGGCACAACCTCTGCCACCACTTGAGGCCATTAAGGAGGCCTTAGAACGAATGAAAGAAATGCAACAACAGGTGGAGAAAACGGAGAAGAAGATGAACAAATTCTTCAAGAAACTCTCCAAGTTGGTTAAAGGAAAGAAGGACGAGTGAAGTCTCTTCTAATATATGTAAGTCCCTGCGAGGACAATGTTACTTCTTTAGTCCCTACGTGGACATTTTTATTTCTTTAGTCCTTGCATGGACAGTTTATTTCATTGTTTTAGTATTGTAATTTCTATTTGGAATTTAATGAAGTATTTTTGGAATTATATACATATGTATTCATCCTCTTCAAACGAGCGTCTTGATTTTATTCGAAATTTATGCTCTGCTATATAATTCCAAAAGACCTTAATGGATTTGATTATCCCAAGTGGCATAGACCACACATTGGCCAAGAAATGATAGTTAAGGACAAGGGGCCTTCTATCAGGATAGTTAAGGGAAGTTATCCTTCTATCAAGAGGTGGTGGACTAGGTTCAAGCCTCCAAGGTCATTAAGGTCCAAGGTGACAGGGACCATTAATCAATCATTAAGGTACCCTTATGATAAAATTAAGGAATGTTCATACTCCTGGTAGTGTGACTTGAGGAATCATACTAGCCGTCTAGGTAAAAAGGACTACGTCCTAAGACCTATTATATAGCCTATGTGATCAATGTGATCCCGGCTAATGTCATCAATGCGATGACAACAGACAGGCCAATGTGCCCAATTTTATGTCCAATGTGACAGGCCAATGTGCCCAATTTTATGTCCAAGGTGACAGGCCAATGTGCCCAATTTTATGTCGAAGGCGACAGGCCAATGTGCCCAAATTTATGTCCAAGGCGACAGGCCAATGTGCCCAATTTTATGTCCAAGGTCGCAGGCCAATGTGCCCAATTTTATGTCCAATGTGACAGGCTAATGTGCCCAATTTTATGTCCAAGGTGACAGGCCAATGTGCCCAACTTTTATGTCCATTAGTGACAAGCTTATGAGTTGTATGTAATTGTCAGTTATGACAATGACAGTTGTGACATTATGATCCACTGTCTAATAATATATGGACTATGTCCAGATTGTAATTTGCCTTTGATGGTTCTATTAAGACCTAGGCCAAATATAGATATGATAAGCCTAAGAGTTGTGATCTTATTCACACTAGCTTAAGTAGGCTATGGATTGTTATATCCAATGTTTAAGCCAATATGGTTGTTATACCATGGCTAAGATAAATTTTGTTTGATGTTTAGAGCCGAAGCTTAAAAATGGTAAAATCGGACGAGGCACAGAGTAGCCACCGAGAGATTAGCTCTAACAAGGCTGAAAACATAGCCATTAACAATGATGACTTCCAAGCTCGCATAGATGCAGCTATGGGAAAGGCCATGGAAAAGGCAAAAGAAAAACTTAGGGAGTCGAGTGCTACTCGCTCTAGACCATTATCAAACACGCCATCCTCAGCTCATAAGGAGAGCTCAGTTCACTCTTCAAATGCGAAGAGTGAACCAAAGAAAATAGAATTTGTTGATAGTCCCATTCATCTAAAGACGGATGTACCTACAAGTATTTCGTTTCCTGTAAGCCCCGAGACTTCAATGGGGAAAAGGAGCAGTAGAAGCCTTGAAATGGCTAGACGAAATGGAGACGATAGTAGATATCAGTGGTGTGCTAATAAGGATGTGGTAAAATATGTATCATAGTCCTTCAAGGGCGATGCCCTTATATGGTGGAAGGAAATGGTTCAATCTATAGGTAAGATACAACTGTACAACTTAGGATGGTCTAAGTTTGTCGATCTAGTCAAGGAAACTTACTGTCCACCTCATGAGGTGGAGAAATTAGAGACAGACTTTCTGACTCTCTCAATGAAGAACCTAGATTGTCGGAATTATGTATCTGACTTCAATTCCTTGTCTAGGTTAGTTTCATATTTAATCACCCCTGAATCCAAATGCATTGCGCGTTTCATTAATGGGTTAGCGCCCGAGATAAAGGGTATGGTAAAGGTTGCTCAGCCTAGTACCTATAGGTCCGCTCTAGACCTATCTCTCTCCCTCACCTTAGATTTAGTGAGATAAAGTCAGTTAGGACTGAAACTGACGGAAAGAGGAAACGGGAGGATAATAACTCCCAAAGGTTCAAAAAGAAAGGAAATTTTGGGTTCAAGAAGAACCAGCACACGTCTAATGACAAACCTCTGTGCAAGAACTGTAAATATAAACATTGAGGACAGTGTAGTATAAATCCACAGACTAAACCCTGTGGTATCTGCAAGAGAAAGGGACATAAGACCCTTGAGTGCAAGGATCTTAAGGATGTCGTTTGCTACAATTGTTATGAAAGGGGCATATTACGTTCAGTTGCCCCAAGAACCCCAAAAGTAATGATGCAAAGCCTGGAGAGGCTAAGAAAGGGAATGCCCGTGCCTTCCAGATAAATGCAAGGGAGGCCGTTAATGACAACAACGTCATAACAGGTACATTCCTCATCAATGATGTATATACTAGAGTTCTTTTCGATTGGGTGCAGATAAATCTTTTGTTGATCTTAAGTTTAGTAAACTATTAAACTTGCCCATAAAAACTCTAGATATAACTTATGAGGTAGAATCGGTGATGGAACGTTAGAGACAGCGTCTTCCATTCTTGATGGATGTTATATATCCATTAAGAATCATTCTATCCCCATTTACCTTTTGCCATGAAACTGGCAGGGTTCGATGTAGTTTTAGGCATTGGTTATCCCATAACCAAGCCCGCATTGCCTGCGATAAGAAACTCACCGAGATTAAAACCCCATCTGGTGAAAAGATCACCATCCCTGGAGATTTACACTACGGATTGCCAGACAAGGTCTCATCATATAAGGCATCCAAGTGTTTGGGGAGAGGTTGTGTCATTTATATGGCACAAGTAACTATCAATGAGCCTAAGCCAAATATTGAAGACCTTCCGGTTATCTCGGAGTATTCCGATGTTTTCCCCGAAGAATTACCAGGCCTACCTCCAGATAGACAAGTGGAATTTAGAATTGATATCCTACCTGGATCAGCACCTGTAACAAGAGCTCTATATCGGTTAGCACCAACGGAAATAAAGGAGTTAAGAGTTCAATTAGATGAACTTTTAGAGAAAGGCTTTATTCAACCTAGTTCCTCACCTTGGGGAGCTCTAGTTCTTTTTGTTAAAAAGAAAGACGGTTCAATGCGGATGTGCATTGATTACCGAGAGTTGAACAAGATAACAATTAAGAACCGATATCCTCTGCCCAGGATCGACGAGTTATTCGACCAACTTCAAGGGGCTAGTTATTTCTCTAAGATCGATTTAAGATCAGAATTCATCAGCTGAAGGTTAAGAATGAGGATGTTCCTAAGACTGCTTTTGGAACTCAATATGGTCATTTTGAACTTTTAGTGATGCCGTTTGGGCTCACAAATGCACCTGCAGCATTCATGGATCTCATGAATAGGGTCTGCAAACCGTATTTGGATAAGTTTTTCATTGCCTTTATAGACGACATACTTATCTATTCTCTTAATCAAGCTGATCACGAGAAACACCTTTGGTGCATCCTAGAACTACTAAGGCAGGAAAAGCTTTATGCTAAATTTTCTAAGTGTGAATTTTGGCTTAGAGAAGTCCAATTTCTTGGACATGTTGTAAGTGAGTGTGGTATCCAAGTGGATCCCGCCAAAATAGAAGCCATAATGAATTGGGAAGTACCCAAAACCCCATCGGAGATTCGTAGTTTCCTAGGATTGGCTGGTTACTATAGGAGGTTCATTGAGAACTTTTCAAGGATAGCCACTCCTTTGACTACCTTAACCCGTAAGAATGTCAAATTTGTTTGGGGTCCGAAACAACAAGAATCCTTTAAAATTCTAAAACACAAGTTGAGCAATGCTCCTGTGTTATCTCTACCTAAGGGTATTGAGGATTTGTAGTTTATTGTTATGCTTCGCACACTGGATGGGTTGTGTGCTAATGCAAAAAGACAAAGTAATTGCTTATGCATCACGACAATTAAAGGTGCACGAAAGGAATTACACCACCCATGATTTGGAATTGGGTGCCGTTGTATTTGCACTTAAGTTATGGAGACATTATTTATATGGCACAAAGTGTATTATATACACTGACCATAAAAGTCTCCAGCATCTGTTCAATCAGAAAAAATTGAACATGCGACAACCCCGTTGGATGGAAACACTTAACGATTATGATTGCGAAATTCGCTATCATCCCGACAAGGCAAATTTCGTTGCTGACGCCTTGAGTCGCAAGGAAAAGGTTAAACCTATTAGGATTAAGGCCAAGAGCATTGAGCACATAAATAGCTTGAATGAGAAGCTATTAGATGCGCAAAAGCAAGCCCTATTAGAGGCTAATATTCCTAATGAGGGGTTAGGTGGGACTACTGATCAGTTAACGCCTGGAAATGATGGAATCCTTAGATTTAATGGAAGAATCTGGGTTCCAATCACTAGAGGACTTAGGTATCTAATCCTCCAAGAAGCACATAATATAAGATACCCAGTTCACCCGAGTGGTGACAAGATGTATCAGGATCTGAAAAAGAATTATTGGTGGATGGGTTTGAAGAAATCCATAGCCACTTATGTAGCTAAGTGTCTAACATGTTCGCAAGTTGAGGCCAAACATCAGAACTCGTCAGGACTTATACAAAAACTTGAGATTCCCACTTGGAAATGGGAAATGGTAACTATGGACTTGATTACTAAGTTACCAAAGACCAAACGTGGTAATGACACGATTTAGGTGATCGTAGATAGGCTGACCAAGTCAGCGCATTTCTTGCCAATTAAGGAAACATATAATTCGGACAAATTGGCTAAGTTGTATGTGGACAAGATTGTGTCCCTGCACGATGTGTCGGTATCTATTGTATCTGATAGAGATACTAGATATACATATCATATCTGGAAAAGTTTTCAACAATCTCTAGGCACAAGATTAAACTTTAGTACGGCTTACCACCCGCAGACTGATGGACAAAGTGAGCGTACTATTAAAACTTTGGAAGACATGCTTAGAGCATGTGTGATTGATTTAGGTGGAAGTTGGGATGACCACTTACTCCTAATAGAATTCTCCTACAATAATAGTTATCATAAAAGCATCAAGGCTGCTCCTTATGAGGCCTTGTATGGGAGAAAGTGTCGAACGCCCGTGGGTTGGGCAAAAGTTGGGGAAGCCCAACTATCAGGACCTGAGATTTTCCTGGAGACCACGGACAAGATTGTGCAAATCCGTGATCGTCTCAAAGCTGCCCGCGGTAGGCAGAAGAACTATGCTAACAAGAGGCGCAAACCTCTCAAGTTCCAAATAGGGGACAAAGTCATGCTGAAAGTATCACCTTGGAAAGGTGTAATGAGGTTTGGAAAGAAGGGCATGTTGAGCCCAAGATATATAGGGCTATTCGAGATAGTCGAATGTGTCGGCACTGTAGCTTATAAGCTTAAGCTGCCAGAGGAGCTTAGTGGAATCCATGATGTATTCCACATATCTAACCTGAAGAAATGTCTAGCCGATGAGTCCCTAGCGATGTCACACAAAGATGTGAAAATAGATGAAAACCTGAGGTTTGTTGAGAGACCAATTTCGATCGAGGATCGACAGGTTAAGAAGCTCCGAAGAAAAATAATACCTATAGTAAAGGTTAAGTGGGACGCCTTTTAGAGATCCCGAGTATACATGGGAGGTTGAGTCCACTATGCGACAAAAGTACCCCTATCTTTTTGAATAAAATCTCTAGAACGAGATTTCTTTTAAGGGGGTGAGGATATAACACCTCGTAAAAATTGTGTCCAATAGTATAGTGACACGTGTTGTAATTTTATTTAAATCTATTAAAGACTAATAGGGACTAAAGGTGTCAACATGCTCAAACTGAGCCTCTGAGTGACTATCTGATGTCAACATGCATAAACGTAGATATGTCAACATGCTTAAACAATAGCCTCTAAGTGACTGATATGTCAACATGCTTAATCATTAGCCTCTGAGTGACTGATATGTCAACATGCTTAAACTTGGCCTCTGAGTGGCTGATATGTCAACATGCCCAGCCTCTGAGTGACAATGGAGTCAACATACTTATAGCGTGCCTCTGAGTGATCCTTTACGAAGTCCTAACTCTCATATGTTCCATTTGTTGGACGAGAGGGATTAAATCTGTAAATATGTGAAAGGTGGATGATGGAGGGGTTAAAAGTGTCAACATGTTAATTTATACCTCTGAGTGACCTTTTAATGAACCGAGAGCTCGAAAATGTCCGGGCTTACTCCCGGGTATGCCAAATATTGGTTAAGGAGGGCTAAACATGTTAAAAAGGTGTTTTAGAAGGTTTTATAAGTTAAGGGGCTGAAAGTGTCAAAGTTTGAAAGTGGCCTAGGGGCGCGAGAGGCAATGCATGTGCCTCTCGCGGCCCGCCAGAGGGCTGTGTCTACATAATTTTTCCTTGGCCTTCACACATGTTGCCAAAAATCATTAAATCGAAACCATGGTCTTTCAAACAGCTATGTCACGTTTTAGGACACTTGTAAGCTCCCTCTTACCCCTTAGCACCTGGCATCACCTCCTTTAAGCTCTCCAACTATAAATAGATGCAAAGGTTCATCCTTTAAACTTGCACCTTTCTCATTCATAGCTCTATCTCCCTCCTCTGGAAGTTTCTAACTGAAAGGAGCATCCAACTTAGTTCTATCGCATCCTAGGAACCACTTGTAAGTGTTCCTTCCTCTTGCATTTTCGTTTATAGGCTTTTATAGCCAAAAGTTAAGCGTTTTACGAAAAACGCCTTGACTTTCGGTTAAGACCATTATGGTCCAGCCATTGTTCATAACGAACATGGCTAAGTGATCGTAATAAGGCAGGTATTAGTCCCTATAAAGGGCACCTCCTGAAGATCACGTTTTCTAGACCAATTGACGGATCAAAGTTATTATATTAAAAAGTCAAACATGCCATTTTTCGGAAATGTTATAATTTGATCTTATATATGTTATGAAACCTATTTGACACTTAAACAAGTTGGTAATATTTATTAGAACATGTAAGAACATGTTCGGCTCATCAATTTCAAAACCGAAAGTCGCGAAGTTTGACTTCTGCTTTGACTTTCGATTCTGAACCGATTATATTAGTTAGCTACTTATATAAATTTTCATTATGATCGTAATATAATGTATCATAACCCTCAGAGGTTATATTACATTATCATAATCCGAATCTGAGTTTATGCACAAGTTCCGTAATTATGTCATTTCGACTAAAATGCCATTTTTTGCATAAAAAGAGGTTTAAATAATAATGAACTTGAAAATGAGTTTCCTACTAATGTAATACTATAAGTAGGATTATTTGGGATGTCAAACCAGATTATAAACTAATTTTATGAACAAATCCTTGTATTATGTCGATAAATGACGATAAGGCCCTTGTGGCTTATAAAATTGTTTTAATCACATCTTTTCAAAGTAAATCTTTTAACTACTGATATGTTATATTAAATTAACATATCTAAGACATGTTAGCCTGACCGTAACATCAGTTTTCTTTAAACATCACACAAATCGTCATTTTATGACATAAGCATCGTCTCGGCGCATAATATGGTTTTAAACCATATTTACCAACTTACCTACTGATTTTAAAACATGATATAAACTTAGTATCCCAAATAATTTATAAACAATTTGTAAAATGACCAAAATGCCCCTTCGGTGCATAGTTTGGTCATAAAAGATAAATTACACATATAAATAATAACCTACTGATATTATATCATAAATAAGTTATTTTTCCAGAATACTTATGATTATAACATTAAATTATATTCAAGTTCATTTTATACGGTATAAAATTACCGAAACGCCCTTATGAGGAATAGTTTCAATTTAAAACCTTAACGAGCATATAAGTTGATATCCTACTGATGTTACAACTTATTTAAAATATAATGGCATATAGAACTTGTCCATGACCTATCGATATCGCTGACATGCGTACGGTTAAGCATATGTAACTAGTTTACGAAAATTAACCGAAACTGGTCTAACCTTATCATTTAAGTCTCAAAATCCAGAATGTTTATAGTTTGCCCATATTATACAAGTCAAGGTACTTGTTGGGTTAAACTACATTCTATCCGATCATCGTTTAATCTAGCATTATACGTGTTGATCAAATACGCTAGCCGGTCTAAGTCTATGACTTAAATAAGACCGTTAGTAATTAATTGGTAAGCTTATGCCATACCAGACTAGAGACTTGCCAGTAAATGCTATCTGCACTTAGTACTTTTGTGTGCGGCTGAGTTAATAGATCTTGCGTTAAACGAAGAATAGCTTAGGTAAAAACTCTCGACTTATTTCCCTATACGGGCTTGGGTTACGGTAAATTATTACCGCTTAGTCAGAAATGGGATCAATCGAATGCTGGATTGTGGCTAGTAAATTTGCATATACCGTTTTAATCAGTTTTGTTTGATAACTTAAACATCGGGGGTTAACTACCGTGTCCTGGATATCCTCGGCTCATTACAATAGAAAATGGCACGACCTTAGCGCGGGTGTAGGCATACAACCGATAGACGCTCAAAATGTATTACCCACAAGGTTGGGAAGAAATGTCTCCTTCGTGAGTCCAAAGTGGTGTGTATGTTAATCATGTCTCGGTCTCCGTACCGTGCCCTATATGTATGGACAAACATGTGAATCTGTTAACAAGTTGGATGGTTAACTTTCCCAAGTTGTAAAAGATTTTGTGTTGATACGCACTTAAAAAAAATTAATTAAATGTTTTCAAAATGAGTCAGTTGGGTGTATTTACCAGCGAAAGCTGACGTATTTTCAAAAGATTAAGCTTGTAGGTACAATACGAAAATATGCTGGAAATGCTCGGTAGTGATAAGAGGATCTTGCAAATCCTAGATCTGCCCAAAGTCTGTTTTATATTCTTTTATTTGTATAATTTATTATCCGCCTGTGGATCTTCTATTACGAGCCTGTATCTTATTTTATATTTCGAACACTTGGTTTGTAATAGTAATTT
The DNA here is from genome assembly GCA_947069175.1 of Scalesia atractyloides. NCBI lineage: Eukaryota > Viridiplantae > Streptophyta > Magnoliopsida > Asterales > Asteraceae > Scalesia > Scalesia atractyloides. Next base: position 21,335,627 of record CAMTDV010000029.1, on the reverse strand, counting down.
AAATCCAAGACTTCTATTGTGTTGTGTGAAATTGACTATGATGATATCAACTTACGTCACGATATTCCCCACCCGGGCCCACCATGTTTGGATTGGCTGTGGACAGTCGGGGTGTGACAATGCTTATGTGTTAAAAATCATCATATAGAACATGTATTATGCCTGATTTTGATTAATTCGATGTTTGGAAGTAAAACCCATTTGGGATGATGAAGATGGTGACATGGGTGTGTCACCCATGTCTAATCGTGGGTGTGTCACCCATGTCACCCATTTGGAATTATGCGATGTGTGATCTTATATGTTAGTTAATTTAAAGTATAGTATGAAATTTATTTGATTATAGTTGTGTTGGTAAATATGAATGCAAGAAGTGGAAATCAAAGCTTGAATGGGTTGTACATTATGCTTGGAAAGTGGTGTGCACACCAAGTGTATGATGAAATGTCTAAGTGAAGTTATGATGTGAAATTATATGAAATGGCTTGACATATATGAATGAAATATGTTAATGATGTAATTAGTGGTAAACTAACTTGAAGAATGTGCTATAAATGGAACTCACACAAGAAATTCGGGTTGAATGTATGTTTTGGGTAAGATCATGCATTAGAAGCTTGCACCATGTGCTTGAATAGTGTAATGTTCATCATGTATTCGATTGATCAAGCAAGACAAGGTGGTCATTAGTACATGTCTTATATATGCGATAGTTGACTAATGCAAGACAAGTAATATATGGATGGAAATTAATGAATGTTAGTATGTATGATTATATATAATGCTAACCATGATATGATTGTGGTGACATGAACGAATAGGAGTCATGTCGAGATGGACTCAAGCACGAAAGGCTAACGGGTCAAGAAGAGGCAAGGAAGCGAATACGAATATGGACACATAAGGTAAGTGATTTCCGGAATCACTTTTTCTTTTGTAAACGAATATTTTTATGTTGAATTCAAGGGATTGTGTAAGAAATTACGGATTAGGGTAAGAATCAAGGTATGTATTGTTGTGATAAGTCATAGAATGTTATCTACGTTCGGAATTCATAATAGAAGTGAACAGGTCAAAATGTAGAAAGTATGTGTCGGGTGTGGGTTATGGATGATTATGGTTCGGGAATCATGTAAGAATGTTTAAATAATCATAGTACTAAGGAAAGTACTGTTGTAGTGGATCGTAAATAGTTAGCTATGTTGGAAATAACTTAGAATGATCGAACGGGTCAAAATCAAGAAAGTATGATAGAAGTATAGATTTGATTAAGAGGATATAGGTTAAGTGTTAAAAGGATACGGGAAGCTTACGGAATGTTATGGGATACTACGGGACATTATAAGTAAGTTCGGGTTGGAACGGGAATCGGAAACGGGTTGTGTAAGCTTAAACAAGGAAAAACAGCGTCAGCAAAACAGAGAGAGCGTCGCCGACGGCCTCCCTGGCTGTCGCTGGCGCTGCCCTCTTCTCTCGATGCTCTAATCAACTGTCTACACAAATGAGGACCAACGTAACATTCCGGGTGGCGTCGTCGACGCTATAAAAGGGCGTCGTCGACGCTCCTAATACCTGTTCCATAACCCTCAAAGAACCCTGAAAAGTGAAAATAACTAAAAGGGAGTTAAATGAACTTAATGAACTGTGATAATGACTGCCGGAGATGAATAAGTATGTAAGCATGTGTGTGTATGGCTTACTTACATGCTAGTGGTGGAACCCCTAGGTAAGCACGGATAGAAATAAGCATACCCATAGGTTCGTATTTATAAGACTTATTATATGGATGGTTGTGACTAGGATATGTTAATATAATCTTATGGGAATGAAAGTGGTATGTAAGGGCTAGTATATAGGTGTATACGACTTCAATATATATGAGCATTAACGTTACTGATTATTGTCCTGAGAATGAAATGAAAGTGCAGGTTTACTATTATTGACTTATGAAGATTGAGGATTGGAATACAAGATCATACACGGAAAGATAATCGAAAGGAGTACCATGAATAGAAAGAATATGGAGTGGTCATTTAATTATGAATGATTAAAAATTATGAAGGATGTCACCAAATATTAATAATGTGGGTGTATGTGGTGATTGTAGGTTGCACGAAATTATTATCATGATGGGATTTAAAGGGTTGATGATCGAGTCAAAGAGTAAGGAATGTACGGGAAGAGTGGTATCATAGCTTGTAATTATATATTATATATAATAATTTTAACAAGAATGACTGTTGTAAATCTTTTCAAGAGAGTGTCCAATATTTTATAAATGAAACTTTAAGTATGTCATATAGGCAATAAAGAAGAAAAATTTGAGTCGGTATTTCCGTTGCATCTCTTAAGGTGAAAACGTTTTAGGGTGTTATCATTTTTCTTTCCTAAGATACACGGTTCACAAAACTCAGACTCGAGCTGTTTTAGTTCTTGAAGCTTTCCCTTGGTGACAATCATCCTCATCCCTTTTTCGCTCATGTGGCCGAGTCGTTGATGCCATAACTTTGATAGACTCGACCCATCAGATACTGCATTAACCCCGTTGGGTGGTACCTCAATGTATCCCCTCTCTTCTTTCCTCTAGCAATAACCATGTTGCCCGTAACAACTTTCCATTGTCCTCTACCAAAGTGGATGTCGTAACCTTGATCATCAAGCTGTCCAATGGATATCAACATCCTCTTCAAACCAGGAATGACCCGAACATTCTTCAAGATCCATATGGCTCCCAATGGTGTTTTTAAGTCTATGTCTCCAATTCTTATAATATCAAGACTGTGATTATTAGCCAAAATGAACTTTACCAAACTTACATGTTCATAGATTCTTCATCTTCTTTGTGCTAGAAGTAGTGTGAAATCATGCTCCTGGAATCCATAATCTAATCTTCAATAGTATTTTCGACACAGCAAATGAGGGCATCCTTTGAATCTGAGGCTGTGGTAGCATTCATCTTTTTTTTTTCTCTCTTGGAGGTTTAGTACACGGACTTCTAAAGTGCCCATGCTCATCACAGTTCCAGCACCGTATGTCTTTTCTTGGTTTTGCTGGTCTTGACATGCTTCTTCGTTTTAACTTTGGCGTTCTTCTATTTCCACCTCTATTATTACTTCTCCATCTCCCCTCAGTACTGAGCAATGAACTTGTCTCTCCAGAATTCCTCTTTCTTGAGTCTCATTCAATATCAAGTCATGAACTTTAGCAAAAGTGGGGGTCTCAACTGCCCTAGTGACTTCAGTAATAGTTCCTAACCAACTGTCAGGTAATGAAGATAAAAGCAGACATGCTTGCAGTTCATCATCTATCTTGAATTTAAACGAGACAAGTGAGAATTGAACAAGTTAATATGTGCATAACAGAACTTCCCTCTTTCATGAGGGTGTTGACTAAATCCCGTATTAGAAAAACCTTGTTGGCAGGAGATGGCTTCTCATACATATCCGATAAAGCCTCTATGATTCCTAGTGCTGAGGTTTGTTCAGAAATATTGTAACCAACATTCATCGAAAGAGTGAGCCTGATAGTTGACATAGCCTTCTTGTCAATGGCTTTCCACTTATCCATTAAATGTGTAGGAGGAGGCTCTAAGGTTGCATCCAGATCCTTTTGTGTTAGCAAATCCTTGATTTTCATCCTCCACCATCCGAAATCTTCCCATCAAACTTCTCAATTTTGACTTTTCCATCATCAGTCATCCTCTTCTCTCGAAACATGCAGATAGCACGAAAGAATAACACAGCAGTGAAAATCAGAACAGAATTCCTTGTGTTTGAGCGGCGGCGGCGGCCGAAACCCTAATCTGGTTGGCGGCAACGGCGGTTCTGTGGTTCCGACAAGGTGGTAGGCAGCGACTAGGGTTGAGGGTCGCGGCTAGGGTTTGCGTGTTCTTGATCAAGAGCCTGAAGTTTTGATACCAATTTTTAGGAAAAGAGCACACACAAACACATAATGAACAAAAAAAACAAAGTAAAACGAGACACAAAGATTTACGTGGTTCGGTCAATGTGACCTACGTCCACGGGCTGCAACTAGGGTTAGGATTTTATTTCTGGGGCGATAAGAATTACAAAGGACCTATCAACTATTTATAATACCCAAATTAAGGTTTACAACTTGTTGACTAAGAAAACGGTAAAATAGGAAATTGTATAAGGCTTAACAAAGTTAGCGTATCTGCTCCATAATAGTGCATCTCATGACAAAGCAAATATTAGCGCATCCCACATTTAGAGCATCTATTAGAGCTCCGTTAGAGCATCTATTCGAGCATCTAGTACTAGAGCATCTGATTAGCTGCAGCTGCTCTATTCTATTCACTTCATTGCCTACATTGCTTGCATATTGCATTTTCTATGCATGGTTGTTTTCTAAGCCTACATTTCTAACAAAGTCTTCACGAAGATGTCACGAGGATTGTGGACGAAGTCTTCAGTGATTTCCTTCCAATTTGTAGCAGCAAAACAGGAGACCAGGGAGGCAGTCCGGCAAGGACGATGAATGATGATTCAGGAAGACAAGCGACATTTGGTTTCTTCCAGCAGCAATCACAAAGAATCACAAAAATATAAAAAATACATTACGAATACCGACTTGAGCCGTAGCACGTGCTACGGCTAAAAAGACACTGGTTCCACCCGTGACAAAACCCAATATTTTCATAAAAACTAGGGATGTTCATGGTCTGGTTTTAACGGTTTTTAGGTCAAATCGTAAACCAAGCCGTTAAAAACCAAAATCGAAACCATACCAAAATGTTATTAATGATTTGGCTTTTGTTTGGTTTCATGGTTTGGGGCTTTGCAATAGATTGCATATAAAATAACAACTATTTATAAATATCTCCAGTTGCCTTTTACACTAGAAGGCAAGAGGGTTGTTTTAGAAAAAAGGGTATCATAAATGACACGTACTTCAAACTTAATGCTAACCTACTTGGGCTATTCTTTTAATCATGGAAAAAAGAAAAATTCAATTTTGATTACCTGCGCGTCTATTGTTTATTGCGGGTACAAAACTAATTATACACAAAAGTGCAAGAAACTTCAATTTAGGGTACTGAACTTTGGTTGGGAGGAGTGGGACGTTAAGGTCTCTCCACGACACGACTAAACGCTTGTTAAACCATTGTGTCATGGCCGCCAAGGGGCATGAGCCTCCTTCTTCAAGAAAACAATAACGGGTATGAGTGGGTTCACTTGCAAACCAACCAATCACACATTTTTTTATTTTATGTTTTTTAGTTTTTAATTAAAACCGCTACGCGCATGTAAAAGAGTAATTTAGTTAAAAGCCACCGCCTATGTGGTAATGACATAACACTTTAACAATGACGTGTAGTTAAAAATAGTACACATATTCTTAGAGTGTTAGGAGTTACAGAGGTCTAGCAATAAAAGGTAAACATAGTTGTTGGATATATGTATTATGACAAGGCATTAGGGATTTAATGGGCTACAGAAATTGTCAAACCAGTTGTCAAATATACAAGTATACATAGTTGTTTGATATTTGCTTTATGACAAGGCATTCGGGAATTAATGAACTAAAAAACTGTATAGCCCATTTTTAACGACAATTTTGATTTTTACAACCGGTTCTCAAATAAATCGTAAATTGAACCGCTCATTACAGTTTCAATATTTTCAAACCGTCAAAAATAAGTTAAAAACCGATTGTAAAATCAAACTAAAGACCAGTTTGAAGAATTTCATGGTTTTAAATGAAATCATAAAAACCCCTAATAAAAACCTCTACTAGTTGGCCCATGAAAAAGATACAAAACACTTGTTCTAAACCATAAAAGGAATATATTTAACGCAACCCAAGCGTTATTCTTTAGATAAAATGTACGGGGCAAGCTTTGGACACAATCGGCCCTTAGTTTTTCATTAGAGCACTCATGAACTCCTCGTCAGATTCTATATTTTTCATATACTCCGGCAAAAGGCAAACTTTAACATCCATCCTCCCGCCACCCTCTCTTCCTGGATACATCGTACTCTTCCCGTCGCCTTTGTTCGTGCACCCACTTTGAGCCGCTACCGCTTTCCCTAACCCAAATTCACAACCGTACATGTCAAATCTCGGTGAGCTCCCAACGTGCACAATGTTTGGATCAGCCAGCTGACTCATTTTATATATCACTGGACTTCTAATCCATGACTCAACTTTTTCCTTGATAGCTTTATCATCGTGGTTTATCACGCCTTCGTGTAGCCAGAAAGCTGCCCAACCAAGACCATGAGCCATCAAATCCCCCACAGTTGCTTTTACTCTAACAAATTGAACCGGGTTACCAAGATAATTATCAGAAAAAGGTGGGCATAACCGACTCCGGGTAGATACCATCAATGAACAAGTGGTTTAACGGTCGTGTGGTTGACATCGCGCACGGGTGATACACCTCCATAAAAGCGAGACGACCGCTTGTAAACTTGAAATCTTATGCGTATTGCATTCAGAATTTGCTGTTGCTTTGAGTTTGGAGATGGCGGTTGATAAGAAATTGAAGAATCGCTCTTTAAAGGTTTGAATTCCTAATCGTTCTATAAATTGATCTTGATGGTCTTAGGGGATATTGATAATAGGAGGATATCCATCCAGAACCCATCTCTTGAGCACAGGAGGGCGAGAAATAGAGCCATTATATTTTCCTCCTGATCTGAATATTTCACTCAAAGTAGTCATGAAATTCCAGAAAGATGTTCCATCGGCCACCATGTGGTTCACGGAACCACCGATGAAAATCCCATCGACAAGCTCGGTCACCTGAATGGATAACACCGGCAGCGTATGAGCATCATGCGAAATGACTTCATTAAGATCAAAAAATGAGTGAACAAGTAAAGGTACGTCAGTTGGATTAAGTATGTCGGATACTGTGGCATCTGCAGTCGCATACATAAACTTGACGCCATGGGTGTTTCCGGGGTCTAAGTAGATGACATATGAAGGTGGGTTTTCTTGTTTTCGAGTGGCGAAACGGACGTCAAGTGGGTAGTAATGAGTGAGGGTGGCGGAGAGAGAGTGTTGGAGATCATCCAAGAAAGTGGTTATGGAGAAATGTTGATTTTCGGGCAACGGTGGTTTTGCAAAAGGAGACCTTTGTGGCTGTATTTGACGTTGAGGTAGGGCAGCTCCAAAGGTGTAAAATGGATAGGCTGCTTTGCCTCCGGTGAGAGGTCGTCCAGTGGTTTAATGAAGCATTCTGAAATGAGTTTGACCGATGTAGAACTCATTGATGGCCTAAAAGAAGTGATAACCACACACCCAAGAAAATAGGACAAAGGCAGATATTAAAACATTGTTATACAACAAAGTAATACGTACCAGCTTACGAACCAAGGACTGACTAATCAAAAATGTCGATGCTGAATCATCCAAGCCGAACGAGATCCGTTGATCATAGCCTGATTGGCGTTGGTCAAAATCGACCGCAAACTTTCACAAACAAGATGTTGAAAATAATAGTGAGTGATATAGACAATTCAGTGGGCAGGCTGACATCGACCAACCTAGTTTTTTAACCCTCGAAAAGTAGAAATGGTTGAATACACTTTCTTCCATCATGGCTATGAAGAAAATACACTTATAATTGATTATAGATATATAGTATGTAAATTTTATTGATCTTGTATTTACTTGTTAGATGTATATAAATTCAAATTTTACAAATTGAAAGTATATATTAATCCTCTTAGGAACATTATCATCGATAAAAGATATCAATACATAGCTATTAATATAATATATAAATTAGTTATGATTCACCAATGGTTACATGAAGTATTTAATTTCCTGTGTTAAAGAAATCCTTTTAAATATTCATTTACATATATCCATATCATATTTATTCAATTTTTTGCATTTAAGATTACGTATAGTAAGGCTTGAAAATTAAGCCCCTCTCTTAGGCATTATGTGACACGTGGTGTCTCAGTTAGGAAAGACGGCATTATAGGACTTAAAGTTAAAAAAGTCGTGTAGTGGTATAACGTCTCGTAACAACATCAATTACTCAATTCTTTATTTTATTCTTATTTTAGAAAATAAAGTAAATAATACTAATTAAAAAGATCATATGAACATTAATTAAAATACTAAAAATTAAATACAAATCATACAAAAAAAACATTCAAAAGTGCTAAAAATAAAAACATAGGAATGCTAAAAAAAATAAAGCTCTAGAGTATGTATTTATCACAGATTTGTTTCTTACAAATTTGTGCTAGGCACAAGACATTTCATTGGAGGTGCTCGATCGGTTTAGACAAACACTCGATGTTTCTCTCCATTTGCCTCGCTTCTTGGATTGCGATAACCTTTTTATTTTCGGCATTTCTTTCTTGCGATGTTTCCATACGTCTATGTTCGAAGTCTCTTATATCTTGAAGTCATCGGTTCGTCTTCTCAAAATCATCTTTCATGTCGGCACCCGCTGAAGACGACTCCGTCCTTCTCCCCTTACCACCACTTCTTCTATCGGACGGTCGGGGCAAATCCATTTCCTCCTCGTCATCCAAATTATTAGGATAGTTTAAATCGGCGTTTCGAGCATCGGAAGTGGGCGTTTTTTATCAACCGAAGAGGAAATTTTGGATCGTTTTGCCTTGGGCCTACTACTAGGCGTCATGGTTGGTACATTGACCCACTAAGGACTTTTACATAGAAGCTCCTAACACTTCATGTATGTGAATGTCCTTCGCGTTGAGTTGTACTCCTCCAAAACTTTTGTTAATATATTTGCGCCACTCTGACCGCTAGCCCATTATCCTTCATATGTTGGAAAACCCCTTGAAACCCATGGCATTTACCATTTATATTGGTCCACTTGCTTGATATTGAATTATTGTCCCGATGTGCGCCTTTACCCATGAGCTCAAAAAAGTTTGCTCGGATTTTTTCCCAAAAATGGGTAATTTATTTTGTTGGCTACAAAGATTAGAAAATATATTAGTGTATTTTATTTTTAAAAATAATTACAATTTCAAACTAGAAAAATAACACTTACCAACTGCGGGATCCTCCGAGATGTCAAGCCAAATCCATGTGAGCTTAAACTCCTCGTCTTTTGATCAAGTTGGTAGGTCTTTTTCCCTGAGGAACGGTAGTGTCACAGCCCCCGGCCCTACCCTAGGCGGTGATCAGAGTGTCGCGCCCCGGTCAAAGATAATATTTATAGTCCCTAGTTAACCTTAACAATGTGCTAGTGGTAGTAAGGTCGAACCACGAAGAGTTTGTGGTTTGTCGATGGATGCACTTGATTCGTAATGGTTGTTGTCACAAATTATAAAGCTTGCTATTTATATTGTTTGAATGGTTGTTTGTTTGAAAGAATGTCGGAATGATCCGACAAAATTGGTTTGACTAATTAATTACTAACTTAAACAATTGCACGAAAACTAAATTACTTGATTAGAACAATTATTTGGAAACAAGGTTCACACCCGGTTCAACAATTGCACGACCTAGAGTTACTAAACGTTTTAGATTGATTAAATTGAATTTTTCATTAACGGTTTTGATATCACAAAGCTTAGACGCCAATAGTTATCACGCATATGACGGACCACAATGGATTTTGTTACTTCGGACAAATAATCCCTTTTGAAAGATAAGGCATAAATACACAAACTTGTTTCACAAAGTCAAATTATATCATCATTCGACAATTCGCAAATATAGTTCAAATGTAAAACAACTACCAATCAATTCAAAATACAATTTAATTTGTCACAAATCAACTAAGAACATAAAGCAACCCTAAATCTTACAAAAGTTTACACCGGGGTGAAACCCTCGAGAATTAGCCGCTCATGACAAACGGAACTTGATCACCGGATGATTGGAGCTTAATCACAATCATCTTGAAGCTTTGAATGTAGTGATGATGATGGTTAGGGTTTGGGATGAAGGTGAAGGTGGATGGAAGATGAAGGAGATGATGAGGATAGTTAGGGTTATGATCAAAGATGATCAATTGGATGATTGGATCGATTGGAATTGGTTGTGGATGAAGGTTATGATAGGAGATGAAGATTGATTTGTTCTTGGCTCCAAGATAGGTTGCAAATGCTCACTAACTTGTAACTCCTCACAAAATGGTCAAAACACAAGTTAATACCCGTCCAAAATTGAATCTCAGCGACAAGGAAATAGGTGGGGCGTCGCCCACGGCCCCCGGTTTGTTTGGTGCTCCTCTGACGCTCTAATCCACTGTCTACGAACATTTTTGGCCGATGGAACTATCTGAGGGGCGTCGGCGACGGCCTCTCTAAATCATGTTTTCATGTTTTTCCATTTTTCGATCCCGGTTGACCTGTTTTCCGCCCCGATGCTCCGAAAAGCTCCCAAATAACTCCTTAAACTCCGTAAACCTGTAAAAAACAAATCCAATCAAAAGTAGACTATTTGAAACTAAAAGTTACGTAAAACATTAACTTAAGCTTAATAGGAACATCGGTTTTGACCACGTATCACATCCCCACACTTGTCTTTTGCTTGCCCTCAAGCAAATCTGATTTTCACTTTCCCGTGGGTCGAATGAGGAACACATTTCCCATTCTTGAGACATGAGTTAAGGTCTAATGTCATACTCGGTTCAAAATCTTAAGAATTTTTCAAACATTTAGTAGTAAAGTGATTAATCACATAAAGATAATTATCCAAGATCAACCCGCCCTTGAAACTCAAAAATCATACATACATTGTTCTCTCCACTCGGTTTAGAAATTGGCTAATGAATGATGCACTAGCACTTTGATATAATCACTCAAACCGATTAGAACACGTACCTGCATAGTCTTGCAACTCAATCATTCTCCACCACCAAACACAAATACTAAGCACAAGTCAAAAGGTCTTGAATGGGTTGTAGCGGGGCTAGGCTAAAGGTATGGAATAAGATATTTTGAAAGTGGCTAAGGTGATAAAAACTCGATTTTTATAACAAAACAACTACTTTAACACAACCAACTACGACTAAGAGGCAAAAGCTTTCGCCTTTGTTCAACAAACTATCAATACATATTTTTTTCTTTTCTTTTCTCAACTATATTCTGTTCTTTTTCATGATATTTTCTACAAATATGTTTGTTTTTTATTTTTTTTCTTTTTTCAACACGACTATTCCTAAAATCAAGTTTTCATCACACAGGTTAAAAATAAAAGGCTCAACGGTCAAAGGCTAAATGGGTTGGTCAAACGAAAGGTTTAGGCTCAAGATTGGCGACTAAGAAATTGATTTCGGGTAAGGATGTATAAATGGTGTAAAATGAAAAGTTTTACCCAATGCCTTAATCATTCTTGTGCTCATATTCGGTCTATGGTCTCAAACGCATCAAAAATTGCAAGTTCTACGATACGCGACTAATGGTCCACTCAACCAAAAAAATATATATGCATATATGATATGTAAAAGTGGCTCAAAATCTCACGTTTAAAGGGTATGGTATGCGATATGTATGAAATACACATTTCTTAGGTGGATTATTCCCGAATAACCACCCGCTAAATACCCATCATATTATTAATTTGAACTTGACCATGACAAAAGACCGCATGGGTTGTGCCATCCCTCATTAACTTAGCTACTTGTGCTTTTTAGACCGCTTCAAACAAAGACATTTTTGAAAAGTTTTGAAATTTTCTCCGTCCCCACACTTGAGTTCAACATTGTCCTCAATGTGTAGTGTTTAAATGGACAGGTCAAAATTGAAAAACTTTTTCCCCCCAAACCCACACTTGAGGTCAACATTGTCCTCAATGTGTAGTAATAGAGCTTTTGAAACGCACAAGTGATGTGAGACGGTTAACCTTCCAAAAATTTCACCCCGACAAGAAGAAACAAAAATACATTCCACTTATTAAAAATTAAGAATCGCTAAAGGAAACGTATGCACCTGTTTTTTCGCTCATTCTTCATGTTCTCTTCATTTTTTCAACAAAAATAGTCGTCTCGTGAACATAGTTTACCTAAAAATCTCAACCTTCGTGTAGAAGCAAGCTTCTCACAACTATTAAAATTTGTTAGTTACTTAGTTCTATCATTTTTACCAAAATAAATTACCAAGTCATATTGTTATTCAACTTTGATTTCCAGTGGAAAAAGATTTTACAACAACATACTAAACTCACTTTCGTATGAATCACGGTTGTATTTGGTCTCAAATGGACCAAACCTTCTCAACCTCTCCTCTTCTGTTTTCTCCTGAGGTGACTTCTTCACCTTCTTCTTCTTGACCGGCTTCTTCTTTATTTCTCCAAACCTACCAACCATAGCACACATCTTTTTGTTCGGATTCATGTCCACCTTAGGACACTTATCCTCACCTAGTGGGTTAGTAAATTTAGGAAAAAACATTCATATTTAGTTCCCGGTCCCCAAATTTCATGCTTACCGTTCCGTTACACAATTTATTATAGCATTAGCAGTTGCCAGGAACGGTCTACCCAGTATGACTATCGGTTGTGTGTCCTCAACACACCCAACATAGTCAACTACCAAAAAGTCAACTGGGTAATAGCAATCTTCAACCTTCACTATCACATCTTCCACCATCCCCCTTGGATGTGTGGGAGTCTGATCGGCCAACACCACGGGGGTGTCAAACTTTTTCAAAGGACCAAAATCATATTGGTCGTATAGACTCCCAGGCAAGATACTTACACAAGCTCCAAGATATAGGAGCGCCCTCTTAATTTTAAATTTACCAATTTGGGTTGGAATCAAAGGGTCTCCCGATCTTGAGCTTTTTGGGGGAGGGCACTCGATAAAACTGCACTAACATGAAATATCAAATCAACCGGTTCGGGTAGTTTGTTGTGCTGTTTTTCGGTGCTTAACTCTTTCAAACATTTGACATTAGAAGGATCCTTTATATGGTATCAAGCAATGGTAAATTGATTTTTGCTTATTTAAAATTTTTCCACCTCTCGTCCTTTGGTGGGGTTTGTTTTTCAGTGTTGATGCCTTAATTGGTTTTAATAGAGCCAACGGATATGGGATGGTTTCAAACTCCACACTCATATCATTGGCCCTAGTATTCAAATCAATTAAACAACTTTCACAAAAAGACTTTTAAAATTTTTATTTTTATATTTTTGATTGTGAAATTGTTTCCTGCCCATGTTCGCATTTATCATTAAAATCCTTCACTACACCATTAACAACTTGTGGTAGTGGAGTACCCTCAACACTATAAACCTCATCACATGGAAGAATACTTACCGCACTAATGTGCACATTTCTCACATTGTTCGTGCTTGAATTTTGATGCTTCAGGTTTACCATAGTGTCGCTTGGAAGTCTTCCACCGCTTCCTTTGAGTTAGGCCATTTCTTTCGCAAGTTGACCTACTTGCTTCTCCAATGCTTTGTGCGACTTGTCTCGCACCTCAAACTCCTTCTTCATCTCCGTATTGATCTCTTGGTTCGAGTCTCTAATCGTGCTCATGATCGAGTCAAGCTTGGAGTTCAATGGGTCATACTATCCGATTGCGAATTCAAATTACCACCACCATATCCACCTTGGTTATAACCCCTTTGATAGTTGTTGTATCATGGTTGTTGTATCCTTGGTTACTTCCTTGGTTGTAGTTGGACTGTTGGTAACCCCCTTGGTTACCACTTTGGCGGTTTTGAAATGATGATCCACCTTGGTTACCCAACTGAAAATTCGGGTTCATTTGATTTGAGGTATCACCATACCTAAAGTTAGGATGATTCCTTAAACCCGGGTGATAAGTGTTGGAGTTCATATTAAATTGCTTCCACTCCCCAAACAATTGATTCACCTCCTCGGTGGCTTGTGCCATATTAACTTGGCAACTCCTCGGTCCGATGACCAATATCCCCACAATCTTCCCAAACGTCGAATTTTACTGCCCCCACATCTTTCTTCTTCATGCGTGCCAACTCACGTTCTAATGTTTCAATCCGATCCTTAGAACTAGCATCGCCGGTCGGGCCAAGACCTTGAGATCAGATGCTTTTTTGTTCGGTCCGCCATGGCAACCGCCTTGGAGTTTTACTCATCCTCTCCAAGAAATCCCAATCGTCTTCCTCGTGATTGTTCAACAATGTGCCGTTACTTGCCGATTGCAAGTACTTGTGATCTTGGCATCTAACCCCCTTACAAAACACTTCAATAGCTCCCATCTCGGAATTTGATGGTGAGGGCATTTCCAAACCAACTCCTTGAATCGAGCAAGTGCCTCATGTAACAACTCACCTGACAATTGTCTGAAAGAACGAATTTCATCTCTTGTATCATCGATCTTTGCTATCGAATAGTATTCGTCAAGAAACACTTGTTGCATTTCTGCCCAAGTGCGAATACTATTGGCCAGAAGCGTGATGAACCACTGTTTTGCATTCTCTTTCAACAAAAACTGAAAGAGTCTCAACTTCACTTCTTCAATCTCAAAGTTGTGACCCCCAATCGTACTACAAATGGCAGAAAAATCTGCCAAGTGGGTATACGGTTCGTCATGTGCCCTACCATTAAAGTGAGGTAGGATGTTGATGTAGTTCGGCTTGCATTCGAATGATCACCTCCCTCGAGGTGTAGCCACAATAGGTGATCATTTTCGGTGACCACCGGTCGAAACCGCCCATTCACTCCTTGGGGTTCTTGTTGTTGTGGTTGACGTCGTGGACCGTTAACCTCTTGATTCCCCGGTCTTTGGTTACCTCTTCTATCACCACCCCTATCACCTCCTTGATTACCACCACCCACAAATTGTGGAATTCAGTTACGGTTACCAACGTTATTATTGTTGTTGCCGTAAGCCTGATTCCATCGTGGTTGGCGGTTATTCCCGTAGCCGTCATCTCTACCATATTCTTGCCCATATCCGTCATTATTTCCCACAAAGTTGGCATTTTGATAGCCAAAATCGTCATAATCAAACCCCCGAGCATTGTAAAAATTCCCCATGTTGTTATCCCCCCATTCGTCATCCACAACTCTTTCATTGTAGTTTCCACCATCAGCCGAGTATTCCGAGTGGATGCTCACATGATCCAGCGATTGATAACCGGGAACACTATACGGTGCCTCATCGGGAATATTATTTCTCAACTCATCGAGGTCGAGAAATCGGGCTTCATTTGTTGGATTGCCACGGCTATGGTTAACCCCACGGTTGGCGTTAACATTTCAGTTGTTGAGGTTTGGAGGTAATGGGTTTTGCCGGTTTTGGTTTGGAGGAGGAGGTGTGGGTGTACGTTGGCGGTTGTTTTGTTTCCAGCTACGCGATTGGAATGGGAGGGTGTTGGTGGTCTTGAGTTGTGACCACCACCTGCTTGATGGTTTTGAGCATTTGGGTTTTGGGGTGGGTAATCGTAATATTAGTTTTGGTTATTGGATTGGTTAGAGTTTTGAGGATCCATTGGAAAGGGTCCAAATGATGTGTAAGTGGTGAGTTGGTGTTGGGTGGATTAGAAGCAAGGGTTGCCTCTAACTGGTTGGCTAAATTTCTTCTAACGATCCACTCTATCTCCGGTTCGAACACTAACGGCGAGGTCCTCCCGGAATTCTGTGTATGCATGCACTACCTGTAACCTACACAAATAACACAAAAGCAAAGACATTATAAAGAAACAAGCACTTTGAACAGTTAATCACAAAATCAAACAATATCCAAACGCAAATCGCATGAACTCCCCAGCAATGGCGCCAAAATTTGATCGGAGTGTCGCGCCCCGGTTAAAGATAATATTTATAGTCCCTAATTACCTGTAACAATGTGCTAGCGGTAGTAAGGAGTCGAACCACGAAGAGTTTGTGGTTTGCGATGGATGCACTTGATTCTTAATGGTTGTTGTCACAAATTATGAAGCTTGTTATTTATATTGTTTGAATGGTTGTTTGTTTGAAAGAATGTCGGAATGATCCGACAAAATTGGTTTGAGTAATTAATTACTAACTTAAACAATTGCACGAAAACTAAATTACTTGATTAGAACAATGATTTGGAAACAAGGTTCACACTCGGTTCAACAATTGCACGACCTAGAGTTACTAAACGTTTTAGATTGATTAAATTGAATCAGTCATTAACGGTTTTGATATCACAAAGATTAGATGCCAATGGCTATCACGCATATGACGGGCCATAATGCACTTTGTTACTTCGGACAAATAATCCATTTTGAAAGATAAGGCATAAATACACAAACTTGTTTCACAAAGTCAAATTTTATCATCATTTGACAATTTGCAAATGTAGTTCAAATGTAAGACAACTATCAATCAATTCAAAATACAATTCAATTTATCACAAATCATCTAAGAACATAAAGCAACCCTAAATCTTACAAAAGTTTACACCGGGGTGAAACCCTCGAGAATTAGCCGCTCATGACGAACGAAACTTGATCACCAGATGATTGGAGCTTGATCACAAACATATTGAAGCTTTGAATGTAGTGATGATGATGGTAGTGGGATGAAAGGTGGATGGAAGATGAAGGAGATGATGAGGATAGGTTAGGGTTATGATCAAAGATGATCAATTGGATTATTGGATCGATTGGAATTGGTTGTGGATGAAGGTTATGATGGGAGATGAAGATTGATTTCTTCTTGGCTCCAAGATGGGTTTCAAATGCTCACTAACTCCTAACTCCTCACAAAATGGTCAAAACACAAGTTAATACCCGTCCAAAATTGAATCTCAGTGACAAGGAATAGGAGGGCGTCGCGACGCCCAGTGGGGCGTCGTCGACGGCCCCCGATTTGGCTGGTTCTCCTCTGACGCTCTAATTAACTGTCTACGAACGTTTTTGGCCGGCGGAACTATCTGAGGGCCATCGCCAAAGGCCTCTTTAAATCATGTTTTCCTGTTTTTCCATTTTTCGATCCTGATTGACCTGTTTTCCGCCCCGATGCTCCGAAAAGCTCACGAATAACTCCTTAAACTCCATTAACCTGTAAAACACAAATCCAATCAAAAGTAGGCTATTCGAAACTAAAACTTACGTAAAACCTTAACTTAAGCTTAATAGGAACATCGGTTTTCGACCACGTATCAGGCGGGAGCCGTGAGCAGATGCAAGTGGTACCGTTGTTTATTAAAATTTTCGCAAGGGAATTTTTATAAGGACCGGGTGTCAGGAAAAATTACTAGAATTTTCAAAACACCAGGGTTTTCATTTCATAAATTGTGGGATGAAACCCAATTTACATAAAGGATTTTCAAATTGATAAATCCTTGATTACAAAACACGTTTTATTCAGTTTACATAGCTACTTATTTAAGCTTTAGTGTCTCATAACACTTTTCCTTCTCTTCACACTAAATCACCTGAAACGTGTTTTAAAAATATTTGATCAGCGAAAAATATTGGTGAGTACATTCAATTTTGTATTAAAACATATTGTTATAACTACAGCATTAAGGGTTTTTACATTTGTTTATATCTTTCAATTACTCAATCAGTATTTGTCACCTCTCCCACTAGGTGGCTGTGGTCATATTACAAATGGCTAACTTTCGTCCAATAGTAACGCTAGACTAGCAGTGTATACAAAACCCCACATACCGACAACAATTTTAGAATAGAAAAACTTAATCACTGTAAATACAACGTGTAAAACATTTAGGGTTTTGCAAATCATTTGAGAAAAAGAGAATAACTAACCTTGCCGATTTAAGTTATCTGTAATAGCCTTCTGGTTTGATTCTTGGGTTCCTAATTAAACAAACAATGCACACGTATTAGTGTATTAACCCATTTCAACTTTAACACTAATCATGAGATCAAAACCTCAACGTGATTACAAAGTATTGCCTTATATAGGCAGCACTTAAACATTCGTTGAATTGTTTATATATCAATCGGACAGGGTATCGTACCAGTGATTCGGGTTAACATGCCGAGTACGCTACTTAGGGGTTTTAAGGGCTCAGGGCTTCGAACAAAATTTCGAGAGAGAAAGAAACGTCGATTTAAAACCGATGTGGGGCACTGGAACCTTTCCTATGAATGCCCTTTTATAGCAAAACTGGGATTCCCTGGTGCGTCGCGCGGGAATCATGGTTTTCCCTCGCGTGGCGCGATGACACCTAGCTAAGGCTAGATCAGCTTCATCACCAGCACAGCCTTGCCACTTGTCACGAAACGGTGCCATGTGGCTCAGACTTCCCCGTGCGTCGCGAGAGATGAAGGTGGTTCATACGTGTGCCGCCTGGGATGCCACGATGAGTTTTCTTCTTTTTTCGTGTCGAGTCTTGTGGTGCGTGTCCAGGGTTTCGATCAAGGCTCGTTCCAGGGTGTTTTTGCGTATCGTTACATCCTCCCCACCTTGTTTAAAATCTCGTCCTCGAGATTTAGTTGAATAAGTAAGGGTACTTTCATTTCATTTCCAATTCTACTTCCCATGTGTATGATGGTTCTCTCTTTGAATCCCATTTTACTTTGACCAAAACTAATCTTTTATGTTTGAGATTTTTAACCTTCCTATCTTCGATTCGTAGAGGTTTCTCGACAAGTTTTAACTTTTCACTTACCTCTATATCTTGAAGAGGTACCATTAAAGATTCATCAGCTAAATATTTCCTAAGGTTACATACATGAAATACATCATGTATACCAGTCATTTCTTTTAGTAACTGTAGCTGATAAGCTAGCCCAATTCGTTTGATAACTTTAAATGGTCCAACATATCTTGGGCTTAACTTTCCTTTCTTACCAAATCGAACTACTCCTTTCCAAGGAGAAACTTTTAACAGTACTTTGTCTCCGACTTGAATTTCGAATGGCTTGCGTCTATTATCTACATAACTCTTTTGACAATCTCGTGCTGTCTTTAGTCTTTCCTTACTTGAATTATCTTGTCAGTTGTTTCTTGTATAATCTCAGGACCTGATAATTGCTTTTCTCCAATTTCTGCCCAACATACTGGAGTTCGACACTTTCGTCTATAAAGTGCCTCAAATGGTGCAACATTGATGCTTGTATGATAACTATTATTATAGGAGAATTCCATTAATGGCAAATGATCGTCCCAATTACCTCCAAAATCTATTATAACTCGAAATTTTTTACATAGTGTATATATAACATATTTACACATGTGTAAATTTTCTTTATTTTCGAATACATGTAAATTTAAACGTGTAAATTGAATTGTTTACATTTTATTTGAATAATAATGATAAGTGCAAAAAAGAAATTTTGAATTTGAAATGTTTTGGACCAAGTTTTTACAGTTTTTTCATTTGTTCTCATGGTTCTCACGATATTTAGTGTTTATACACACACACACACATATATATATGAGAAGAATCTTCTTTCAAGAAGAAAACTAAATTAATCTTGGCTTTATATTTTTTTTATCAATGGTTATAAATGAAGATATCATTTTTGTCCCCTTTTAGTTAATAATTTAAATAATAAAGGTTAGATGAAAAATTTGATCTGGAATACTAATAATATTACAAAGGGTTACTGAAAATCTCATTAATGTCACATAATTTCTCCTTCGCCACCATTAATATGTTGGGTTCTACACCAATTTTATTAGAAATGCCAAAATTATTTAAAAGTGTTGTCACCTACATATATCTTATCATGAGCCGAAAAATTATTTAAAAGTGTTGAGATGCTATACATTTTGTACCCTACACCAAAACATTGTTTGTTATGGTGTAAGAAACGTTTTTTTATGGTGTACAAAACGTTGAATATATAAGGTCATGTGTTGGAATATTTTTATTGTGTAAGGTACACAATTATTGTATATGATAAACTCATTAAATGATTAGGATTCATTAATTGGAATAGCAAAAATAAATGATAGACTAACTAATGATTGGTTTAAATTTCATTTGTACCTTTTATTCTTAATTTGAGATTTTTTTCTCATTTGGACTCTCTACTATATATATGTGTGTGTGTGTGTATGTATATAGGATTCGGTTCAATTAAAAATCATCACGAGTTGTGAGAACCATGAGAACTTTTACTTCCCGTGCGAGTGGGCCACTATTTTTGTTGCACAACGTAGATGAAAACGTTATAAACACATCTGTAAAAACAAAACAACAAAAAATTGTCGAGTCAGTAGTTACGATGATATAAATTTTATTTACGCCTGATGTAAATTTTGATTACGATGATGTAATTTTTTTACATCTGATGTAAATTTTTACATTTGACATTTTTTTATTTTTAATTTTTTAGCTGGAACGAATGATTTTTTTACGATTTTTGAGAAAAAAATTTTGAATTTGTTTTGAAAAGCCTAGTTCTTATAGTTCTCAAAACTCAATATGGTTCTTTTGTTTCCATATATATATATATATATATATATATATATATATAGTAGGAGTTGACTACAAAGTCTATTTTTTTACTACAAAGTATAAAAAGTCATAAAACATCATAATATAAACCATAAAACACACTCAAAACTCACAAATAATCTGAAGATCTATATATATATATATATATATATATATAACATCCTCACATGAAAAAGCCCACCATACATCGGGTATCATATGCTGAAGTTCATGTTTATTTGGACATCTCTGAGAAAAAAAATGAAAATAAAACTTCAAAAAGGTAGTTAATTCTAAAATTCTTTTAAAACTTATAGAAGGGGATTAAGTATGAAGGATTCAATATGTTGATTCGTGTAAAAGAGGGATGTGCTATCAACTTTAATAAAGATGATGATGCTTTATAAGGTCTTAACACATTTAGAAACTTACACATCCTTGCCCAGCTTTCATATATGGAAATGAGGAAAAGATTGTATATTGTTGGTGTACACTCTACATTTTGTTGGGCTGATGTGGAATCTGAAGCATTTTCCTTTAACAAGTAGATGAAGTTTATACCTGGTTTCTTTCAAATACTTATTTATTTTTTGTTGGTTAAGTTAATAAGTGCATATTGTTAACTGGCACAATAATTATGTTAATAAATTATGCCGTTATTTGTGTTAACTTGTTTCGGTTAATTTGGCGGTTCTAGTTCTTTCATGAGAATTACAGTGGTTTATATCACTTTAGAAGTGGAATATATATGTATGCACTTGATTTTACACAGTTTTATCCTTGTAGTAGGTTCTAAAGACCCGCTGAAATGCAAAAATACACGATATTTAGTCCCTTGGATCGATGCTGGTGTAATCATTGATGTAGACTGAACTTGACCCGACCAACATATGCTCAAGGAAGTTCCATCTCCGGTGATTACATTTATACTTTGTACTATTTTCATGTTCAATAAAAGTGTATCTAAGTTTGATATAATAAAAAAACATATTATAGAAGCATTAATTCATTTTTTTTGCCTCTCTTTTGCCGTATGTGTCATTTGTAGTTGATTAATGGGGATTTCATGGCTGTCAATAGCAAAACCTTCATGGACCCAATCCAGATGGAGCAACTTTGGGTAAACTTAATTCAATCAGATCCCATGAAGACCCAACTGTTATCACAAGTTCACATGCACACCCCTATTCCAGTATTTTACTTTCATTAGCAATGTTATTTTATTTCCATGTTGTTCTAATTTTGTAATCTTTCACGGCAGTTATTTACTTCCTAAGTGTAAGGAAACGAGGGTGGATGCTATTCACAAGGCCCGCATCCGCGTCCCAGGCTTGAAAATTCCCACAAAACGCTTTTCTTGTACTTCCTGGTTTAGGCGCGCCTTACCCTACCCAAGGCGCCAACCTCTGCGCCTTACTCTGACAGATAACTAGGATAGAATATTGATATACATATACACACACATATATATATATATTAGTGGAGAGTTTAAATAAGAAGAAAAAATTTGTAAGAATAAAAAATATAACTTTTAAACCAATAAAAATTGTTCACTATTTACTTTATTTAATGTGTTTATTTGATATTATGAAAAAGGGCATATAGGTAAATTTATAATTGTATTAATTAGCTAATTAATTAAACTTGTAACTTATTTTTTAATATACTTTTTTAAGATAAAATAATTTATGGTGAATGTAGGATAAATTTTAGTATGTGTAGGATAAATTTTGAAATGTATAGGGTAATTTACATGTGTGTAGGGTAAATTCCAATAAGTATAAGATATAAGTAGATTAAATTTTGAAATGTGTAGGATAAAATGTTTTTATTTTATCAATAAGATATAACATAATTAATGAGAGGTGTTATAAACTATTTAATGTTTTACAATTATGCCACTTCTTATTTTTTCTTCTCATATTAAATATTTTCTCATATATATATATATATATATATATAAGTAATTTTAAATCAAAAACAATATTTTTTACCGGTTTGATAAGGTAAACCTTAGAAATTAATTGGAAATATTTATTTTCAATATTATGAGTTAAAGGGAAGGGGGGGGGGGGGGGGGGGGGGTGACATGTCTAGGCTGCAAACAACCTCATTAGATCAGCTAATAGCAGCTGTTAGGGCGCTGTTTAAGCCGCTTAAAGTAGTAATGTCAGGCACATTTGACCAGTTCTAAATTTTATCACTGTTTGAGTTGTTAGAAGATGCTGGTTTAGACCCGTTTACTTATGAAGTTTGTTTTTGGGTTGTGTTTTTAGTCAAAAGGATAACATGTCTCTTGCTATATATGTATAGATGATAGATGGTTAGACTTTTTTTGGGTGTATGAATGACCGAATTATGTTAGAGAAAAACAAAACTCGAGTTATAGATATTATCCTTGTGATTCTCTTTCGTGGTATGTTCCTTACCTATTTGGTTATACTAGAAGCCGTGACTAGCCGTAATTATGACATGTGACCCACAATTGCACGTTCTATTTTATTCTTTAGTATAATCTTACGGTTAATGAAAAGTTTCAAAACATTGTTATAGATATTTAAGTTTTAAAACCACACAATCTGACTTGTCTAGATTTCCATAGTACAATTTTTTTATTAAAAAAATAAGAGAACAATTAAGATTATGAAAACCTTTTACTAATGAGCCATAAACCTGGCCCATGTTTAATCGTCAAAAGGCATCATAAGAAGACATAAGAATGTAAACAGTCACGTTTCATCCAAATATATTAAACTTCTGGTGGTTAAAGTTGTGGTGGAACATATAAGTTAATCTGCAACGTTTGTCATCTCTAGGAACAGGTGAACTAGGATAAAGAAAACAACCATAAATGGTGCTGCTACATCACATCTAATTGAATTGTCATATCCTATCCGCAATAGATAAGGTAATCGGGGTATAATTGTATTTTCATCAAAGCTCGTTACATTTACTATTGTAAAGATTTAAATATTTATTTTTCCAAATTTAATTAAAATATTCCAACATCACATTATTCAAACAAACATAATATTGTTCCAAACAAACTTGCAAATATCATTTTATTTCTTCTAAGGCTCATGTCCTATGTGATCCACACTTCAAACCTTTCACTTGTATCATGTGTAAAAATAAAGTTTTTGGTCAACATAAGTTGGCGAGTGAATCTCTTTTTATCGTTAAGAAAAATGATATATTTAGTATTTTTATAAAAATGTGCATTAACCAAATATGGGAAGTCATGTATGTTATCATCTCATCAATCATCAACTAATAATGTACATGTGTGCGCGATAAGCGATGTGCTTCAAGATCAAGGCTCAATCAAACGGAGCCGATCTCGTATATTAGGCTACGAGACGCTCCACCCATAGGCAACGGGGAACAATGGGCCTAATGTGAGAAATTGACTGCAATGAGAATATAAACACTAAATGGCAATGAACAAAACAATATCACATAGCATGTCAGATCACATAATGGTAATAGCACGAGATTTAAAAAACGAGATAACCAATATATATAGCGACACATAATACACCAAAAAAACGTGAATAAAAAGGAGAGTTGTAAGATTCACTCACAGTGGGTGCGATTAAAATTTGTTGGGAATTGCGCACGATTGAGAAGTTGAGATACCAAGCGATAAATGGCTAACCTAAATATTTACATAACGATTTAGCTAAAAATATATTTCTTTGGTTGAATTTAATATTTTTACTTAACTTATGATTTCATTAGATTAGATTATATAATATTTATTATTATTATTATACTACTTTGATTTTAACTTGTATTTATTAATTGGTCATATTTTAAAATAATATATTTTTTTGAAAGGATAATTAAAGGTTTAATTGATTAAAAAATGTTTTATTTTTCAGAATAAATTGGATAAAATCGCTCAAGAACCGGCAGCGTGTGGGATCGAACTCGTGACCTTTCATTCGTGTGCAAGGATCCCGGCCAACTAGGCTGCGTGTCTAACCCGGAAGATATGGGATTTTAATTACATTTATATACTTTCTACTGCTTTTCATAAATAGCTTTTATAAAAAGGTTTGTATATTATAGAGACAGTGATATGAAACCGGCTCGAACTCGTGACCTTAGCTTCGTGTATGCACACAGCCCGACCAACTGGGCTGTGTGTCTAACCCGTTGGATATACGATTTTAATTAACTTTATATGCTTAATGTTGTGTTTCATAATTGGGTTTTATAAAAAAGGTTTTGATATTTCAGAGTATTGGAGTGCGTACAAGACTCGAACCGGAGACCATGTGCTTGGTATGCACACAGCCCAATCAACTATGTTGTGTGACTAACCCGGTTATAATACCATTTTTAATTCATTTAGACAGAAGCTTAGTTTCATCTTCTTCTTTAATTTGAACAGAAAGTTTGAAGTCTCGATTGGATTGATTGTTTAATAATTCTCTTATGAATTCTTAACTGACTACATGATATTCATAAAAATAGAAGAGAATGGATTGAATATTTTACCGATCAGAGATGCTTTTTACTTTCCGGCGAGATTCCGACGAATAGTTAGTGTTTCCGACGAAGTGTTCTTGATGAACAAAGTGCGTGTGATGCTGAGGTGAGTGTTTGTGCACACTAAAGGATTCCCCATAGCCCCTATTTATAGTTGAGGGAGGTCGTAGGTTGAATGTTTGATTGAAGGAGTTTTGGTTTTAAATTAAGTATTGCCGAGTTGTTTGCATAGATAATGGAACGCGATTTGACTTGATTTGAGTCTAGATTCTTGATTGGGAACGGTTTCTGCATTCAATTTGTGTAGAAAAGGAAACTTTGGTGAATTTCGGTTGACTGTGTTCGTTGCTTTGGGCGGCACTTTGAACCAGTTCAAAGGCAGCAAGGATGTAAGAGATTATTTGATTTGGTTGTTTCAAGTGTTGAGGGAGTGATGTAGTGGTTTGTTGGCTGATGTATTCATGTGCGACCCGGGTTCGAGTCTCACGGTCAGCACATATTTATATATTTTTATTTATAATATCCATTTATTATTACTAACAGTTAATATATATATTATATATATATATATATATATATATATATATTATATGTTAATTATTATTTTTATCATTAATATAACAAATCTCTTATATGATTTACATAAATACGTGACGAAGAGGATTAGAATACAAACTTGATTACAAAAATGGTGCGACTTTTAGAACCCGTTTTTCGACGGATGTTACAGTATCCCTACTTTTAGAAATTTCATCCCGAAATTCAAGCGATAGTAAGTTTGTCTTGGAAGAGGTGAATGTATTTTTAACGCATTGAGTCTTCACGTTTCCAAGTAAACTCGGGTCCTTGTTTCGACTCCCAACGAACCCTAACTATAGGAATTCGACTTCGTCTTAAGCGTTTTTCGTCGAAGTCCATGACTTCTGCGGGTCGCTCTACAAAATGCCTCGTCTCGTCAATTTGAATATCTTCTAGCGGTATATGAAGGTTTTCGTCGGCAAGGCACTTTTTCAGATTAGAAACATGGAATGTTGGATGGATCTTGCTGAGTTCTTCAGGTAAGTCAAGCTTGTAGGCTACAGGACCAACTCTCTCGAGTATTTTAAAAGGACCAACATAGCGAGTTGCCAGCTTGCCTTTTTGTCCAACCGAACAACTCCCTTCCATGGTGACACTTTCAAAAGTACTTGATCACCAACACTAAACTCGAGTGGTTTTTTTTCGTTTGTCTACGTAACTCTTTTGACGACTTTGAGCTGCTAAAAGATCGTTGCGAATTTGGAGAATCTTATCGGTTGTTTCTTGGATTAATTCCGGTCTGGTGATCTGTGCTTCAGCGATTTCGTGCCAAAATACGGGTGATCGGCACTTATGACCGTATAGTGCTTCAAAAGGAGCCATACCGATGCTAGAGTGATAGCTGTTATTGTATGAGAATTCAACCAACGGTAGATGAGCATCCCAATTACCCTTGAAGTCGATAACGCATGATCGTAACGTGTCTTCAAGAGTCTGAATTGTGCGCTCGGATTGACCATCAGTTTGAGGATGAAAAGCGTTGCTAAGGTCTAGTCGAGTGCCTAACGCTGATTGCACGGCTTGCCATGTTCGGGAAGTAAAACGCCCATCTCGATCCGAGATGATGCTTAAAGGCACGCCATGTCGACTGATAATTTCATCGATGTAAATACGAGCTAACTTCTCGTTTTTGTAATCTTCGCGGATCAGGATGAAATGAGCGGATTTGGTAAGGCGATCGACAATAACCCAAATCATATCATGCCCACTAGAGGTGCGAGGTAACCCGGTAATAAAATCAATGGTTATATTTTCCCACTTCCAAACAGGTATTTCGGGTTGAACAAGTAAGCCTAAGGGTCTTTGATGCTCGGCCTTTATGGCATCCCAGCTTTTCAGGTATCTTAAACGCGCTACTTTACGGTTATTCACTCCTACGCTGATTTAATTCGGAGAATTAAATTACACGCTCGCAATAACTACGCTAACTTTGTGAATCTATAGGGAGAATCACGTGCTATGTGTTATTAGACGGGTTGTATCTAAATTACGTGCTATGTGTTATTAGACGTTTGTGATTTAATATTTTATAAACTCCATGTCGCAAATAATATTTTAGTAAATAATATTTTAGTAACTTTTAATTATAAACCGAACCAAGCTTGTGAAACGTTACAACTTCGCGACCAAGCAAACCCAACCCGCCACCCACACCTCCTTGTGGCCCAAGGAAATAACCTAAACTTGAGGCCCAAGCCACTTAACCCAAACCCCCCCCCCTCCCATTTCCCTTGTTATATATAAATGTATGTATGCATGAGATGTGTTAAAAAAACAACAAAACCCTAGTCTCTAAGAGAAGGCTAACGGCAGCTCCCCCCCTCTCACGATCGCAAAATCCCACATCTCCTGGATTGGTTCCAAGCTTGTCCCGGTTCGCTACTCATCATCGTTTCAAGGTTAGGGTTTAATTGTTTTTCGATTCAAATTAGGGTTTGTGTAATCTTGATCATGATTATGTGTAATGGTAGGATTATTAGTATGAAAAAGTGTTGTGATATATGATTAGTTCGGATGAATGTGCGAATCTTTGCGATTGTGATGTTATGTTGAATACTAAAATCATAGGCTGCGTTTTAGCGATAAAGGTCAAGTTATATAATTAGGGTTTGCATGAATATTGATATACATGATGATATTTGACAAATAAACCTGTTGTTAATTATTATTACTAAGCATCATGATCGTTTAAGCATGTTCTAATGCGATAAAAGTCGAAAACAGTTTGCTGATTGACATTTACAGCCAACTTCAATTGGCTGTAAGCTGATCATTATTTATCGAAAAGTGGATTTCTGAAGCCTAGAACGTGTATTTTTGAAAAACGCTTTTAATGGCGCCGGATTCATATTTTTCTGAGGTCGTTTGCTATTTTTAAGTGGTCATTTGGGCAGCTGAAGCTGTGAAAATTCTGCAGAATTTACTGGTTGTTTATCGAGTCGGATCTCATAGTCTGTAGGGGGTTAGGTCACGAAATTTGTACAGTAACTGGAGATGGGAATTTTCGGAAATCTCCCACCGGAATTTTGTTAACTGGATGAACGATGATTTTTAAATAATTTTTCTCGTGGACTGCAGTCAGAAAGCAACGAATCTGACTGCAGCCTAGTATATAAATGTTTATAAATAATTGGTAAAGATTTAGGGTTTTAAAATTTTACACAAAATTCTACAGTATAACTGACATCTCCTTTAAAAAAATTGGAATTTTTGGAATGTTGGAACTATTTTATAAAAATCCTCGAAAACAGCCCAGTTATGAGCGTACAAGCCGAAACATGATAACTTGCGTTAGTGTGTACCAAAGTGTTGTATGATTTAATCTGTGTTTATGACAAGTTGGTTTGATCATTATTTTGTATAATGATACTTTGCATGCATGATTTTGGTTTCGAATTGGTTATTACGTACGCCGCACTGTTTGTTAGTTATGCGTAGGGTTTTCTATCAGTGTGTTCACACACTAACTTTAAATCGGTTGACATGTTAGGACGCGATTAGCGGTCCCATCATTTGCTTCTTTTGCGTTATTCTAACTGAGCAATTTAAGGTGAGTTCACGGCCCCTATTTTATCCGGTTTTGAACAACAGGGGGAGAAACATGTATACGCTCTAAAACTCTATCTTTTACGCTATGCGAAATTAACGTTGTTAAACTATTCGGTAACTAAGTTAATGTTAATGTACGTTATGGTCAGTAAGTAGCTATATCACGGAAGTCCTCAACCAACTCTCGGATCGTTAGTATTGGGTTAGATAACGGGGAAATCATGGTAGTACTACTGGGCCCGACAAGCCCCACCCGAGCTAGTCGCGCTAGCCGACCGGGAATAGTCAACGGGTGATTAATTTGGCCTAACTTTCGCCATGGTCAGTGATAGACCTGGCAACACTGAGGCAACAACAGTCAACTTCGATCGCGAACTCTTATGTGACGTAACTTTAGGCTCGCTACCTACATGTTAACATTGAACTTAATTACGAACCAACATTATTATTCCAGGTCAGGAATAATGGAACTATGTCGTTATCCCGGGTTAGGGATAACGGGGAAAACAAACTTTTAAACCGAACTTTGAACTTATAAAAACCTGTAAACTCACTCTTCTTTAATGTTGACACTTGTTTCTTTACATGTTTCTCAGGACGCTAGGAGCGCTAGGTGCACTCACTTGCATTTGATCAAGACAATTTTATCGAGTCTTATTTTACGAATAATGTTTGGGATTTTTGGTTTTGGCGTTTGTGTTGGCGCCCGTTACTTTACTTTAACGCTTCCGCTAAACTTTGAAACTAAGATATTTTGAAAATGACTATGAATGGTTAAACAAATGTTTTTGGAAAACGTTTAAATAAATCATATAGAGTCGTTCGATACTGCTAGTGTCTGAGATTCTGGTTTGATCACACGCCTCGTGGTAAAACTCCGCAAGTGGAAATTGAGGGTGTGACAGATTGGTATCAGAGCCTCTAGCTATAGAGAACCAGGTTTGCATTAAAAGTAGACCTAAACTATAGCTGTTACACGACACTAGACTTAGTTGGCACCGAACTGTGATATCTTGTTATGTGTTATACTACAATTGTTTTATGTGAGTTATATATGTATATTGTGATGCACGTAACTCGTAACTAACTACACCAACCCAGCAGACTATGTCATCATCATCATCCGACAAATCTCGACAATCAAGGGCGACGGGGAAGGCACCCATGGTCGAACCCTCACCACCTCATGGCGTGGAGACACGCTCAGCTGCTAGGAAAAGACTCGCTCTAGGAGGGGAGTCATCCTCCCGTCCGACCACCGCTATACCGGTCGAACCGGTCAACTCTTTAGGAGTGGGGGACAATCTACTTAGAGATGTGTTAAGGAAACAACAGGAACAGCTGGAGAAAATGCAGGAGACTATCGAAGCATAGGGATGGATGATACGTCAGCTAATTGGTAAAACTGGAAAGCTCGAGGAAGAGCAATATGATAATAAGAGAGTTCGAAACATTTTAGCTAAGGATCTTCGTGCTGAGCAGCTGAGGGCTGACTGGCTCGAAGACAGAGTTCTTGTCACACCCTCAATTTCCACTTGCGGAGTTCTACCGCGAGACGTGTGAACAAACCAGAATCTAAGACACTAGTACGTCGAACGACTCTATATGATTTGATAATACGTTTTCCAAAATCATTTGTTGTAAATTTTAGATTACCAATATTTAGCATGAGTATCAGTTTTTAAAGTTTGAGCGGAAGCATGAATAAGTAGTGATGCGGGCGCCAACACAAACGCCAAAACAAAGGAAAAATCCCAAAAACAGTATTAATAAATGAGACTCTATAATGATGTCTTGTTCAATGCGTGTGCGTGCACCTAGAGCTCCTAGCGTCCTGAGAAACATGTAAAGAAACAAGTGTCAACATTAAAGATGAGTGAGTTCACAGGTTTTCGTGAATTTGTTGTTCGGTTTTAGTTTGTTACTCCGTTATCCCCAACCCGGGATAACATATCAGTTGCATTATTCCAAACCCGGAATAATAAGTTGTTGCTTCCAATATTCCCAAACCGGAATATTAAGTTGTGTTTCCATTATCCCCAACCCGGGATAATACGTTGATGTTCCAATATTCCAAACCCGGAATATTAAGTTGTTCCGTAATTAAGTTCAATATTAATGTATATAGGTAGCTAGCCTAAAGTCATGTCACTAAGTGTTCGCGATCGAAGCTGACATTTGTGCCTCCGTTTTGCCAGGTCTATCACATGACCATGGCGATGTTAGGCCAATCATACACCCGTTGACCAAACCCGGTCAGCTAGCGCGACTAGCTCGGATGGGGCTCGTCAGACCCAGTAGTACTACTTATAATTCCCCCGCTACTTAACCCAAATATTAACGATCCGAGGAGATTGTCGAGGACTTAAGTGATAAAGCTGCATAGTGACCATAACATTACATTAACATTAACTTAGTTACCGCATAGTTATATGACGTTACATTCGTATAACGTAAAGAGTTTGAGTTTAAGAATGTATACATGTTTCTCCCCCTGTTGTTTAAAACCGTATAAAGTTAGGGGCCGTGAACTCACCTTTATTAGCTCGGTTAGTGTAGCAAAGATGTTATAAGAGATGGGACCGCTAGTTGCGTCCTAACAAACCAATTAATTCCACGTCAGTGTGAAATCACCCCAATACAAATTCCACACGCAATTTACTCACAAAGTGATACACACAAACAACATATCTAATACTCAAACATGCATGCAAGTATTCTCATATGATCATAGTAATCAAACAACTTATCATGAACACATTCCAAATCCATGCAACACTTTAATGCATAAAATCACAAGTTAACAACTTTCTGCTTAATACTCAATTATTCAGCTGTTTTCTAGGATTTTTATAAAATAGTTCCAGCATTCTAAAAATTTCCATATATTTACAGTAGGTGACATTTATACCATAGAAATTTATATAATTTTCTCAAGTCCTAAATCTTCACCAATTAACCATAAATATTAATTCACTAAGCTGCAGTCAGATTTACCGCTTTCTGACTGCAGTCCACGGAAGAATTTATTTAAAAATCACTGATCGTCCGATTAACAAAATTCCAGTTGGAGTTGCCCGGAAATTTCTATACCTAGTTGCTGTACAAAAATCATGACTCAACTCTCTACTGATTTTAAAATCTAGCTTGATAAACAACCAACAAAATTCCAGAGTTTTAACAGTTTTACCTACCGAACTTGTTTAACCCTTTAAAAATATCAAACGATTTCAGAAAATTATGAATCCAGCGCCATTGGATTCCTTATTCAAATCTCTACGTTCTAGACCTCAGAAAATCCGTTTTTCGACAACTAACGACCAAGTTACAGCCTGATAAAGTCGGCTGAAACTTTCACTCAGCATGCTGTTTTCTGCATCTCCTTATAATAAGTTCGTATAACTCGTTCATGTGACTAGCCAAGGCGATCAGGATTCGATTTTTAATCCTAGATTAATACTAATAATCTATCCATGCAACCCTACTTAATAACTTCTAGTTAATATAACAAAACACACTTGAATCCTCATGAGATCCGCAAACAAGTATACATGCATATCAACATTGATTAATTCAGCCGATCACATCTAGTACATCTAATATCCGAACAAAATCATGCGTATATATATACGGTCAATTCAGCAGGCTACTTGTAAGCACATATAGTCCGAAGACAATACAATCAATTCATTCAAACATATAATTAATCCGAAGCAACTTAAACATTCAAGCATACATATAATTAACCGAAACATGATCTTGTAATCAAAGATAATTCTGACCTTGAATAACTAGGCAAACAACCCGAGATTTGGACAAGAACAACTCGGCTGATCCAACTAGAACGTGACCGAGAGACGTTGATAAAGTGGGCTGTTTTGTTGATCGACTAGAGGTGAACAAGAACTGAACTCGCGACTGTATGAAGGTGAACAAAGGGGCTGAAGGCAACAGGTTGATTCAGACCGAGATGATGAAGGCTGCTCGCGATCGAGAGGTGAAGACATGGCTGCCGACGGCTGATTTCTTGAACTAGGGTTTTGTGAATTGTGAATGAGGCATGCAAGAGATGATATATATAAGCGCAAAAGAGGTAGGGTTGCGGTTTGGTTAGTACTTGTGGCCGAGGGATTTGGGTTGGGTCGGTTTGGGTTTATCTCGTGGCCGAGTAATAGTGTAGGTTAGTTTGATCTTGTGGTTTCGGGTTTGAGTCTTGCGACCGAGAGACTAGAGTTTTGATCTTGGCCTAATAGTTAGAGTTGTAATTCTAGGTTTGATTGTTGTTTTCTTCTAGCCGAAGGCTTAGGTTCAAGGTTTAAACTTTGTGAACTCCTAGAGTCACCATGAATCTCTTTGGTTCGTGTCGCGGTTCGGTTCGTGTACGTATCTACAATAACTACTTTATAACTAAACGATCACACAAACACTCATCACGTATTCATTCCATGCACGTTTAATACTTAGCACACCTATTATTCGACAAGTGTCACGTGTAAGTTATCCGAAAAACCCGGGATATCACATTATCCCCATGTTGAAAGAATTTTCGTCCCGAAAATTGAGTAAACGCGGTTTAGCATGTAACGTACATGTTCAGAGTGCCACGCACAAAGAGTTAGTTTATTAATGATAGTACGCAACGTTACAAGAAGTTCCCAAGTGTCATACACACAGATTTCCAAGTGCCATGCACAAGAATTTAGTCAACAATAGTACACGAAAGTATGAGAAAATTTCCAGGTTGTCACATCATCCCCTTGTTGAAAGAATTTTCGTCCCGAAAATTTAGGTACTGTCATCGTTAGTTTGCTGCTCAGTTGCGAAGAGGTGTGGGTATTTGCTTTTCATTTGGTCCTCTCTTTCCCACGTGAACTCCGGTCCACGCTTAGAGTCCCAACGAACTTTAACGATCGGAATCTTGCTGTGCCTCCGAGTCTTGATCTCACGATCCATGATCTCGATAGGCTTTTCCACGAAGTGTAGTTGTTCATCCACTTGGATCTCATCCAATGGAATAATTAAAGTTTCATCTGATAGACACTTCTTCAGATTTGACACGTGAAATACGTTGTGAACTCCACTGAGTTCGGCAGGGAGGTCTAATTGGTATGCTACGGGTCCAATTCGTTTCAAGATTTCAAACGGGCCTACGTACCGTGGGTTAAGTTTGCCCCGTTTTCCAAAGCGGATTACACCCTTCCAGGGTGACACCTTTAGTAGGACGCGATCGCCTACTTGGAATTCGAGCGGTTTGCGTCGTTGATCAGCGTAGCTTTTCTGTCGATCTCGTGCCGCCGCCATGCGGTTTCTGATTTGTACAATCTTTTCAGTAGCCTCAAGTATTAACTCAGGGCCTGTGAGTTGACTGTCACCGACTTCTGCCCAGCAGACCGGTGATCTACATCTACGACCGTATAATGCTTCAAACGGTGCTGCCGAAATACTCGTGTGATAGCTGTTGTTATATGAGAATTCTACTAGAGGCAGGTGAATTTCCCAATTATTTCCGAAGTCCACTACGCATGCCCTAAGCATGTCTTCCAAGGTCTGTATGGTCCTTTCGCTTTGACCATCAGTCTGAGGGTGATAAGCTGTGCTCATATCCAAGCGTGTTCCCAACGCTTTCTGGAGTGACTGCCAGAAGTTTGACGTGAAACGAGCATCTCTATCTGATATGATGGACGTTGGCACCCCGTGCCGAGAAACTACTTCCTTAATGTAGATGCGAGTCAACTTCTCCATCTTATCCGTTTCTTTGATAGCTAGGAAGTGTGCGGACTTAGTTAAACGATCCACAATCACCCAGATGGTGTCGAAACCACCCAAGGTTCGCGGGAGTTTAGTGATAAAATCCATGGAGATCTGATCCCATTTCCACACTGGGATCTCAGGTTGTTGGAGTAGCCCCGATGGCTTTTGATACTCCACCTTGACTTTTGCACAAGTTAAACATTTACTCACGTAGGTGGCTATATCGGCTTTCATGTTGGGCCACCAATACGCAACTTTAAGGTCTTGATACATCTTATCCGAACCCGGATGAACAGAGTATCGAGATTTGTGAGCTTCATCCATAACTAGCTCTCTGAGGTTCCCGTAGAGAGGTACCCATATGCGATTCATGAAATACCGGGTTCCATTGGGCTTTAACTCCCAATCGCGTTCCATTTTTCCCACTGATTCGGCTTTGATGTTTTCCTCCTTAACTGCTTCTAACTGGGCGTCGCGTATTTGATCGGGTAGTCCTGAATGAATAGTGAGTTGTAGTGCTCGTACACGACGAGGTTTCAAGTGTTCCTTCCTGCTGAGGGCATCAGCTACCACGTTAGCTTTACCCGGGTGATACCGAATGGCACACTCATAATCGTTCAAGAGTTCGACCCAGCGACGCTGTCGCATGTTCAACTCCTTCTGATCAAAGATGTGCTGG
Organism: Scalesia atractyloides; assembly: GCA_947069175.1. Classification (NCBI taxonomy): domain Eukaryota; kingdom Viridiplantae; phylum Streptophyta; class Magnoliopsida; order Asterales; family Asteraceae; genus Scalesia; species Scalesia atractyloides. The sequence continues at coordinate 21,300,779 of CAMTDV010000029.1, read as the reverse complement.
AGGCTTTTGTGGTCAGTGAAGATTGTGCACTTCGTTCCATAAAGGTAGTGTCTCCAAATCTTAAGTGCAAACACTACTGCTCCCAACTCTAGGTCATGCGTTGTGTAGTTTTTCTCGTGAACCTTCAGCTGTCGCGACGCATACGCGATGACCTTATCGCGTTGCATGAGTACGCATCCCAATCCCTGAATGGAAGCATCACAATATACTACAAAGTCATCTGTCCCTTCCGGCAAGGACAGAATGGGTGCACTGCAAAGTTTCTGCTTCAGCAATTGAAACGCTGCTTCTTGCTTGTCACCCCAATTATACTTGATACCTTTCTGAGTGAGGGTAGTAAGCGGTTGTGCAATCTTTGAGAACCCCTCGATGAAGCGTCTGTAGTAACCAGCCAATCCTAAGAATTGGCGGATTTCCGTCGGAGTCTTAGGTGCTTCCCAGTTTTTGATGGCCTCAATCTTGGCAGGGTCTACGTGGATACCCTTTTCATTCACGACGTGCCCGAGAAACTGAACTTCTCGGATCCAGAAATCACACTTCGAAAGCTTGGCGTATAGCTTTTCCTGTTGAAGTAATTCTAGCAGCAATCGTAGATGCTCGGCATGCTCTTCTTTACCTTTGGAGTAGATGAGTATGTCATCGATGAACACGATGACAAATTTGTCAAGGTATGGTTTACACACGCGGTTCATGAGGTCCATGAATACCGCAGGTGCGTTAGTGAGACCGAATGGCATGACCAAGAACTCGTAATGGCCATACCGAGTGCGAAATGCTGTCTTAGCGATATCCTCCTTCCTGACGCGTAGCTGATGATAACCAGACCGTAAATCAATCTTAGAGTAGTAACTTGACCCTTGCAGTTGGTCGAATAGATCATCGATGCGAGGTAACGGGTATCGGTTCTTGACTGTAACCTTGTTGAGTTCCCTATAGTCGATGCACATGCGGAAAGTCCCGTCCTTCTTCTTGACAAACAGGACTGGAGCTCCCCATGGCGAAACGCTTGGTCGAATAAATCCTTTTTCTAGCAACTCTTGAAGTTGGGTAGACAGCTCCTGCAGCTCGGCTGGAGCTAGGCGGTATGGAGCCTTGGCGATGGGAGTTGCATTGCTTGCCAATTCGATTTCAAACTCCAATTGTCGATGTGGTGGAAGACCAGGTAGCTCTTCTGGGAATACATCGGAAAAATCACGGACGACAGGGATGTCTTCTATACGTTTCTCGTCCTTAGGCGGTTCGGTGATTAGTGCGAGTAAAGCGAAGGAATTCTTTTTCCGGAGATACTTCTGAGCTTGCATAAATGAGATAATGTTGGTGACGGCGCTTGCCTTGTCGCCTTGTACCGTCAAGATTTCGTCGTTCGAGAGTGGAATACGGATAGACTTTTCGAAGCAGAGAACTTCAGCCCGGACGTCGGATAGCCAGTCCATTCCGACTACCACGTCAAAACTACCCAGGGTTGTTGTCATCAGATCGATGGTAAAAGTGTGGCCCGCGAGTTTGAGTTGGCAGCCGGATACGATTTGGGTCACATTTACAGATTTACCATTGGCTAATTCTATCACATAAGGGGTCTCTAATGGTTTAAGCGTGAGATTTAGGTTCTTCCTAAAAGACTCAGATATAAAGCTCCTATCCGCACCCGTATCAAAAAGCACAGAAGCAAAATGTTCATTAAGGGGAAACTTACCGGTGACCACGTTGGTGTCGTTTCTGGCCTCTCCGCGGCCCAATGTAAATGCACGACCTTTGGCACCTCCTGTGCCACCGTTCCCATTGTTGTTGTTGTTATTATTGTTGTGGTTGTTGTGGTTGTTTCCACCATTATTGTTGTTGTTGCGCAACTGTGGGCAGTCTTTTCTGAAATGAGCGGTGCTACCACACTGATAGCATCCCCGGTTTATACCCTGCTGCTGACCCTGAGACCGATTCTGATTTTGTCGGGACACGATTTCCCCACGACAATCCTTCGCCCCATGTCCCATCTTGCCACATCTTTGGCAGCGATTTCCGGCACAAGGGCCGTCATGGTGAAGATTGCAGTGATTGCACTGCGGCTTTCGACCTACATAGCCGCCTGCATTCTGGTTGTTATTGTTGTAATTGTTGTTGTAGTTGCTGTTGTTGTTGGAACGATTTTGATGACCCCGGTGGTTGTGGTAGTGATTGAACCTTTTCGGGTTCCCTTGCTGTGGATGTGATGACGAAGGCTGTCGAATGGTGGAGTCTTCAAACTTTCTTTTGTTATCTGAGGCAACTTCAGTGGTACCCCGTGCTGGCAGTTTCTTCTGTTCCACCGCTTTATCAGTGAGTTTGTGAGCCAATCGGATAGCTTGATGTTCTGTTACAGGGTTACTAGACATCACCATTCCCTGAATTTCCGGAACCAGACCCCCGAGATAGAACTCGAGTCTTTTCTCCACCGTGTTTGCCAAATCAGGACACAGAAACACCAAGTCATGGTGTTTCGCAGTGTAAGCCTCAATTTCCGATCCCACCATCTTGTGGTTCCATAGAGCTTGCTCTAGCTGTTGCACTCTGTCTCGTGGACAGTACTCCTCTTTAATCAGGGCCTTGAACTCGGTCCAAGCCATTGCATTTGCAGCTAACAGTCCACGTGTTTGGACTTGGGCATTCCACCATGTCAGTGCCCCCTCTTCCAGTGTTGAGGCGGCGTATTTGACTTTGTTGGCCTCTAAGCAGTTGCACATTTCAAAAACAGATTCCGACTTTTCGATCCAGCGGACCAATCCAATGGGTCCTTCCGCCCCCGAGAACTTGCTAGGCTTTGCGTCAAGGAACATTTTATAGGGGTTAAAGCCCCCTCCTGCTGACAGAGAACAGGAAGTCAGCAAGGAATTGTACTAACCTCACTATTAGATTTTCACGCGAAAACTTAATAATGGTTACCTGCTGGCTGGTTCTGCACACCCGCTAATGCTGCGTTCACATGCTCCTGGATCATGGCAGCTAGCTCTTCGGGCGTCAAGTTTAGGTTTCCACGTCTTCCAGTCGCCATTTAGATCTTCGAAACACATCATAAACACACTCCGATAAGTCAATATATCCAATATAGTTATCCTACTTCGTACTTTAATAATTATTAAGTTACGTCAACTCAATATGTTAAATAGTCAAAGAAATACTTGATTAACTGAAATCTCAACGTCTTACATAAGTGCAAATCAAACATACGAATTTACTATAAAGTCTCAAGTTTAAATACAAGTGGAAAATAATAAACTGAAGGAAAACAAATAGTATAAACGAGACTTGTCAGTCGTCTACATCTCCATCCCCCAGGTCACTGTCGTTCCCGTTATCTTGTGCGGCATTTCCAGCTTCCTCAGCTGGGTCCTCCTCCTCCGGATCCTCCTCAGGATCCTCCTCTGGATCCTCTTCTGGATCCTCCTCTACCGGCACTGGAGGGGCAGGTGCTGGTTCAAGTGCTTGATTTTGCAGTTCCTGAATGTTCCAACTGTTTTCCAGGACTCTGTCCTCAAGCCAGTCAGCTCTTATCTGCTCCGCACGCAGATCTCTAGCTATGGTGTTACGAGCTATCTTGCTCGTACGATGCTCTTCCTCGAGCGTGTCGGTCTTTCCGGTAAGGTGTCGGATCATCCATCCTTGTGCTAAGATGGTTTCCTGCATTCTTTCTAACTGTTTTTGTTGTGTATGTACCAGGATTCTGAGCATGTCCAGTCCTATTTCTACAGGATTAACCGGTTCAACCGGTACAGCAATAGTTGGGCGTAACGATGACTCCTCCCCCAGAGCGAGCCTCTTCCTCGCCGCTGAGCGTGTCTCTATGCCGTAAGGTAGCATGGGTTCCACCATTGGTGCCTTTCCTGGTGCCCTTGGTGGCGTAAGTCTGTCGGACGATGATGACGATGAGGATGATGACATTGCCTGTTGGGTCGTGTAGTTAGTTATGAGTTGTTTTCATTTCTTATCATGAAGGTATAATCAACCAAACACGGTTGTGGCATATTGCATAACAAGATATAATAATTCGGTGCCAAACTAAGTCTAGTGTCGTGATATCAGCTATAGCTTAGGTCTACTTCTAATGCAAACCTGGTTCTCTATAGCTAGTGGCTCTGATACCAATCTGTCACACCCTCAATTTCCACTTGCGGAGTTCTACCGCGAGACGTGTGAACAAACCAGAATCTAAGACACTAGTACGTCGAACGACTCTATATGATTTGATAATACGTTTTCCAAAATCATTTGTTGTAAATTTTAGATTACCAATATTTAGCATGAGTATCAGTTTTTAAAGTTTGAGCGGAAGCATGAATAAGTAGTGATGCGGGCGCCAACACAAACGCCAAAACAAAGGAAAAATCCCAAAAACAGTATTAATAAATGAGACTCTATAATGATGTCTTGTTCAATGCGTGTGCGTGCACCTAGAGCTCCTAGCGTCCTGAGAAACATGTAAAGAAACAAGTGTCAACATTAAAGATGAGTGAGTTCACAGGTTTTCGTGAATTTGTTGTTCGGTTTTAGTTTGTTACTCCGTTATCCCCAACCCGGGATAACATATCAGTTGCATTATTCCAAACCCGGAATAATAAGTTGTTGCTTCCAATATTCCCAAACCGGAATATTAAGTTGTGTTTCCATTATCCCCAACCCGGGATAATACGTTGATGTTCCAATATTCCAAACCCGGAATATTAAGTTGTTCCGTAATTAAGTTCAATATTAATGTATATAGGTAGCTAGCCTAAAGTCATGTCACTAAGTGTTCGCGATCGAAGCTGACATTTGTGCCTCCGTTTTGCTAGGTCTATCACATGACCATGGCGATGTTAGGCCAATCATACACCCGTTGACCAAACCCGGTCAGCTAGCGCGACTAGCTCGGATGGGGCTCGTCAGACCCAGTAGTACTACTTATAATTCCCCCGCTACTTAACCCAAATATTAACGATCCGAGGAGATTGTCGAGGACTTAAGTGATAAAGCTGCATAGTGACCATAACATTACATTAACATTAACTTAGTTACCGCATAGTTATATGACGTTACATTCGTATAACGTAAAGAGTTTGAGTTTAAGAATGTATACATGTTTCTCCCCCTGTTGTTTAAAACCGTATAAAGTTAGGGGCCGTGAACTCACCTTTATTAGCTCGGTTAGTGTAGCAAAGATGTTATAAGAGATGGGACCGCTAGTTGCGTCCTAACAAACCAATTAATTCCACGTCAGTGTGAAATCACCCCAATACAAATTCCACACGCAATTTACTCACAAAGTGATACACACAAACAACATATCTAATACTCAAACATGCATGCAAGTATTCTCATATGATCATAGTAATCAAACAACTTATCATGAACACATTCCAAATCCATGCAACACTTTAATGCATAAAATCACAAGTTAACAACTTTCTGCTTAATACTCAATTATTCAGCTGTTTTCTAGGATTTTTATAAAATAGTTCCAGCATTCTAAAAATTTCCATATATTTACAGTAGGTGACATTTATACCATAGAAATTTATATAATTTTCTCAAGTCCTAAATCTTCACCAATTAACCATAAATATTAATTCACTAAGCTGCAGTCAGATTTACCGCTTTCTGACTGCAGTCCACGGAAGAATTTATTTAAAAATCACTGATCGTCCGATTAACAAAATTCCAGTTGGAGTTGCCCGGAAATTTCTATACCTAGTTGCTGTACAAAAATCATGACTCAACTCTCTACTGATTTTAAAATCTAGCTTGATAAACAACCAACAAAATTCCAGAGTTTTAACAGTTTTACCTACCGAACTTGTTTAACCCTTTAAAAATATCAAACGATTTCAGAAAATTATGAATCCAGCGCCATTGGATTCCTTATTCAAATCTCTACGTTCTAGACCTCAGAAAATCCGTTTTTCGACAACTAACGACCAAGTTACAGCCTGATAAAGTCGGCTGAAACTTTCACTCAGCATGCTGTTTTCTGCATCTCCTTATAATAAGTTCGTATAACTCGTTCATGTGACTAGCCAAGGCGATCAGGATTCGATTTTTAATCCTAGATTAATACTAATAATCTATCCATGCAACCCTACTTAATAACTTCTAGTTAATATAACAAAACACACTTGAATCCTCATGAGATCCGCAAACAAGTATACATGCATATCAACATTGATTAATTCAGCCGATCACATCTAGTACATCTAATATCCGAACAAAATCATGCGTATATATATACGGTCAATTCAGCAGGCTACTTGTAAGCACATATAGTCCGAAGACAATACAATCAATTCATTCAAACTTATAATTAATCCGAAGCAACTTAAACATTCAAGCATACATATAATTAACCGAAACATGATCTTGTAATCAAAGATAATTCTGACCTTGAATAACTAGGCAAACAACCCGAGATTTGGACAAGAACAACTCGGCTGATCCAACTAGAATGTGACCGAGAGACGTTGATAAAGTGGGCTGTTTTGTTGATCGACTAGAGGTGAACAAGAACTGAACTCGCGACTGTATGAAGGTGAACAAAGGGGCTGAAGGCAACAGGTTGATTCAGACCGAGATGATGAAGGCTGCTCGCGATCGAGAGGTGAAGACTTGGCTGCCGACGGCTGATTTCTTGAACTAGGGTTTTGTGAATTGTGAATGAGGCATGCAAGAGATGATATATATAAGCGCAAAAGAGGTAGGGTTGCGGTTTGGTTAGTACTTGTGGCCGAGGGATTTGGGTTGGGTCGGTTTGGGTTTATCTCGTGGCCGAGTAATAGTGTAGGTTAGTTTGATCTTGTGGTTTCGGGTTTGAGTCTTGCGACCGAGAGACTAGAGTTTTGATCTTGGCCTAATAGTTAGAGTTGTAATTCTAGGTTTGATTGTTGTTTTCTTCTAGCCGAAGGCTTAGGTTCAAGGTTTAAACTTTGTGAACTCCTAGAGTCACCATGAATCTCTTTGGTTCGTGTCGCGGTTCGGTTCGTGTACGTATCTACAATAATTACTTTATAACTAAACGATCACACAAACACTCATCACGTATTCATTCCATGCACGTTTAATACTTAGCACACCTATTATTCGACAAGTGTCACGTGTAAGTTATCCGAAAAACCCGGGATATCACAGTTCTTGAGTCCAGTTGGAGGATTCAAGAACTGGAGCAGAACCAAGCACCACCTGTCCCCGTACCCGCACCAGCACCGGTGGAGGACGAAGATGAGGATCCAGAGGAAGACCCGGAGGAGGATCTAGAGGAAGACCCAGAGGAGGATCCGGAGGAAGAAGAGCCGGAACAGGACCCGACTGTTGAAGCTGAAAACGCCGCAGAGGATGACGGCAAGGATAGCGATTTGGGAGATGGAGACGTAGAAGACTAACTCGTCTCGCCAATCCCCGTTTTATTTCCTTTAGTTTCTTTGTTTCCACTTACGTTTGAACTTGAAAATTTTATAATTAAACTGAGATGTTTGGTTGGTATTTTGTGATACATTGCAATTTATTTAATCGAATGTTCCTTTTGATTGTTTAAATTGTCAGGTTGACATAATTTGTGTGATTATTGAAGTGTTGAATATGATAACTATATTGGACATATATACTTATCGGTGTGTATTTGTGTTGTCTTGCGAATATCTGAAATGGCAACTGGTCGTCGCGGAAATCTCAACATGTCAACTGAAGAATTGGCCGCTTTAATCCAAGAACACGTGAATGCTGCTCTGGCAGGTGTTCAAAACCCACCAGCAGGTAACCATTATTAAATTTTCATGGGAAAATATAATAGTTGGGCTAGTGGACTTTCTCGCTGACTACCTATCTTCTATCTTCAGGAGGGGGTCTTAACCCCTACAAGATGTTCCTGGATGCAAAACCGAGCAAGTTCACGGGTGCTGAAGGACCCATAGGACTGGTCCGTTGGATTGAAAAGTCTGAATCGGTTTTCGAGATGTGCAATTGCCTTGAAGCTAATAAGGTCAAGTATGTAACATTTGTAAAAATTGGGTTTTCAAAACCCGCTCCGTTTTGTAATCGAATATCAAGTTATAAAAGTTACGGTGAATATTTATGATTATTTTGATTTAAAACGATACATAATTAATAAATAAACTAAACTATAAAAATTATATTTGATAAAAAGTTAAAACAAAATAAATAAAAAAGTTATGTTGCTGCCGGGACTCGAACCCGGGTCAGCCAAGAACAACTCCAACACCTTAACGCACACTCACATCACCACTCCGCCACTTTGTGCTTTCTGTTATCTCTAGGAAACAAATGAGATTTATACACAAACTCGGTTAAAACCGGTTGCGCCAACTGAGAAACTGAAATCGGCAATTCAATCGTCTAATCATTTGATTTATCGTTCATTCACATTTTATAACCGATGAACCGATGATTTTAATCAATTCAGAAGTGATTAAACATCAATTTTCTTTATTAATCGGTTTTTATAACCGAAATGAATCAAGTCACAATTACTTCAATTCCAGACCTCTCTCGCGACTCAGAAACGTCATAACAATACTCCATTTCATTTTCGTCACATTTTCAGACAATCAGAACGCTTAAATCAGCTCGCCGGAATTTTCTGCAAATCTCGCCGGAAAACCGTATTCATCCTCAAACGGTAAATCTTTCAATATTCGTTGTAGTTCAACAATTCTTAAGCTATTACTAACTTAAACCACTCAATTGAAATCGAATTCAGGCGTGTATTCAACTAATTCCAGTTCGCCGGAAAGATTCTGAAAGTCTTTATTTCCGTCTGTGAAACGGTAAGGACCTTCAAACACATCGATAACGTTTGTTTATCACTTCAATTCCACATTCGACTAATCAAAACAGTTGATTATCTTGTTCAGTTGAAGAGCATAAAAACAGGGACCGACACATTGCCGGAAATCTGAAATAAACCGTTCATCGGTATGTTCACCTTTAATTACCGTCTCTGCCTTTTCATTTAAGCTTTAATAATGTCTGTAAATCCTAAACACAAGGAACGAGTTAGTAAATCAGTTGACTGTAATTTGAATGAAGAAGACGAAGCTAACTAAGTTATAAGTATATTTAAAACTAGTAAAATGAACGGGTTAGACACACAGTCCAGCGGTGGACTGTGTGCAAAATACAAACGCATGTCCCGAGTTCGATTCCTGCTATACGCACTCCTTATATAATAAAATGCCTTTTTGTTTAAAAACTAAACCTGGTTAACTCAGTTAGTTGTTAAGTATAATAAAAACCGAGATAATAACCAGGTTAGACACACAGTCCAGCGGTGGACTGTGTGCAATATTAAGCCGTACGTCGCGCGTTCGAAACTCATCACTTGCACCAGTCCGTTGAACTAAAATGTTTTTGCAAATAAAAAGAATTTCGGTTAAACTGAATAAGTGTATAAATATAATTAAAAACAAGATTATTTCGGGTTAGACACGTAGCTCGGTTGGTAGAGCTGCGTGCACGCGTACGGGAGGTCTCGGGTTCGAGCCTCACCCAGCGCAAACCATGTTCCTGACCGAACCGGTCAACAAGTCAACATGTCAGCGGTCAACGGTCAACGCAAAATAAACAATTTTTTTTATATTTTTATTTATTTAATTTAATTTAAAAATCAATTAAAAATACTTAAAAATAACATTTTTAAAGATAGAAAATAGCCTTAAACTCACAAAAATATATCTAAAAATTTCATTAAAATCCTTAATAAAATCTACTCATTTAATATATTTTTCCGTTATTATTTAGGTTAGTATTCCTCGTTGTTCCGCTCATCTAATTCGTGCGCATCTCACCATCTCCAATCCAACGCACCCAATGTGAGTGAATCTTTACAAATTCCCCGTTTAATCACGTTTTGGGGTGTATCATGTGTCTTGTTATATATATTATAATTAAACCATAGTGCATACATCATATCATGAACATGTGTATTCAGTTTGATTCTGTTGTGTAGTTATTGTTGGATGCAATTTAATATTTTCAGTACATGCAATTTCATAGGCCGCCGCTCCCCATTACATTATGAGCGTTGAGCATGTTCCCCATTTCATTATGAGGTTGAACCTGGCGTGCCCACATACGATCGGCTCCGTTTGATTGAGCCTTGATCGCACAGACATTTTCATTTTCAGTACATGCAATACGATCGGCTCCGTTTGATTGAGCCTTGATCGCACAGTTTCATTTATGTTATTTATCGTATGATGTTAGTATGTTCATGTATGCTGTCATATGTTATTGTATGTTATAGTTGTGACTGCTATTTGCTACTGCTTGATTATTTACATTTGCTCATCTATGATTATGCACAAATTTTCATTGATAAACTAACAAGTAATTCCTTAATAAATGTTTATCTAATAAGGTTCACTCGCCAACTTATGTTGACCCAAAAACCCCCATTTTACACATGATACAGGTGAACCAGCAGCAGCTAGGAACACATAGGACTTGGACTAGAAGAATAAAACGATTTAGAGTTGGGATTGTTATGTTTGGTTTATTTTCTTTGTATTGAATGAACATGTTTAGATATTTGAAAATGTAACTTTGACTTTATTAAATATGAAACATATTAGTAAATGTCATGAGCTTTGATGATAACCCAATTATGCCCCGACTCTTATACTGCTGCGGGTCGGGGTGTGACAGATTGGTATCAGAGTCATGACTATAGGGATATAGGATAGGTTATTAGACCCTTAGAGCCTATACTATAGTCGATTAGAAACTTATAAGATTTTTGTGTGTTACATGCCAAATTTCATGATGTTTATATGTTTCATGTTAAATGTTACATTTAATATTGTGCAAGCATGTTCATAAGTATGTATGATATAATGCCTATCATAAATCGTATACTCATAACATATCACATCCATGAAAGCACACACCACTTCATGATTGCTTTTACAATGATTTTCCTGTTTTCAAATCTCATCAAAGTGAGTTCTATGACGGGCATGTAGTAACTGGAAGGGTACCAGTACCGGTAGTCGGAACGTCCTATCTAGGCTGGCATTCATATAAATCCAAAATAAAGGACCAGTTTGCCTACCTGGGGACTAACGATGAGAGTACGAAGTACCTATTAGGCCAAAGCATGCTATACCAAACGTCGTGTGAGCTAACCCCACTTTGAGTTGTCATTGTGTCTACACCTGGACACGTTCCGACCAAACATCTCATGAACATATTTTGTGGTTTGCATTCGGGGGATGCGAGTGTTAAATTGCCAATACTAATGTGAATCCTACCAAGCCAATAGCCATGGGGGCCCACATGACTATGTAGGTGAAGGTATGGGGGACATTTGAGGCCCAACATGAGCGAACCCAAGACATCCTATGGATGTAGTTGCATTATTGATATTTATGTTATTTTCATTTTCTTAAAGACACATGACACCTAAAAAGACACCATAAACTCACAATCTTCTCATTGTATGATCCTGTAGATGTCGTCTAGACAGCAACGAAGGGGTAAAAGATCGGGAAGGTCTCAGGAACGTTTGGCCACTCAGATCGCGAAACAAATGGCCACGATACTGCCTGATATTGTGGTCCAAGTACAACAAGCCCTTGCTACAAATCCTACTAACCCTCCCCAACAACAGGACCAGAACATCGACAACCCTCCTACCAGCAAGTGCTCTTACAAACATTTTAAGTCTTGTGATCCTCCTAAATTTGAAGGGACCGAGGGTGTCACTGCTCTCCTACATTGGTTCGAGGAGATGGAAAACACCTTTCTAAACTGCGATTGTCCTGAGGATCGCAAGGTTCGATACGCCACCGGGAGACTATTTGGGGTAGCTCTCACTTGGTGGAATACTGAGAAAGGGAAGAGGGGAACTGAAGATGCGATGGCCTTAACTTGGGAGGAGTTAAGGGAAATCATGACTAGGCATTTTTGTCCTAGAAGTGAAATTAAAAAGCTGGAGGACGAATTTCATTCTCTAAAGCAAAAGGAGGGTGATCACACTACCTATAACAAGAGGTTCTTGGAGTTGAACCAAATGGTTCCAAATTTGTTCACCCCAACCTATCGTCTGATCGAGCATTATATTCGAGGACTTCCCTCGAAAATCCAAGATTCGGTTCTTAGCGTTTCACCAGTAACACTTGAAGCTGCTATGGAGTTAGCAACTGAACTGACCGAAAACCGAATTCGCAACGGGAAGTTCAAAGAAGAGAAGAAGAAAGCCCCTGTTGAGGGACAAACTTCAAACCACCCCATTCCTTCCTCTAAGTTTGCTAACAAGAGGAAGCGCAACACCAGAAATTTTGCCATTACCCAAACCAACTCCCCTATTCCTGCTGCACCCATTACTCAAGTCACTCCTTCACCCGCACCATACAGAAGACCCTACACTGGCCCGTTACCAAAATGTAACCGTTGCCAATATCACCATTCCCCTAATCATCCTTGCCAATATTGCACCGGCTGCGGTCGTGCAGGACATACTGTTCAAACTTGACCGCATGCCTCAACGAACAAACCGCCACCAACCTTTAACCCAAACCCACCAACAAATAATGGGCCAAGCCCAACAACCCCTACTATTACCACCCACCCAACCTTTAGCCCAAACATATTACCAGCCCAATTATCCTATGGGTCAACCAATGCGGGCTTGCTACAATTGCGGTGACCCGAGTCATTTAGAAACACATGTCCAAGGTTGGTTAATATTATTCATGCTCAGGCCCAAGCCAACCCGGTGAACCAAGCAAACCAAGCTCCCCCACCTGCAAGAGGGAGAGCTTTCAAATCAACGCAACCAGGCCAGAGCTGACGGCAATGTGGTCAACGGTACGTTCCTTATAAATGGTAGATATGCCTCTATGTTATTTAATACTGGTGCGGATAGAAGTTTTGTGTCTTTAGAATTTGAACCTATCTTAAGCAAAAATCAGGATAAGCTCACGGAATCCATAACGGTAGAAGTTGCGGACGGGAAACCAGTTTCATTAAACTCTATTATACGCAACTGTACACTCACCTTAAACGACCACGATTTCTCAGTCGACCTTATACCAATGAAGCTGGGAAGTTTTGATATCATAATCGGTATGGATTGGCTCAGTCAGCATCAGGCAGAAGTTGTATGTCGTGAAAAATTTATTCGTATTCCTTTTTCAAACGGTCAGACTCTTCGAATCATTGGAGAAACCTCGTCGAAAGGGCTCAGCTTAATGTCTTGTCTCCAAGCTCAAAAATATCTTCGCAAGAATTATGTCGCGTTTTTAGCTCATATCATCAAAAAGGAAACCATGGAGAAGAAACTTGAAGACATTCCTGTAGTAAAAGACTTTCCACAAGTTTTTCCTGACGACATTTAGGACTTCCTCCAGTTAGAGACGTCGAATTCCGTGTTGATCTTATACCTGGTGCTACACCAGTTGCAAAGTCTCCTTATAGGTTAGCCCCCTCTGAAATGCAAGAGCTAGCCAGTCAATTACAAGAGTTGACTGACAAGGGATTCATACGTCCTAGCTCGTCGCCTTGGGGTGCACCTGTCCTTTTTGTAAAAAAGAAAGATGGATCGTTTTGTATGTGCATCGACTACAGAGAGCTCGAGAAGTTAACAATCAAGAATCGCTATCCTTTACCTCGCATTGATGATCTTCTTGACCAACTACAAGGTGCCAGCTGCTTTTCAAAAATCGACCTTCGATCTGGCTATCATCAACTTAGAGTGCATGAAGAAGACGTCCCTAAGACTGCTTTTCGAACTCGTTATGGGCACTATGAATTCATGGTTATGCCATTTGGTTTAACCAACGCACCAGCTGTCTTCATGGACCTAATGAACAGAGTCTGCAAACCTTATCTTGACCAATTTGTAATAGTATTCATCGACGATATTCTTATTTATTCAAAATCTAAATCTGATCATGAGCGTCATCTTCGACTCATCCTTGCACTTCTAGAAAAGGAAAAGCTTTATGCAAAATTCTCCAAATGTGAATTCTGGTTAAAAGAGGTGCAATTCCTCGGGCATGTAGTCAATGACAAGGGAATACATGTCGACCCTACAAAGATCAAAGCGGTTCAAGAATGGCAAGCTCCACGTACACCAACTGAAGTAAGATCTTTCCTTGGTCTAGCTGGCTATTATCGTCGATTCATTTCAAACTTCTCTCGCATTGCTGTACCACTCACGGCTTTAACTCATAAGGGAAAACCTTTCATATGGGGACCCAAGCAAGAAGAAGCCTTTCAAACTCTTAAACAAAAACTTTGTGATGCACCAATCCTCACTCTTCCTGAAGGTTGTGATGATTTTGTAGTCTATTGCGACGCGTCAGGGCAAGGATTGGGCTGCGTTCTAATGCAAAGAGGAAAAGTTATAGCTTATGCTTCGAGACAACTCAAGACACATGAAAAGAACTACACCACTCATGACCTAGAACTTGGAGCCGTTGTGTTCGCTCTTAAGATATGGAGACATTATCTCTATGGTACTAAGTGTGAAATATACACTGACCACAAGATCTTCAACATATCTTCAATCAAAAAGAGTTAAACATGAGGCAACAAAGATGGGTCGAACTTCTAAATGATTACGACTGTGAAATTAGATACCACCCTGGTAAAGCAAATGTGGTGGCTGATGCACTTAGTCGAAAGGGTTATGCGAACTCCATTCGTCTTCTATGTTCGCAAATTATAACCGACATTAAAGATCAAATTCGAGAAGCCCAACACGTTTCAATAACGGAAGAAGATGTACGAAAGGAGATGTCCTGTGGAGCTGAGTTAAAAATTGAAACTAAATCTGACGGTATTCTATACTACCTAGATCGTATTTGGATTCCCAACCACAACAATCTTCGTGAAATTCTTATGAATGAAGCTCACAAAACGCGATATTCCATACACCCAGGAGCCGATAAGATGTATCAAGACCTACGATACACCTATTGGTGGCCTGGAATGAAGAAGGATATTGCCGTTTTTGTTTCTAAGTGCCTTACATGTTCCAAGGTGAAGGCTGAACACCAAAGACCCTCAGGACTTCTAGTCCAACCGGAAATACCTGTATGGAAGTGTGAAAATATAACCATGGATTTCATTACCGGGTTACCTCGCACTTCTGGTGGGTATGACACTATATGGGTAATTATAGACCGACTTACAAAATCAGCTCACTTTATTCCTATCCGCGAAGATTTCAAGAACGAAAAGCTTGCACGTATTTATATCAACGAAATCGTAAGCCGACATGGGGTACCGTTAAGCATTATTTCTGATCGTGATGGTCGTTTCACTTCACGAACATGGCAAGCAGTACAATCCGCTATGGGCACGCGATTAGATATCAGTACCGCCTATCATCCTCAAACCGATGGACAGTCTGAGCGCACCATTCAAACCCTTGAAGATATGCTTAGAGCATGCGTCATAGACTTCAAGGGAAATTGGGACGCCCACCTACCATTAGTTGAATTTTCGTACAGCAACAGCTATCATTCGAGCATCGGCATGGCACCTTTTGAAGCTTTATATGGTCGTAAGTGCCGATCTCCTGTATGTTGGCACGAAATTGGGGAAGCACAAATTACTGTCCAGAATTGATCCAAGAAACCATAGAAAAGATCCATCAAATTCGAAACAATCTTCTAGCGCGCAAAGTCGTCAAAAGAGTTATGCAGATAAACGACGGAAGCCCTTAGAGTTTAACATCGGTGATCATGTACTTTTAAAAGTATCACCGTGGAAGGGAGTAGTTCGTTTTGGTCAAAAGGGCAAGCTAGCACCACGTTACGTAGGACCTTTCAAGATACTCGAAAGAGTAGGTCCTGTAGCATACAAGCTTGATCTACCAGAAGAACTCAACAGGATTCATCCCACATTGGACGTGTCGAACTTGAAGAAGTGCCTCGCTGATGAGAACCTCCACATTCCGCTGGAAGATATTCAGATTGATGAATCTATGCATTTTATTGAAAGACCAGTGGAGATCATGGACTTCGAAGAGAAACGTCTACGACGAAGTCGCATTCCAATTGTTAGGGTACGCTGGGAGTCGAAACGGGGACCTGAGTTTACTTGGGAACGTGAAGACTCAATGCGCGAAAAATACCCGCATCTTTTTCCTACTACTTCAACTACTTAAATTTCGGGACGAAATTCCTAAAAGTAGGGGATACTGTAACATTTGTAAAAATCGGGTTTTCAAAACCCGCTCCGTTTTGTAATCGAATATCAAGTTATAAAAGTTACGTTGAATATTTATGATTATTTTGATTTAAAACGATACATAATTAATAAATAAACTAAACTATAAAAATTATATTTGATAAAAAGTTAAAACAAAATAAATAAAAAAGTTATGTTGCTGCCGGGACTCGAACCCGGGTCAGCCAAGAACAACTCCAACACCTTAACGCACACTCACATCACCACTCCGCCACTTTGTGTTTTCTGTTATCTCTAGGAAACAAATGAGATTTATACACAAACTCGGTTAAAACCGGTTGCGCCAACTGAGAAACTGAAATCGGCAATTCAATCGTCTAATCGTTTGATTTATCGTTCATTCACATTTTATAACCGATGAACCGATGATTTAATTCAATTCAGAAGTGATTGAACATCAATTTTCTTTATTAATCGGTTTTTATAACCGAAATGAATCAAGTCACAATTACTTCAATTCCAAACCTCTCTCGCGACTCAGAAACGTCATAACAATACTCCATTTCATTTTCGTCACATTTTCAGACAATCAGAACGCTTAAATCAGCTCGCCGGAATTTTCTGCAAATCTCGCCGGAAAACCGTATTCATCCTCAAACGGTAAATCTTTCAATATTCGTTGTAGTTCAACAATTCTTAAGCTATTTCTAACTTAAACCACTCAATTGAAATCGAATTCAGGCGCTGTATTCAACTAATTCCAGTTCGCCGGAAAGATTCTGAAAGTCTTTATTTCCGTCTGTGAAACGGTAAGGACCTTCAAACACATCGATAACGTTTGTTTATCACTTCAATTCCACATTCGACTAATCAAAACAGTTGATTATCTTGTTCAGTTGAAGAGCATAAAAACAGGGACCGACACATTGCCGGAAATCTGAAATAAAACCGTTCATCGGTATGTTCACCTTTAATTACCGTCTCTGCCTTTTCATTTAAGCTTTAATAATGTCTGTAAATCGTAAACACAAGGAACGAGTTAGTAAATCAGTTGACTGTAATTTGAATGAAGAAGACGAAGCTAACTAAGTTATAAGTATATTTAAAACTAGTAAAATGAACGGGTTAGACACACAGTCCAGCGGTGGACTGTGTGCAAAATACAAACGCATGTCCCGAGTTCGATTCCTGCTATACGCACTCCTTATATAATAAAATGCCTTTTTGTTTAAAAACTAAACCGGGTTAACTCAGTTAGTTGTTAAGTATAATAAAAACCGAGATAATAACCAGGTTAGACACACAGTCCAGCGGTGGACTGTGTGCAACATTAAGCCGTACGTCGCGCGTTCGAAACTCATCACTAGCACCGGTCCGTTGAACTAAAATGTTTTTGCAATTAAAAAGAATTTCGGTTAAACGAATAAGTGTATAAATATAATTAAAAACAAGATTATTTCGGGTTAGACACGTAGCTCGGTTGGTAGAGCTGCGTGCACGCGTATGGGAGGTCTCGGGTTCGAGCCTCACCCAGCGCAAACCATGTTCCTGACCGAACCGGTCAACAAGTCAACAGGTCAGCGGTCAACGGTCAACGGTCAACGCAAAATAAACAATTTTTTTTATATTTTTATTTATTTAATTTAATTTAAAAATCAATTAAAAATACTTAAAAATAACATTTTTAAAGATAGAAAATAGCCTTAAACTCACAAAAATATATCTAAAAATTTCATTAAAATTGTCACACCCCGACCCGCAGCGGAAATAAGAGTCGGGGCATAATTGGGTTATCACCAAAGCACATGACATTTACTATTATGTTTCATATTAAATAAAGTCAAAATTACATTTTCAAATATCCAAACATGTTCATTCAATACAAAGGAAATAAATCAAACATAACAATCCCAATACTAAATTATTTTATTCTTCTAATCCAGTCCTATGTGTTCCTAGCTGCTGCTGGTTCACCTGTATCATGTGTAAAAGGGGAGTTTTTGGGTCAACATAAGTTGGCGAGTGAACCTTATTAGATAAACATTTATTAATGTATTAATGGTTAGTTTATCAATGAAAAATTGTGCATAATCATAAATGAGCAAATGTAAGTAATCAAGCAATAGCAAAAAGCAGTTACAATTATAACATACAATAACACTTGATAGCATACATGAACATACCAATATCATACGATAAATAACATAAATGAACTGTGCGATCAAGGCTCAATCAAACGGAGCCGATCGTATTGCATGTACTGAAAATGTAAAATGAACTGTGCGATCAAGGCTCAATCAAACGGAGCCGATCGTATGTGGGCACGCCAGGTTCAACCGCATAATAAAATGGGGAACATGCTCAACGCTCATAAATGGGGAGCGGCGGCCTATGAAATTGCATGTACTGAATAATAAATTGCATCCAATAATAACTACTTAACAGCAACAAACAGAATACACAAGTTCATGATATGATGTATGCACAATGGTTTAGTAATAATATAATATATACAAAGACACATGATACACCCCAAAACGTGATTAAAACAGGGAATTTGTAAGATTCACTCACATTGGGTGCGTTGGATTGGAGATGGTGAGACGCGCACGATTTAGATGAGCGGATCAACGAGGAATACTAACCTAAATGATAATGGAAAAATATATTAAATGGATGGATTTTATTAAGGATTTTAGTGAAATTTTTAGATATATTTTTGTGAGTTTATTTCTATTTCTATCTTTAAAAATGTTATTTTTAAGTGTTTTTAATTGATTTTTAAATTAAATTAAATAAATAAAAATATAAAAAAAATATTATTTATAGCGTTGACCGTTGACCGTTGACCGGTTCGGTCAGCGAATTAATCTGCGCCGGTGAGATTCGAACCGGCGACCTCCCGTTCGCGTGCACGTAGCTCTACCAACTGAGCTACGTGTCTAACCCAAAATATTCTTGTTTTTATTTATATTTAAACACTTATTCGATTTAACCGAATTTCCTTTATTTGCAAAAACATTTTAATTCAATCGGACCGGTGCTCGTGACGAGTTTCGAACGCGCGACGTGTAGTTCATGTTGCACACAGTCCACCGCTGGACTGTGTGTCTAACCTGGTTAATATCTCGACTTTATTAAACTTAACAACTAACCGGGTTATCCCGGTTTAGTTTTTAAACAAAAAGGCGCGTTATAATATAAGGTGTGCGTATAGCAAGAATCGAACTCGGGACGTGTGTGTGTAATTTGCACACAGTCCACCGCTGGACTGTCTGTCTAACCCGATTAAAATACCGTTTTTAATTAATCTTATCTTATATTGTGTCTTCATCTTCTTCGTCGATTTACACAGACAATATATTCCGACTTGTTATGATTGATTTATGACTTATACGCTTTTCAGACATTATCAGTAATTTAAAAGTAGAGAATGGAGAGAGTTTAAGGAAGAGGATATACCGATTGATGTTGTTCACAGAATTCCGGCGGAGGTTCGTCGGTACTGAAAGTGAACTCCGGCTGTTGAAACCAATTAACAGCGTTGATCGATTATTTATGAAGTTGAGTCACTTAAACAAGGTTTAAAAGAAGTTTAGGATATCATACCAGTTCACAGTGTGATTCCGGCAGTTTCAGAAGTTTTCCGCCGAAGATAAGATTCTCGATAAACGTTGACTAGGATCGATTCTGATGGTGGAGTTGTGTTAGAGACTGATTAATCACATGATTTAAACAGAAAGAGTCGGAGGAAATACCGTGAGGATGTGAGTCCCGGTTTTCCGGTGACTTGCAGAAATTTTCCGGCGAACTGATTCAGATGATCTGGTGGTCCAAAAATGCGACGAAATTGAAATTGAGTATTGATATGATAGCTCTGAATCGCGAGAATGATCTGAAGCTTGAGTTATTCAGGACTTTGATGAACTTTCGGTTTCAAAAACCGAAAATGATGAAACTTTAAGTTCAATCAATTCTAACTTGATTAGGAACCGTCATACATCGGTTATAAGCTGAACATGTGAATTAAACAACGATTTGACGATTGGTTTGCCGATTACCGTTTCTCAGATGGCGCCATCGCTTTAACTGAATTGTGTATAAATTTCATTTGTTTTCCTAGAGTTAACAGAAAACACATTGTGGCGGAGTGGTCTTGGAAGTGAGTGTTAAGTTGTTTGAAGTATTTCTTGGCTGACCCGGGTTCGAGTCCCGGCAGCTTCAAATATTTTTTATTTATTTTATTTTAACTTTTTATCAAATATAATTTTTATAGTTTAGTTTGTTTATTATTTATGTATCGTTTTAACTCAAAATTAATCATAAATATTTAATGCAACTTTTATAACTTGGTACTTGATTACAAAACGGAGCGGGTTTTGGAGACCCGACTTTTACAAATGTTACAAAAATCCTTAATAAAATCCACTCATTTAATATATTTTTCTGTTATTATTTAGGTTAGTATTCCTCGTTGTTTCGCTCATCTAATTCGTGCGCATCTCACCATCTCCAATCCAACGCACCCAATGTTAGTGAATCTTTACAAATTCCCCGTTTAATCACGTTTTGGGGTGTATCATGTGTCTTGTTATATATATTACAATTAAACCATAGTGCATACATCATATCATAAACATGTGTATTCATTTGATTATGTTGTGTAGTTATTGTTGGGTGCAATTTAATATTTTCAGCACATGCAATTTCATAGGCCGCCTCTCCCCATTACATTATGAGCGTTGAGCATGTTCCCCATTTCATTATGAGGTTGAACCTGGCGTGCCCACATACGATCGGCTCCGTTTGATTGAGCCTTGATCGCACAGACATTTTCATTTTCAGTACATGCAATACGATCGGCTCCGTTTGATTGAGCCTTGATCGCACAGTTTCATTTATGTTATTTATCGTATGATGTTAGTATGTTCATGTATGCTGTCATATGTTATTGTATGTTATAGTTGTGACTTTGAGCCGCTAGAAGATTGTTTCGAATTTGATGGATCTTATCTGTGGTTTCTTGGATCAATTCTGGACCAGTAATTTGTGCTTCCCCAATTTCGTGCCAACATACAGGAGATCGGCACTTACGACCATATAAGGCTTCAAAAGGTGCCATGCCGATGCTCGAATGATAGCTGTTGTTGTACGAGAATTCAACTAATGGTAGGTGGGCGTCCCAATTTCCCTTGAAGTCTATTACACATGCTCTAAGCATATCCTCAAGAGTTTGAATGGTGCGCTCAGACTGTCCATCAGTTTGAGGATGATAGGCGGTACTGAGATCTAATCGTGTGCCCATAGCGGATTGTACTGCTTGCCATGTACGTGAGGTGAAACGACCATCACGATCAGAAACAATACTTAATGGTACCCCATGCCGGCTCACGATTTCGTTGATATAAATACGTGCAAGCTTTTCGTTCTTGAAATCTTCGCGGATAGGAATAAAGTGAGCTGATTTTGTAAGTCGGTCTATAATCACCCATATAGTGTCATACCCACCAGAAGTGCGAGGTAACCCGGTAATGAAATCCATGGTTATATTTTCCCACTTCCATACAGGTATTTCCGGTTGGACTAGAAGTCCTGAGGGTCTTTGGTGTTCAGCCTTCACCTTGGAACATGTGAGACACTTGGAGACAAAACGGCAATATCCTTCTTCATTCCAGGCCACCAATAGGTGTATCGTAGGTCTTGATACATCTTATTGGCTCGGGGTGTATAGAATATCGAGTTTTGTGAGCTTCATTCATAAGAGTTTCACGAAGATTGTTGTGGTTAGGAATCCAGATACGATCTAGGTAATACAGGATACCGTCTGATTTAGTTTCAAGTTTTAGCTCGGCTCCACAGGACATCTCTTTTCGTACGTCTTCTTCTGTTATTGAAACGTGTTGAGCTTCACGAATTTGATCTTAAATGTCGGTTATAATTTGCGAACATAGAAGATGAATGGAGTTCGCATAACCCTTTCGACTAAATGCATCAGCCACCACATTTGCTTTACCGGGTGGTATCTAATTTCACAGTCGTAATCATTCAGGAGTTCGACCCATCTTCGTTGCCTCATATTTAACTCTTTTTGATCGAAGATATGTAAAAGACTCTTGTGGTCAGTGTATATTTCACACTTAGTACCATAGAGATAATGTCTCCATATCTTAAGAGCGAATACAACGGCTCCAAGTTCTAGGTCATGAGTGGTGTAGTTCTTTTCATGTGTCTTGAGTTGTCTCGAGGCATAAGCTATGACTTTTCCTCTTTGCATGAGAATGCAGCCTAATCCTTGCCCTGACGCGTCGCAATAGACTACAAAATCATCACAACCTTAAGGAAGAGTGAGGATTGGTGCATCACAAAGTTTTTGTTTAAGAGTTTGAAAAGCTTCTTCTTGCTTGGGTCCCCATACGAAAGGTTTTCCCTTATGGGTTAAAGTCGTGAGTGGCACAGCAATGCGAGAGAAGTTTGAAATGAACCGACGATAATAGCCAGCTAGTCCAAGAAAAGATCTTACTTCAGTTGGTGTACGTGGAGCTTGCCATTCTTGAACTGCTTTGATCTTTGAAGGGTCAACATGTATTCCTTTGTCATTGACTTCATGCCCGAGGAATTGCACCTCTTTCAACCAGAATTCACATTTAGAGAACTTGGCATAAAGCTTTTCCTTTTCTAGAAGTGCAAGAACGAGTCGAAGATGACGCTCATGATCAGCTTTAGATTTTGAATAAATAAGAATATCGTCGATGAAGACTATAACAAATCGATCAAGATAAGGTTTGCAGACTCTGTTCATTAGGTCCATGAAAACAGCTGGTGCGTTGGTTAATCCAAACGGCATAACCATGAATTCATAGTGGCCATAACGAGTTCGAAAAGCAGTTTTAGGGACATCTTCTTCATGCACTCTAAGTTGATGATAGCCAGACCGAAGATCGATTTTTGAAAAGCAGCTGGCACCTTGTAGTTGGTCAAGAAGATCATCAATGCGAGGTAAGGGATAGCGATTTTTGATGGTTAACTTGTTGAGCTCTCTGTAGTCGATGCACATACGAAAAGATCCATCTTTCTTCTTTACAAAAAGAACAGGTGCACCCCAAGGCGACGAGCTAGGACGTATGAATCCCTTGTCAGTCAACTCTTGCAATTGACTGGCTAACTCTTGCATTTCAGAGGGGGCTAACCTATATGGAGACTTTGCAACTGGTGTAGCACCAGGTATAAGATCAATACGGAATTCGACATCTCTGATTGGAGGAAGTCCTGAAATGTCATCAGGAAAAACTTGTGGAAAGTCTTTAACTACAGGAATATCTTCAAGTTTCTTCTCTGTGGTCCCCTTCTTGATGATATGGGCTAAAAACGCGACATAATTCTTGCGAAGATATTTTTGAGCTTGAAGACAAGACATTAAGCTGAGCCCTTTCGACGAGGTTTCTCCAATGATTCGAAGAGTCTGACCGTTTGAAAGAGGAATACGAATAAATTTTTCACGACATACAACTTCCGCCTGATGTTGACTGAGCCAATCCATACCGATTATGATGTCGAAACTTCCCAGCTTCATAGGAATAAGGTCGACTGAGAAATCGTGGTCGTTTAAGGTGAGTGTACAGTTGCGTAATATAGAGTCTAATGAAACTGGTTTCCCGTCCGCAACTTCTACCGTTATGGATTCCGCGAGCTTATCCCGATTTTTGCTTAAGATAGGTTCAAATTCTAATGACACAAAACTTCTATCCGCACCAGTATCAAATAACATAGAGGCATATCTACCATTTATAAGGAACGTACCATTGACCACATTGCCGTCAGCTCTGGCCTGGTTCGCGTTAATATTGAAAACTCTTCCTCTTGCAGGTGGAGGAGCTTGGTTCGCTTGATTCACTGGGTTGGCTTGGGCCTGAGCATGAATAATATTAACCAGCCTTGGACATGTGTTTCTGAAATGACTTGGGTCGCCGCAATTGAAACAAGCCCGCATAGGTTGGCCCATAGGATAATTGGGTTGATAGTATGTTTGGGCTAAATGTTGGGTGGGTGGAAATGGTAGGGTTTGTTGTGCTTGACCCATTAACTGTTGATGGGTTTGGGTTAAAGGTTGGTGGCGGTTTGTTCGTTGAGGCATGCGGCAGTTTTGAACAGTATGTCCTGCGCGACCGCAGCCGGTGCTGTATTGGCAAGGATGATCAGGGGAATGGTGATACTGACAACGATTACATTTTGGTAACGGGCCTGTGTAGGGTCTTCTGTATGGTGCGGGTGGAGGAGTGACTTGGGTTATGGGTGCAGCAGGAATAGGGTTGTTGGATTGGGTAACAGCAAAATTTCTGGTGTTACGCTTCCTCTTGTTAGCAAACTTAGAGGAAGGAATGGGGTGGTTTGAAGTTTGTCCCTCAACAGGGCTTTCTTCTTCTCTTCTTTGAACTTCCCGTTGCGAATTCGGTTTTCGGTCAGTTCAGTTGCTAACTCCATAGCCGCTTCAAGTGTTACTGGTGAAACGCTAAGAACTGAATCTTGGATTTTCGAGGGAAGTCCTCGAATATAATGCTCGATCAGACGATAGGTTGGAGTGAATAAATTTGGAACCATTTGGTTCAACTCCAAGAACCTCTTGTTGTAGGTAGTGTGATCACCCTCCTTTTTCTTTAAGGCATGAAATTCATCCTCCAATTTCTTAATTTCACTTCTAGGACAGAAACGCCTAGTCATGATTTCCCTTAACTCCTCCCAAGTTAAGGCCATCGCATCTTCAGTTCCCCTCTTCCCTTTCTCATTATTCCACCAAGTGAGAGCTACACCAAGTAGTCTCCCGGTGGCGTAACGAACCTTGCGATCCTCAGACAATCGCAGTTTAGGAAGGTGTTCTCCATCTCCTCGAACCAATGTAGGAGAGCAGTGACACCCTCGGTCCCTTCAAATTTAGGAGGATCACAGGACTTAAAATGTTTGAAAGAGCACTTGTTGGTAGGAGGGTTGTTGATGTTCTGATCCTGTTGTTGGGGAGGGTTAGTAGGATTCGTTGCAAGGGCTTGTTGTACTTGGACCACAATGTCAGGAAGTATCGTGGCCATTTATTTCGCGATATGAGTGGCCAAACGTTCTTGAGACCTTCCCGATCTTTTACCCCTTCGTTGTTGTCTAGACGACATCTACAGGATCATAAAATGAGAAGATCGTGAGTTTATGGTGTCTTTTTAGGTGTCATGTGTCTTTAAGAAAATGAAAATAACATAAAATTCAATAATGCAACTACATCCATAGGATGTCTTGGGTTCGCTCATGTTGGGCCTCAAATGTCCCCCATACCTTCACCTATATAGTCATGTGGGCCCCCATGGCTATTGGCTTGGTAGGATTCACATTAGTATTGGCAATTTAACACTCGCATCCCCCGAATGCAAACCACAAAATATGTTCATGAGATGTTTGGTCGGAACGTGTCCAGGTGTAGACACAATGACAACTCAAAGTGGGATTAGTTCACACGACGTTTGGTATAGCATGCTTTGGCCTAATAAGTACTTCGTACTCTCATCGTTAGTCCCCAGGTAGGCAAACTGGTCCTTTATTTTGGATTTATACGAATGCCAGCCTAGACAGGACGTTCCGACTACCGGTACTAGTACCCTTCCAGTTACTACATGCCCGTCATGAGAACTCACTTTGATGAGATTTGAAAACACGAAAATCATTGTAAAATCAATCATGATGTGGTGTGTGCTTTCATGGATGTGATATGTTATGAGCATACGATTTCATGATAGGCATTATTTGATAATACATACTTATGAACATGCTTGCACAATATCAAATGTAACATTTAACATAAAACATATAAACCATCAGAAATTTGGCATATAACACACAAAATTCTTATAAGTTTCTAATCGACTATAGTATAGGCTCTAAGGGTCTAATAACCTATCCTATATCCCTATAGTCATGGCTCTGATACCAATCTGTCACATCCCGACCCGCAGCGGAAATAAGAGTCGGGGCATAATTGGGTTATCACCAAAGCACATGACATTTACTATTATGTTTCATATTAAATAAAGTCAAAATTACATTTTCAAATATCCAAACATGTTCATTCAATACAAAGGAAATAAATCAAACATAACAATCCCAATACTAAATTATTTATTCTTCTAATCCAGGTCCTATGTGTTCCTAGCTGCTGCTGGTTCACCTGTATCATGTGTAAAAGGGGAGTTTTTGGGTCAACATAAGTTGGCGAGTGAACCTTATTAGATAAACATTTATTAATGTATTAATGGTTAGTTTATCAATGAAAAATTGTGCATAATCATAAATGAGCAAATGTAAGTAATCAAGCAATAGCAAAAAGCAGTTACAATTATAACATACAATAACACTTGATAGCATACATGAACATACCAATATCATACGATAAATAACATAAATGAACTGTGCGATCAAGGCTCAATCAAACGGAGCCGATCGTATTGCATGTACTGAAAATGTAAAATGAACTGTGCGATCAAGGCTCAATCAAACGGAGCCGATCGTATGTGAGCACGCCAGGTTCAACCGCATAATAAAATGGGGAACATGCTCAACGCTCATAAATGGGGAGCGGCGGCCTATGAAATTGCATGTACTGAATAATAAATTGCATCCAATAATAACTACTTAACAGCAACAAACAGAATACACAAGTTCATGATATGATGTATGCACAATGGTTTAGTAATAATATATATATACAAAGACACATGATACAACCCAAAACGTGATTAAAACGGGGAATTTGTAAGATTCACTCACATTGGGTGCGTTGGATTGGAGATGGTGAGAACGCACGATTTAGATGAGCGGATCAACGAGGAATACTAACCTAAATGATAATGGAAAAATATATTAAATGGATGGATTTTTAAGATTTTAATGAAATTTTTAGATATATTTTTGTGAGTTTATGGCTATTTTCTATCTTTAAAAATATTATTTTTAAGTATTTTTAATTGATTTTTAAATTAAATTAAATAAATAAAAATATAAAAAAAATATTATTTATAGCGTTGACCGTTG
This sequence comes from Scalesia atractyloides, assembly GCA_947069175.1. Classification (NCBI taxonomy): domain Eukaryota; kingdom Viridiplantae; phylum Streptophyta; class Magnoliopsida; order Asterales; family Asteraceae; genus Scalesia; species Scalesia atractyloides. The sequence continues at coordinate 21,273,566 of CAMTDV010000029.1, read as the reverse complement.
ACTTGACCGTTGACCGGTTCGGTCAGCGAATTAATCTGCGCCGGGTGAGATTCGAACCGGCGACCTCCCGTTCGCGTGCACGTAGCTCTACCAACTGAGCTACGTATCTAACCCGAAATATTCTTGTTTTTATTTATATTTAAACACTTATTCGATTTAACCGAATTTCCTTTATTTGCAAAAACATTTTAATTCAATCGGACCGGTGCTCGTGACGAGTTTCGAACGCGCGACGTGTAGTTCATGTTGCACACAGTCCACCGCTGGACTGTGTGTCTAACCTGGTTAATATCTCGGTTTTTATTAAACTTAACAACTAACCGGGTTATCCCGGTTTAGTTTTTAAACAAAAAGGCGCGTTATAATATAAGGTGTGTGTATAGCAAGAATCGAACTCGGGACGTGTGTGTGTAATTTGCACACAGTCCACCGCTGGACTGTCTGTCTAACCCGATTAAAATACGTTTTTTAATTAATCTTATCTTATATTGTGTCTTCATCTTCTTCGTCGATTTACACAGACAATATATTCCGACTTGTTATGATTGATTTATGACTTATACGCTTTTCAGACATTATCAGTAATTTAAAAGTAGAGAATGGAGAGAGTTTAAGGAAGAGGATATACCGATTGATGTTGTTCACAGAATTCCGGCGGAGGTTCGTCGGTACTGAAAGTGAACTCCGGCTGTTAAAACCAATTAACAGCATTGATCGATTATTTATGAAGTTGAGTCACTTAAACAAGGTTTAAAAGAAGTTTAGGATATCATACCAGTTCACAGTGTGATTCCGGCAGTTTCAGAAGTTTTCCGGCGAAGATAAGATTCTCGATAAACGTTGACTACGATCGATTCTGATGGTGGAGTTGTGTTAGAGACTGATTAATCACATGATTTAAACAGAAAGAGTCAGAGGAAATACCGTGAGGATGTGAGTCCCGGTTTTCCGGTGACTTCAGAAATTTTCCGGCGAACTGATTCAGATGATCTGGTGGTCCAAAAATGCGACGAAATTGAAATTGAGTATTGATATGATAGCTCTGAATCGCGAGAATGATCTGAAGCTTGAGTTATTCAGGACTTTGATGAACTTTCGGTTTCAAAAACCGAAAATGATGAAACTTTAAGTTCAATCAATTCTAACTTGATTAGGAACCGTCATACATCGGTTATAAGCTGAACATGTGAATTAAACAACGATTTGACGATTGGTTTGCCGATTACCGTTTCTCAGATGGCGCCATCGCTTTAACTGAATTGTGTATAAATTTCATTTGTTTTCCTAGAGTTAACAGAAAACACATTGTGGCGGAGTGGTCTTGGAAGTGAGTGTTAAGTTGTTTGAAGTATTTCTTGGCTGACCCGGGTTCGAGTCCCGGAGCTTCAAATATTTTTTATTTATTTTATTTTAACTTTTTATCAAATATAATTTTTATAGTTTAGTTTGTTTATTATTTATGTATCGTTTTAACTCAAAATTAATCATAAATATTTAATGCAACTTTTATAACTTGGTACTTGATTACAAAACGGAGCGGGTTTTGGAGACCCGACTTTTACAAATGTTACAAAAATCCTTAATAAAATCCACTCATTTAATATATTTTTCTGTTATTATTTAGGTTAGTATTCCTCGTTGTTTCGCTCATCTAATTCGTGCGCATCTCACCATCTCCAATCCAACGCACCCAATGTTAGTGAATCTTTACAAATTCCCCGTTTAATCACGTTTTGGGGTGTATCATGTGTCTTGTTATATATATTACAATTAAACCATAGTGCATACATCATATCATAAACATGTGTATTCAGTTTGATTCTGTTGTGTAGTTATTGTTGGATGCAATTTAATATTTTCAGTACATGCAATTTCATAGGCCGCCTCTCCCCATTACATTATGAGCGTTGAGCATGTTCCCCATTTCATTATGAGGTTGAACCTGGCGTGCCCACATACGATCGGCTCCGTTTGATTGAGCCTTGATCGCACAGACATTTTCATTTTCAGTACATGCAATACGATCGGCTCCGTTTGATTGAGCCTTGATCGCACAGTTTCATTTATGTTATTTATCGTATGATGTTAGTATGTTCATGTATGCTGTCATATGTTATTGTATGTTATAGTTGTGACTGCTATTTGCTACTGCTTGATTATTTACATTTTCCTCATCTATGATTATGCACAATTTTTCGTTGATAAACTAACAAGTAATTCCTTAATAAATGTTTATCTAATAAGGTTCACTCGCCAACTTATGTTGACCAAAAAACCCCCATTTTACACATGATACAGGTGAACCAGCAGCAGCTAGGAACACATAGGACTTGGACTAGAAGAATAAAACGATTTAGAGTTGGGATTGTTATGTTTGGTTTATTTTCTTTGTATTGAATGAACATGTTTGGATATTTGAAAATGTAACTTTGACTTTGTTAAATATGAAACATATTAGTAAATGTCATGAGCTTTGGTGATAACCCAATTATGCCCCGACTCTTATACCGCTGCGGGTCGGGGTGTGACAAAGTATGCTGCCTCAACGTTGGAAGATGGGGCATTGACCTGGTGGAACGCACAAGTCCAAACGCGTGGACTTCTTGCGGCAAACGCAATGGCCTGGACCGAATTTAAGGCCCTAATCAAGGAGGAATATTGTCCACGGGACAGAGTTCAACAGTTGGAACAGGCGTTATGGAACCACAAGATGGTAGGGTCTAAAATTGAAGCGTTCACGGCAAAACATCATGATCTGGTGTTCCTATGTCCCGATTTGGCTAACACCGTCGAAAAACGACTTGAGTTTTATCTTGGGGGTCTGGTCCCTGAGATCCAGGGCATGGTATTGTCTAGCAACCCTACGACGGAGCATCAAGCAATTAGGCTGGCGCATAAACTCACCGATAAGGCGGTGGAGCAAAGGAAGTTGCCACCTAGGGGTGCAACTGAAATCGTCCCCGATAACAAAAGAAAATTTGAAGACTCACCTGCTCGACAGTCTTCGTCAGCCCAGCCACAACAAGGAAACCAGAAGCGGTCCAACAACTTCAACAACAATCGGGGTCACAACAATCAGTCTGCCAACAACACCCAGAACTCAAGCGGCTATGCGGGTCAAAAGCCGCAATGTAACCGTTGTAACCTCCATCATCACGGCCCTTGCGCCGGAAATCGCTGCCAACGATGTGGCAAAGCAGGGCACGCGGCAAAGGATTGTCGCGGGGAGATCATGACACGACAAAATCAGAACCAGCACCAGGGTCAACAGCAAGGTAATAACCGGGGATGCTATCAGTGCGGTAGTACTGCCCATTTCAAGCGAGACAGCCCACAGCTTCGCACAACAATAATGGTGGGAACAACAATAATAACCACAACAACAACAACAATGACAACAATGGAAATGGTGGCACAGGAGCTGCCAAAGGTCGTGCATTCACGCTGGGCCGTGGAGAGGCCAGAAATGACTCGAATGTGGTAACTGGTAAGTTTCCCCTTAACGATCATTTTGCTACTGTACTTTTTGATACGGGTGCGGATAAGAGTTTTATATCTGAGTCTTTTTGGAAGAACCTAAATCTCACGCCTAAACCCCTAGAGACCCCTTACATCATAGAACTAGCCGATGGTAAATCTGTAGATGTGACCCATTTAGTAACTGGCTGTCAACTTAAACTCGCGGGTCACACCTTTACCATTGATCTGATGACAACTACTCTGGGTAGTTTTGATGTGGTAGCCGGAATGGACTGGCTATCCGACGTCCGAGCTGAAGTTCTCTGTTTCGTGAAAGCTATCCATATTCCGCTCTCTAACGACGAAGTCTTGATGGTGCAAGGCGAGAAGGCAGGTGCCGTCACAAACATCATCTCTAACATGCAAGCTCAGAAGTATCTTCGGAGAAAGAACTCCTTCGCTTTGCTCGCACTGGTCACCGAGCAGCCTAAGGACGAGAAGCGGATTGAAGATATCCCCGTCGTCCGTGACTTTCCTGATGTGTTTCTAGAGGAGTTACCTGGTCTTCCACCACATCGACAAGTGGAGTTTGAAATCGAATCGGCAAACCATGCGGCTCCTATCGCCAAGGCCCCGTACCGCTTAGCTCCAGCAGAGCTTCAAGAGCTGTCTACCCAACTTCAGGAATTGTTGGAAAAAGGATTTATCCGACCCAGTACTTCGCCATGGGGAACTCCGGTCCTTTTTGTCAAGAAGAAGGACGGGACCTTCCGCATGTGCATCGACTACATGGAACGCAATAAGGTCACCGTCAAGAACCGATACCCATTACCTCGCATCGACGATCTTTTCGACCAGCTTCAAGGGTCAAGCTACTACTCCAAGATTGATCTACGCTCCGGTTATCACCAGCTACGCGTTAGGGAGGAGGATATCTCCAAGACGGCATTTCGCACTCGGTATGGCCATTACGAGTTCTTGGTCATGCCCTTCCGTCTCACCAACGCACCCGCGGTGTTCATGGACCTCATGAACCGCGTGTGTAAGCCGTACCTCGACAAGTTTGTCATCGTGTTCATCGATGATATACTCATCTACTCTAAGGGTGAAGAAGAACATGTTGAGCATCTGTGATTATTGTTGGAACTACTTCAACAGGAAACTATATACCACGTTTTCAAAGTGTGATTTCTGGATTCGGGAAGTTCAGTTCCTCGGGCATATCGTGAATGAAAAGGGTATACACGTTGATCCCGCCAAGATCGATGCTGTCAGGGTCCTGGGAAGCACCCAGGACCTTGGCAGAGATCCGCCAATTTTTGGGTTTGGCTGGTTACTACAGACGTTTCATCGAGGGATTTTCAAAGATCGCACAACCGCTTACCACTCTTACTCAGACGGGCACTAAGTATGCTTGGGGTGACAAACAGGAAGCAGCATTTCAATTGCTGAAACAGAAGCTTTGCAGTGCGCCCATTTTATCCTTGCCAGAGGGGACAGATGATTTTGTGGTATATTGTGATGCTTCCATTCAGGGATTGGGATGTGTGCTCATGCAACGTGATAAGGTCATCGCGTATGCATCCCGACAGTTGAAGGTTCACGAGAAGAACTACAGACACATGACCTGGAATTGGGAGCAGTTGTGTTTGCACTTAAGATTTGGAGACACTATCTATATGGAACAAGGTGCACAATTTACACGGATCACAAGAGCCTCCAACATATTTTCGACCAGAAGGAGTTGAACATGCGACAGCACCGTTGGGTCGAACTCCTGAACAATTATGAATGCGCCATTCGGTATCACCCGGGTAAAGCTAACGTGGTAGCTGATGCCCTCAGTAGGAAGGAGCAATTGAAACCTCGTCGGGTACGAGCACTACAGTTCACAATTCATTCTGGGTTACCCGACAGATACGCGACACGCAGCTAGAAGCAGTTAAGGAAGAAAACATCAAGGCCGAATCTGTGGGAAAGATGGAACGTGATTGGGAAGTGAAACCCAATGGTGCCCGGTATTTCATGAATCGTACATGGGTACCTCTCTACGGAGACCTCAGGAAGCTAGTTATGGACGAAGCTCACAAATCCCGATACTCTGTCCATCCTGGTTCGGATAAGATGTATCAAGACCTACGTGAGCAAGTGTTCGACTTGTGCGAAAGTCAAGGTGGAATACCAGAAGCCATTAGGGCTACTTCATCAACCTGAGATCCTAGTGTGGAAATGGGATAAAATCTTGATGGACTTTATCACTAAACTCCCGCGAACTCCGGGTGGTTGCGATACCATCTGGGTAATCGTGGATCGTCTAACTAAGTCTGCACACTTCCTAGCGACCAAATAAACAGATAAGATGGATAAGTTGACTCGCATCTACATTAAGGAAGTAGTTTCTCGGCACGGAGTGCCAACGTCCATCATTTCAGACAGAGATGCTCGTTTCATGTCCAACTTTTGGCAGTCACTTCAGAAAGCGTTGGGTACACGCTTAGATATGAGCACAGCTTACCACCCTCAGACGGATGGTCAAAGTGAAAGGACCATTCAGACCTTGGAGGACATGCTTAGGGCATGCGTGGTAGACTTCGGGAATAGTTGGGAAATCCATCTGCCTTTAGTGGAATTCTCGTATAACAATAGTTACCATACGAGTATTCAGGCAGCACCGTTTGAAGCATTATACGGTCGCAAATGGAGATCACCGGTCTGTTGGGCAGAAGTCGGTGACAGTCAACTCACAGGTCCTGAGTTGATACTTGAGGCTACTGAAAAGATTGTGCAAATCAGAAACCGCATGGCAGCGGCACGAGACCGACAGAAAAGCTACGCTGATCAACGACGCAAACTGCTCGAATTTCAAGTAGGTGACCGCGTCCTACTCAAAGTGTCACCCTGGAAGGGCGTAATTCGTTTCGGAAAACGAGGAAAACTAAACCCACGGTACGTAGGCCCATTTATGATTTCGAAGCGTATCGAGCCCGTAGCTTATCAGTTAGACCTTCCTGCCGAACTCAGTGGAGTTCACAATGTTTTTCATGTGTCCAATCTGAAGAAGTGCCTATCAGATGAGACCCTAGTCATTCCATTGGATGAGATTCAAGTGGATGAGCAACTGCATTTTGTGGAACAACCTATCGAGATCATGGACCGTGAGATTAAGACTCGAAGGCACAGCAAGATACCGATCGTCAAGGTTCGTTGGAACTCTAAGCGTGGACCGGAGTTCACGTGAGAAAGAGAGGACCAAATGAAAAGCAAATATCCACACCTTTTTGCAGCTGAGCAGCAATCCGACGTTACCCCCGACTAAATTTCGGGACGAAATTCTTTCAACATGGGGATGATGTGACAGCCTGGGAATTACTTGTACCGTTCTAACAAACTGAATCTTTGTGCGTTGCATTCTAAACCGCGTTTACTCAATTTTCGGGACGAAAATTCTTTCAACACGGGGATAATGTGACATCCCGGCTTTTCAGGTATCCTAAACGCGCTACTTTACGGTTATTCATTCCTACGCTGATTTAATTCGGAGAATTAAATTACACGCTCGCAATAACTACGCTAACTTTTGAATCTATAGGGTGAATCACGTGCTATGTGTTATTAGACGGGTTGTATCTAAATTACGTGCTATGTGTTATTAGACGTTTGTGATTTAATATTTTATAAACTCCATATCGCAAATAATATTTTAGTAAATAATATTTTAGTAACTTTTAATTATAAACCGAACCAAGCTTGTGAAACGTTACGACTTCGCGACCAAGCAAACCCAACCCCCACCCACACCTCCTTGCGGCCCAAGGAAATAACCTAAACTTGAGGCCCAAGCCACTTAACCCAAACCCCCCCCCCCCTATTGCGGTCGCGCCCCCTCCCCTTTCCCTTGTTATATATAAATGTATGTATGCATGAGATGTGTTAAAAAAACAACAAAACCCTAGTCTCTAAGAGAAGGCCGACGGCAGCCCCCCCCCCCCTCACGATCGCAAAATCCCACTTCTCCCAGATTGGTTCCAAGCTTGTCCCGATTCGCTAATCATCATCGTTTCAAGGTTAGGGTTTAATTGTTTTGCGATTCACATTAGGGTTTGTGTAATCTTGATCATGATTATGTGTAATGGTAGGATTATTAGTATAAAAAAGTGTTGTGATATATGATTAGTTCGGATGAATGTGCGAATCTTTGCGATTGTGATGTTATGTTGAATACTAAAATCATAGGCAGCGTTTTAGCGATAAAGATCATGTTATATAATTAGGGTTCGCATGAATATTGATATACATGATGATATTTGACAAATAAACCTGTGGTTAATCATTATTACTAAGCGTCATGATCGTTTAAGCATGTTCTAATGCGATAAAAGTCGAAAACAGTTTGCTGATTGACATTTACAGTCAACGTCAATTGGCTGTAACCTGATCATTATTTATCGAAAAGTGGATTTTCTGAAGCCTAAAACGTGTATTTTTGAAAAACGTTCTAATGGTGCCGGATTCATATTTTTCTGAGGTCATTTGCTATTTTTAAGTGGTCATTTAGTGCAGCAGCTGAAGCTGCGAAAATTCTGCAGAATTTGCTGGTTGTTTATCGAGTCGTATCTCATAGTCTGTAGGGGATTAGGTCACGAAAGTTGTACAGTAACTGGACACGGGAATTTCCAGAAATCTCCCACTGGAATTTTGTTAAGTGGATGAACGATGATTTTTAAATAATTTTTCTCGTGGACTGCAGTCAGAAAGCAACGAATCTGACTGCAGCCTAGTATATAAATGTTTATAAATAATTGGTAAATATTTAGGGTTTTAAAATTTTACACAACATTCTACAGTATAACTGACATCTCCTGTAAAAAAAATGGAATTTTTGGAATGTTGGAACTATTTTATAAAAATCCTCGAAAACAGCCCAGTTATGAGCGTACAATCTGAAACATGATAACTTGCGTTAGTGTGTACCAAAGTGTTGTATGAGTTAATCTGTGTTTATGACAAGTTGGTTTGATCATTATTTTGTATGATGATACTTTGCATGCATGATTGTGGTTTCGAATTGGTTATTACGTGTGCTGCACTGTGTGTTAGTTATGCGTAGGGTTTTGTATCAGTGTGTTCACACACTAACTTTAAATCGGTTGACATGTTAGGACGCGATTAGCGGTCCCATCATTTGATTCTTTTGCGTTATTCTAACCGAGCAATTTAAGGTGAGTTCACGGCCCCTATTTTATCCGGTTTTGAACAACAGAGGGAGAAACATGTATACGCTCTAAAACTCTATCTTTTACGTTATGCGAAATTAACGTCGTTAAACTATTCGGTAACTAAGTTAATGTTAATGTACGTTATGGTGAGTAAGTAGCTATATCATGGAAGTCCTCAACCAACTCTCGGATCGTTAGTATTGGGTTAGATAGCAGGGAAATTATGGTAGTACTACTGGGCCCGACAAGCCCCACCCGAGCTAGTCGCACTAGCCGACCGGGAATGGTCAACGGGTGATTAATTTGGCCTAACTTTCGCCATGGTCAGTGATAGACCTGGCAACACTGAGGCAACAACAGTCAGCTTCGATCGCGAACTCTTATGTGACGTAAGTTTAGGCTCGCTACCTACATGTTAACATTGAACTTAATTATGAACCAACATTATTATTCCGGGTTAGGAATAATGGAACTATGTCGTTATCCCGGGTTAGGGATAACGGGGAAAAACAAACTTTTAAACCGAACTTGTGAACTTATAGAAACCTGTGAACTCACTCTTCTTTAATGTTGACATTTGTTTCTTTATATGTTTCTCAGGACGCTAGGAGCGCTAGGTGCACTCACTTGCATTTGATCAAGACAATTTTTATCGAGTCTTATTTTACGAATGATGTTTGGGATTTTTGGTTTTGGCGTTTGTGTTGGCGCCCGTTACTTTACTTTAATGCTTCCGCTAAACTTTGAAACTAAGATATTTTGAAAATGACTATGAATGGTTAAACAAATATTTTTGGAAAACGTCTAAATAAATCATATAGAGTCGTTCGATGCTGCTAGTGTCTGAAGATTCTGGTTTGATCACACGCCTCGCGGTAAAACTCCACAAGTGGAAATTGAGGGTGTGACAGCTTTAACTTTCGAACAGGTGAGGCACTTGGATACAAAGATAGCGATATCATTTTTCATTCCAGGCCACTAGTAAGAGTATCGTAGATCTTGATACATCTTACCAGCACCTGGATGTATGGAGTATCGTGTTTTGTGGGCCTCGTTCATGAGGAATGTGCGAAGGTTGTCACGATCAGGTACCCAAATACGATTGAGATAATGAAGAATGCCATTGGATTTTGATTCCAACTTAGTTTTCAACTCCACAAGATAATTCGTCTCGCAAATCATTTTCTGTAACCGAAGTATGCTGTTTCACGAATGCGTCTTTGAAGGTCAGTTACGATTTGAGAACACAACAGGTGGATAGAGTTAGCATATTCTCTCCGACTAAGAGCATCTTCTACGACATTGGCTTTTCCTGGGTGATAACGGATTTCGCAATCATAATCATTCAAAAGTTCAACCCATTGTCGTTGCCTCATGTTTAACTCCTTCTGGTTGAAGATATATTGAAGGCTCTTACGGTCAATGTAGATCTCACACTTTGTGCCATAGAGGTAATGTCTCCATATCTTCAGAGCGAACACGACTGCCCCGAGTTCCAGGTCGTGAGTGGTGTAATTCTTCTCGTGGACTTTCAGTTGTCTTGAGGTGTAGGCTATCACCTTACCCTTTGCATTAAGATACACCCTAGCCCATGCCCTGATGCGTCACAACAGACCACAAAGTCATCACAACCATCTGGGAGCGTGAGAATAGGTGCATCACAAAGTCTCTGTTTCAAGGTTTGGAAAGCCTCCTCCTGTTTGGGCCCCAATCAAAGGGCTTGCCATTATGAGTCCAGGCTGTGAGCGGTACGACAATGCGGGAGAAATTTACGATGAAACGTCGATAATAACCCGCTAAGCCGAGGAATGTTCTGACTTCGGTAGGAGTGCGTGGAGCCTGCCATTCTTGCACTGCTTTGATATTTGCAGGGTCAACATGAATTCCCTTGTCGTTGACGACGTGACCAAGGAATAGAACTTCCTTTAACCAGAATTCACATTTTGAAAACTTAGCGTAGAGCTTTTCGGTATTCAAAAGTGTTAGGATAAGCCGAAGATGTCGTTCATGATCTGACTTTGTCTTGGAATAAATAAGAATATCATCTATGAATACAATGACAAATCGATCGAGGTAGGGTTTGCACACTCTATTCATTAGATCCATGAAAACAGCAGGGGCATTGGTCAACCCAATGGACATGACCATGAATTTGTAGTGACCGTAGCGAGTTCGAAAGGCAGTCTTTGGAATGTCTTCTTCACGTACTCTAAGCTGATGATAGCCAGAACGAAGATCAATTTTCGAGAAACAAGTTGCACCCTGAAGTTGGTTTAGGAGGTCATCAATGCGAGGTAAAGGATAACGGTTCTTGATGGTTAGCTTGTTGAGTTCTCGATAATCTATGCACATTCGAAAGGTTCCGTCCTTCTTCTTGACGAAAAGAACCGGCGCACGCCAAGGTAATGAGCTGGGACGAATGAACCCTTTGTCAGACAGCTCTTGCAACTGACTAGCTAACTCTTGCACTTCTGATGGGGCTAACCGATATGGAGATTTGCAACTGGAGTGGCACCAGGTACAAGATCGGTTCGAATTCGACTTCTCGCATAGGAGGAAGTCCCGAGACGTCATCTGGAAAGACTTGAGGAAAATCTCTAACAATCGGGATATCTTTGAGCTTCTTCTCCTTGCTTTCTTTCTTGACAATGTGAGCTAAAAACGCCAAGTAGTCTTTGCAAAGATACTTTCGAGCTTGTAGACACGACATTAGCTTAAGTCCTTTGGATGGACTTTCACCAAAAATACAAAGAGTTTGGCCATCGGCGAGTGGAATTCGAATGTATTTTTCATAACATACAACTTCGGCACGATGCTGGCTGAGCCAGTTCATACCAATGATGACGTTGAAGCTTCCCAATTTCATGGGAATGAGATCGATTAGAAAATCATGATCGTTAAGAGTAAGAGTGCAGTCATGAACAATAGAATTGAGCGTAATAGGTTCAGCGTCTGCTACTTCTACTGTGAATCATTCGCTAGACTAACACGAGGTAAACCAAGAATAAACTCGAACTCTAAGGACACAAAACTCTTATCCGCGCCTGTGTCAAATGGAATAGATGCATAGCTATCGTTAATGAGGAACGTACCATTGACCACATTGTTATCCGCTCTGGCCTGATTGCCGTTGATGTTAAATGCTCTTCCTCTTGCTGGTGGATTGGCTTGATTAGCTTGGTTCTCAGGGTTAGCTTGAGCCTGTGCGTTAATGATTTCACTAATCGCGGGCAGGTGCTACGGAAATGGGTTGGATCACCGCAATTAAAGCAAGCCCTAACGTGTGGCACATAGGGTAGTTAGGTTGGTAAAAGGGTTGGGCTATGGGCTGAGTAGGTGGTAACATTAGTGATTGTTGGTAAGGAACTTGGCCCACCATTTGGTTGTTGGGTTGGGCTTGAGGTTGGTTGCGGGCTTGTCTTTGAAGAGTTCGACATGTTTGGATTGTATGGCCCACTCGGCCACACCCTGTGTAGTGGGGACATGGGTTCTTAAGGGGGTGATGGTATTGGCATCGATGGCACTTCGGGTGAGGTCCTGTGTATTGCCTCTTGAATGGAGCGGTAGGAGGAGAAACTTGGGTGATTGGAGCGGCTGGAATGGGTTGGTTGTACATAGTTGGCTGACTAGTTTGGGTGACAGCAAATTTTTCCCGTTTCGCTTTCTCTTGGCAGTAAATCGAGAAGAGGATCCGGCTTGAGTTGGGTTGGGGATTTCAATCGGTGTTTTGCTACTTGCCTCCTTCTTCTTATCATCCTTAAAATACCCATTTCTAATGTGGTTTTCAGTGAACTCAGTGGCTTCCTCCATTGCTGCTTCGAGGGTTGCAAGCACGGTGCTCATCACAGAATCCTGAATCTTCGAAGGAAGACCCCAAATGTAATGCTCGATACGACGGTAGAGAGGAGTGAAGAGGTTTGGAACCATCTGGTTCAGCTCAGGAACCTCTTATTGTAGGTTATATGATCTCCCACTTTTTGCTTTAGGAAGTAAAACTCATCTTCCAGCTTCTTGATTTCAATTTTCGGGCAGAAACGTCTTGTCATGAGTTCTCTAAGTTGTTCCCAAGTTACAGCTACTACGGCTTCAGCGCCTCTTCTGCCCTTTTCGGCATTCCACCAAGTTGGTGCTAACCCAAAACGACGACCAGTAGCATAACAAACCTTACGATCGTTGGGGCACTCACAGTTGAGAAAGTGCTCTCCATTTCTTCAAACCACCAAAGGAGGGCAGTGACCCCTTCAGTTCCCTCGTATTTTGGAGGGTCACATGAGTTGAAGTGCTGGTAAGTGCACTTGCTGGTATTTGCAGGAGGGTTGGCATCATTTTATTCATCTTGATTGTTTGGATTAACGGGGTTAGCTGTGAGAGCTTGTTGAACTTGGATTACGATATCGGGAATCACGGCGGCAATTTGTTTTGCTATTTGAGCAGCCATGCGTTTGCCAGACTTTCCAGATCTCCTACCTCCACGAGAGTGCCTAGAAGACATCTACAGAAAATTCGTAACGAGATTATGAGTTTGGCGTAGGTGTCATGTGTGTCGCATAGGGTTTAGAAATAAAATTAAACATCCACAAAATAATTGAGAAAAATAAAATCCATTACATCCATAGGATGTCTTGGGCTTTGCTTATGTTTGGGCCCCCTAGGTCCCCCATACTTGGCCTAGGTAGTCATGTGGGCCCCCATGACCACTTGGCTTCGTAGGTTTCACATTAGTTTTGGCATGATAACACACGCACAACCCGAATGAAGATCGTAAACCATAATTGCGAGGCATAAGGTCGGAAGGTGTCCTGGTGTGGATACGATGACAACTCAAAGTTGGGTTAGTTCACACGACGTTTGGTGTGGCATGCTTTGGCCTAATAGGTCATTTGTACTCTCATCGTTAGTCCCCAGGTAAGCAAATTGGTTCGTTATAATACCATTTTTATTTCATTTAGACAAAAGCTCAGTTTCATCTTCTTCTTTAATTTGAACAGAAAGTTTGAAGTCTCGATTGGATTGATGTTTAATAATTCTCTTATAAATTCTTAACTGACTACATGATATTAATAAAAATAGGAGAAAATGGATGGAATATTATACCGATCAGAGATGCTTTTGACTTCCCGGCATGATTCCGACTAATAGTTAGTGTTTCCGACGAAGTGTTCTTGATGAACAGTGTGTGATGCTGGGGTGAGTGTTTGTGCACTCTAAAGGATTCCCCAGAGCCCTTATTTATAGTTGAGGGAGGTCGTAGGTTGAATTTTTTATTGAAAGAGTTTCGGTTTTAAATTAAGTATTGACGAGTTGTTGGCATAGTTAATGGAACGTGATTTGACTCGATTTGAGTATAGATTCTTGATTGGGAACGGTTTCTGCATTCAATTTGTGTAGAAAAGGAAAGTTTGGTGAATTCCGGTTGACTGTGTGCTGTTGCTTTGGGCGGCACTTTGAATTCATGTGAGGATATAAGAGATTATATGATTTGGTTGTTTCAAGTGTTGAGGGAGTGGTGTAGTGGTTTGTTGGCTGATGAATTCATGTGAGACCCGGGTTCGAGTCCCGCGGTCAGCACATATTTATATATTTTTATTTTTTTTATTTATAATATCCATTTATTATTACTAATATGTGTATATATATTATTTATTATTTTATATCAATAATATAACAAATCTCTTATATGATTTACATAAATACGTAACGAAGAGGATTAGAATACAAACTTGATTATAAAAATGGTGCGAGTTTTAGAACCCGTTTTTCGACGGATGTTATTTTGATTAACGTTTTATACAATTAAAACTTGAGATTACCTCCTACCTTAACCAAGATTTGGTTCACAATATCATTCCTAAACTAACTACTTGTCTCTTATTTTGATTTCACGTCAATAGTGCCTCCCAATGACAGACAATAACGAGATACGTGTGTGTAAAGAGGGAACGCCATTTATGAAAAAAGAGTTTTATCCTATTAGTTGGTTGTTAAATGTGGGGGGGGTGTCACACCCTCAATTTCCACTTGCGGAGTTTTACCGCGAGGCATGTGAACAAACCAGAATCTGAAACACTAGTACGTCGAACGACTCTACATGATTTGATTATACGTTTTGCAAAATCGTTCATTGTAGATTTTATATCAATTACCAATATTTAGTAGAGCATTATTTTTAAAGTTTGAGCGGAAGCATAAATAAGTAATGATGCGGGCGCCAACACAAACGCCAAAACAAATGAAAAATCCCAAAACAATATTAATAAATGAGACTCGATAAAGATGTCTTGTTCAATGCATGTGCGTGCACCTAGAGCTCCTAGCGTCCTGAGAAACATGTAAAGAAACAAGTGTCAACATTAAAGATGAGTGAGTTCACAGGTTTTCATAAATTCGTTGTTCGGTTTTAGTTTGTTACTCCGTTATCCCCAACCCGGGATAACATATCAGTTCCATTATTCCAGTCCCGGAATAATAAGTTGTTGCTTCCAATATTCCAAACCCGGAATATTAAGTTGTTGTTTCCATTATCCCCAACCCGGGATAATAAGTTGATGTTTCCAATATTCCAAACCCGGAATATTAAGTTGATCCGTAATTAAGTTCAATATTAATGTATATAGGTAGCTAACCTAAAGTCATGTCACTAAGTGTTCGCGATCGAAGCTGACTGTTGTGCCTCCGTTTTGCCAGGCCTATCACATGACCATGGCGGTGTTAGGCCAATCATACACCCGTTGACCATACCCGGTCGGCTAGCGCGACTAGCTCGGATGGGGCTCGTCAGACCCAGTAGTACTACTTATAATTCCCCCGCTATTTAACCCAAATACTAACGATCCGAGGAGATTGTCGAGGACTTAAGTGATAAAGCTGCTTAGTGCCCATAACATTACATTAACATTAACTTAGTTACCGTATAGTTATGTGACGTTAAATTCGTATAACGTAAAGAGTTTGAGTTTGAGAGTGTATACATGTTTCTCCCCTGTTGTTTAAAAACCGGATAAAGTTAGGGGCCGTGAACTCACCTTTATTTGCTCGGTTAGTGTAGCAAAGATGTTATAAGAGATGGGACCGCTAGTTGCGTCCTAACAAACCAATTAATTTCCACGTCAGTGTGTAGTCACACCAATACAAATTCCACACGAAATTTACTCACAAAGTGATACACACAAACAACATATCTAACACTCAAACATGCATGCAAGTATTCTCATATGATCATAGTAATCAAACAACTTATCATGAACACATTCCAAATCCATGAAACACTTTAATGCATAAATTCACAAGTTATCTACTTTCTGCTTAACACTCAATTATTCAGCTGTTTTCTAGGATTTTTATAAAATAGTCCTAACATTCCAAAAATTCCCATATTTTTACAGTAGGTGACATTTATACCATAGAAATTTATATAATTTTTCCAAGTCCTAAACCTTTACCAATTAACCATAAATATTAATTCACTAAGCTGCAGTCAGATTTACCGCTTTCTGACTGCAGTCCACGGAAGAATTTATTTAAAAATCACTGATCGTCCGATTAACAAAATTCCAGTTGGAGTTGCCCGGAAATTTCTATACCTAGTTGCTGTACAAAAATCATGACTCAACTCTCTACTGATTGTAAAATCTAACTTGATAAACAACCAACAAAATTCCAGAATTTTCACAGCTTTAGCTACTGAACTTGTTTAGCCCTTTAAAAATATCAAACGATTTCAGAAAATTATGAATCCAGTGCCATTAGATTCCTTATTCAAATCTCTACGTCCTAGACATCAGAAAATCCGTTTTTCGACAACTAACGATCAAGTTACAGCCAGATGAAATCGGCTGTAACTTTCACTCAGCTTCCTGTTTCAGCATGTTATTATTATAAACTCGTGTAATCCCGTTCATGCGATTAATCTAAGTGATCAAGAACTGATTTCTAGTCCTAGATTAATACTAATAACCTATCCATGCAAACCCTTCTCAATACTTTAGTTTTTATACGCAAATCACAGCCTATACATTCAACTTTCAAACAACATTCAACCTAGTGTAAACAATCCGAAACAATAAGATCATTCAATGTAAACATCATCAACAAATCGGCTAATCTAACATCTCATTCAATCATGCTTGGCAATCTTAATGTTCCGAAAACTATCATAACTATAAACAAAGATTAACTCAGCCGATTTCATTCATCAAATATCGTCCGAAACAACTAACCATTCAAGCATATACATATCCGAAGCAACTAATCATTCAAGCACATAAATATATATATCCGAACATGATCTCAAATCAAACATGATCCTAACCTTGAGTCACTAGACAAACGAGCCGAGATGTGGACAAAGGCGACTCGGCTGCTGCTTGCTGCGACCGAGAGAAAGCAAAAAAACTGATCTTGAGATCTAGACTGAACGGGACTGGAGATAACCAGCTGTTAACGACCGAGAGAATGGCTAAGCTGTTTGTGATCGTGATGGAGTGTATCAAAACTGATCTGGCGATCAAGGGAGCAAGTAAAAGGGTTGTTATGCGACTGAGATGATGAAAACAAAACTGATCCCGATCGGTTAGAAGGAGGAAAGGGAGCTGCCGACGGCAGTTTTGGTCTAGGGTTTTGTGAATTCTGAATTGAGCATGCATTGTTGTATATATAGGCAAGGAGAGAGATGAGGGTTGCGGTTTTAGATAAACACTCGTGGCCGAGGGACTTGGGTTGGTTTGGTTTGGGTTTGGGTCTTGCGGCCGAGAGATTAAGGTTACGGTTGGGTTTGTGTATTGTGGCCGAGAATCTTGGGTTGGGTTTTATCTTGCGGCCGAGAGACTAGAATGGTTGGTTTGGTTTTGATCTTGTGGTTTCGAGTTTGATCTTGCGGCCAAGTATTGGAGTGAGTTAGTTGATTTGGAGTTGATCTCGCGGCCAAGTATTAGAATGAGTTTTAAGTTTAGGTTTGATCTTTGATTCTTGTTCTCTTTTGGCCGAAGACTTGGGTTCCAAGTTTCCTAGTTTCACAAAGGGTTCGGTTTGTGTGCATATTTACAATAATTACTTAATAACTAAACAATCACATAAACACTCATCACGTATTCATTCACGTTTAATACTTAGCACGCATATTATTCGACAAGTGTCACGTATAGTTTATCCGAAAAACCCGGGATATCACAGGGGGGGGGGGGTGAAGGCTCCATGCTTTACATACCTACCTTATGATTAGATAAGACTTACTTCAACCCAATCTAACTTAATATGACCTACTTACACATCATGTGACCTACTTACACATCATGATCCATTAAAAGCTACACAAATTCTTAGGCTACTCGTGTGTGGGGTCGTCCAGGCCCGGCCTAGCCTGGCGACGCCCCCCCCCCCCACACCATTTCCCCCAGGGTCGGCGTCGTCTTGAGCGGCAACCTTCAGACGTTGAGGACGAGGCTCTTCTTCTCACACACCCATACTATTACTAAATATATATATATACATAGATTATATATAAGTTATATATATATATATACATAGATATATATATATATATATATATATATATTATGTAGGGTTCTAGAGTGAACACTAGGTTGAGAGTGAACTGTGTGAACTGATCTGAGCCATTGGATTATCTCATCTAGAAATTTTTAAACAATGGCAAGATTGTAATTATAATGTTATAACTTCCCTTTAAATTAATTGATAGAAGGGTATTTGCGTCTTTTGTAAATTGCATTTATTAAACATTATAATCAAAATTCCTAAAATCTTGCTAGTTTCCGTATATACAAGATACACAGTTGTTAGTGTCTACACATATGTACAGTCTCGATAGTATCAGTTTATACAAGATACACAGATGTTAGTTTATACACATGTGTACAGTCTCGCTAACTATCAATATATATAAGATACACCGCTGTTAATTTATACACATGTGCACAGCCTCGCTAACTATCAGTTTATACAAGATACACAGTTGTTAGTTTATACAGATGTGTACAGACTTTTGATACATCTATGTATTTTGTAGTCCACGACCTAGTTCCGTTAGGAGTTCCATATACGGTTTGAATCCGGGAGGGACAGTTGGTGTCCAGTACCTAGTTCCGTTAGGAGTTTCATATACGTTATTAGCAACTGATTCTACAGGAGTTTAAAATAATGGAGAAGTAATTAAAATTGTGTGTGTGTGAGAGAGAGAGAGAGAGAGCTAATGTTAATCTTACCATTTTAATCTAAAAAATAATCAATGATCAAGATTCGTTCACTTAGTTCATTTTCAAGAAGTTATTCACAAATGATCCTAATCCTTATATATATATATATAGCCCCATCTTCCATTTCCTATGTCCATCCCCTTTAAACCCATCCTCACATCTATTCTACGTGGCGCTGACGTGAAGGGTCATTCTTCAATGATTACCCTCCTCCCATATCGAGTAGCATTAAAACACAAATTAATCGAATCTGACCATTTAAGGTATATCAGGACATATTAAGGCAAATAACATCTAAAATTCATTATTAATTTTAAAACCCAACACGTTAACATAAGTTGCTCATTATATGTTTTAAGGTTTTGTATCTCTCGTTACAACTGAAATTAACTTTTTAAGCCAAAATATATTATTTATAAATAAAGATGCAACATATTTTAATAAACTAATCACTCAAATTTAGTATTTCTGCAATGTAACAAATAATTTTATTATAATAGGAATAGTTTTAGTTTATCCTTTTTTTATTTTTAATAATTTAAGTATTTTATATTTTGCTTAAAAGTAAAAACATTCATAACCTGGGTTCTTAAAAAATTTTTATCGCCAACAGCTTCATCCCTCCCTCCCTCCCCCCCAAAATTTCGATACCCCAACAACATCAAGTTATTTTCTCAACCATAACCCTGATTAATCACCTCACTTCTCCCCAATCCCTTAGGATTAGTGATTTGATAGAAGAAACTGGATTCTATTTTTTTTATGGTAACTGGTTATCTTTATATGTGATGTTACAAATGGTTTACAGGGCATTTCGATGTGCTTTATAAAGCTGATATATCTGATTATGATGAAAGAGCCCAAGCTCATTTTACACAAGTTTTTCCCCTGATACAACTCCCATACATTGTAAGAGTTTTGACCTCTGTTGCATTTTTGAAACTTTAATTTTTTACTTGTTAAACTAATGAATTATTCTAATGTTAGTGCAAAACGAATTAAAAATTAGGAACTTTGTGGTGATGATGGTGGTTGGACTAAGAAATCTATGATGATTGATGAATGATCAATCACTTCAAATTCCTTTCTACATGTGTACTTCTTGCAATCGGTAGCATTTCTTGGTAAACATATAGACTCATTTATAAATTGTTTCAGTTTTGTCATTTATATGGAGTTGTGTTTGTCATATTTGAATTGAGCATAAGTGTAATCAGATTTGTGTGTTATTTAAGTTATATCTATTTTTGTTCAACGGTTTTTGACATGGTCCCCGAGCCACTAATTAATATTTGATAGCTGTATCCAGTTTCAACCTTGTTATTGATTTGGTTTGGGTCTGCTATCTTCCGTTGATTATTTTGTTATTTGATAATTGTTGATCTGAACATTCTTAATTGATTATTCATTTGTTGATTCGTCTTTAGAGCAACCCGGGTCTTTACGTATTTTCCACATTTTTATATTGGTTTGATATATACCGATTTTAAAGGATAAAAACTAAAAAGATTTGAAGATATACTAAAACAAGACTCGTGTATGTCTGTTTATCTTGGCCGCTCCTAGGGATCTTTTCATATTGACTGATTCCAACCGATTAAGTTGGAGGGTAGTGCGATCAATTTTTGACATGTGGTTGTTTTTGGTGATTGTAAATATTTTGTCAGACACTTGCTTTTTACTTGGTATCATTGTACTTAAGATACTCTACATAACGTGGATTTCAAAAGTAAATTGACGAATTTTGTATGAGTGATAGTAGCCCATTAGGAATGTTAGTGGAAATAGACTCTTTATTAAAGGTGGGTGGGGTATAAACAAGCCAAGCCTTAGCTCGACTTGTTTTAACTTAAGAGGCTCAAGTTGGCTCGTTTAGAACACTCTTTCTAAAGCTAGAGCTCGCCTCATGAATATTTTGAAGCTAAATATGCTATTCTATTTTTACAGTTATTTACAAGTATATAATTATAAGAAAAACTTTTATATAAAATAATATTTATCATGATGTATTTTTTAAAAATTTTATACAAATAATAGTTATTATATAAATATATTAAACAAAATTTGTATAAGTGGGCTCAAGCTTAGCTTGATTCGAGTTTTTAACGAGCCGATGTTTAGTAGCTTACGAACGGTTTACTTGTTTACACCCATAAAAAAGGGAGAGAGGGAAACATGGAATAAATTTTTAGGCAAGGAAATAATTAATGGATTTTTTTTTATTAGAGGAGGGAAAAGGGAAATTTTCTGAATAAGTGTTAGAAATTTTCAATATGGCATATGCAAAGTGTCATAAAAAATTAATATTAGTCGCGTAACAGTTAAATATCATAAAAAAAATATATGCTATGCAAAAATGGCCATTAAAGTTAAGTACCACAAAAAATATGCTATGTACTATGGCATATACAAAATGCCACTAATAACCTAAATAGTGTCACAGAAGCTAAATGGCACTAAAAGTGTGTACCACTAAATAGCTTTTTGTTTCTAGTGAAACGATGTTGGGTACAGAAGACCGGGAATCTGAATCTGAAAATCTCTCCTAGGAATAGTCTGCTGATTGCGGAGAGTGGTGTTCCTCTGCAGTTTCTAGAGCCGGTGTGATACGAGTAAGAGAGGGCCGGTTGAGATTGAGGATGAGTGATTGGCTAGTTAAGCCATGATAGGGTCTGTGATGAGCATATTGAAGCTATCTAGAGCTTCAATGTGCCTTTCAGGTAACAAATGAGAATGGTCGCTACAACTTGGTAGATTGGTTGAAGTCTAGCTTGCTCTTATGAACTGTAGGATTGGAGGACTTCTGTTAGAGATTACTAAAGTTAATAAATGGTCGGGTTGTTGTTTGCTTGGATGGTGAGCTAGAGTTTATTGGAACGCTTTCAAGTGGGAGATTGTTGGGTGTGAAGGCCTTTGGGTCGGTTTTATTTAGGGGCCCGATTTTGGTTCTATATATTAATATATATATATATATATATATATATATATATATATATTGGAGAGTTCAAATTAGAAAAAAATTTTGTAAGAATAAAAAAATAACTTTTAACCAATAGAAATTCTCCATTTACTTCATTTAATGTGTGTATTTAATGTTATGAAAAAAGACATATAGGTAAATCTATAATTGTCATCAATTAGCTAATTAATTAAACTTGTAACTCATTTTTTTCATATACTCTTTACAAGATAAAATAATTTATAGTGTAGGACAATTTTCGACATGTGTAGGATAAATTTTAGTATGTGTAGGATAAATTTTGAAATGTGTAGGGTAAATTTACATGTGTGTATGGTAAATTTCGGTAAATGTAAGACATATGTAGGATAAATTTTGAAATGCGTAGGATAAAATGTTTTTCTTTATTAATTAGAGATAACATAATTAATGAAATGAGTTATAAACTATTTAATATTTTACCATTATGTCCTTTCTTCTTTTTCTTCTCACATTAAATTTCTTCTCAATGAACATTCCTATTATTATATATATTATATATAGGGTTCATGTGAGAAAATTTAAAAGTGTGAGAAGGATAAGAAAGATTATGGAGGTGACATGTGTCTCTTTTTATTTTGGTAGTTTAAGGGTATAAGTTTAATTTAACTAATAAAATCTAATTATGGAATGAATATATGCAACAGATTTTTTTGCAGTTATTGTACGGATTTTTTGTAACAGCAGCCAACCACCCATGATATTGTCCGCTTTGGTAGCCAGCACGCCCTCACGCCTGCCACTCACAGTTTTAAAACGCGTCAAAGATAGTGAAGGTATCAAGCGCCTTATAAGGAAGCCTTCGTTCCCCTTCACAACCGATGTGGGATATCACAATCCACCCCTCTTAAGGGGTCCAGCGTCCTCGCGGGACCTGGCACCACCGGTCCGGCCCTGGCTCTGATACCATCTGTAATAGTCCAGCGTAACCGCACCATGATATTGTCCGCTTTGGCAGCCAGCACGCCCTCAGTGCCTGCCCCTCACGGTTTTAAAACACGTCAAGATAGTGAAGGTATCAATCCCTTATAAGGAAGCCTTTGTTCCCCTTCACAACCGATGTGGGATATCACAATGAAGGGGAACGAAGGCTTCCTTATAAGGGGCTTGATACCTTCACTATCTTGACGGGTTTTTAAAACCGTGAGAGGCAGGCGCTGAGGGCATGCTGGCTGCCAAAGCGGACAATATCATGGTGCGGTTAGGCTGGGCTGTTACAGATGGTATCAGAGCCAGGGCCGGGCCGGTGGTGTCAGGTCCTGCGAGGACGCTGGACCCCTTAAGGGTGGTGGATTGTGACATCCCACATCGGTTGAGAAGGGAAACAAAGGCTTCCTTATAAGGGGCTGGATACCTTCACTATCATGACGCGTTTTAAATCCGTGAGGGGCAGGCGCTGAGGGCGTGCTGGCTGCCAAAGCGGACAATATCATGGTGCGGTTATGTTGGGCTGTTACATTTTTGAATTTGAAATAACACCCTAACTCATAAAAACACCACAACATGTATATTGAAGACATGCATCTTATAAAGAACAAAAAATATAACTCATAAAAACACCCTAACTAATAAAAACACCACAACATGTGTATTGAAGGCACACATCTTATAAAGAACACCGTAACAATGAATATAACAGAAATAACACCCTAATATAACATCAGTCAACACTTTAATCAGAATCAAAACAGAAATAACACCCTAAATATATAAAAACAGAAATAACTCTACATAAGTATATCAATATGGTACTCATATTAAAGATAAAAAAAAATACTCGTTATAGTGGTGTAATGTTTTTTAAAAAAATAATTACGTATAAAAAGTTATTGATGTTTAAAAAGAAGAGGAGAACTTTGCATGTGTATTAATGTTAGTTTCTTAATTTAAAAATATTAAATTTACCTTTATACCTTAATCTAGAAAATTAGCTAGTTTAATAGTCAACATTATTTACAGAATTGGCACTTGATCTCAACCATTAGATTAAATATCTAATGGTTTAGATTCTTTCTTATCCTTCTCACACTTTTAAATAACCTCACCCTATATATATATATATATATATATATATATATCGTATGTCATATAATTGTAATACTAGTTTTGTTATTAATGAGAAAACCCTGTTGCAGCCCATGGACATAGGTTCCCCACTATAATCGAACCATGTAAAATCTTGTGTCATGGTTATTGTTTTCTGTTTATCGCGTGATAATCGTGTGTGTCGTTGTGTGTTTTGGTTCTGATGTGTTGCTTGATACCTAACAACCGGTTCATCCAAGAACCACCTTAACTGGCGCTGAATTTGAAATTCGTTTTCGA
This sequence comes from Scalesia atractyloides, assembly GCA_947069175.1. Classification (NCBI taxonomy): domain Eukaryota; kingdom Viridiplantae; phylum Streptophyta; class Magnoliopsida; order Asterales; family Asteraceae; genus Scalesia; species Scalesia atractyloides. The sequence goes on along the minus strand of CAMTDV010000029.1, from coordinate 21,249,360 downwards.
ATAACCGGGCCACGGGCATGTAAGGATCCGATTTGACCAGTCTGGTCCGATGCGAAAACATTGATTAGGTTACAAATGATCATGTTTCTTATTTTTCTTCCACTAACTGTTTTTAACCCAATGTTTAGTCGATCCATGAACATCATATAAAACATCAAGAAAAATGATTGTTTTGGATAAAAATTCATGCATGCACGAAGCAAACTTTGTACACTATCATCTCTTAGTTTATAATTAGAGCATTCATCAACTCCTTGTCAGATTCTATATTCATCATATATTCTGGCAAAAGACAAACTTCCATGTCCATGCTCCCGCCACCCTCTCGTCCTTGAAGCATAGTTATCTTCCTGTCGCCTTTAGCCATGCACCCACTTCGGGCCGCTATCGCTTTCCCCAACCCAAATTCACATCCGTACATGTTGAATCTAGGCGACCTCCCAACACGCACACCATTTAGAACACAAATCTGGCCCAATTTAAGTATCACTCGGCTACCAATCCATGATTCAACGCTTTCCATAATTGCTTCATCATCTTAGTTTATCACCCTCCTCATGCAGCCGGAAGGCTGCCCAACCGAAACCATGATCCATCAAATACCCCACAACTGCTTTTACTTTAACAGTTTGAACTGGACCACCAAAATAATCATCAGACAATGGTGGGTTTAACCTACGCCAAGTAGAGACCATCAATAAACAATTGGTTTCACTGTCGTGTGGTAGACATCGCGCGCGGGTGATGGACCTCCATAAAAGCACGACCACAGCTTGTAAACTTGGAATCTTGTGCGTACTGCATTCGGAATTGGCTTTCACTTTGAGTTTGGAGACCGCGTTTGATGAGAACAGAAGAATCGGTCTTCAAAACTCTGGAATTTCTAATCGTTCAATAAACTGGTCGTTGTGGGTATTGGAGATACGGATGATAGGATCAGACCCGGCGAGAACCCATCTTTGAGTATCGGTAGACCAGAAATTGAGCCTCCTAACATAAATATTTCACTCTAAGCGGTCATGAAATGCCAGAAAGAGGTTCTGTCGGCAACCATGTGGTTGACAAGCCACCGATGAATATTCCATCAACTAGCTCGGTCACCTGAATGGATAACACCAGCAGCGTGTGACCGTCATGAGCAATGGCTTCAATAAGATCAAAAAACGACTGAACAAGTGAAGGTACGTCGGGTGGGTTAAGTATGTCCGATACTGTGGCATCCACAGTCGCGTAAATAGACTCGACACCGGGGTGTTCTCGGGTCTTAGTAGATGACATATAAAGGTGGGTTTTCTTGTTTTAGAGTGGTGAAACTTGAGGCGAGCGGGTAGAAATGGTGAGGGTGGGGAGAGAGAGTGTTAGAGATCATTCAAGAAAGTGGTGATGGAGAAATCTGATTTTCCCACGATGGTTTTGCAAAAAGGAGACCCTTTTGGATGTATTGGAAGTTGAGAATGTTACTATAGAAGGCCATGCGAGTAAATATTTAGGTTGTGCACAAATTCACAACCGTAATGTCAACCACACGACCGTGAAACCACTTGTTCGTTGATGGTATCTACCCGGAGTCGGTTAAGCCCACCTTTGTCTGATAATTATCTTGGTAACCCGGTTCAATTTGTTAAGTAAAAGCGACTGTGGGGGATTTGATGGCTCATGGTCTTGGTTGGGCGGTTTTCCGGCTACACGAAGGCATGATAAACCACGATGATAAAGCTATCAAGGAAAAGATTGAGTCGTGGATTAGAAGTCCAGTGATACAAAGTCAGCTCAGTGATCCAAACATTGTGCACGTTGGGAGCTCACCGAGATTTGGCTGACATGTACGGTAAACATTTTGACATGAAAATAGATACGTGCACTGAATTCGTGTAGGCCATGCGAATAATTCTTCTTTGATGTTACTATAGAAGTATACTACGTATGAAGAAACGACTATTTTAAATATTTTCTTTTATTAGTATGGGTAATGATTACATGAAAAATATTACTTTAAAAATGAATCTAATAAAGATTTTAATGAATAAAAAATAGAGGTAGTACTTATGAAATTCTAAATAAGTTAAGTTTCGTTTTAAGTCTCATCGTTTTGTTTTGCTAAGAGTATATGAGTGATAAGTTAAGTAGCCGTAGTTATCTATCACATGAACAACACTCAAAAGTATTCTAACAAACTTTAACACGTCTTGTGAACATCTTTACAATTTCATATACTCATCACTTTTACATAAAAACATAAAAAATAACCGTTGGAAGGCACGAACAACAAACTATCAACAAAATAGACCACGTAATGTGATGTGTGTGGAAATCTGTTGGGAATTTTCAGAAACTGGATGATTAGAGAGTCGTGTAATCACTCTCAGATCAAATTATTTCGGTGGTTCTCCCGAATAATTTAATCGGATAAAATCATAATTTTCAAAAATTGAACAAGTGTATGTGTGTATGGAATTGTCTGAACTAGATGAAAATGATCAAAAACTGTCTAGGAATTTAGGGGTTGGGATGATTAAACTGTCTAATGGCAGTTTTCTGAATTTTAAATAAAAAACTGCCACTAAAACTGTCATTATTTGATATTTCGAAATAAGGCATTTTCTAGAAAATAATTTTCCCAATGCAATTTAAGTAAAATCAACTCCACCAGGGGCTCTGCCCCTTGAACCCCGCCAGGGGTTGTCGCCCCTTGGACCTTGCTCCCAGGGTTGCTGCCCTCGAGCCCCGCCAAGGGGGCGTTGCCTCCTTGGAACCTCCTTAGAATACGGGCGCCGTCCATACACTTTGAATTATAATAACTCAAACACGAGTGCACTCACTCAACTCCTAACTTGCTTGATATGTATTATAATTCGCTTTGATCACCAAGTCAACCCTGATTACACTAAAATATCTAAACAAAATCTATCCGCAAGGTGCCATGTTAGTCGATTGTTGCCTCTTCAAAGGCGTAGGTCCCTTTAATCTAAGAACAAGGTGATTTCAACTTATCAAATGCATAAACACAGGTGCCGAATCCCTGATTCATACACAACCAAGTAAGAGCACAATCAATCAAGAAGAACAAATCACTCAAAAGTTTCTCAGTTGATTTTATAGACTAACAACACAAAAATCTCCAAATAAGTTCCAATACTCTCTCAAAATGTACTCTTACAGAATAAGATCCAACCTACTGTATTTACTGGCAATACAGCAGGTGGACACGCGAAATATACATGGACAACCCGAAACAAACACGAAACAACAATCATAAAGCAAAGTGTATGTTTCGTGTGACACACGAATCACATATGTATATGTTTCGTGTAAATCATGAACCACACATGAATTTGTTTCGCGTCCAACAAGTATTGGATGTATGTGTCCCTTATTTCGTGTACAATGTATATGTTTCGTGTGTGTGTACATAAAACTAACAGAAATTTTCCAAGTATCATAAATAATCATGACATTATCAACATTATGTCATCATGATGTCATTCTCGTATCAGATCTTATCGTCGTCACTAGCATCTCGTATTCCGAGTCGAACCTACAGAGGAACGCCATCGACTTCAGTCATGACTTGAACGGTCTCGAACGTCACTAGCGGCATCCACACCTAGTGCATCAACAAACTGCCCTTGGATGATGCTTGTGATGTTCTACTTCTCATTGTCTGATCTTCAAAGTCATCACTCGTTATAGACAAGAGGTGTATCAACAAACTCCCCCTTGAATGTAGCTGGTGAATCTTTGATCCTCAAATCTTCAGATCGTCGTGGTGTTGATGAATGGTCAACTGCAACTTGATCATCTTGATCCTCTTATTGCATCCATGTCGTGTTGTCACTCCTAGCTTATCATCTGACACGTTCTCTTTGCCTTTAGCTAGTGCGAATGCCACATTGAAAAGGGATGTCAGATCAAACCGACAAGTTTGTGTTTGATTATTTTACTACAATACTTGAAAGATTGTGTGAAAACTTAATTGATGATTATTACAATAGTAGAGACAAGGTTCACAACCGGTTTGGTAATTCAAGTCCTAGGGTTTCTACACGTTTTAGATTTGATTCATTGTATAATTGACCAACGAATTTAGTTTTATGTGACTTGGATGCCAAGAGCTATCGATGTTGTGAACGACGTACTACAATGCACTTCGTTATCACAAACATGTAAACTCTAACCTAGACAGGGCATAATTGCACATAAACATTTCACAAAGTCAAATGTAATCTTCACTCGACAATTCACGAATTCAATACAATGCAAGACAATTATCTTAGGTTTCAAAATCAAATTACAACTTGTCACAAATCAAAACTCAGACAATGTTTAACCCTAAAAACTTACAAAAACCTACACCGGGGTGAAACCCTCGAGAATTAGCCGCTCATGATGAACGAAACTTGGTCACCGGATGATGAGAGCTTGAACATTGACATCTTGAAGCTTGAATATGAAGATGGATAGTGATTATGATTTAGGATTGATGGTGATGATGAAACTTTAGTAGATAAAAGAGAAGAAAATAAACGAAACTTAACTAGCCTAGCTGGTTAGACGTTTGCATTCAAGTCAGACACTCGGGTTTGCAATTCTCGGTATTTATATATTTTGTTCCTGTATTTTCCAATGGCTGGGTTATCTGGGATAAGTCACCATGAAAATGTGATAGTAAATAAAACAGACCCTTCTTAGACAGCCTAGATGCAGCAATACATGTTGCGAGTCTTACATTACAAAATTTTTTTCTTGATATTAAAAGAGTAAACTACAATTTACCACCCTGTAGTTCACCCCAAATTCCACTTTGACACCCTAGCTTCTATTTTTTTGTATAATGACACCCTGTGGTGAAACTGTCATTGTACTCTGACACCCACCGTTAGTCAGATGTTAGGTTGATCGTGTGGCCCAGGGGTAAATAGGTCGCATCCGTAACCTTTTTTTCTCTTGTAGTATACGCCCTTAAAGTTTAATTATTATTATCACTCACCACCAACCACCTCCATCATCACTACCACCCACCACCAACATCTTCGCCAAAAATGCATTAAGATTGTCAAAAGAAGTAATTTTAACTTCAAATTAAAAATTAGGTCCTCAACTTTTCATGATAGATTGTGCAACATATTAAAAATGAGAAACGTTAATTATGGTCAAAATATCTGATTCCATTTTGATTTCTAATTTACAATAGCTAATAATAGCGTATACCTTCGACCACTTCCTTTGCTACTTTAGAGTGATCCTTTACCACGTCTTCTTTGATGCGAATCTTCAGAAGAGCCTCTGACAATAAAGTAAGAAGTAATATAACTATAAGAATTTTAACCGAAAAAGTACTAAGTGAACCAAGAATAATCATTAGTTTTTCATAAACAAAAACACTTAACTTGTGAAAGTAAAACTTCATATGAAAGTTATAAACACCTAAAATTCTTTCAAACAAATAAATTGAACAAGAGGGGGTTTAAGCAACCAAATTCTAATACAATAAACAAAAACTTCTTGCAAAATTTATGCCAATGGAAGTTGTACTATCACCTATTATACTTGTATTCATTCCTTACAACAACAATGGTCAACAACATGAAAATAAGACCACAACAATGGTCAACAACATGAAAATAAGACCTGACTGATGAGTTAAGAATACCTGGTCATTAGAAAATCTCTTAGAATGAGAAGACATGGATCCTCCAGAGCTTTGGGTTTCGCCCGGGCTTCTCTATCGAATTCCGTGTTGGAAATTTTTAAAATGTGATGAATGAAAATTTACATAGACAAACTCTTGAGTAGCATTATTTATGTAACTTGTTTAGTTTTATATTAGAATAATAAACTCTTCATGTGGTGTATTGATGATAACTTTTGAGTAAAGTTTCTTTTATGACAATTAATTAGAGATTTTATGGCAAAATTGAGTCTCTAATTATGTTAGGCTTTTCACCACCCATGGCTCGTGCATACGTAGTAGGCTATGTGCCTCTTTTGATGTGGTTAGAAAAAAGAAAAATAAAAATAAAAAGATAAAAGAAAGAGAGATGTATGCATGAAAGTTCTTGGAGAAAAAGTACTTCATAACCCATATGTTGGGAACATATAGAGATAAGTTCTCTACATGATTCAATTACATTTCTATTCTTAGTTTCTAAAAGGTCTAACACTATGATTTTACCCGGTGTAACCTCGGACGTGTGGTCTTCTCCGGCAGTAAAGACTGCTTCGGCTGTTGTACCATGGGAGACAGACGCGTCATCTTTAGTAGAGGCGTGAAATCTGTTTTAAGGAAAGCGTGTTGAACACATGCCTCAGCCACATCCGTCAATATTTGTTTGTTCTTTTTGTAGGAAATTAATGTATAAGAAGACTTGATTCAAGACCTCGTTGAAACATACACAAAGGACTGAAAACACACGGACTATACAAGAAGACGCGGTTAAAACTCTTGTTGAAGACCATAGATTGAATCAATTTAATTACATATGTTGTTTTATACCTTGTATTCGTAAGGATTTGTACACCCTACATGTACTAGAATTTCCCAAATATGTAAAGAGAGTATCCTTCCTATTTTATTTATATATTTATTATTAAAATGGTAACCCATGTCCTACTAAACTTAAAACAGATTTTATGAGATTGTTGCTACAATTTTAAAACCTTATTTATAAGGATTTTGGGTTCACGAAAGGATCTATAATAAAAAAATATTTTTAGAGATTATGATTTTATAAATATTTTTTTGGGAAATATGTATGTAGTACAACTTGTTGTGTTTGAATTTATTGAGATTGAGATACAATCTTAAATCCTATACCGTGGTACAAAACGAATAGTTTTGGTTCAACCGTTTGGTTTTGAAACGATTTTGAAATCGTTAATTTTTTCTAACATTTGTGTTAGAACGGGGTTGTTAGTGTAAATCATATGTTTTTGTAAACGTTAAATTTCTCTAACTTGTGTGTTAGATAGGAATTATGGGTGTAAACCACACGTTTTTTGTAAATGTTAAATTCTCTTGAGTAGAATTTTTATGTCTTTAACTAAGAGTTTTATGTTACTTGATTAGAGTTTTATTCTCTAATTAAGTATCAATTTAAAGTAGACTCTTTATCCACCCGTAGATTGATATAAACAAATAAATCTTATAATGATTTTTGTAATCACTTATTTTAAAGAGTGTGTTAGAGTCGCTTACTATAAATTCATACGTTTTATAACGATTTATGTAATCGTTTACTTCTAACGAGCTAGTTAGAACGTATTTATTGATAAGTTTTATAACAATTTTCGTAATTGTTTACTTCTAACAATACCGTTAGAAACAATTTGAAACCATTAACTACTGATTTCTGTAATCAGTTATCTTCTAACATGCATGTTAGAAAAGGTTCATAAAAAGCGTTAGTTTGAAAGCAATTTATAATTGTTTATTTTTTAACACGTGTATTAGAAATGACTTTTTTATTTGAACCATATATTTGTTTATAACAAGTCGAATTAACATTTTGTAGAAATGTCAATAATTTTTAACGTGGCGCATTAGAATTTCTTTCATTATGCTTTGAAATGTTTTATGTAAAAAAATTATATAAGTAATTTGTTATAGCATTGATTTTAATGAATATAAACACTTATATTATGCATTGTATGGTTTAGAAATAAAAGGTTATACATTAAAGTTGTGTTTGATTGGCTTCAAGAATTAAATCACCAAAGTGATGGTGGTGTTGTATAGGATTTATCACCAACTTTAATTTGTGATTTCTAAATCCAAATAGTCATCTTATATATTTATAAAATGACTTAAATTTTCTAACATGTGTGTTAGAAAATGTAACACCCTGCTTTCCCGTACTTCCCTTATTTAGAAACCGTGTATTGTAATTCTTTATTTCTTTTTTGAAGCTTGAAATTCTCGTAATCATCTTTAGCCGCATCGTTGTTAAACCGAGACTATGATCATAATGAAATTAAGATTCTTAATATTCATTCGTGGTAATGTTGTACGTGATTGAAAACGTTTGTGATCTGTGAAACTCGTAATCGTTAAACTAAATTTGTTACGAAAATATAATTACCTAATCGTTTATTAAGTGAGTTAATTATATTAATTAATTAAACTAATTGATTAAATTAATTAATTATATTAGTTAATAAAATTAATTATTTTCGTTTTAAAAAATTAAAATGCTCATTTTTTATAAATATATTAATATTTAGAATTTAAATGTTTAATATATATATATATAATATATATATATCTTTCCTTAATAAAGTCTAAGGTCTAAATTGCAATTCTTGGATTCTTTAATTCAAGTGCTATTTCTGCCATTTTTTAAACTAATTTAAGAGTTTTACTTAATAAAAAAGATATATATATATATATATATATATATATATATAACATATTACAGCAAAATCGGATCCGTGGGACTCGAACCTGGGACCTCCGGTTTAACAAACCACGCCTCAACCACTCCGCTAGGCGCGCTGCATTTGTAGGAATTCCGGAAACACAAGGCTTTTAAGCCGTGTTTCGGTTGAATGCTGGTCGCGAGCAGGAGGTGGCAGCAGCCCCTTGGGGGCGGGATTTTGTGTTTTAAACCTTCTTTTCTTCATTAATTACTCACCTAAACTCACCTAACAACTAACCTAAACTTATCGCTATAAAACCCACCTCTAATCCAAGCATTTTTACACTTTAATTCCTTCAAATCCCTCTCAAAACCCTTCAAACCAGCTGCCAAATTCCAAGTTCGAGCAGATTGTACCCATCTTACAAAAGTGAGCATATCTTACTCATTTCTTAATGAGATCATCACATTCTTTTTTCTAAACACTTGGACAAACTTTAAGTTTGAATCTAGGGTTCTCCATGGAGAACTCAGATCTGGAAATGCACTTAAATGTCCAAAAACTTTCTGTTAGTTTTCAAAAACTTTTCAAAACTTATATCTCTTCATCCAACTTGAGTTTAACTCATCTCAAACCTATGTCCTAATGCTTATAACCACTCTTATGGTTGGTTAGGCTTAAAAACAAGGTCGAGACATTCAAAATAAAGGATTTATCCTCACAAATATTCTGTTTTTCATAGAGCTTCAAGCTCACAAGTGATGCAAGTTCATAAACTTGTTCATGTGTGTCCACCATGGTTAGCTTGGGCTATCCTAACTCGAGACCACACATCACTTGATGATTTTTCTAGACCTAAAGTGTCACCATGGACACACTTTACATTCTCGTCATTTACATTATTGTTCATGTTATTGTTCTAGTACCCTCCTTGTTACCCATGGTGACTTGTGTAGTGGTGAACGTTATTCGAGGTTCCTAAATGGATGGTTCTACCTCCTACCTCCTCCAAGACTTCCATGGAATCCTTGTTAGTATGGTTTATTATTATGTACATATAATATCTATGGACTATATTATAATCCTAACAACCAAAACCTTGATAATGACTATACAATCACCTATCGAGTTATTAAGTTACCACTAGAGTATGTAGTTCCTTGTCACGATTCTAATAGGTCCCGAACCTATGAAATCACATTCAACCCTTATGGGTTACTATAGTGTCAAGAAAAAGTGCTACATCTTAGTGAATACTTTTGTATCGGAATACTTAATCACGCTTTATTTTTATGATGCTCGAATAATCCAAATCCTCCGTCAAACTCGTTAATCATACGTCCTCGTGTTCCTCCTATAGGATAACTCGGCGTTCATCCCATTAATCAACCAACTTCACGGACTTGTCAAGTTTGAAGACTTAGCAAAACTGTGAGTACACTCGACCCACTTTTCGTTTACAACACTCTTGGGTGTAACATTTTACTTATACCAAAACCACAACACTTAAACTTTATGAAATGCACAAACGATCCTATACACATGAATACTTGATACGATTACTTGATGCTTATATCTTGGACATTCTTTATGTGATACTTTAGTCATTAACTTGTTTTAAGCCTTCGTTTGACATGTATAAGCGCTTTAGGAAGTAACGCATCCCCCTCCATCGTGTAATCTTGAGGCCATGTTAAAGCATCGTGATTGCGTTAAGGGTTTGACTAGTAGTATTGCATGCCTTGTATATGCTCTTGAGAATCATAGTTGCCATGAGGATTTGTTTAAACTTTATTCGTATACGTATGCTATGCTTAACCTTGTGTACTCGCCTTTGCTTTTTCATTGAATTGTTATTTTAAAACATGTTACAGGTTGATGAAGAGGATGCTATGAAATCAAATAGCAAGGACTTAGATACACACATTTAGACGTTTAGGTTAATGTTGTTGGATCAGTTTTGTTGTATTGTGTTGTTAAAACTTGTTGAGTTCAATGGTGGTATTTGTTTCAATGTTGTATTTTGACAATTATTCTTGACATGAAATTCAACTTCAAATTAAATATTGTCATTATTAGCGTTGTGAGCAATGAGCAATCTCATTAACGTCTCACTCCGATGTTTCCGCCATCGGTTGGGGTGTGACAGATTGGTATCAGAGCCATAACTATAGGGAATTAGGTAAAATTTCCATGTTCGACCTAGTCTATAGTTCTAAGTACCTGTTTTGACCATTCTTGTTATGCTTAAAACTTTATGGTTCCTACGTTGCTTCTCCTCTTTTTTTTGGTCTTAATACGTAAACATGATTTTTTCCTAAGACATTTTTACACAATACACACTTTGAAGACTTGAAGACACTCGTAACACAAACGAGACGAGTTCACTAAAATAGGCGTAAACCCACAATTTGGTGAACACTCTCATTCCGCTATCCTTATTCTTTTGCACGAAATTTCACCATCAAGTTAGGAGTGAAATCCACATCTTGATGGAAAAATTTCCAATTCAAACTCTAGTGGACCCGTACCAACGAATCGGAATTTGCTCTTCGTTTGGTAAGTACCAACCACACTTAGGGTATCAAGTCGTCAAGTTAGGGGTGAAACCCACACCTTGTCAATTAAGTCCCATTCCTTGATTTTCGCTCTCGCCAAAGTTTTGATTTTTCCGATCGATTAGAGCCGTGTAGTAAATGGAAGGGGAAAATGTCGTTAGTCGCTTCTCAATGAGAGCATTTTACCTATAGGCCAAAGCATGTTTCTCTAATTTGAAAAGAACTTCGATTCACTTTGAAATTGTCGACGTTTCTTTACCCGAAACATTCCCACATTTTATGAGCCTATTCTTTTTATGTGGTTCAATTTCTATATGTTTTTAATACTTGTTACCTTGTTCATTTCGAACCGTTACACTATTCGCACGTTTATCGCAATCCAAAACAATGTTAATCCTCGTTAACAAACTAAATTTATACTCTATTATCCGCATTCATACGTGATTATACATGCTATACTTGTTAAACTCATGCAACTTATGTGGACTTATGTGAACCTTATACATACTTATACATGCAAAACATGTTATTTTTACATTATGATCAAGTCTCATTCCTTGCTTTATTTTGAACCTCTAGATGTCTTCTCCTAACTCTTCTAAGAAGTCAAAGAGGTCCAACACGGGATCCAACAACCACAACGGTGACCCTATGTTGAAAGAAGACCTCGTCGGTCTAGTGGCTGAGCAAATGGCTGACCAAATGGCCCGTGTTATCCATGATATTGTTAGCCAACTCCAAACCATCCATACGAAGGCACCCCTAAGTCCTCCGCTGATTCGAAAATCGATGCACCCAAAACGTCTTACCAGTTCAACCACTTCATGGCTTGCAAACCTATTGAGCTCACCGGCTTGGACAGTGTAACAGCCATGATCAACAGGTTCGACGCAATGGAGCTTACCTTTCTTCAGGGCGGGTGCCCTAATGACCTTTGAACCCTCAACGCTACCGGGGTCTTTCGCCAGAGAGCCCTAGAGTGGTAGACTATCGAGCGAAACAAGTGTGGCAACAAAGCGGCCCACGCATTAACTTGGGAAGAGCTTAAGGAGCTCATGAAGGATCAATTTTGTCCTCCCCACGAGACCCAGAAGCTCGAAAACGAATTCTGGAATCTTACCCAACAGGGAGTAACGCTGAAGGTTTGATCACGCACTTCAAACAATTAAGTATCATCTGTCCTAGACAGGTGGATACTGTTCCCAAGGCAATTCCAAGCTAATTCGTTCGCTCTCGCCTGTTATCATGAACCATGTAGTCGCCGCCAACCCCAAGACCCTCGATGAAGCTTTTAGCATAACCATTCAACTTAACCACAACTGCATCCTTTAGAGAACCTATGAAAAGGTCTCTACGAAGCATGCGCACCAAGCCATCGCCAACACCACCACTACCGAAAGTCCTCCCTCCTAAGACAAGAAAAACCAAAACCGAAACAAGAAGCGGAAGGCTTCTGTCCAAAACAAGGCGGTTGTTACTCCGCCTACCCCTACACCACTAACCGCCATCACCACTACCCAAAGCACCGACCAGGTCAAACGTGGTTACACTGGTTCTCACCCTCAGTGTACTACCTGCCCCTATCATCATCCCGTCGGTACTCCATGCCGAAAGTGCGCCCAATGTCAGAGGCTAGGGCATTTGTCTAACCGTTGTTGGAACTTTCCTCCACCCCAAAATCAGCAACCCTTAGCCATTACACCTAACCCTAACCCTCAAGCCCAAGCCACTACTGTTCGGGCGTGTTACAACTGTGGCAATCCTAACCATTTCGCCAATGTTTGCCCCAAGCGCGCCAACAACCAGCAGCAGCGCCAGCAGCAACAACCTAAGCCTGCTAAAGGTCGAGCTTTCGTCCTCACCTCCACTTAAGCCCAAAGCTCCAACGATGTTATTACTGGTACGTTCCTTGTGAACCATGTCGATGCTTCTTGTTTGTTTGATACTGGCGCAGATAGAAGTTTTGTGTTTGTTGAATTTGAACCCTTGCTTAAGTGCGAACGATCTAAACTGCCTGATTCTTTCGCTGTTGAAGTCGCTAACGGTAACACCGTTCCTGTTAACACTGTCCTCTCTCGGTTTTCCTTGGATCTTAACGGTCATACGTTTTCGATTGATCTCATACCTATGAAAATGGGTAGTTTTGACGTCATAGTGGGCATGGACTGGCTCCGGCAGGTTCGTGCTGAAGTTGTTTGCTCGGAGAAATTCCTTCGCCTTCCTCTTCCTAGCGGTGATTCCTTACAAGTCTATGGTGAGAAACCTTCCAAAGGTCTCAAGCCGATGTCGTGTATTCAGGCAAACAAATACTTACGCAAGGAATACTTTGCCTTCTTGGCTCACGTTGTGGAAAAGAAAGACAAGGTCCAAGCCTAAGTGAAGTTCCCGTTGTTTGTGAGTTCCCTGGTGTCTTTCCGGATGACCTCCCTGGTCTTCCTCCTCCTCGTGCTGTCGACTTTCGTATTGACCTCATTCTCGGCGCAACTCCTGTTGCGAAGGCTCCGTATCGATTAGCACCTTCGGAGATGCAAGAGCTATCAAGCCAGCTTCAAGAACTTCTTGATAAAGGCTTTATACGCCCTAGTATTTCTCCTTGGGGCGCTCCCGTACTCTTCGTCAAGAAGAAAGATGGATCATTCCGCATGTGTATTGACTATCGCGAGCTCAACAAACTCACAGTCAAGAACCGCTATCCACTTCCTCGCATTGACTATCTCTTCGATCAATTACAAGGCGCAACGTGCTTTCAAAGATTGATCTCCGCTATGGTTATCATCAACTTCGAGTTCTCAAAAAAGATATACACAAAACCGCATTCCGCACACGTTATGGACACTACGAGTCGTGGTCATGCCTTTTGGTTTGACTAACGCGTCTGCCATGTTCATGGATTTAATGAACTGCGTGTGTAAGCCGTCTCTTGATCGTTTTGTTATTGTCTTCATCGACGATATTCTCATCTACTCCAAGTATGAATTTTGTCTAAAAGAGGTTCAATTATTGGGTCACACCATCAATGAACTCGGTATTCATGTTGACCCTGCAAAGATAGAAGCTGTGAAGAATTGGGTTGCACCTAAATCACCTTCTGAGATTCATTCTTTCTTGGCCTAGTTGGGTATTATCGTCGTTTCATTTTGAACTTCTCGAAGATTGTCGTTCCTTTGACCTCCTTGACGCAAAAAGATAATCCTTTTGTTTGGAGTCCCAAACAAGAGGAGTCTTTCCTAACACTCAAGGACTGCTTTGTAATGCTCCTATCCTTACTCTTCCCGATGGAAATGATGATGTCGTAGTGTATTGCGATGCTTCTAACCAAGGTCTTGGTTGTGTTCTCATGCAACGGGACAAGGTTATCGCTTACGCGTCGAGACAACTCAAGATACATGAGAAAAACTATACTACGCACGACCTTGAACTTGGTGCGGTCGTTTTTGTGTTAAATATTTGGCGACACTACCTTTATGGAACAAATGTACGATCTTCACCGATCATAAAAGCCTACAACATATCTTTGACCAAAAAGACCTCAACATGCGGCAACGCCGTTGGGTGGAATTGTTAAACGACTACGACTATGACATTCGCTACCATCCTAGCAAAGCGAATGTTGTGGCTGATGCGCTTAGTCGTAAGACTCATGTGAAGATTGTTTGTTGTCACAAAACCATGGAAAATTTCCACCATCTGATTCGAGATGCGCAATATTCAACCTTTAACGAGGGCAACCTCGAAACTGAGTTGAATACCAGTGATGAAACACTAGTTGAGCAGAAGAACAATGGTATCTTGTACTATCGTGGCTGTATGTGGATTCCTGATCGTGGTACTCTTCGAACCACTTTGATGGATGAAGCTCATAAATCCTGATATTCCGTGCGCCCTGGCCTGACAAGATGTACCATGACCTTCGTACGTCTTATTGGTGGCATGGAATGAAACGTGATATCGCTCTTTACGTGTCAAAGTGTCTGACTTGTTCTAAAGTCAAGGCAGAACATCAACGTCCCTCTGGCCTACTCGAACAACTAATCCTGTTGGAAATGGGAGAGTATTGTCATAGGATTTCATTACGAAATTGCCTCGTACTCCTTCGGGTCATGACACATTTGGGTTATCATCGATCGTCTGACCAAATCCGCTCACTTCTAGTCATTCGTGAAGATTACAAAGTCGAGAAATTGGCTCGTATCTACACGAGTGATATCATTAGCCGTCATGGTACGCCCATTGACATCATTTCAGATCGTGACGCTCGTTTCACTCCCGCCTTTGGCAAACTTTTCAATCCGCCCTTGGCACTCGTTTGAACCTTAGTACCGCTTTTCATCCTCAATCTGACGGTCAAACCCAGCGTACTATCCAAACTCTAGAGGATATGCTTCGATCATACGTAATCAATTTTGGCCCTGTCACGCCCCGTATTTCCAACCAAACACCGGTGGGCCCGGGTGGGGAATATCGTGACGTAAGTTGATATCATCAGAGTCAATTAAACACAGCACAGCGGAAGTCTTGGAGTTTAAATTACTATTACAAACCAAATGTTCAAAGTATGAAAAATTATATACAGACGGCTTGTAATGAAAGATCCACAGGCGGATCGTAAAATGTATAAAATGTATAACAGACTTTGGGTAGATCTAAGGATTTGCAAGATCCTCTTATATCACTACCGAGCAGTTTCCAGCCTATTTCGTATTGTACCTGCAAGCTTAGTCTTTTGAAAATACGTCAGCTTTCGCTGGTGAATACACCCGACCGACTCATTTTGAAAACATTTTTAAAATTAGATTTAAGTGCACAGGACACAAATCTTTTATAACTTGGGAAAGTCAAGCGTTGTAACCTTATTAACAGCTTTACATGTTTATCAGTACATAACGTACACACCACTTATGAACCCACGAAGGAGTTATCCCCAACTTGTGGGTAAAAATAATTTAGCATTCGCATCTGTCGGGTGTTTGCCTACACCCCGTGCTTTGATCGTGGCCATTAACTAATGTAATGAGCCAAGGATATCTAGGACATGGTCGTTAACCCCCAATGTTTAAGTTACAAACAAAACTGATCAAAACGGACTATGCGGATTTACTAGCCATAATCCGGCATTCGATTGATCCCAAATCTGACCAAACGGTAATAATTTACCGTAATCCCAAGCCCGTATAGGGAAAATAAGTCAAGAGTATTTACCTAAGCTAGTCTTGATTATGGCATAAAGCTAAACCAATTAAAATGCTAATGGTCCTTAATTTAAGTCATAGACTTAGACCGACTAGCGTAATGGATCAAAAACGGTACGATACGCTAGATTAAGCGATGACCTGATAGAATGTAGTTTAAACCCAACAAGTACTTAAGACTTGTATAATATGGGTAAACAATTAACATTCTAGAATTTGAGATTAAAATGATAAGGTTAAACCCGTTTCGGTTAATTTTCGTAAACTGGTTACATATACTTAACCGTATGCATATAAGCGATATCGGTAACTGGATGAGTCATGAACAAGTTCTATATGTCATTATACTTTAAATAAGTTGTAATATCAGTAGGATATCAACTTATATGCCCGAAAAGGTTTTTAAAACAAAATTATGCCTCATAAGGGCGTTTTGGTAATTATATGTCGTATAAAAGAAACTTGCATGTATTTTGATGTATGATCATAAACGTTCTGGAAAAATACTTAATTTGTGATATATTATCAGTAAGAAGCCACACATAAGTGTGATTTATAGTTTAAGACCAAACTATGCACCGAAAGGGCATTTTGGTCATTTAAAAAGTATAGTTTACGATATTATAGTAAATTAGTTTATGATCAGAATATTAACATCATAATATCTTAACTACATTAACATATCAGTAAGTAATTCATTTGCAAGTTCATTGTTGATTAAATTCTTGTTTTATGTAAAAAGGGCGTTTTAGTCAAATATTGACATTTTACGGAACTTGTGCACAAACTCAGATTATGATTATGATCATGTAATATACCTCAGAGGGTTTTGTTACATTGTATTACGATCATATTCAGACCAAAATCAAAAGTTAACTAATCTAAGTCGGGTCAGAATCGAAAGTCAAAGCAGAAGTCGAACTTTGCAACTTTCGGTTGCGAACCGACCCTAGGACTGAAATTGACGGACCGAACATGTTCCCACATGTTCTAATAATTATTACCAAATTGTTTAAGTGTCAAAAATTTGTTTATAACATATATAAACTCAGATTATAATATTTATAAAATCTGACCTGTTTGACTTTTTAAAACAATAACTTTGACCCGTCAATTGCCTAGTAAACGTGATCCTTAGGAGGTGCCCTTTTAAGGGATTAATACCTTCCTAATTACAATCACTTAGCCATGTTCATTTCGAACAACGGCTGGACCATAATGGTCTTCACCGAAAGTCAAGGCATTTATCGAAAATGCTTGACTTTTGGCTTTTAAAAGTCTATAAAAAGAAAAGAGTAGAGATGGAGCACTTACAAGTGATCCAAGGGAAACCTAGAACTCAAAGGGAAGCTCCTAAATGGTTAGGAACTTCCAAGAGTGTAATAGAGAGGAGAAAATGAGCAAAAAATGAGTGAGCTTAGTAGCCTATTTATAGCGCAAGAGGTGTAAGAAGATGAAGCCATGTGTTAGGAGTGTTGTAGGATCTTTACAAGTGTTCGAATTAGGTGTCAAGAGCTGGAGGAGTGTGATAATTTGCAGGCTAGGTGGCATCCTCACAAAGATTTGGGGTTTTGACACAATTAGTCCCTCAAAATAGTTTTATTAAATGTCACGAATTGTCCCTTGACTTGTATTTCATGACATAATGGAATAACTAGTTCTTTTTGTTCAATAAAATATGCATTGAAGAAGAGTACGAATATCTAAACGTTAACGGGTGTCATACTAGGTGTCTTTACGATTAAAAGTGTTTACTAACTTAAACGTGAAGATACGATTACTTATAGTTTCATAGGTTAAATTTACCAAACTAGTAAAGTTAAAGGTTTAGTAAAAGAGTGGAATGCTCGAGGATGGTAAATAAAAATATATCGTCTCAACCGAGTGACCTTAGGGTCTTAAGGTGGCTTATTAATATAAGAAATATGAAAATAACGAAGTCTAGGGGTCTCTGGGTAATTTTCTGAAAGTTAAAATATAGAAAAATATAAGGTTCAGGGGCTCGCCGTAGGCTACGGTCGCCTGATCGTAGCTTACGGTCAATGTTATTTTGTTTCAGCAACATCAGAATGTAGCCTATGGTCCTAGACCGTAGTTACGGTTAGTTATATATAACATTTTTCGTGAATTTTGGACTTGTTTTAGGTTTAGTTGAGTGGCTAACTTTTGAGGTATGATCCGAGGGTATGTACTCGTGTCGGTATTTTCGAACATGAATTTTACGAGGTGTTACATCCTCACCCCCTTAAAAGAAACCTCGACTTCGAGATTATATTCAAAAAGATGGGGGTACTTTTGTCGCATAGTGGACTCAACCTCCCATGTATACTTGGGGCCTCGAAGGGCATCCCACTTAACCTTTACTATAGGTATCTTTTTCCTTCGGAGCTTCTTAACCTATCGATCCTCGATCGAAATTTGGTTTCTCAACGAACCTCAGGTTTTCATCTATTTGCACATCTTGATGTGACATTGCTAGCGACTCATCGGCTAGACATTTCTTAAGGTTAGATATGTGGAATACATCATGAATTCCACTGAGCTCCTCTGGCAGCTTAAGCTTATAAGCTACAGCGCCGACACATTCGATTATCTTGAATGTCCAATATATCTTGGGCTTAACTTGCCCTTCCTTCCAAATCTCATTACACCTTTCCAAGGTGATACTTTTAGCATGACTTTGTCCCCTATTTGGAACTTAAGAGGTTTACGCCTCTTGTCAGTATAACTTTTCTGCCTATCACGGGCAGCTTTGAGATGATCACGGATTTGCAAAATCTTATCCGTGGTCTCTAGGACAATCTCAGGTCCAGATAGTTGGGCTTCACCAAGTTCTGCCCAACACACGGGCGTTCGGCACTTTCTCCCATACAAGGCCTCAAAAGGAGCACTTGATGCTCGTATGATAACTGTCATTATAGGAGAATTCTGTTAGGGGTAGGTGGTCATCCCAACTTCCACCTAAATCAATTACACATGCTCTAAGCATGTCTCCAAGGTTTGAATAGTACGCTCACTTTGTCCATCCATATGCGGGTGGTAAGCCGAACTAAATTTTAATCTTGTGCCTAATGATTGTTGGAAACTTTTCCAAAAATGAAAGGTATATCTAGTATCTCTATCAGATATAATAGATATCGGAACACCATGTAGGGACACAATCTTGTCCACATATAGCTTTGCCAACTTATCAGAATTATAAGTCTTTTTAATTGGCCAGAAATGTGCTGACTTGGTCAGCCTGTCCATAATGACCCAAATCGTGTCATTGCCATGTTTGGTCTTAGGTAACTTGGTAATTAAATCCATAGTTACCATTTCCCATTTCCAAGTGGGAATTTCAAGTTGTTGTAGGAGTCCTGACGGTTTCTGATGTTCGGCTTTAACTTGTGAACACGTCAGACATTTAGCTACATAAGTGGCTATGGATTTCTTCAAACCCATCCACCAATAGTTCTTTTTCAAATCTTGATACATTTTGTCACCACCTGGGTGAACTGAGTATCTCGAATTATGTGCTTCTTGGAGAATTATTTCTCTAAGTCCTCCAAAGATTGGAACCCAGATTCTTCAATTGAATCTAAGGATTCCATCCTTTCCAGGTGTTAACGATCAATAGTTCCGCCTAATCCCTCATTAGGAATATTAGCCTCTAATAGGGCTTGCTTTTGCGCATCTAATAACTTCTCATTCAAGCAATTTTTTAGCTCAATGCTCTTGGCGTTAATCCTAATAGGCTTAACTCTTTCTTACGACTTAAGGCGTCAGCAACGACATTTGCCTTGTCGGGATGATAACGAATTTTCGCAATCATAATCATTAAGCGTTTCAATCCAGCGGCGTTGTCGCATGTTCAATTCCTTCTGATTGAACAGATGTTGGAGGCTCTTATGGTTAGTGTATATAATACACTTTGTTCCATATAAGTAATGTCTCCATAACTTAAGTGCAAATACAACAACACCCAATTCCAAATTATGGGTGGTGTAATTCTGTTCGTGCACCTTTAATTGTCGTGATGCATAAGCAATCACTTTGCCTTTTTGCATTAGCACACAGCCCATGCCAGTGTGCGAGGCATCAAATAAACAACAAAGTCCTCAATACCCTCAGGTAGAGATAACACAGGAGCATTCCTCAACTTGTGTTTCAGAATCTCAAAAGATTCTTGTTATTTTGAACCCCAGTCAAACTTGACATTCTTACGGGTCAAGGTAGTTAAAGGATTGGCTATCCTCGAAAAGTTCTCCATGAACCTCCTATAATAACCGGCCAATCCTAAGAAACTACTAATCTCCGATGGACTTTTGGGTACTTCCCAATTCATTATGGCTTCAATCTTAGCGGGATCCACTTGCATACCATGCTCACTTACAACATGTCCAAGAAATTGGACTTCCCTAAGCCAAACTCGCACTTAGAGAACTTAGCATAAAGCTTCTCTTGTCTTAGCAATTCTAAGATGCACCGAAGATGTTTCTCTGATCAACTTGATTACGAGAGTAGATAAGTATGTCGTCTATGAAGACAATGACAAACTTATCTAGGTACGGCTTGCAGACTCTATTCACGAGATCCATGAATGCTGCAGGTGCATTTGTGAGCCCAAAAGGCATCACCAGAAATTCGTAATGACCATAACAGGTCCTGAAGGCAGTCTTAGGAACATCCTCATTCCTAACCTTCAATTGATGATCTCCTGATCTTAAGTCGATCTTAGAGAAGTAACTAGCCCCTTGAAGTTGATCGAACAAGTCATCGGTCCTGGGCAGAGGATAACGATTCTTGATCAGTTATCTTGTTTAGTTCATGATAATTAATGCACATCCGCATTGAACCGTCCTTTTTCTAAACGAAAAGGATAGGAGCTCCCCAAGGTGAGGAACTAGGCTGAATAAATCCTTTTTCTAAAAGTTCATCTAATTGTATTCTTAATTCCTTCATCTCTGTCGGTACTAGCCAATACAAAGCTCTTGCAACAGGTGCTACTCCTAGTAGGATGTCAATCCTAAACTTCACTTGCCTATCTGGAGGTAGACCTGGTAATTCCTCAAGGAAAACATCGGGATATTCTGAGATAACTAAAAGGTCTTCAATATTTAGATTCGGCTCGTTAATACTTGTGCCATGTAAATGACACAACATTTCCCTAGACACTTGGATGCTTTAAATAATGACACTTTGTCTGGCAATCCATAGTGTGAATCTCCAAAGATGGTGAGCATTTCACCAAATGAGGCTTTAATTTCTGTAGTTTCTTATCACAGACAATGCGGGCTTGGTTGTGGGATAACCAATCCATGCCTAAGCCTACATCGAACCCCACCAATTTCATTGGTAGAAGAGAGATAGGAATTGAATGATTCTTAATGGATAGAAAACATCCATCAAGAATGGAAGATGTGGTTTCTAAGGTTCCATCAGAAAGTTCTACTTTATAAGTTATGTCTAGAGTTCTTATAGGTAAGTTTAATAGTTTGCTAAACTTATAGTCCACAAACGACTTATCCGCACCCGAATCAAAAAGAACTCTAGCATATATGTCATTAATGAGGAATGTACTTGTTATGACATTGTTATCATTAACAACCTCTCTAGCATTCATCTAAAAGGCACGAGCATCTCCTTTCTTAGCATCTCCAGGCTTTGCATCATTACCTCTGGGGTTCTTAGGGCAATTAGGCTTAATATGCCCCTTCTCATTACAGCCATAACAGACTGCATCCTTAAGAGTTTTGCACTCTAGGGTCTTATGCCCTTTTCTTTTGCAAATTCCACAAGGTTTGGCCTGTGGGTCAACATTGTATTGTCCCCAATTCCTGCGTACCAGGTCTTACATGTCGGCGTCATGCCTGGATTATCTTGGTTCCTTCTGAACCCAAATCTCCCCTTATTCATCTTATTAAATCTTTTGGAGTTACCGTCCTCTCTCTTCCTTTTCCCGTTAGTCTCAGTCTTGACTGACTTTTGTGTCACTAGATCTAAAGTGAGAGAAAGATAGGTCAACAGCAGACCTATAAGTAGTAGGCTGAGCAGCCTTCACCATGCCTTTAATCTCAGGCGCTAACCCATTTATAAAACACGCGGTGCGTTTTGGTTTAGGTGAAATCAGATAAGATACTAATATGGATAAGGAATTAAAGTCAGGAACATACTTCCGACAGTCCAGATTTTTCATTGTAAGAGTCAGAAAACTAACTCTATCTTTTCCACCTCATGAGGTGGGCAATAAGTCTCCTTTACAAGATCAACAAACTTGGATCATCCTAAGTTATACAGGCGTACCTTACCTGTTGATTGGACCATTGCCTTCCACTAAATTAGGGCATCACCCTTGAAGGACTGTGATACATACTTTACCACATCCTTATCAGTACAACCGCTGATATCCACTATTGTTTCCATTTCATCAAGCCATCTCAAGGCTTCTACTGCTCCTTTTCCCCATTAAAATCTCGTGGTTTACAGGAATCAAAATATTTATAGGTACATCCGTCTTTTGAAGAACGAGACCTATCAGCAAATTCTAATTTCTTTGGTTCACTCTTCGCATTTGTAGAGTGAACAGAACTCTCCTTACGAGCTGATGATGGTGGAATAGATAAAGGTTTGAAGCGAGTAGTGCTTGACTCCTTAAGTTTTTCTATGGCCTTTTCCATGGCCTTTCCAACATATGCATCTATGCGAGCTTGGAAATTATCATCATTGATGGCTATGTTTTCTGCTTTGTTAAAGTTAATATCTGGTGGCTACTTTGCGCCTCGTCCGAGTTTGCTATACTTAAAGCTTTTGGTTCTAAACACCAAATTAAATTTCTTTAGCCATGATATTAATAACCATATTAGCTTTAAAACTTGGATATATAAATCCATTGCCTATTTAAATTAGTGTGAATATAATCACAACTCTCAGGCTTAACATTTCAAATGAATGTTATCTATATTTGGCCTAGGTCTCAAAAGCACCATCAAAGGCAAATTACAATTTGGACATAGTCCATATATTATTAGACAGTGGATCGTAATGTCACAACTATCATTATCATTTGACAATTATATATAGCTCATAGGCTTGTCATGAAGGACATTAAAAACATGGCTCATCGGTCTGTCACAATTGGACATAAAAATACGGCACACAGGCCTGTCACTAATGGACATAATAATACGGCACATAGGCCTGTCACTAATGGACATAAAATATGGCACGTTGGCATGTCACTAATGGACAAAAATATGACACTTTGGCATGTCACTAATGGACATATAACATGGCTCGTTGGCCGATGTTTAATTATGGCCCATAGGCACTACATCACTAATGGATGTTTAATTATGGCCCGTAGACACTACATCACTAATGGATCTTTATTATTATCATCGCATTGATGATATTAGCCGGGATCAAATTTGATCACATAGGCTATATAAGGTTAGGACGTAGTCCATTACCTAGACGGTTAGTGTGGTTCCTCAAGTCACACTACCAGGAGTATGAACATTCTTGAATATTAGCATAGGAGTATCTTAATGGTCGATTAATAGTCATGGTCGCATTGACCTTAACGACTTGGAGGCTTGAACATAGTCACCACCTCTGGATAGAAGGATAATTCTTTCTTAACTATCATGATAGAAGGCTATTCATCCTTAACTATCATTCATAATTTGGCCAATTATTATGGACTTTTCCATTTGGCTAATCAAAACCATTAAGATCTTTTGGAATTATATAGCTGATCATAAATTTCGAGTAAAATCGAGACGATCGCTTGAAGAGGATGAGTACATATATATATAATTCCAAAATATTTCATTAAATGACAATAGAAATTACAAAACTTGAAATAAATAAATAAAACTAATTGTCCATGCAAGGACTAAAAGAAATAACTGGTCCACGCAGGGACTAAAGAAATAACAATGTCCACGTAGGGACTAAACATAATAAAAGAAAAGACTTCACTTGTCCTTCTTTCCCTTTACCAATTTGGAGAGCTTCTTGAAGAACTTATTAGTCTTCTTCTCCGTCTTCTCCGCTTGTTGTTGCATTTCCTTCATTCGCTCCAATGCCTCATTAATGGCCTCAAGAGGGGGCGGAGGTTGTGGTTGTGGTTGAGGCACAACAGGATACTGGTACCCATAACTTGGGTATCCAGTAGGTGGATAAGAAGGCGGGAAAGGAACGGGTAAAGTGCATTATGCATGACCGCTTGCATATAAGGGTCATTCGATAGTGCCTGATAATTTACCGACGTAGATGAGTTAAAAGGATCATATCCAAATATATCCGGATATGTTGGGATAGGGTTATTAAAACCCGATGGTGGTGGTTGAACCACTAGTAGTGGTGTCGGTTCCACCACAGGTGAAGCATTGGAGGGTCCACCCATTTGTGGATCCTCTTGAATGGTTGGGTAAGGTTTGGGCAAAGGTGGCAGCGATCCCGACCGTTGACCAGCACGTACCGACATACGCGCTCCATGTTTCCTCCTCGGTGGCTCAGGTGGCGGTTGAGGTTGTTCCACCGGTTCCATGTGAACATCTTCTTGTCTAGGAGGTGTTGGGGAGTGGTGAGAAGGAGTGTTAGCAAAGGTGAAATGGTTCCAATATTGGTCCCACTCGTTAGGACCTTGGTATGGCGATCCGGCGTAAGAGTTCGAATCGCTTGATATTTTGATAGGGATGTGTGTGTGATCCCGACGGCGGCATTTCTGGATCGGAATCCTCGTCCATTGGATTGGGTTGATCCAACTGATTCTGATCAGCTGGGGGTGTGTTAAAGTATTGATTCGGGTTGAACTCTTCATGATAAGAGTGTGAATGGGGATGATGGGAATGGTGAGAATGGTGTGAATGATAGGAGTGGTGAGAGTGGTAACAATTTTGGAATGTGGGGGCGAGTATGTATGAGAGACAGAGTGTCTCGCTGGTTGCCAAGGTGACGAATCTCCTGAATCTTGGTAGGAATCTGAGTTGTGAGGTTGTGAAGGGATGCGCCCCGATGGTCCTCCCCTCATTGGACCATTTCCTCTTCCACTTTGTCCTCTAAATCTTTGCGGTATTTTCCTGTTGAAAACAAATCAAAACAATACAAACTTAATAATGAGATGAGTAATCCTAAGTCTAAGGAATGTGCTTGTGTAAGTTTGAGATTAAAGACAAAAGGCTAGTGTTTAATTCTCTCAAACGTTGGCTCTGATTCCATCCTGTCAGACCCCGTATTTCCAACCAAACACCGGTGGGCCCGGGTGGGGAATTTCGTGACGTAAAATAATATACAGACGGCTTGTAATGAAAGTACGAAAAATACAGCACAATGGAAGTCTTGGAGTTTAAATTACTATTACAAACCAAATGTTCAAAGTATGAAAAATAATATACAGACGGCTTGTAATGAAAGATCCACATGCGGATAGTAAATTGTACAAAATGTATAACCGAATTTGGGCAGATCTAAGGATTTTCAAGATCCTCTTATATCACTACCGAGCAGCTTCCAGCCTATTCGTACTGTACCTGCAAGCTTAGTCTTTTGAAAATACGTCAGTTTTCGCTGGTAAATACATCCGGCTGACTCATTTTGAAAAACATTTTAAAATAAGACTTAAATGCACAGGGCACAAATCTTGTATAACTTAGGAAAGTCAGCGTTGTAACCTTGTTAACAGCTTTACATGTTTATCAATACATATGGGGCCCAGTACAGAGACCGAGACATAATTAACGTACACATCACTTATGAACCCACGAAGGAGTTATCCCCAACTTGTGGGTAAAAATAATTTAGCATTCGCATCTGTCGGGTGTATACCTACACCCCGTGCTTTCGTCGTGGCCATTAACTAATGTAATGAGCCAAGGATATCCAGGACACGGTCGTTAACCCCCAATGTTTAAGTTACAAACCAAACTGATCAAAACGGAATATGCGGATTTACTAGCCATAATCCGGCATTCGATTGATCCCATTTCTGACCAAACGGTAATAATTTACCGTAACCCAAGCCCGTATAGGGAAAATAAGTCAAGAGTATTTGCCTGAGCTAGTCTTGATTAATAATGCAAGATTTAATATTCTCAGCCGTATTCAAAACGAAATAAGTGTAGATAGCATTTACTGGAAGGCTCTAGTCTGGATTATGGCATAAGCTAACCAATTAAAATGCTAATGGTCTTAATTTAAGTCATAGACTTAGACCGACTAGCGTAATGGATCAAAAACGGTACGATACGCTAGATTAAGCGATGACCGGTAGAATGTAGTTTAAACCCAACAAGTACTTAAGACTTGTATAATATGGGTAACAATTAACATTCTAGAATTTGAGATTAAAATGATAAGGTTAAACCGTTTCGGTTAATTTTCGTAAACTGGTTACATATACTTAACCGTATGCATATAAGCGATATCGGGTAACCGGATGAGTCATGAACAAGTTCTATATGTCATTATACTTTAAATAAGTTGTAATATCAGTAGGATATCAACTTATATGCCCGAAAAGGTTTTTGAAACGAAATTATGCCTCATAATGGCATTTTGGTAATTATATGTCGTATAAAAGGAACTTGCATGTATTTTGATGTTATGATCATAAAATTTCTGGAAAAATACTTAATTTGTGATATATTATCAATAAGAAGTCACACATAAGTGTGATTTATAGTTTAAGACTAAACTATGCACCGAAAGGGCATTTTGGTCATTTAAAAAGTATAGTTTGCGATATATGCTAAAATCAGTTTATGATCAGAATATTAACATCTTAATATATTAATTACAGTAACGTATCAGTAAGTAATTCATTTGCAAGTTCATTGTTTATTAAAATCTTGTTTTATGTAAACAGGGCATTTTAGTCAAATATTGACATTTTACGGAACTTGTGCACAAACTCATATTATGATTATGATGATGTAATATAACCTCAGAGGGTTATGCTACATTGTATTATAATCATAGTGCGAGCATAAATCAGAAGTAAACTAATATAAGTTAGATCAGAATCGAAAGTTAAAGCAGAAGTCAAACTTTGCAACTTTCGGTTGCGAACCGACCCTAGGACTGAAATTGACGAACCGAACATGTTCCCACATGTTCTAATAATTATTACCAAATTGTTTAAGTGTCAAAAACGTGTTTATAATATATATAAACTCAGATTATAATATTTATAAAAGCTGACCTATTTGACTTTTTAAAACAATAACTTTGACCTGTCAATTGACCTAGTAAACGTGATCCTTAGGAGGTGCCCTTTTAAGGTTAATACCTTCCTAATTACAATCACTTAGCCATGTCCATTTCGAACAACGGCTGGACCATAATGGTCTTCACCGAAAGTCAAGGAATTTGTCGAATATGCTTGACTTTTAGCTTTTAAAAACCTATAAAAAGAAAAGAGTAGAGATGGAGCACTTACAAGTGATCCAAGGGAAACTTAGAACTCAAAGAGAAGCTCCTAAATGCTTAGGAACTTCCAAGAGTGTAATGGAGAGGAGAAAGAGTGAATGAGCAAAGAAATGAGTGAACTTAGTAGCCTATATATAGCGCAAGAGGTGTAAGAAGATGAAGCCATGTGTTAGGAGTGTTGTAGGATCTTTACAAGTGTCGAATTAGGTGTCAAGAGCTGGAGGAGTGTGATAATTTGCAGGCTAGGTGGCATCCTCACAAAGATTTGGGGTTTTGACACAATTAGTCCCTCAAAATAGTTTTATTAAATGTCATGAATTGTCCCTTGACTTATATTTCATGACATAATGGCACAACTAGTTCTTTTTTATCAATACAAGATGCATTGAAGAAGAGTACGAATATCTGAACGTTAACGGGTGTCATACTAGGTGTCCTTACGACTTAAAAGTGTTTACTAGCTTAAACGTGAAGATAAGAATACTTATGGTTTCATAGGTTAAATTTACCAAACTAGTAAAGTTAAAGGTTTGGTAAAAGAGCGGAATGCTCGAGGATGGTAAATAAAAATATATCGTCTCAACCGAGAGACCTTCTGGTCTTAAGGTGGCTTAGTAATATAAGAAATATGAAAATAACAAAGTCTAGTGGTCTCTGGGTAATTTTTTGAAAGTTAAAATGTAGAAAAATATAAGGTTCAGGGCTCGCCGTAGGCTACGGTCGCCTGACCGTAGGTTACGGTTAGTTATATATAACATTTTTGCGAATTTTGGACTTGTTTTAGGTTTAGTTGAGTGGCTAACTTTTGAGGTATAATCGAGGGTATGTATACGTGTCGGTATATTACCGAACACGAATTTTACGTGGTGTTACAGGCGGCAACTGGGATTCACACTTACCCTTGGTAGAATTCTCGTACAACAACAGCTATCTCGCAAGTATTCAAATGGCTCCATTTGAACCATTGTATGGTCGTAAGTGTCGTTCGCCTATTTGTTTGCATGAGATCGGAGACGTACAACTCACCGGTCCCGAACTGTTACAAGAGACGACGGACAAGATTCTACAAATACGTGACAATCTCCTTAAAGCTCGAAGCCGACAAAAGAGTTATGCTGATAAAAGACGCAAGCCTTTGGAATTCAGCGTAGGTGATCTTGTGCTTCTCAAGGTGTCCCCTTGGAAGGGCGTTGTTCATTTTGGTAAGAAAGGAAAACTCGCTCCTCGCTATGTGGGTCCTTTTAAGATTCTCGAAAGGAATGGCAAGGTAACGTATAGACTGGATCTACCACAAGTGCTCAACAATGTTCATCCTATATTTCACGTTTCAAACTTGAAGAAATGTCTAGCCGAAGAAGGACTTCAAGTCCCACTCGAAGATCTTCAAATCAACGAGACCTTGCACTTTGTGGAAATACCGGTCGAAATCATGGACCGGGGAATCAAGCAACTAAGGCGCAGTCGAATCCCTATCGTCAAAGTTCGATGGAAGGAAAACGTGGCGCTGAATTTACTTAGGAACTCGAGAATGATATGGAGGCCAGATATCCGCATCTATTCGTGAGTCTTCCTAAATTTCGGGATGAAATTTCCTAAAGGAGAGGAGACTGTAACGTCCTGCTTTCCCATACTTCCTTTATTTAGAAACCGTGTATTGTAATTCTTTATTTCTTTTTTTGAAGCTTGTAATTCTCGTAATCATCTTTAACCGCATCGTTGTTAAACCGAGACTATGATCATAATGAAATCAAGATTCTTAATATTCATTCGTGGTAATGTTGTACGTGATTGAAAACGCTTGTGATCCGTGAAACTCGTAATCGTTAAACTAAATTATTTACGAAAATATAATTACCTATTCGTTCATTAAGTGAGTTAATTAAATTAATTAATTAAAGTAATTGATTAAATTAATTAATTGAATTAGTTAATAAAATAAATTAATTTCTTTTTACAAAATTAAAATTCTATTTTTTTATAAAAATATTAACATTTAGAATTTAAATGTTAATATATATATATATATATATATATATATATATATATATATATATATATATATATATATATATTTCCTTAATAAAGTCTATGGTCTAAATTGTAATTCTTGAAAACTTCAAGGGCTATTTTTGCCATTTCTTAAACTAATTATAAGTTTTAATTAATAATATATATATATATAAATATATATATATATATATATATATATATATATAATAACATTTCAGCAAAACCGGATCCGCGGGACTCGAACCCGGGACCTCCGGTTTAACAAACCACGCCTCAACCACTCCGCCAAGCGCGCTGCATTTGTAGGAATCCGGAAACACAAGGCTTTTAAGCCGTGTTTCCGGTTGAATGCTGGTCGCGAGCAGGAGGTGGCAGCAGCCCCTTAGGGGCGGGATTTTGTGTTTTAAACCTTCTTTTCTTCATTAATTACTCACCTAAACTCCCTAACAACTAACCTAAACTTATCCCTATAAAACCCACCTCTGATCCAAGCATTTTAACACTTTAATCCCTCAAATCTCTCTCAAACCCCTTCAAACCAGCTGCCAAATTCCAAGTTCGAGCAGAGTGTACCCATCTTACAAAAGTGAGCATATCTTACTCATTTCTCAACGAAATCATCTCATTCTTATTTCTAAACACTTGGACAAACTTTAAGTTTGAATCCTAGGGTTCTCCATGGAGAACTCAGATCTGGAAATGCACTTAAATGTCCAAAAACTTTTGTTTGTTTTCAAAAACTTTTCAAAACTTATATCTCTTCATCCAACTTGAGTTTAACTCATCTCAAACCTATGTCCAAATGCTTACAACCACTCTTATGGTTGGTTAGGCTTAAAAACAAGGTTGTGACATTCAAAATAGAGGATTTATCCTCACAAATGTTCTGTTTTTCATAGGAGCTTCAAGCTCACAAGTGATGCAAGTTCATAAACTTGTTCATGTGTGTCCAACATGGTTAGCTTGGGCTATCCTAACTCGAGACCACACATCACTTGATGATTTTTCTAGACCTAAAGTATCATCATGGACACACTCTACATTCTTGTCATTACATTATTGTTCATATTATTGTTCTAGTACCCTCCTTGTTACCCATGGTGACTTGTGTAGTGGTGAACGTTATTCGAGGTTCCTAAATGGATGGTTCTACCTCCTACCTCCTCCATGACTTTGATGAAATCCTTGTTAGTATGGTTTGTTATTATGTACATATAATATCTATGGACTATATTATAATCCTAAAAACCGAAACCTTGATAATGACTGTACAATCACCTATCGAGTTATTAAGTTACCACTAGAGTATGTAGTTCCTTGTCACGATTCTAATAGGTCCCAAACCTATGAAATCACATTCAACCCTTATGGGTTACTATAGTGTCAAGAACAAGTGCAACATGTTAGTGAATACTTTTGTATCGTAATACTTAATCACGCTTTATTTTTATCATGCTCGAATAATCCAAATCCTCCGTCAAACTCGTTACTCATACGTCCTCGTTTTCCTCTTGTAGGATAACTCGGCGTTCATCACATCAATCAACCAACTTCACCGACTTGTCAAGTTTGAAGACTTAGCAAAACCGTGAGTACACTCGACCCACTTTTCGTTTACAACACTCTTGGTTGTAACATGTTTACTTATACCAAAACCACAACACTTAAACTTTATGAAATGCACAAACAATCCTATACACATGAATACTTGATACGATTACTTTATGCTTATATCTTGGATATTCTTTATGTGATACTTTAGTCATTAACTTGTTTTAAGCCTTCGTTTGACATGTATAAGCGCTTTAGGAAGTAACGCATCCCCCTCCATCGTGTAATCTTGAGGCCATGTTAAAACATCGTGATTGCGTTAAGGGTTTAACTAGTAGTATTGCATGCCTTGTATATGCTCTTGAGAATCATAGTTGCCTGAGGATTTGTTTAAACTTTATTCGTATACGTATGCTATGCTTAAACTTGTGTACTCGCCTTTGCTTTTGCATTGAATTGTTATTTTAAAACATGTTACAGGTTGATGAAGAGGATGCTATGAAATCAAATAGCAAGGACTTAGATACGCACATTTAGACGTTTAGGTTAATGTTGTTGTATCAATTTTGTTGTGTTGTGTTATTTAAACTGGTTGAGTTCAATGGTGGTATTTGTTTTAATGTTGTATTTTGACAATTATTCTTGAAATGAAATTCGACTATAAATTAAATATTGTCATTATTAGCGTTGTGAGCAATGAGCAATCTCGTTATCGTCTCACTTTGATGTTTCCGCCATCGGTTGGGGTGTGACAAAAAATGTGTATCATAAATACAAGGTTAGAGATTGTTTATTGCATAAGCCATAATGAAAGGAAATATTTTGTGTAAACATTTAATTGTCTATGTGTGCATTAAAAACAATTAGAAATGTTTATTTTATAAACTATATCTTTAGAAAATGTTTTATGTAAATGTTCGATTCTATAATGTACTTGTTGTAACATTCTTTTTCTAACATGCGTATTAGAAAACGTTTAGTACATGCGTAGTAAGACTAAACAATATAATATCGTTTGATATTTTGGGTTTTGGTCTATGTCATCATATACTATAATTGATATTATTAATATTGTACATTGCAAAACTAAGAAAATATTTTAAAATGATTTTTAAAACAAAGTTTTGCATAGTTTTGAGAATTCAAATGGTTTGTTACTCTTAGTAGAAGTAGCATTTATTGAACAAAGTCACAATCTCGTGGATATTATTTGGTGGAGAACAACTTGGTGTTGTTGTGAACAAATTTAATTGTTCAAGTTTACTACTTAAATGTAGCCTTTGTAACAACTTGGTGTTGTTTTGACCAGAATTCTCCAAGTTTAAAATTTCAAGATGAAATGGGGAACTTGTACTTTACAAGTGCATGGAGTCTTATTGGGGGAGTACCTCAAGACATGCCATGGGACGATATCATTGAGAAGATCTCGATCAGATTATAAAGTGTTGAAGATAAAAGCAATTTGGTATTTGATGTCTACATATTGTTTATGCTCCCGTTTAAATTTCAAAAATGTTGACACTTATGATTTAATTTCCAATGTATTTTATTGTTTTGTGTTCAATATCTTCGGATAACACATGCAATTTCAAATAAATAAATCACTAATGTTTGTGACGTATAAATTATTTTTGTGGAAAGTAATTATAACGTCAACTATATATTGTTTAAAAGAATATGGCTTTAAACGCATAGTACATGAAAATATTTGGATATAAACAACTTGAGTTGTTGCATTAACTAAAAGTCAAAGATGAAACATCAAATGTATAACCACATCATGAGAGATTAATGAAAGAACGTACTGAGTGTATTGAGATGAAATACACAAACGAGATTCATGTCAACATAATTCATTAGAAGTCATTGAAAAATTCACAAGTGTGAATTCTAACATATGAAAGACAAAGTACTATGTGTTATTGTATACCTTTAATAAATCTTGCGAGATTTGTTCCGAGTGATCTATTCGTAGATGCGTCTACCACTTGTTTATTGTTAGAACTATATGAAGATTTGACCTTCATTAGGAAGAGCATCCTAAATATACATATCTCTTAATGAATAACAATAGATGTGTGCAAATCACTTATGGCAAAACTAAGAATGCAATGTTGTTGAGCGTCGATCTAGTTGACTTTATCTCACACATAATAGTGATAGTAGATGGGGAACATTCATCTTATTGGTGATGAATGTGTTCACCAAGTGACTTGGATTAAAACTTATATTTATGTCCTTATGAGTCAATGGTAAAGCGTTGGAGATCAAAGGTAAACAAGTTATGTTTCTTAATTGAATGATATAATTTAGCTATGTGTTATATACAATAATTTGTGAGACCTTCCTAAAATTGATTGTTTAGGATTATGAATAAGTCATTATTTTGTCTTAACAAGGCATGAATGTTGCAAAGTGATGATATTATTATATCCTTAGGGCTGTGAAGAATTAGCATGATGCATCTTCTGTTCACAAGCTAAAGTATTGTAGTCTAAACTATGCTGGACTAGTACTTGGTTAATTTATGGGTCTTGATGGAGACTAATTAAGTCTAAACATTCAAATGTGTATAAACATAAAAGAATTTGTGTATAGACAAAATTGAGGGAGAATTTTCATTCATTGTAAGGAAAAGACATGTAACTTTTGAAGAGTTTGTTCGAAAAGCTAATGAGGAGAACTCATTGTCAAGGCTTATTCTAGATGCTAAATTACAATTATTCTAAGTTGGTGGCAAACTTATGACAATGGCATGTGTTTCTTTGGTTAGCTCGGAAGCTTATGTAAGCTAATGCAATATGAGTTGAATTCACTGATACAATGAGTTTGATCTTGTTCAATCATATGTGTATAAATTTCATCATAAGTAAAGTTACGGAAATGTTAATCAAATGGCAAGAAATGTGGGGGAGGATTCATTTAAGAAACAACCTATAAGGGTATATAGAAATGGTTCTCATTACCCCACACAGATGTTATCCAATAACACTTAAATGTGGAGTATCTTGCATTTGTACCATAATATTTTGGCAATAAGGATTTTGTAATCCAATCTAACATTGTAAACAGATGACTAAGTGGAGGACACAAAGGTCATAGTTCATAATGGAGATGTGTTTGCCTTAAATGATAAATATATCATTCTAAGACAAGTATTATAACCAGATTCAGGTGGCCACTGAGGTTATAGTCTTAGAAGTTGACAATAGGTAATGTTAATCTTCGAGTTACGAACACGTCATAACAATTGATATCAACTACAAATTTATCTTCAGTGACTTGTCAAAATAGAAAATAATGTTATGGATCCAACAACCTGAGGGTTTATTAGAGATCAAGTTATGGAATGAGACTAGAGCCCATGGAAAAAGGGTGTGTGAAGGAAACCTAACTTAGTCGACTGGAGATCCTAAGATCTAAGTTCAATAGGACAACGAATTCATATGCCTAAGGGTGGTCATTGTGGGGGCATAACTGATATGCATAAGCTAGTATATATGTTATATATACTCCCCAAACGATAAAAGAGTGTTTAAATACGTCCTAGTTCATTCCTATGAAATTCAGTGACAAATTGTGAGGCTAAGCATATTATGTGGTAAATGATTTTATGCGATCATGGTAACCACGATGCTTTTAATGATTTAAGAAGAATCACCTATGTTAGAGATAAGTGGGATCGCTTCGAATGGAATTGGGGGCACAATTTCTAGAGCTCTCGCAAAACCAAGAAAGTGTTCCACGACCATTATTGGACACAACTATGAGGGGATGACCCGGCTAAGGAGAGTATTGTGTGAAGTGTATTGTCATCTACACAAATGGGGGTTTGTTCAAGGACGTCGTCTACAAAACGCTAGAAGGCTAAGTATGCTTCACAACGGAATGTTCAAAGGGAACACCTACTTATTCGACAATACTCAACTGTCGAGGTTGCATTAGAAATTTAGTGTGTTTTGATCAATCTCCATTCATGTGGGGGATTGTTGGAAATTTTTAAAATGTGATGAATGGAAATTTACATATAGTGACAAATTCTTGAGTAAAGTTATTTATGTCACTTGTTTAGTTTTATATTAGAATAATAAACTTTTCATGTGGTGTATTGATGATAACTCTTGAGTAGAGTTTCTTTTATAACAATTGATTAGAGATTTTATGCCAAAATTAAGTCTCTAATTATGTTAGGCTTTTCACCACCCATGGTTGCATACATAGTAGGCTATGTGCCTATTTTGATGTGGCTAGAAAAAATATAAATAAAAAGATACAAGAAAGAGAGATATATGCATGAAGAGTCCTTGGAGAAGAAGTACTTTATAACCCATATGTTGGGAACATATAGAGATAAGTTTTCTTTCACGATTCAACTACTTTTCTATTCTTAGTTTCCAAAAGGTCTAACACTATGATTTTACCCGGTGTAACCTCGGGCTTGTGGTCTTCTCCGGCAGTACAGACTACTTTGGTTGTTGTACCCTGGGAGACAGACGCGTCGTCTTTAGTAGAGGCATGAAATCTGTTTTAAGGGAAGCGTGTTGAACACGTGTCTCAGCCACAACCGCCAACATTTGTTTGTTCTTTTTGTAGGAAATTAATGTACAAGAAGATGTGGTTCAAGACCTCCTTGAAGCATACACAAATGATTGAAAACACAACGGACTATACAAGAAGACGCGGTTAAAATTCTTGTTGAAGACCATAGATTGAATCAATTTAATTACATATGATGTTTTATATGTTATATTCGTAAGGATTTGTACACGGTATATGTACTATAATTTCCCAAATATGTAAAGTGAGCATCTTTACTATTTTATTTATATATTTTTTTATTAAAATGGTGACCCATGTCCTACATTCCGCCTCCATATCCGAATTCCCCCACATTTCATCAACAATTTTATAAATCTTTAACATTCAAAACCAAAATTTCTCACTTAATGATTGAAATCCATAGCACAATACTAAAGTACAATCAAACCACACAAATCAGAACCTCCAAAATCAAGTTCTATGCAAGAAAAATATGAACTTTTTAGAATATGCAGACAAAAAAACAACACAAATTAGGGTTAATTTGTAGTGGATTAGGGAATCAGTGAACCTAGCAGATCGATTGGATATACAATACTTTGATTCACTGCTCATAGAAACCTAGCTGATCGTTTGGGGGCATGGAGGGGATTAAGGAATCGGTGAATTGAAGATTCAATGAACTAGGGTTTGTAATGGAGAAGAAAGAAGCATCATGGGTATAATAAACATTTACTTGGTTGCATCAATGGTATAATAGACATTTACTTGGTCTTTTTTTAACAATCAAACCAACGTTTGACTCACGGTAGGATGAAAGTGGCCATTATGCAAAATATTGAAAAATATGGTGTAATAGTGCAATTTAAGCTAAATAACAGGATGAAAAATTGTAGTTTACTTATTGTAAAATGATTACATTGTAACTTCTTATTTCCTTAGAAAATGTTTGGATGTTTCCCTTTCCTAAAATAAAAAGTTGTCGAACTTATTAAAGAGAAATTTAGCTATTTATAAATATGATGAAAATTTACATTAAATGTACCCCTTTTCTACTAAACGTACATCCTCCTTCAACTTTCATATTAATACAGTTCAAACCCTTTTGTTTTTTTGTCATTTTGTTATCTTTACTAATATTTGTTTTTAAAACGTTGTTTTATTTAAAAAGATTTTTTTGTTATTTGAAAAAAATCGTTTTCTTACGTTTTAAAGTAACTGAAGCGAGTCATTTTAATTTTGAAGTGAGATTTTTTTTTGTTCATAACAGCATGAAGTGGGTATTCGAATTTAGTTTGTATAAACAATAATGCACAAAAATTTAAATGAAGTTTTGAAGCTAACTAAATATATTTTTTAGAGTTAAAAGAAGAGAAATATATTTGAGAATCACCATTCTCATTTGTAGACAATGATTTTGGTTAGTCAATAACATACTGTCACAATAATTAAATTTTAACTTATATTGATTATTAATTGATATTATATGATTTAATCAAATCATTTTAATACTTAATGTGCTAGTTAACGTTTTATCTCTTTTTGCGTGTTATTACTTTTAATAAATAAAAGTTGCTAATTATATTATAAAAACGTTTTAATATAATAATAATAATAATAGAAATAGAAAAATGAGATAACTAAAATATGAAATAAATAAAAATATAAATTCAATTGTTTTTTTTAAAGGTTCTGAAACTTTTCTATTATTTAAAAAATATCTTTTTTATTAATTTGTAACAAAGTTTAAAAAAGCAGAAATGGGCATTGAGGCCGTTATATTTTTTATTATATAAAAATATCTTTTTTGTATATATCTCATAAAAATCACATATTAACATAAACACACTTTAGCATTAACACAAACATCATAAATAGTTTAACAAACAAGGTTTAACATAAAACAAATATCATAAAATAGTTCGAACAACTTAAATTAGTAATATTTTGGCATCTAAATATCATAGAGCTCGTTTTCCTCCGCATCATCCTCAATGTTTTCATCAAGCATATTTAGATCATCATCGGTCATCTTTGTCAACCAAATTAATAACTCTTTTCCTTTTCCTCCTAGATGATGAACTCTCACCTTCTTCGTCATTTGACCCGCCAACTCCACCAATGTCATCTTCATCCCCACTGGGGTTGGCTATTCACTCATCATCTGCCAAAACATCATCGGCAACTATCGAGTCTTGATCATCTTTTAGATTAGTCTTTTAATAAACTTGTGCCTCAATCTCCTATTGCACATAAGTACACCAACTTAGTCTCCTGCATGAAGAATCAGACGTTATTCTATTCTACGTAATGTGTTAGGTTGTTAGCGATTAGGTTTTTTTAACCTAATAGATGTTTTTTTAAGTTAATTATTGGGTTAGGCCGCCAATTAAGCCCAATAAACACTAAATGAGTCTAAAATAAAGTCTAGAAAACCTAAAATTTTTCAATTTTTACAAAGCCTCACCGCCTTGGATGACTGAGGCCTAGGTTTTAGTTGACCCCTATGAGGCTAAGCCTTTTAGGCTGTTTTTCATAGCCTCAGTCGAGGCGGGCCTCGGAAAGCCTTTTTAAACCATGATTGTAATGACGTTTTATAGAAACTTAATTAATGCTAGTTAGAGAAAGTGTCTTTAAAAACAATATTTGAATTGTAAGGGATGAAATTTAACAAAATTTAAACTGTATTTTTAAAAAAGAGGTATGACTAGTAAAGAAGTGATTGCGTTTAGCCAACGCCTAATTATTACTGTATATATTTGTAGTGTAATAAACTCATAATATGTTACCATCTAATGTTTAGTGTAACTATTTTACTTATTAAGGAAATTAAGGAAGTAGTCGTTTCTTTTTCCTCTAAAACCAAATACTTTCATGGAACTGAATTTTTCCAAAAAACTTAAAATTATTATTATTATTATTATTATTATTATTATTATTATTATTATTATTATTATTATTATTTTTTATTTTTTGAAAAGATAGATTTGAAATGGCTAATACCAATATGTATAATTTTTAAAACCTGAAAAATTCATTTTTAATCTTGTATTTTACTTTTACTCTTGATATATTAGTTAACTTATATCACTGCTTTATATTTATATGAAAACTATAGAAATGTTTTATATTTATATGAAACTATAGAAATTATATATGGTAAATTCTCATTGATTCCTTCAAAAATGATTTCGTCTTATGTAAAACCCAAAGTGGCGGATTAGCGGCAAGAAAAAACAAGAGACCGATGATTGTTGATTAAATTGAGGCCCATCTTTTTAATCGCTACGGACCCTCGAATTTTCAAGGATTCTCACTGATGGTTTTGACTTCAACCTCCTATACAGAGGGCCTTGTGTTGCTTTAATTTTTTCTTAGACACTAGTGATAAAATGTACACCATTCACAATTTTACACATGACTTGTTTCATCCACGGATCATTTTCGCATTCTCCCAAATCATAACATTAGTATATCCAGGGATCATTTTCGCATTCTCCCCAAATCATAACATTAGTCGTTATTCATAAGCTAACCGGCGACCAATTATTTGTCGATTAAACCTTCAAACTATTTATTTTGCCCTATTACTCGCTCGATCTCACTAGCTTCTCTGATCATTTGTTTTGTTTGTCAAACCACTACTAAAAGAGGAAAGGCAAGGTGGATTAACAATTATCCCAATAGAAAAGGCAAGTTGGATTAACAATTATCCTGATAGAAAGGATAAACTATTTCATGTGTCTATATTACAAAGCATGAAGCCGTAACATGCGTATAACGTTCAAAAAACTTAGCACTTAGACATGTCACCATTACAGCACCAGAACGCAAAGTGTTCATCTTTGCGGTTATTACTAACAAGACCTCCACATTGTAAACAAACAAAGCTACTGCCATCAGAGACTGCATCCACCATTACTTGTTTTCTCCCATTTTCACTCAGTATAGATGTTCCACCACCATCAGGCTCCAAGTTACATGATGGGGATTCTTCAGCTATTGATATTGCACATTCAGCAAACAAGGATGCCAGCTCATCAGCAGCATTACTTTAATACATTTTCTTTGCGTAAACCTCTTTTGCTCGATTTAGGGCCTCAAACGCAGCCGCTTCACCTCCGGTGCCTTTCATTGCCATCACAACCTGTTAAACAACGATAATTCATCAATCATCGTTCATAGCACAGTCATGTCA
The DNA here is from genome assembly GCA_947069175.1 of Scalesia atractyloides. Lineage (NCBI taxonomy): Eukaryota > Viridiplantae > Streptophyta > Magnoliopsida > Asterales > Asteraceae > Scalesia > Scalesia atractyloides. Next base: position 21,209,545 of record CAMTDV010000029.1, on the reverse strand, counting down.
TACTTAGTTTTTAAAATGTTTTACGGGCAAACCACTGTATGTATTTATACATATAATCATCTATACGTTTGTTAATTGGGTCTCATTTTTTTATATTAGCATTTCATGACTAAATTATTAATTTTATCAAACTTTTTTAGAATATTTTAGATAAATGATGTTTCAATATTACATAGTTTATAATTAAGTAAACATCACATAATTAATAACACGCTGAAAACAAAATTATTGATGCAGATTTATAATTTATAACTAATTTATGTTACAAATCATTTTAAAGAATTCCATACTGTGGATGCTGTAATACACAAAATTAACCACCCAGAAAAACTTGTGACAATTCTATAAGGTCTTGTTTGCTTTGAAAGAGTAAAGATATAATCATGTATTTTACAAAATATTTTCTTTGCCATACAACTGTATAGATGGACAAGGAATGGGCTTTTAAAAATGTATGAGAACAAAAATGAGTAATTTGCAAGGTGAACCTTATGTTCTTGCGTGTTATACAAAAAATAAAAGGAAAAAAAAACTTTTGTTATTGGAATGTATACCACTATACCTCACTATATTCCACAAGAAATATTACTGCATTTTAATAAGAATGCTTATTGTTTAGAAAAAAACAGGGTGTTTGATTCAAATATTTTTTTGGGAAGGTATTTTAATCTGTCAAACAAAATGGAAGTTAAAAGAGATGTACTTGGAATTAAAATTTGTCAGATTAATTGAAATGTGAAGGAACTGGAATTTATTAGTTTGCACATTTGTTAAACAAGTTGGAATGCGGCGGCAGTGAATGGTGATGGATGTGGCGGAGTTGGTGAATGGCGATGGACATGGTGGGTGTGGTGAGTGGCGGTGATAGTGGAGGTGGGAGTGGTTAGAGATGATGGTAGGAGGGTGGTTGTGGTGTTAGTGGGGTGGTGGTGAAACCGAAGTTGGTGACGACGGTGATGGAGATGGAGAGATTCTATATCCTGCAGTTATATGCCTTCACCAAAGGAATGTTAAATTTCTTTACTGTAAGGAAATTGAGAGGATCCACTCCAATCCATTGTCCAACGAAACATGTTCTCTCTTAAATTTAGATTTAAGCATATTCCAACAAACCAAACACCCCGTATGTGTCGTGTAAGATAGTTTGAAATAATACCAACTTCCATCCAAGATCATTCTGATCCTAGTAGGTTATATATTTACAATTTCACACTTTCGAGATTTTTACTGTTATAACACCATCCCTGAACTAAAATTACTACTACTTAGCCCATCTCAAAGTGCTACATTTCCCTTCTTAGCAACTTCTAAAATACTATTTACGTTTACAAAACAGACCATTTCCGTTATAGGTGTTAGGGATTCGAGCCACTCGTGCTCAACTCATCAAAAGCACGACACGAGGAGAACCCGAGCCTCTTGACATACTCACGAGTATGGCTTGAGCTTTACACCTACAACTTGACATTGAGCCGAGCTCAAACTCTCTTAAGCTAAACAAGCCAAGCTTGGACCGAGATCATATATGCCCCTAAATTCCTAAATGGAAAATGACTAACAAATCCATTATAATCATTAAAAATAACACACTATTAGTAAACAAAATCAAATCTACATGCAATTCTAATTCCTCAACTTTTCACTCACCAAAAATCAAGAACTAAAATTTTTTTTAATCAGATGACAACTACAGTCTACACTGGATTATAAATAATAACATCGGTCATAAAGTAATAACAACAAAAACGTTAAAGACAGATACGTGCATCAACATTTGTTAATAAGTCGATCATCAACAGTGAAAATCAGAAGCAGAAAGAAAGTGTAGGAAGTTATACCGCTTGAAGGGCTTGAGAAGGTTTGCCCTGATGGATGAGTTGGCGAGCAAGTGTGAGCAATCTTCTAGCAACTTCAATTTGTGCGGCAACCGATGAGGATGTAATCGGAACATCTGAATCCATCATGTCCGTATCCATGGCATATCGACCAAGTGAAGATTTGTGTTTGTGATTTTGAGTAACTCATAAAGTGGAGCGGAAGAATGGACCAGTGGAGCCGAGATGCTTCTAGCAATTTCGGGAGTTCCCTTTCGTTCTCTTCTATGGCTTTGTGGCTCCTAAATCTAACCAATTGAAACACGGTTTTTTTTTTTAAATAAACAACACTTTTAAATTTATTTTTTAAATGACATAATTAATGCATTTTTTATTTGTCCCGATGGACATTCCAACGGTTAGGTATGATGCTTTAAATACACTAATAGGATGCGCGCATGATTTGATAGATGTGACACATAACATTGTGATACTAAACAGTTTAGATAGTTTTCTTATTCATATAATATTTATTATAACATTATTGTTATAGATTTACGTGAAAAGCGAAGTAATTGGGTAATTCATTTCATTGTGTTATGCATGGTTCGATCGGTTCAGTTATTATCCTTAACCGAAGCCGAAAACAAAGTTATCGGTTAGTTTATTTTATTAATCAATCGGTTTTCGGTTAACCATTTCGGTTTATTTGGTTAGATTGACGGTTTTTTGTTTGGTTCATTTTATTTCAGTTAATAGCCAAAACCAAACTTGGTCTAAAACTTTTGCTTAGAAATATATGAAATTAAGGTATAAGTACATAAAATGAAAGTATAAATATATGAACGGGGGGGGGGGGGGTATAAAAGCTAGAAATATATAAAAATATGAATGATTTGGTTCGGTTAAGCTAATTTTGGTTAAAAGAGAGTACAAAAATTGATAACCGGTTTTTGGTTAATTTGGATCTTAGTTAATTTAGTTTTTGATTGATTTCGATTCGGTTTCGTCTATTTTTGTTTGGTTTAGGTTAATGATTTAGTTATTTCTTACCGATAACGATTCTTGTTAATAACCAATAGGTGCGTGCGCGATGTGACGGGAAACACAGACATTGCCACGAGTGCATTGTTCGTTTTAGTTGTTAGTTAGATTATGATACTCTTTGTTAACCAATTCGTTTTAAGTTAATCAGTTTTGTTTATTCAATTAGATGACAGTTTTTTGTTTGATTTATTTAATTTCAGTTAATAGCCAAAACCAAACTTGGACTAAAAGTTTTGATTAGAAATACATGAAATTTAGGTATAAATATATGAAATGGATGTATAGGTACATGAAATAGAGGTATAAATACATAAAATGGGGGTATAGATATGGAATACATGAACTATAGGTATAAAAGTTAGAAATAAATGAAAATATGAATTGTTCGGTTCAGTTAACTTTAGTTAAAGGATGGTACAAAAAAATCGATAACCATTTTTGGTTAATTGGGGTTTTGGGTAATCAGTTTTCAGTTAATTCAGTTTTTGGTTGGTTTTGATTTGACTTCGGTTGACGATTGAGTTATTACTCACCCTTAGACACTGTTAATTACGTAACATATGATTTTTTAATTAAAAATACTATACTAATACTATACTCAAATTAAAGAGAATAAAATACTCGTTTAGGTAATGTAATTAAAAAAAGTATTAACATACCAAAAAGTTATAACGGTTTAAAAATCGTGGGGGAGTTAGTTTTTTTTTATAAGGGATAAAGTGTAATTACTAACTAATTATCTATAGTTTTGTTAAAGATGAGGATTCAACTATAATCTAAATAAGAGAATTAAATTGATGACATTTAATTACTTGGCGGTCTGTAGCCATTAAACATTCTGAGATAATGACTAACTATATTGGGCTTTAATCACTTGTACACTAAGGCATCATCTACATGTACCTTTTAATCCGGGCGTCGATACTAAACAAGACAACTAGCGAAACGTCGACAAAAATGTGTAGGTCGTCATGTTATCTTTGGATTTTTTAAAACATTATAGATTATAAGATATGACAACAATACGTAAAATAATTATAAGTTTGTTGTGGAGAGGGAAAAGTGTAACTAATTATCTATAATTTTGTTAAAACTTAGGGATTTAAGTGTAATAAATGTAACACCTCGTAAAATGGTGTCCAATAGTATAGTGACACGTTTTGTATTTGTATTGAAGTCTTTTAAAGACTAATAGGGACTAAAGGTGTTAACATGCTCAAACTGATCCTCTGATTGACTGTCTGATGTCAACATACATAAACGTAAGCCTCTGAGTGACTGATATGTCAACATACTTAATCATTTAGCCTCTGAGTGACTGATATGTCAACATGCTTAAACTTGGCGTCTAAATGACTAATATGTCAACATGCCCAGCCTCTAACTGACATCGAAGTCAAGATGCTTATAGTGGGCCTCTGAGTGATCCTTTACGAAGTCCTAACTCTCATATGTCCCATTTGTTGGACGAAAGGGATTAAATCCATAAGTATGTGAAATTTGGATTGTGGAGGGGTTAAACGTGTCAACATGTTAATTCATACCTCTGAATGACCTTTTAACGACCGAGAGCTCGACAATGTCCGGGCATACTCCCGGGTATGCCAAATATTGGTTACGGAGGGCTAAATATGATAAAAAGGTGTTTTAGAAGATTTTATAAGTTAAGGGGCTAAAAGTGTCAAACTTTGAAACCGACCATGGTGCGCTCGCGGGGCGCGAGAGGCAAGGCTTGTGCCTCTCACGGGGCGCGAGAGGCCTGTGTTTGCAGAAAATTTGCTTGGCCTCCACATAAATTGCCAAAAATCGTTTGATTCGAAACCATGGCTTTTCAAACTGCTATGCCACGTTTTAGGACACTTGTAAGCTTCCTCTTACACCCCTTAACACTTGGCATCACCTCCTCCAAGCTCTCTAACTATAAATAGGTGCCAAGGTTCACCATTTGAACTTGCACCTTTCTCATTTACAACTCTATCTCTCTTCTCTGGAAGTTCCTAACTGAAAGGAGCATCCAACTAAGTTCTATTGCATTAAAGGAACCACTTGTAAGTGTTCCTTACTCTTGCATTTTCGTTTATAGGCTTTTATAGCCAAGAGTCAAGCGTTTTGTGGAAAACGCCTTGACTTTCGGTTAAGACCATTATGGTCTACCCAATGTTCGTAACGAACATGGCTAAGTGATCGTAATAAGGTAGGTGTAGTCCCTATAAAGGGCACCTCCTGAAGATCACGTTTGTTAGACCAATTGACGGGTCAAAGTTATTATATTAAAAAGTCAAACGGGCCATTTTTCAAAAATGTTATAAATTGATCTTATATATGTTATGAAACTTGTTTTTGACACTTAAACAAGTTGGTAATAATTATTAGAACATGTAAGAACATGTTCCGCTCGTCAATTTCAGTTCTATGGTCGGTTCGCAACCGAAAGTCGCAAAGTTTGACTTATGCTTTGACTTTCGATTCTGACCCGATTTAGATTAGTTAACTAATGATCTAAAGTTGCATTATGATCGTAATATAATGTAGCATAACCCTCTAAGGTTATATTAAATGATCATAATCAGAATCTGAGTTATGCGCAAGTTCCATAATTATGTTGTTTTGACTAAAATGCATAAAAAGAGGTTTAAATGATAATGAACTTGAAAATGAGTTTCCTACTGATGCAATATTTTAAGTAGGATTATTTGGGATGTCAAACCAGATTATAAACTGAATTTATGAACAAGTCCTTGTATTTTGTCGATAAATGACGATAAAGTCCTTGTGGTTTATAAACGGTTTTAATCATATCTTTTAAGGTAAATCTTTTACCTACTGATATGTTATATTAAATAACATGTCTAAGAAATTTTAACATGACCTTAACATCAGTTTTCATTAATCATCGCATAAATCGTCATTTTACGACTTAAGCATCGTTTCGGCGCATAGTATGGTTTTAAACCATATTTATTAACCAAGACTTGTTACCTACTGATTTTAATACCTATTTTAAATATTTTTGCAGTAGGTACAAGATATAAACTCAGAATCCCAAATAATTTATAAACTATGTGTAAAATGACCAAAATGCCCCTTCGGTGCATAGTTTGGTCATAAAAGATAAATTACACATATACTCATAGTTTGGTCATAAAAGATAAATTACACATATACTTAATTTTCTATTGATATTATATCATAAATAAGTTATTTTTCCAGAATACTTATAGTTATAACAATAAATTATATTCAAGTTCCATTTATACGGTATGAAATTACCGAAACGCCCTTATGAGGCATAGTTTCATTTTAGAACCTTAACAGGCATATAAGTTGATATCCTACGTATTACAACTTATTTAAAATATAATGGCATATAGAACTTGTCCATGACTTATTCGGTTACCCGATATCGCTGATATGCGTACGGTTAAGCATATGTAACTAGTTTACGAAAATTAACCAAAACGGGTCTAACCTTGTCATTTAAATCTCAAAATCCAGAATGTTTATAGTTTGTCCATATTACACAAGTCAAGGTACTTGTTGGGATTAAACTACATTCTATCCAATCATCATTTAATCTAGCGTTATACGTTTTGATCAAGTACGCTAGTCAAGTCTATGACTTAAATAAGACCGTTAGTACTTAATTGGTTAGCATATGCCATAATCCGAACTAGAGACTTCCGGTAAACGCTATCTGCACTTAGTACTTTTGTGTACGCCTGAGTTAATAAATCTTGCGTTAAATGAAGAATAGCTCAGGTAAATACTCTCCACTTATTTCCACTATACGGGCTTGGATTACGGTAAATTACTACCGCTTGGTCCGAAATGGGATCAATCGAATGCCGGATTGTTGCTAGTAAATCCGCATATTCCGTTTTAATCAGTTTTGTTTGATAACTTAAACATCGGGGGTTAACTACCGTGTCTTGGATATCCTCGACTCATTACAATAGAAAATGGCCACGACCTTAGTGCGAGTGTAGGCATACACCCGATAGACGCTCAAAATGCATTACCCACAAGGTTGGGAAGAAATGAATCCTTTGTGAGTCCAAAGTGGTGTGTACATTAATCATGTCTCGGTCTCCGTACCGGGCCCTATATGTATGGACAAACATGTGAATCTGTTAACAAGGTTGGACGGTCAACTTACCAAGTTATAAAAGATTTTGTGCTGATATGCACTTAAAAACATTTTTTAAATGTTTTCAAAATGAGTCAGTTGGGTGTATTTACCAGCGAAAGCTGACGTATTTTCAAAAGACTAAGCTTGCAAGTACAATACGAAAATAGGCTAGAAGTGCTCGGTAGTGATAGAGGATCTTGCAAATCCTAGATCTGCCCAAAGTTTGTTTTACATTCTTTCTTTTGTACAATTTATGATCCGCCTGTGGATCTTCTATTACGATCTTGTATATTATTTTGTATTTCGAACATTTGGTTTGTAATAATAAATTAAATCCAAGACTTTCGCTGTGTTGTGTTTAATTGACTATGATGATATCAACTTACGTCATGGTATTCCCTACCCGGGCCCACCGGTGTTTAGATTGGCTGTGGAAAGGCCGGGGTGTGAAAGGTTGCTATCAGAGCCAACGTTTGAGAGAATTAAACACTAGCCTTTTGTGTTTAATCTCAAACTTACACAAGCACATTCCTTAGACTTCCGAGTCTAGGCATTGACCTAGGATTACTCATTTCATTATTAAGTTATTAGTATCGTTTTTTTAATTGATTTTTAAACGGGAAAATGCCGCCAAGAGTAAGAGGAAGTGGAAAAGGACCAATGAGGGGAGGACCTTCAGGACATATCCCTTCACATCCCCATCACCTGAACCCTTATGAAGATTCAGGGGATTCATGGCCGTCATCGCAACATTCACCTTCTCATACTCAAAACTCGTATCATTCCTATCATTCGCATCATTCACACCACTCCTACCATTCCCGTCATTCTTATCATGATGAATTTAACCCAAACCAATACTTTAATACACCCCCAGCCGACCAAAACCAATTAGACAAACCCAATCCAATCGACGAGGACTCCGACCCGGAGATACCGCCGTCAGGATCACACACGCATCCTATAGAAATCTCAAGCGATTCGAACTCTTATACTGGATCGCCATACCAAGGTCCTAATGAGTGGGACCAATACTGGAATCAATTTACTTTCGCTAACACTCCTTCCCATCATTTCCAACCACCTCCCGTGCAAGAAGATGTGCACATGGAACGCGGTGGAACAACCCCAATCGCCACCTGAACCGCCAAGGAGGAAAAGAGGAGCACGTATGTCGGTACGTGCGGGCCAACGGTCGGGATCGCTACCACCTTTTCCCAAACCCTACCCTACTATTCACGAGGACCCACAAATGGGTGGATCCTCCAATGTTTCACCTGTGGTGGAACCAACACCACCACCAATGGTTCAACCACCAACATCGGGTTATAATAAGCCTATACCAACATATCCGGATACGTCTGGATATGATCCTTTTAACCCAACTACACCTGTTGATTACCAAGCATTGTCGCATGACCCTTACATACAAGCGGTCATGCATAACGCATTTTACCCGTATCATTTCCCATCTGTTTATCCACCTACTGGATATCCAAGTTATGGGTACCAGTATCCTATTATGCCACAACCACAACCACAACCTTTGCCACCACTTGAGGCCATTAATGAGGCCTTAGAACGAATGAAAGAGATGTAACAACAAGCGGAGAAAACGGAGAAGAAGACGAATAAGTTCTTCAAGAAACTCTCCAAGCTGGTTAAGGGAAAAAAGGACAAGTGAAGTCTCTTCTAATATATGTTAGTCCCTGCGAGGACATTGTTATTTCTTTAGTCCCTGCGTGGACATTTTTTTAGTCCTTGCATGGACAGGTGTTTCATTGTTTCTAGTATTGTACTTTCTATTGGAATTTAATGAAGTATTTTTGGAATTATATATATATATATATATATATATATATATGTATGTATTCATCCTCTTCAAGCGAGCATATCGATTTTATTTGAAATTTATGCTCTGCTACATAATTCCAAAAGACCTTAATGGATTTGATTATGCCAAGTGGCGTAGACCACACATTGGCCAAGAAATGACAGTTAAGGACAATGGGCCTTCTATCAGGATAGTTAAGGGAAGTTATCCTTCTATCCAGAGGTGGTGGATTAGGTTCACCCCTCCAAGGTCGTTAAGGTCCAAGGTGACCGGGACCATTAATCAATCATTAAGGTACTCTTATGTGAACATTAAGGAATGTTCATACTCTTGGTAGTGTGACTTGAGGAACCAGACAAGTCGTCTAGGTAAAAGGCCTACGTCCTAAGACCTACTATATAACCTATGTGATCAATGGATCCTGGCTAATGTCATCAATTCGATGACAACAGACAGGCCAATATGCAATTTTATGTCCAATGTGACAGGCCAATGTGCCCAATTTTATGTCCAAGGTGACAGGCCAATGTGCCCAATTTTATGTCCAAGGTGACAAGCCAATGTGCCCAGTTTATGTCCGAGCTGACAGGCAATGTGCCCAATTTTATGTCCAAGGTGACAGGCCAATGTGCCCAATTTTATGTCCAATGTGACAGGCTAATGTGCGATGTGCCCAATTTTATGTCCAATGTGACAGGCCGATGTGCCCAATTTTATGTCCAATGTGACAGGCCGGTGTGCCCAATTTTATGTCCAATGTGACAGGCCAATGTGCCCAATTTTTATGTCCATTAGCGGCAAACTTATGAGTTGTATATAATCATCAATTTTTACAATGACAGTTGTGACCTTACGATCCATTGTCTAATAATATATGGACTATGTCCAGATTGTAATTGGCCTTTGATGGTCCTATTAAGACCTAGGCCAAATATAGATATGATAAGCCTAAGAGTTGTGATGTTATTCACACTAGCTCAAATAGGTGATGGATTGTTATCTAATGTTTAAGCCAATATGGTTGTTATACCATGGCTAAAGATAAATTTTGTTTGATGTTTAGAGCTAAAGCTTCAAAATGGTAAACTCGGACGAGGCACAAAGTAGCCACCGAGAGATTAGCTCTAACAAGACTGAAAACATAGCCATTAACAATGATGACTTCCAAGCTCGCATAGTGCAGCTGTGGGAAAGGACATTGAAAAGGCCATCGAAAAACTTACAGAGTCGAGTGCTACTTGCTCTAGACCATTATCAATCACGCCATCCTCAGCTCATAAGGAGAGCTCAGTTCACTATTCGAATGCGAAAAGTGAACCAAAGAAAATAGAATTTGCTGATAGGTCTCGTTCTTCTAAAGACGGGTGTACCTACAAATATTTCGTCTCCTGTAAACCCCGTGATTTTAATAGGGAAAAAGGAGCAGTAGAAGCCTTGAATGGCTAGATGAAATGGAGACGATAGTAGATATCAGTGGATCTGCTGATAAGGATGTGGTAAAATATGTATCACAGTCCTTCAAGGGCGATGCCCTCATTTGGTGGAAGGAAATGGTTCAATCTACAGGTAAGATACACCTGTACAACTTAGGATGGTCTAAGTTTGTCGATCTAGTCAAGGAGAATTATTGTCCACCTCATGAGGTGGAGAATTAGAGACAGACTTTCTGACTCTTTCAATGAAAAACCTAGACTGACGGAAGTATGTTTCTGACTTCAATTCCCTGTCTAGGTTAGTTTCATATTTAATCACCCCTGAATCCAAACGCATTGTGCGTTTCATTAATGGGTTAGCGCCCGAGATAAATGGCATCGTAAAGGCTGCTCAGCCTAGTACCTATAGGTCTGCCGTAGACCTATATCTCTCCCTCACCTTAGATTTACTAAGGCAAAGGTCAGTTAGGACTGAAACTGACGGAAAGAGGAAACGGGAGGATAATAACTCCCAAAAGTTCAAAAGAAAGGAAATTTCGGGTTCAAGAAGAACCAGCAAACGTCTAATGACAAACCTCTGTGCAAGAACTGTAAATATAGACAATGGGGACAGTGTAGTATAAATCCACAGACTAAACCATGTGGTATCTGCAAGAGAAAGGGACATAAGACCCTAGAGTGCAAATATCTTCAGGATGCCGTTTGCTACAGTTGTAATGAAAAAGGGCATATTACGTTCAATTGTGTAACATTCGTCGAAAAACGGGTTTTCCAAACCCGCTTCGTTTATTAATCAAATATTTAGTTTCGTCGCGTATTTAATGTTCATATTAATTTTAAACAATACATAACTAATAAACATTATTAGAATTTTAAACCATAAACAATGAACAATAAAAATAAGTAAATAAAAAAATAAATAGGGCTGCCGGGTTTCGAACCCGGGTCGCCCACAAACACAAACACACACCACACCACTCCGCCACACATTTCTTTCATGCCAAATACAGAAACAAATAACATTTAAAGTAAACCCAATAGTCAAACTGGTAATCAGCGCGCCCAAATCCGTAGTCGCCGGGAAAAAAACCGAAGATTCCGCAATTAGGACTGTTTCCTTTGACTGAAACGCGTGAACTAATTTCGACATCGGTTATAACCGATGTCTAACCCTCAATTTCAGTCGTAACCGCCGGAAAACTTTGAGCGCGACTCAAGACCAAAATTCGGACCCAGTACATCCTGTTCTTCCCTATAAATACCCACCCAAACCTCTGGTAACCTTTTCGCTCAGAATCGCACAATCTCTCGAAGCTTTAGCACGTCGCCGGAAATTTCAATTTCGCCGGAATCACTGAACAGAAAACCGCGATTTTCTTCAGACGGTACAATCATCTAAATTTCTCTTGCTATCTTTCGATTTGTAATCTAATTCCTCAATCCAGTAATCAAAACTGTTAAACAGTTTCCTCAGCCGGAATCCGCAGATCGGAGACGACGAGACTTTGCCGGAAAACCTGAAGCAAACTCGCCGTTCTGGTATACCATGTCATCTCATTTCTCTTTTCAATTCAATCAAATATAAGTTAAGATCGAAAAACAGAACAGTCGGAATTCACTGTTCTGAAATGTTAAGCGAAGAAGACGAAGTTGAAAAATGTGTATAAGTTTAATTAAAACTGGATATTTATCTGGGTTAGACACACATTCCAGCGGTGGACTGTGTGCAACATAACACGCACGTCCCGAGTTCAAATCGCATATGTTACCGACTTTCAGAAATAAAACCAATCCTTTTTAAAACCTATTCAGATCATCCTTCAACATGTATACAAATATAATATAATTCTGTAGTTAAACAAGGTTAGACACACAGCCCAACTGGTTGGGCTATGCGCACTCGAACCGAACGTCCCGAGTTCGACTCCGGGTCACTGAAGTCGGTTCGGCCATATTAAATCCTTTTTGAAATAAACTAAATAAGATAACAGTTAATTAGTATATATATATAATTAAAATAGAGAATATTTCGGGTTAGACACGTAGCTCAGTTGGTAGAGCTGCGTGCACGTATACGAGAGGTCCCGAGTTCGAACCTCACTCAGCGCATAATTAAACACAGTCCGACCGGTCAACGGTCAACGGTCAATGGTAAAAAAAAAGTCAAATTTTTATTTCTTTTTATTTATTTATTTTATTTAAAAATCAATTAAAAACACTTAAAAATAATATTTTTAAAGTTAGAAAATGTCCTTAAACTCACAAAAATAAATCTAATAATTCCATTAAGAGCACTAATTAAAAACATTAATTCCAAATAAAATTTATTTATTTACCGGATCGTCTCGTTATTATTTAGGTTAGTTTTTCCCTCGACGGTCGAGTCCTAATATTCGTGCGCATCATCATCATCAAGAAACGCATCCACTGTGAGTGAATCTCTACCAATTCCCCGTTTTAATCACGTTTTGGGGTGTATCATGTGTTGTAAAATTCTCATATTTTATTTAAACACTTGTGCTTACATCATATCCGTGATCAAATGTGTATCAAATGTGTATCAATTGTTGTGTAAATTATGTTTAGATATCATTTTCAGTGCATGCATTTCATTAGGCCCATCAGCTCCCGTGGGATACGGGTTGAGTATCAGGTGCCTCATTCGATCGGCTCCGTTTGATTGAGCCTTGATCTCACATACATCATCATTCATGTCACTCGATCGGCTCCGTTTGATTGAGCCTTGATCTCACATACATCATCATTCATGTCATATACTCATCCAAAGTGGTTTGTGATTGTTTATTTATATATGTTTGCTCACATGTGATTATTGCACAAATTTTCCTTATTAAATAAATCAATAAATTATTAACAATGTTTTATCAAGATTCACTCGCCAACTTTTGTTGACCCAAAATCTCCCCCGTTTTACACATGATACAGGTGATCCAGTTGAGACAAGAAACACATAGGAAGGCCTAGAAGAATAAAAAGTTTATGCTTTGGAATAATTATGTAGTTTCCTTTTATTGTAATTGTATGAATTTTGTTTGGATATTTAAGTTGTAATTTGAATTTAATAAATATGAAACATTTAGTAAATATCATGAGCTTTGGTGATAACCCAATTATGCCCCGACTTTTATTCCGCTGCGGGTCGGGTGTGTGACAGATTGGTATCAGAGCTTATGACTATAGGGATATAGGATAGGTTATTAGACCCTTAGAGCCTATACTATAGTTGACTAGATTTTTATTGTGTATGCGTTACATGCAAAATTCATGATGTTTTTATGTTTCATGTTTATTTTCACACTCAATGTTATGCAAGCATGTTCATAAGTACATATTATTATACAATGCTCATCATGAATCATATCCTCATAACATATCATATCCATGAGAGCACACACCTCACAATTCCATGATTTTTGCAATGATTTTTGTATTTTTCAAATCACATCATAGTGAGTTCTCATGACGGGCATGTAGTAACTGGAAGGGTACGAGTACCGGTAGTCGGAACGTCCTGTCTAGGCTTGGCATTCGTATAAATCCAAAATAAAGGACCAGTTTGCCTACCTGGGGACTAACGATGAGAGTACGAAGGACCTATTAGGCCAAAGCATGCTATACCAAACGTCGTGTGAGCTAACCCCACTTTGAGTTGTCATTGTGTCTACACCCGGACACCCTCCTACCATATATCTCGCAATTATGTTTTCCAATTTTCATTCGGGTGGTGCGAGTGTTAACCCGCCGACACCAATGTGAATCCTACCAAGCCCAATAGTCATGGGGGCCCACATGACTACACAGGCGATGCTATGGGGGACATTGGAGGCCCAAACATGAGCAAACCCAAGACATCCTATGGATGTAGTTAATTTATTGCCAATTATGTTGTTTTTCATTCTTTTTACGACACATGACACCTAGAAAATTCTTAAACTCACAATCTTCCTATGTAAATTGTATGAATTTAAGTTTTATTGTAATTGTATGAATTTTGTTTGGATTTTTAAGTTTTAATTTGAATTTAATAAATATGAAACATTTAGTAAATATCATGAGCTTTGGTGATAACCCAATTATGCCCCGACTTTTATTCCGCTGCGGGTTGGGGTGTGACAAATTGTCTCAAGAACCCCAAAAGTAATGATGCGAAGTCTAAAGAGGCTAAGAAAGGGAATGCTTGTGCTTTCCAGATGAATGTCAGGGAGACTGTTAATGACAATAATGTCATAACAGGTACATTCCTCATCAATGATGTATATGCTAGAGTTTTTTCGATTCGGGTGCAGATAAATCTTTGTTGATCATAAGTTCAGTAAACTATTAAACTTGCCCATAAGAACTCTAGATATAACTTATGAGGTAGAACTTTCTAATGGAACGTTAGAGACAGCATCCTCCATTCTTGATGGATGTTCTATATCCATTAAGAATCATTCTATCCCTATCTCTCTTTTGCCAATGAAATTGGCAGGGTTCAATGTAGTTTTAGGCATGGATTGGTTATCCCATATCCAAGCTAGTATTGCCTGCGATAAGAAACTTATAGAAGTTAAAACCCCATCTGGTGAAACGATCACCATCCTTGTAGATTCACACTATGAATTGCCAGACAAGTTGTCGTTATTTAAGGCATCCAAGTGTTTGGGAAAAGGTTGTGTCATTTACCTGGCACAAGTAACTATCAAGGAGCCTAAACCAAATATAGAAGACCTTCCGGTTATCTCGGAGTATTCCGATGTTTTCCCTGAAGAATTACCAGGCCTGCCTCCAGATAGGCAAGTAGAATTTAGAATTGATATCCTAACTGGATCAGCACCGGTAGCCAGAGCTCCATATCGGTTAGCACTGACGGAAATGAATGAGTTAAGAGTTCAATTAGATGAACTTTTAGAGAAAGGCTTTATCCAGCCTAGTTCATCACCATGGGGAGCTCCTATTCTTTTTGTTAAAAAGAAAGACGGTTCAATGCGGATGTGCATTGATTACCGAGAGCTGAACAAGATAACAATTAAGAACTGATATCCTCTGCCCAGGATTGATGACTTATTTGATCAACTTCAAGGGGCTAGTTATTTCTCAAAGATCGATTTAAGATCGGGATATCATTAGCTAAAAGTTAAGAACGAGGATGTTCCTAAAACTGCCTTCAGGACCCGATATGGTCATTTTGAATTTCTGGTGATGCCTTTTGGGCTCACAAATGCACCTGCAGCATTCATTGATCTCATGAATAGAGTCTACAAACCATATTTGGATAAGTTTATCATTGTCTTCATAGACGACATACTTATCTATTCTCGTAATCAAGTTGATCACAAGAAACACCTTTGGTGCATCTTAGAACTACTAAACTTTATGCTAAATTCTCTAAATGTGAATTTTGGCTTAGAAAAGTCCAATTTCTTGGACATGTTGTAACTGAGCATGGTATCCAAGTAGATCCCGCCAAAATAGAAGCCATAATAAATTGGGAAGTACCCAAAACGCCATCGGAGATTCGTAGTTTCCTAGGATTGGTTGGTTACTTTGAGAACTTTTCAAGGATAGCCACTTCTTTAACTACCTTGACCCATAAGAATGTTAAGTTTGTTTGGGGTCCGAAACAACAAGGATCCTTTGAGATTCTAAAACACAAGGTTAGCAATGCTCCTGTGTTATCTCTACCTGAGGGTATTAAGGTTTTTTTAATTTATTGTGATGCTTCGCACACTGGCATGGGATGTGTGCTAATGCAAAAAGGCAAGGTGATTGCTTATGCATCACGACAGTTAAAGGTGCACGAAAGAAATTACACCACCCATGATTTGGAATTGGGTGCTGTTGTATTTGCACTAAAACTGTGGAGACATTACTTATATGGCACAAAGTGTATTATATACACTGACCATAAAAGTCTTTAGCATATGTTAAATCAGAAGGAACTGAACATGCGACAACACCGTTGGATGGAAATACTTAACGATTATGATTGCGAAATTAGCTATCATCCCAGCAAGGCAAAATTCGTTGTTGATGCCTTAAGTCTCAAGGAAAGGATTAAACCTATTAGGATTAATGCCAAGAGCATTGAGCTCAGAAATAGCTTGAATGAGAAGCTATTAGATGCGCAGAAGCAAGCCCTATTAGAGGCTAATATTCCTAATGTGGGATTAGGTGGAACTATTGATCAGTTAGCACCTGGAAAGGATTTAATCCTTAGATTTAAAGGAAGAATTTGGGTTCCCATCTTTGGAGGACTTAGAGATTTAATCCTCCAAGAAGCGCATAATACGAGACACTCAGTTCACCCAGGTGGTGACAAAATGTATCAGGATCTGAAAAAAATTATTGGTGGATGGGTTTGAAGAAATCCAAATCCACTTATGTTGCTAAGTGTCTGACGTGTTCGCAAGTTAAGAACGAACATTAGAAGCCGTCGGGACTTCTAGAACAATTGGAAATTCCCACATGGAAATGGGAAATAGTAACTATGGACTTGATTACCAAGTTACCTAAGATCAAACGTGGAAATGACACTATTTGGGTCATTGTGGATAGGCTGACTAAGTCAGCGCATTTCTTGCCAATTAAAGAAATGTATAATTCATACAAATTGGCTAAGTTGTATGTGGACAAGATTGTGTCCCTACATGGTGTGCCGATATCTATTTTATCTTATAGAGATACTAGATATGCCTCTCATTTTTGGAAAAGTTTCCAACAATCTTTAGGCACAAAATTAAACTTTAGTATGGCTTACCACCCGCAGACGGGTGGTCAAAGTGAGCATACTATTCAAACGTTGGAAGACATTCTTAGGGCATGTGTGATTGATTTAGGCGGAAGTTGAGATGACCACTTACCCCTGATAGAATTCTCCTACAATAGAAGTTATCATACAAGCATCAAGGCTGCTCCCCATGAGGCCTTGTATGGGAGAAAATGTCGAACGCCCGTGTGTGGGTAGAAGTTGGGGAACCCCAACTATCAGGACCTGAGATTGTCCTAGAGACCGCGGATAAAATTGTGCAGATCCGTGATCATCTTAAAGCTGCCCGTGATAGGCAGTAGAGCTATGCTGACAAGAGGCGTAAACCTCTTAAGTTCCCAGTAGGGGACAAAGTCATCCTTAAAGTATCACCTTGGAAAGGTGTAATGAGATTTGGAAAGAAGGGCAAGTTGAGCCCAAGATATATAGGACCATTCGAGATAGTCGAATGTGTCGGCACTGTAACTTATAAGCTTAAGCTGCTGGAGGAGCTTATTGGAATTCATGATGTGTTCCACATATCTAACCTTAATAAATGTCTAGCCGATGAGTGGCTAGCAATGTCGCACAAAGATGTGCAAATAGATGAAAACCTGAGGTTTGTTGAGAAATCAATTTCGATCGAGGATCGACATGTTAAGAAGCTCCGAAAGAAATTAATACCAATAGTGAAGGTTAAGTGGGATGCCTTTAGAGGTCCCGAGTATACATGGGAGGTTGAGTCCACTATGCGACAAAAGTACCCCCATCTTTTTAAATAAAATCTCGAGGACGAGATTTCTTTTAAGGGGGTGAGGATGTAACACCTCATAAAATCGTGTCCAATAGTATAGTGACACGTGTTGTATTTTTAT
The DNA here is from genome assembly GCA_947069175.1 of Scalesia atractyloides. Classification (NCBI taxonomy): domain Eukaryota; kingdom Viridiplantae; phylum Streptophyta; class Magnoliopsida; order Asterales; family Asteraceae; genus Scalesia; species Scalesia atractyloides. The sequence goes on along the minus strand of CAMTDV010000029.1, from coordinate 21,191,665 downwards.
TTAAGTCTATTAAAGACTAATAGGGACTAAATGTGTCAACATCTTCAAACTGAACCTCTAAGTGACTGTCTGATGTCAACATGCGTAAACGTAAGCCTCTGAGTGACTGATATGTCAATATGCTAAATCATTTAGCCTCTAAGTGACTGATATGTCAACATGCTTAAACTTCGCCTCTGAATGACTAATATGTCAACATGCCCAGCCTCTAAGTGACATCGGAGTCAACATGCTTATAATGGGCCTCTGAGTGATCCTTTACGAAGTCCTAACTCTCATATGTCCTATTTATTAGACGAGAGGGGTTAAATCCATAAGTATGTGAAAGTTGGATTGTGGAGGGGTTAAAAGTGTCAACATGTTAATTCATACCTCTGAGTGACCTTTTATCGAACCGAGAGCTCGAAAATGTCCGGGCATACTCCAGGGCATGCCAAATATTGGTTACGGAGGGCTAAATATGATAAAAAGGTGTTTTAGAAGGTTTTATAAGTTAAGGGGCTAAAAGTGTCAAACTTTGAAGCTGGCCATGGTGCGCTCGCGGGGCGCGAGAGGCAAGGCTTGTGCCTCTCACGGGGTGCGAGAGGCCTGTGTCTGCAGAAAATTTGCTTGGCCTCCACACAAATTGCCTAAAACCATTTGATTTGAAACCATGGCTTTCTAAACTGCTATGCCACGTTTTAGGACACTTGTAAGCTTTCTCTTACACCCCTTAGCACCTGGCATCACCTCCTTCAAGCTCTCCAACTATAAATAGGTGCCAAGGTTCACCATTTGAACTTGCACCTTTCTCATTCACAACTCTATCTCCCTCATCTGGAAGTTCCTAACTGAAAGGAGCATCCAACTAAGTTCTATTGCATCCTAGGAACCACTTATAAGTGTTCCTTGCTCTTGCATTTTCGTTTATAGGCTTTTATAGCCAAAAGTCAAGCGTTTTGCGGAAAACGCCTTGAATTTTGGTTGAGACCATTATGGTCCAGCCATTGTTCATAAAGAACATGGCTAAGTGATCGTAATAAGGTAGGTGTTAGTCCCTATAAAAGGCAACTCCTGAAGATCACGTTTGCTAGACCAATTGACGGGTCAAAGTTATTATATTAAAAAGTCAAACAGGCAATTTTTTGGAAATGTTATAATTTGATCTTATATATGTTATGAAACCTGTTTTGAAACTTAAACAAGTTGGTAATAATGATTAGAATATGTAAAAACATGTTCGGCTCATCAATTTCAGTTCTAGGGTCGGTTCGCAATCGAAAGTTGCAAAGTTTGACTTCTGCTTTGACTTTCGATTCTGACCCGATTTAGATTAGTTAACTACCGATCTAAATTTGCATTATGATCGTAATATAATGTAGCATAACCCTCTAAGGTTATATTAAATGATCATAATCAGAATCTGAGTTATGCGCAAGTTCCGTAATTATGTTGTTTTGACTAAAATGCCCTTTTTGCATAAAAAGAGGTTTAAATGATAATGAACTTGAAAATGAGTTTCCTTCTGATGCAATATTTTAAGTAGGATTATTTGGGATGTCAAACCAGATTATAAACTGAATTTATGAACAAGTCCTTGTATTTTGTCGATAAATGACGATAAAGCCCTTGTAGCTTATAAACGGTTTTAATCATATCTTTTAAGGTAAATCTTTTACCTACTGATATGTTATATTAAATAACATGTCTAAGAAATTTTAACCTGACCTTAACATCAGTTTTCATTAATCATCGCATAAATCGTCATTTTACGACGTAAGCATCGTTTCGGCGCATAGTATGGTTTTAAACCATATTTATTAACCAAGACTTGTTACCTACTGATTTTAAAACCTATTTTAAATATTTTTACATTAGGTACAAGATATAAACTCAGAATCCCAAATAATTTATAAACTATGTGTAAAATGACCAAAATGCCCCTTCGGTGCATAGTTTGGTCATAAAAGATAAATTACACATATAATTAATATCCTATTGATATTATATCATAAATAAGTTATTTTTCCAGAATACTTATAGTTATAACAATAAATTATATTCAAGTTCCTTTTATATGGTATGAAATTACCGAAACGCCCTTATGAGGCATAGTTTTATTTTAAAACCTTAACAGGCATATAAGTTGATATCCTACAGATATTACAACTTATTTGAATAAAATGGCATATAGAACTTGTCCATGACTTATCCGGTTACCCGATATTGTTAGGTCCTATAAGTGTGAGACTGAAGCATCAAATATACGCAACAGTCTATGATAGTTAACTGGGATTAATTGGGTTAGTTTGTATTAGTTTTGGACCTTTAGAGGTCATTTGGGCAAGCCATAGGCCATGTGGGCCAGGCAAGCCCATGAGGGGCATGTCTTACCCTAGGTATATAAGCTAAGCTTATTCATTTCTAGGGTTAAGACTTTTGGGATTTCTCTAGAGAGAGCCTCCATCTTGTACCAGACGGTCTTGCTTGTTCAAGTAATAGAATCATGTGCAAAGTGTTAAAGTTGATTCGTGTTGTTCTTCGTTATTTCAGTTTTGCTGAATATCACCTAGTTTGGATTCCGCACATCCTTGGTGACCGTTGTGATATCGTTGACAGATCCGGATTATCGGGACTTACAAATGGTATCAGAGCCTGTTGAACCTATTTTCAGGCTCAGATCTAATATCACACTGATTATGTTCGGTTTCTGCTGAAAAACATGAAGAACACGAAGAATATTCAAGCATTTCGGATCAACATTCAAGGATTTTGGATTTTCTGGTTACATTTCGGACAGATTTCGGATCATTCTGCTGCTTTTAAGATTGCTTTCGGATTAATCTTTTGTATGTCGGATTAAAATCTTGAATTTCGTATTGATTTCGGATTAATCTGTTGAATTTCGGATTCAAAGTCGTTGAAGATCTAGAAGAACACGAAGGAGATTCCATCTCGGATTCATTACGGACTACTGTTCATCAACTTTCTCAACAACTTTATCCGGATTTCTTGCAATCCAGATCCGAATACGGTTGATTTCAGATAAGGATTCTTCATTCCGGATTTGATCTTCATTCCGGATTTGATCTTCATTTCGGATTTGGTCTTTCATTCTGGGTCAGGGTTTCATTCCGGACTAGATTCTCTATTTCGAATTCTCTCATCTCGGATTACATCTCGGATCACTGTTCTGAATTACCATCTGGGATCACTGTTTCTGGATTCCATCTCGGATTGTTAATTCGAGTTACTGTTCCGAATTCGGTACGGTTCCGAGTTGTACCCTTAAAGATGGAAAGTTAACCAGCTGGCGTAACCAGAGTTAAACGTTTTCGTACGCAGAATTTGATCCATAGACAATCTTGACAAACCGGGTGCACGGTTAGACTCGTGTGATTTTTAGGACCAAAACAAAAAAAGGCACCAAAATTCCTAAAATCACTATCGGACATTATATATCATTGGAATCGTATCGTCGAGACGAGTCTAACGGTACATTTTGGTAAAAAAAAAAAGTTTTCGGACTTTTTTTATCGTGTTTACCGGTACGGTTTCGATTATCCGAAAATGTTTACATCCCAAGCTCAGAACTCAAACATAGTCTTCAGCCCAGTCTGCAATTCCAAACCGAATGCAAATCTAAACATTGTCTTTAGCCCACTAATTAAAGCATCCATTAACAACACCTCACCCCAGACACAAAATCAAAACCCGAACTTTCAGGATCAAGTAAAGGAAAAGCTAAATTAGTTTATTAGAAACTACAATGTTGATCTGGTTGCTGAGTATGTGATGCGTTTGACCGTGGAAGGCGAAAAGAGGAAGTAAGAAATGATATGAATAGCTTTTTGGGTGATGACAAAGACTCCTTTGTGTCTTGGTTGTGGGATCATTTACAATCAAACCAAGATCTCAAAGATCTATATGCAAAATCAACTGAGTCTAATCCTGAAGAAGTATCTGAGCAGAAACCTCAAGCCCAGCAAGCAGCAAGCAACAACCCAGCACCCCAAACTCACGCTGACAAATCAAGCTCGCTCATTGACACAGTCAACTATCTTTTGTGCACTGAACCTTGCAGGAATAGGGTTGCTCAACTCAAGGCTCTTAATTCCAAAATGGCCGATGAATACGACAATGCAATGGCTCAGTGCATCAGCCTTCGAGAAAGTAACAAGTTACTCACAGAAAAGGTTGAAGCACAAAAGAAAGACATAGCTTAGCTTCACCTTGACGTAAATCAACAGAAATGTTGGGTCCATGATTATAAAACCAGATTGGCATAAAAAACCATGGAATGCGACTTGGTAAGAGTTGAGGTGGGACTTCTTACTGGAAAATGTCAACAAAACGAAGTTAATATAAAGAAGTTTGATACATCCAGCAAGCTTGTTCAAGACGTGTGCAATGTGCAGCTGGCATATAAGGGGAACAAAGGGAAGGGTTTAGGATTCAATCAGGTTGCCCCACCGTATAATCACAATTACACAACAATGCCTGAAACCGACGAAGATATTGAGAAAGCACAGCATATGGTGTACAGCAAACCAAGTGATTATACGTCAGACACACGGGAACCATCTGGTGATGTTGACTCTTCTAATAATTCAGCTGATGAAGAGAGCTCTGAAGTGAACAAGGCTCCATGTGCGCAAACTGAACAATCTGAACCTTCTGCTTCTGATGAAAAGGTTCAGGGCAAGCTAAAAGAGTAGAAACAAGCAAATCGGAGACGAAGAAAGCAGAAGTCCAACCATCAAGGACAATCAAGCTCTCCAAAATCATCAGTGGGTAGCAATAGCCCTCAAAAGGCTAGTGTTGTGAAAAATGCTTTTGTTAAGCCGGTCTTTAATGGCAAATGCGAAAAATATGCTTTTGACCGTGCTAGCAAAGCTTTTGGAAAGGTTGGGGAGATTTCTGAACAAGACTTGCAGTCTAAACAAAAGAAGAAGAATCCAAAGAAATCTCCACAACAGAAGAAGGCCCTTGCAAACGACAAGTACAGACATCCAAATTCATCTTCGTCTGCAAGAAACGTGCAAGGATATCAAACACAGAAGGGATCAGTTCATCCTACAGATCTGCACGAGCAAATCAAGCTGATCAGAATGCTTTACATGTGAAAAGACAAACGTGCTTCAATTGCGGCATTCCTGGTCACATCGCTCGAAGCTGCACACATAGTCCCCATGTTCCGTATAATGTTCATAATCAGAAGGTTACACCTAAGGATAAAAATCATTCGAAGCCGATGAAGGTATCACCACCTAAGGCAATGAAGAATGTGAATCCCAAAGTTAAACCATCAGATGGAGATTGGAATGTTGCCAAAAACAAATGCAAGGTTGTTCATAAACAAAAATCTTTTTCTAAAATGACTAAAACTGAAACAGCCAAAGTTGCTCAATCAAAGGCAACAACCGCGTGTTGACAATCTCTAGAATGTTGATAGCGGTTGTTCTAGCGATATATCAGAAAACATCTCACTATTGCAAAAGGTTAAAAATTTTTACGAGTGAAATGTTTCCTTTGGAGGAGATGAGGTAAGAAAAGATCAGCGAAAAGGTAAAATTTAAATTTCGTGCTTTAATTTTGAAACTGATTACTTTAATCTAGTGATGGAACGGTTTAAGCAAAAACAACAAAAATATTTTCTTTTTCTTTCAGTTAAAACTTTGTACATGCGTTTTCTTTATTAGGTAAATTTGTGCATAAAGTATGATGCACAAATTTAGGGGGGAAGAGAGCGATATATGTATATATGTGATATGCCGGTATGATGAAAAGGGAAATGAAATGAATATTCGTGATAAAGGGCGTGACTGACACATGTAAGGTGTTGTAGCTAAAAAGACTAGGATCTAATGTGATATATCGGTAGGCTTAACGCTCAAAGTGATTAAAAGATGCTAAGTGATATAAACATAACGAACTATGTATCTTGTGGGTAACATACCATTGGCGTGTGATTTTATGGTCTTAAATCATGCGTTGATAGATAGCCAACATCTGAAGTTTCAGGTCTTTATGCTGTTGAGTCATCCGAGGATATCTTGGCTGCCCTTTTGTTGCATCCAGATTATATGCAGACCTAGGCACAGTCAGAATATCCTTAAAAGAGCCAAATCAGAAGTGCCAAAACCTTAAAAAAAAGGAAATCTTATCATGAGAATATTCCATAAGTTCCTACGTACCACGTAAGGTATTTGCCTAACCCTCGTCCTATACTATTGGTCATCTGTTGTACGAAAGTACTGACCTGTTCACCAATATTCTGACGTTGTAAAAGATAAAGGATGATCTTAGTATACTCACCTGCTACGATGAAGTTGTGCTTACCTTGATCGCGGGGGTATGTCATGGTATGGGACACATGGGTATCATAGTATAATACTACGTTAAGCATATCACGAAGTTGAAAAATGAAAGTTGAGCGTTAAAGTTTAAGTGGACAAACATATAGGCAATCATTTAGACCAGTCTAATAAGTTCGTACTTAAAAATGTTTCTTGGTCTGCTTGAAAATGATTTTGATCCCATTGCAATTGTATAGTTGTAACTATTGAGTTAGTTTCTTTGTTTATATGTGTTTCTGTTTATATTTTTATATTTTAAAAGTTAAAAAATAGAAAATTCAAAAATCCAAAAATGGAGTGCTTTATTTGTTTTATTAAAAATTATTAATCGTTCTTGAAGATTTGACTAATCATCAAAAGATGAAAGAAATTTGAATTTCGATCCGAGTACAAGTACTAAGATGTACCAAGTGTTCATGCGGTACTCTCTCTATTGCATAAGAATGTTTGCTTATGAATTTCTGAGAATTGTGCAAATCTTGATTTAGATCAACAAACAGGGATTGCTGAAATTGAGATGTTGTTAGTTGCTGACAAAGCATGAAGCATCAAAGCAGCAAAGTGTACTTGAGTCAGAAGAACCAGATGCCAGTCTTCGTCTTACAATGATAGTACATTTGAAGAAGTACCTGTGAACCTGCTGCTTGAAAGAGAAAGATTGAAGAAGAAAAGATCTGCTGAGGTTCCTCCTCTCACATTCTTTTTGACAAAGATGTTTCAAGCAAAGCTGATCAAGGTCCTGACATGAAGCTAACCACAAGAGCTGAAGAAAGAGACCCAGTGCTGAAAGTTCGTTGAAGTGTGAGGTCCAAGAAGTATGAGACAGACTTCCACTACACTTACAGCATAACGACAACCATAGATTTTGTTGAAGACATTGCTGAATTGATGCTATGAAGAAAATTTGATGCATCAGTCTAGGGGGAGATTGTTAGGTCCTATAAGTGTGAGATTGAAGCATCAACTATACACAACAGTCTACGGTAGTTAACTGGGATTAACTGGGTTAGTTTGTATTAGTTTTGGACCTTTAGAGGTCACTTGGTCAAGCCATAGGCCATGTGGGCCAGGCAAGCCCATAGGTAAGCCCATGAGGGGCATGCCTTACCCTAGGTATATAAGCTAAGCTTATTAATTTCTAGGGTTAAGACTTTTGGGATTTTTCTAGAGAGAGCCTCCATCTTGTACCAGACGGTTTTACTTGTTCAAGTGATAGAATCATGTGCAAGGTGTTAAAGTTGATTCGTGTTGTTCTTCGTTATTTCGGTTTTCCTGAATATCACCAAGTTTGGATTCCGCCCATCCTTGGTGATCGTGTGATATCGTTGACAGATCCGGATTATCGGGACTTACAGATATCGCAGATATGCGTACGGATAAGCATATGTAACTAGTTTACGAAAATTAACCAAAACGGGTCTAACCTTGTCATTTAAGTTTCAAAATCCAGAATGTTTATAGTTTGTCCATATTACACAAGTGAAGGTACTTGTTGGGATTAAACTACATTCTATCCAACCATAGTTTAATCTAGCGTTATACGTTTTGATCAAGTACGCTAGTCGGTCTAAGTCTATGACTTAAATAAGACCGTTAGTACTTAATTGGTTAGCTTATGCCATAATCCAGACTAGAGACTTACCGGTAAATGCTATCTTCACTTAGTACTTTTATGTACGGCTGAGTTAATAAATCTTGCGTTAAACGAAGAATAGCTCAGGTAAATACTCTCCACTTATTTCCCCTATACGGGCTTGGGTTACAGTAAATTATTACCGCTTGGTCGGAAATGGGATCAATCGAATGCCGGATTGTGGCTAGTAAATCCGCATATTCCGTTTTAATCAATTTTGTTTGATAACTTAAACAGCGGGGGTTAACTACCGTGTCCTGGATATCCTCTGCTCATTACAATAGAAAAGGTCACGACCTTAGCGCGGGTGTAGGCATACACCCGATAAACGCTCAAAATGCATTATCCACAAGGTTGGGAAGAAATGACTCCTTCGTGAGTCTAAAGTGGTGTGTACGTCAATCATGTCTCGGTCTCCGTACCGGGCCCTGTATGTATGGACAAACACGTGAATCTGTTAACAAGGTTGGACGGTCAACTTTCCCAAGTTATAAAAGATTTTGTGCTGATATGCACTTAAAAACATTTTTTTAAATGTTTTCAAAATGAGTCAGTTGGGTGTATTTACTAGCGAAAGCTGACGTATTTTCAAAAGACTAAGCTTGCAGGTATAATATGAAAATAGGCTGGAAGTGCTCGGTAGTGATAGAGGATCTTGCAAATCCTAGATCTGCCCAAAGTCTGTTTTAAATTCTTTAATTTGTACAATTTATGATCCGCCTGTGGATCTTCTATTACGAGCCTGTATATTATTTTGTATTTCGAACATTTGGTTAGTAATAGTAATTTAAATCCAAGACTTCCGTTGTGTTGTGTTTAATTGATTATGATGATATCAACTTACGTCACGATATTCCCCACCTGGCCCCACCGGTGTTTGGATTGGCTGTGGAAAGGCCGGGGTGTGGCAGGTAATGGCCACGACCTTAACGCGGGGTGTAGGCATACTCCGGATAGATGCTCAAATGCAGCTAACCACAACGTTGAGGATAACTCCTTCGTGAGTTCGTAAGTGGTGTGTAGTTAATCATGTCTTGGTTTTCGCACTGGCCCTGTATGTATGGACAAACATGTGAATCTGTTAACAAAGTTGCAATGTCAACTTTCCCAAGTTATAAAAGATTTTGTGCTGATACGCACCTAAAACATATTTTTTAAATGTTTTCAAAATGAGTCAATTGGGTGCATTTACCAACGAAAGCTGGCGTATTTTCAAAAGACTAAACTTGCAGGTACAATACGAAAATAGGCAGGAAGTGCTCGGTAGTGATAAGAGGATCTTGCAAATCCTAGATCTGCCCAAAGTCTATTTTACGTTCTTTCTTTTGTACAATTTTATGATCCGCCTATGGATCTTCTATTACGAGCCGTCTGTATAGTATTTTGGTATTTTGAACATTTGGTTTGTAATAGTAATTTAAATCCAAAACTTCCGTTGTGCTGTGTTTAATTGTCTATGATGTTATCAACTTACATCACGATATTCCCCACCTGGGCCCACTGGTGTTTGAATTTGGCTGTGGAAAGCCGGGTGTGACAATAATTTTAGGGGCTTAAAAATAAATAGTGTTTAGAAGACCAAATTACCCTATTTTAGGGGTCTATCTGTAAATAAAGAGGGGAAAATTTCTTATGTTTTGGGTATCTTAAAATACCCTTCCCTCATGCTTTATAATATAGTATAGATGTATGGTTATAGTATAAAATGTAGGAATATGGTGGAAGAGTAAAAGAGAACGATATCATTTTCGTAAATTTTGAAATTTATGTTGTTTGATACACTTTTAGAGTAATTCTGAATGATATCTTGTAGTACGGTATTAATAAACAACTGTTGCACTTATACAGTAATTTTGAATTGTATGTTGTTTGATGAACTTGTAGAGTATATGTGTCTGTTATGTTATTTTGATGAACTAGTAGAGTAATTATGATACACTTGTAGAGTAATTTTGAATGATATCTTGTAGTAGTATATTAATGATGAAGTGTTAGAGTAATTTTAAATTGTATGTTGTTTAATGAACTTATAGAGTAATTTTGATAATTACTATGATGCACTAATAGAATAATTGTATGTTGTTTGATGAACTTATACAGTGATTTTGATAACTACTATACTAGTAGAATAACTTTTAAAATGTCACCGCCTTTTTTTTATTTTTCCACGTCACTCATACGTTTTGTATGTGATCTTTACTCTATAATCAAAATATCGAGAAGTCAAATCCTAAAAGTTACAACTATTTTTATATTTATTCTAGAAAATCTAGGAATTGGTATTAAAAAATTATTTTTTATTAATGTTTTAAAAACGAAACCTTCGTAATTGTTTAGATGGGTTCTAAGTTTTGCTTATATGTATAAAAAATACACACATAAACATTTCATACCTCTCTTAAACATTTCATACTCCCATCTGGTTTGACATATCCCTTATCTCATACATATAGGTGGCTTGTCAAAACAGACTTCAATGCACTATCATGACCTCCTCTAAAGTCTTTGTTATTTGTTCGTACAATATTGGAACATGGATTACATGTCTCATACCATAACCCTATCATAAAGATTAATCCTCATGTACACCAATAGCGCCATTCGTAGGCCTATCTACATACATCTTTTTTACATTTCCTCCAATACTAAAAATAACACATGTATGGTGATGCTTCCCACACTAATAATAAAAATAAGACATGTATGCAGATGCTTCGCACTCATGTAAAGAATAACAACCATCCTTCACGGGTGTATCCCTATCATGGAATGACTTGTTGTATGATAGTATCGAGTTTGAGATCGGCGATCTCTAAATTAAGATCAAGAAAATAACGTCAAATAAAGAATTGTTTAAATTTTTCCCTGCCTTTTCATTCACTAAAAGATGGTTAAAGACACTCCATGCATGCTAATAAAAGGGTAACGGTGATCATGCAGATGATCATGGAGACTACTAATGGAAACCTGAGAATAGGGAAACATAAAACAAAACAAAACAATAACCTAACTAATGTAAACGTGTCTTGATATCCTAACGTGGGTAGAGCTTGCAAAGTAAATGTGGGTCTAATAGGTCATACCTGCTCCTTTAAACGGGTTGAGTTCTCACAACTTATAGTTGGGATAGTCAAGGCTTTCCATGGGGGTTCAAACAAAAAAAATTAGGGTGTTTTTGCAACGGTGCCCCATTTGAAAATTTTCATCACAATGGAAGCATATGTCGGTGGTTTCTTAGCTTGCATTTCAGTATGAGTCAAGCATTTGATGGACATGCAGCCAGAACTGTGGAGGAGTTTCCCGATGTTGGTTATGCTAGGCGTGGATCGAGTGTTGAATAATGGACCCCCGTGTTGAATTTGTCTTTAATTAGCTTAGCAAGACTGGTAGCTTGCATAAGGAAGATTGGGTGTAGAATGGCCATTTCATTTTGAATTTCAGTATGAAGCCCAGAGATCTAAAATTTTAAGAGCGCCTCGTTTAATAAGCGCAGCACACGGTTTTTTTAAGTTTTTCAAATTCCGACTGATAGGCGGCAACCAATTTCGTTTGTTGCATTTTTGAAAAGTGCAGCTTCATGGTTCACCTAGGTCGACAAACCAAATCTAGAGCTTAATGTTTCACCAATGAAATAGAACATGACCAATGCTAGACGTTGATTCGTAAGGATATTCTAATAGGTTAGTTCTCTTCTTAAAAAAAATCCAATTCTTTGGGTTAGACCTATCAAAGGTTGGAAAATTGACTTTAGTAGTTCGTAGGTTGGTTGGGGCCGGAGGCATAGAGGTGGCGATGGAGGCGTAGCTGGTGGTGGTCATAGTTCCAGTCTTGATAAGAAGTTAACGATGTTTGTCGTGGTTTCGGATTGGGTACCAATTCGTGTGTGGGTATTAAATTTGGTGGCTATGGTTGTCAAGACTTGGATGAGAGTTTGAAGAAGCTATTCTTGAAGGGTAAGGCTAGGTTCATCGGTGACGATATCACAATGGGGAGGCATAATGGAACGAGAATGAAAGCACCAATTGATCATACCTAGTTCGAGATCGGCAGTCTCTAAATTAAGAACAAGAACACAACGTACAATAAAGATTTATTTAAATTAGTCTATGCCTTTTCATTCACTAAAAGATGGTTAAATACAGTACTTCATGCATGCTAATAAAAGGGAAACATGGGTGATCATGCAGATGATCATGGGGACTAGGTACTAACGCAAACGTGGGAACATGGAAACATAAAACAAAACAATGCAAGTAATTAACGTAAACATGTCTTCATATCCTAAAATAGGCAAAGCTTGCAAAGTAAACATTGGTCTATTGGGTCAAGGTGGATAGTTCGTATCATTATATGTAGCATCCTTAAATGTAACGATCAAGCCAATGGTTATGTTTCCTATTTTTCCCCACCGAAAACTTTGGCTACAACATGTTACACTCACTTGGGAAATGGACCTAGTAATGACTAAGAGAAGGGTATCAACTAAGCTAGCAACATGTGAAGCCGATACTTGAGCATATGTCCCCAAGGTTTCATCCCCTCCATTGTTCCAAGGACTGCTAGTTGGGTAAACGCCGTAGCTTCCAGATGCATAAGGGGAATACTAATTGGATTGTTCATCCTAGAAGAAAAAAAAATATGGAATGATCGCCCTGGTGCAATAACTAACAAAATGTATGTATAACAATAGTAAAAAAACAAGAGACAAGAAATGTATGTAGTAAGTGTGCTGCTTTCATACCTAGACCCTCATGAAGCTACAATAACACTATCAACGACATTCGATAACATTTCCTTACAAGCAAGCGCACCTCACGTCCTCCTTATATGTTATATGAACTTTGTGCCCTATTCAAATTAGGGAAATTTGGTAATCTAACCGCTTAAGCATGCATACGACCGCTTAAGCAAATGGGCCAATAGGATTAGTGAAATAAATCTTTGAAAATGAGTTCCTATTAAAATTCTTTTTTTATATTATATAAATTCATGATCTCACAAGAATAAGAGGGAAGGAAGCATGTATGTCTTAGTAGGTGACCAGTGTGTAACATCTTTTTTATTTAAAAAAATTCATAGTTATTTAAAGATTTTTTCATCTATGATACATGATGTCCCAAACTTACTTTGTTAGAATAAGATATTATGAAAGACTTACATGACGCAACATTGTAAAAATGAAATTTGAATAAACAAGATTTACATAACATTCACTATTTAGGTTTTTTTCTGTCTCTAAAAAATATTTTAAAATTCTCTCACTAATAACCATTAACAACTATAAATGAACTTAATCACATGATGAGCAATTCATAATGAGGAATACATTCTCACATACGGCGTTTTTGGATATAGAATGCATTACTTAAAGAATACATAACACACATTTTATTCGTCAAGGCGAGATGAATATTGAAATATAATGATGGACTCACGAGCTATAGTTATAGTGATTGAGGTGACATATGTTATTTTTATTGGTGTTTCTAAATATTCTTTTACTTGATTTCAATTTAAAATTTAATAATCCTTTTTTTCAATTAAAATTCCTACAAAAGTATTTATTAATTTTCCACTTTAAAACTAAATAACTTTCGTAATCATTATCACTAATCCGTACACTTGTCATATATTAAGACATGTATCTTTTGATTTTCGTGTCAATCTCTTATTGGTAATTATTATTTATAGATAACCCTACTACTAAATACTATTTAGTTTAATCTCTTATGGATAGTTATCATTTAGTTTAATCACTTCTAATTAATTATATATAACTCTTCTACTAAATATTATTTAGAAAAATCTCTTCTAATTAATTATAGATAATATAATTATTATTTAGTTTAAATTTAATGTTTACTTTTTATTTATAATATTATTTATTTGATTTTATATTCATATTATCTTCATTGTTTATATTATCTAACGTGTCATATAACAACTACAATTTTTAGTTTCCTTTTACCCAATTTATTATATCTTTTTTATAGACACCTACTTTTTATTTGTAATATACAAATTTACTCTTATTCTTTTCGATTATGTAATTATCTCTAATAAACTTTAAACTTTTATCATAATATATATAATGCTAGACATAAAATCAAAAAACATTTTGGATGTTATCAATAACTTAAGACAGGATACAATTATATGTATAATATGCCTTTTTAATAAAATAATACCAAATAAAATTATAAATATAAAATCATTGATTTTACTAATAATAACAAAGTCTTATTTTTTTATTCAAAAAGTATATAACTAAAAACATATGACATTGTAATAAAGTTAACCGATTTGTCATCATATAACATTTCAACTATTCAATCACATTTTTTTTTCTATCGTATATTAATTAAATAAATAAAAATTAATATTAAATTTTATTCTACTTTATATGTCAAATAGAATACTTCAATTTTTCTAATAAAATATTATCTTTAAATTTAACTTGTTAACTTTAGAGATTTTTAAATAACCAAATTATTTATCATCAAAACCAAACTTTATATTAATATATTATTTATTTTTATTTTCATTATTAGAAAAAAATATTATATTGATTTTATTATATAATTTTTAAACAAAATGTAGATAACTTTTATATTACTTTATATATTAAATTAGTTTTATTATGGGTTTATTAAATTAAGATTTATATTTTATTACTTAAATGGCTGATTATTTGCTTCTTGAATAACATGTTTGGCCCTGTATCTTCTTTTAAATAATCATCTACTCAATCACCATATATATCGCATACCGAGTATATCCATCAGTTTTTTTTAAATATAATTTTCTTATTATTTCGCATGTAAAATCATATTTATTCACGAGTGTTTTTAAAGATATAACTTTTTTTATTATTACATTTATTCAATCGGTGTAATACACATGGTTTTAAAGATATAATTTTTTTAATATTTCGGATATAAAATTACATTTATTCAACCCGTACAAAATAAATGAGTTTTTAAAGATATATTTTTTATTTAGTATATAAAATTTATTTATTCAACCCGTGTAACACACGGGGTTATAACCTAGTATTATTACTATAATATAATGATTTAAAGATTTAAAATTACCACTATTAGCGAGAATGGAGTAGCAGCTGGAAGAAGTAGGGTTGTAAACGAGTCAAGCCGAGCTATACAAGAATGGGCTCAGGGCCTGACTTGTTTAAAAACGAGCCAAGCCGATCAAGTCGACATACTCATTTTTTAACGAGCTGAAAAGTTTGGCTTGTCGAGCTTGCTCACTTGTTTAAAAACAATTTATATTTTTGTATTATTTGCACATAATGATATAAATAAAAGCAAAAAACAATAAATAAAACATTATGTAGGCTAATAGAATGGTAACATTGAGCAAACTATAAAACAAACAAGAAAAGACACTATTTTACCATTGTCTAATTTTTTAAATCAATATGATTAACTAAAATTATGCTTCACAATCTAATTCTTTTAATAAAAAAATAACCACATTACTAATTAAACAACATTGCTTAAAATATACTTTTTGAACGACAATTGCTTAAAATACATTAGAATGTATATCTGCACATATATAATATGGTTTAATTTAAACGAGCCAAACAAGTGAGCTAACTAACAAGTGAGTCACAAACCAAACCTACTTTGGCTTGGCTGCCGAGCTAATTCGTTTATAACCAAGCTTACTTCAAGCTAAGTTTTTTTAACTATTTTCAAGCGAGGTCACAAATCATAGGCTTTTTTAACAATCGTATGAGAAGACCTCAAAGAAATTTTACTTAGTATTTTTGATGGAAGGGCCGATGTGCCCCCTCCCTAGACACCCATTTTCACCCATTTAAAGGTTATCATTAAATAAGTCTTAAAACATTAAAGAGTAAAATATTATTAGTTTAATATAGTAAACTTATCTAGTTTTGTTTCGTTCTCACCCGTCCGCATCAAGGGATGTTTACGAATCGAATCAAGTCGATCTAGGGTAAAATTCAGGCTCGGTTTGATTATAAACCGAGTTAGCTCGGTTAGGCTCAGATTTGAAACCGGACTGGAAATCAAAGCTCGGGTTCGGCTTGGTTTGACTCGATTTTGAAAAGAAAAAATAATATATGGCACTCAAAATTCAGTAATCTAAAATATTATCAATAATTAAAAGAATATATCCAAAATAAGCTCAAACTAATACATTACAAGCCAAAATCAAGTTTAACAACACAAAATACGTTCTTAATTTCAATGAAATACAATATAAGTTCATTAGCATGATAATCAACTTTTAATGTGGTATAGATATCAAATTAGATTCATAATCACATGTAAATAATAATAAGTTTTTTGTGATATATTATAATGTATATAAAAAAATATATTAAAAGTAAAATAATCCGAGTTAAACCAAGCCGAGCTGGTATGCGAGCCAAACCGAGCCAAGCTGGCTCGTTACGAACCGAGCCGAGCTAGACTAACTTTCTAACCGAGCCGAGCCGGCTCGGCTCACTTTCAAACCAAGCCACATCAAACGAGCTTTTTCCGAGCAAGCTTCGAGCGTGCTTCGAGCCGCGAGTTTTTGAACAGCCCTAGCCGACCAGCAAAAACGAATTCACCCATATACATCCAAACCAGAAATCTATACGTGTTGAAAATCAACATCAGTTTTGTTTTAAATCTGAAATAACTTAAATATACTACTTAAATAGATAAAAGAAGTAACATGTTTTTATCCTCTTTTTTAAATAGCTAGCAAAAAAACTTACATGTTTTTATCCTCTTTTTTAAATCGCTAGCTACATCAATTATATACTTTCATTTAAAAAATAAGGATATAAAGAAATATTACTTGTTCTTTGGAAATATAGTCAAGAGTAATTTACATGTAAATTTACACCATGAGTTCAGTTAGATTTTATATACTGAAACTCAATATAGATTCCCATAAGAATATTATTTGTTCTTTCAAAGTTAATAGTGATTCGTGTATGAATTCATATAGCAGATTTACAACTTCGAATCACATATTAGTGTTGATTCACATGTGGAATTATATTATAAATTTAATTAGTTATATTCGCATATGTATTGGTACACATTCACATATGAATTTACAGTACATGATCAAAACTATTTCCTATTTGCTTAAATTCAATATGAATAGAGCTGGGAAATGAACCGTGTTGTGATAAAACGTGACACGGCATGTTTAGTAACTTTATTAGTTAAGTTGGCAAATCCAAGACTTCCAAATTTTAAGAGGTCACGAGTTCTACAATAGTCCTCATATATAACTTTTAATCACGTTTTGTTTAACTACACACTTGGAGTGTCACAAAGCTAAAAATGACATAAACCCAACACGATTATATATAAAAAGTTTAGTCAGATGAATGACATGACACAATTAATATAATTTACATGATCACTGACTAAATACCATTAAGTTAAAATTAATAATAAAACAAAACTAACTCGATAAAGTATAATGTATTAAAAACTACTATTCTTATTTTAATTAATAACATATTTATTTATCTCCTTTATAAAACAAAAAAACTAGATGTCTCTTTTGCAATAAAACAACATATTTTTTTAGTTTTATAAAGAGAATAAATAAATATGTATTAATTAAAATACGAATAGTAGCTACGTTTGAATATATTTTGAGCATGATAAGTTAAATAAGTTAACCATGCCATAACGAGTTAAGCTTGTTGAAACTCGTTCAGACATTTTTTTAATCTTATTATTAATGTGCTAACCTGTTTATTCAAATCCTTTTACCCTAAACATTTACCCGACTTTGTGTCGATTCATACTATATTAATGGTGGGTTGTGTCATGTAGCAACCCATATTCATATTTTAAACTTATTTTTTTGCCAAAAGGGTGTTTATATGTTGCATGCTTTAAATATCAGCTTGTATAGTCCCGTACTTCCATCAACCCCAACAGATTATAGACTCAAGCCTAGGTGACATGTGTTCATGTCATGCTACCAATTATACTTTTGGTTGTGATCTAGTTATGTTCTGTTTTTTTTTCCAAATACTTGCAAATGTGAGATCTAGAATTGATTGTAAAATGATGTATTGTCTCAAAACCATATATTTCACAATTTTTTTGTTTATGTTATAATACAAAAAAACATTAAATTCACACGGTAACTAATTAATGCTTGAACTTTTAGTTACATTGATTTACACTCTCAATTGGTTTTCCAATATAAGCTATAAGTTCATTCCTGTTTTCTTACTATGAATAAATACTCGTAAGTTATACATCCACACCTTCATAATCTGAGTCGTCACGCATGAAATCATATTGTATAGTGATAATTATTTGTTTGTTCTTGTATACATGATCGCCAAATGTTGGTGGAAGATGAATTGCATTTGTACAACACCTAATGCAAGAAAGTGTAGGTTGTGCATGCAACAGTGAGTAGTACATGATGGTTTGTAAGTAAATACAAGATAAGTGAAAGGGTATAACAGTAAAATATAAAGTAAGTTTCGAAGTATCATTTTAGGGTTAGAATCAAACACGTTGCTTTTCTGAACAACCAACAAAATGCATACCATATAAGGTAATTGTCATTTTCCAATCCAGCAACCTATACAAGATGATGAAGCTATAGGTATGGATATATCTTAGGGTTTTTAAGACCACTTTACCTTCCACTGGAGAGAGATTGAACTGAAGTGAGGTGATCGTTTTCTTGAAAGGTGTTGGTTTCTTCTTCAAAGGTACTGTTTTTGGTCTGATTTTATATACCCATTTACATGTTCATACAGATTCTATATATATCTTTTACTGGCCTTCTTGTAATTAATATTTCCTGCCTTTTGTAAGGAAAGAGCTAGAAACTGAGTAGGTTTTTTGATCATTTTATGGAAAATGTACTTATAAAACAACAGCATGAGGGGGGGTTATTAATTTCGTCTGAACTTCATCATTTGATCAGGTTGTCCATACTACAACAGATCTAGAGAGAGAGAGAGAGAGAGAAGAGAGTTGTGTGTGTGTGTGTGTTTTGTTTCTTTATCTTGGGTAATAAGATTTTTTAACCATAGTCTTTTTCTCATGTCCTAACAAAAAGTTTTATATAGATATATAAAAAAAAACCCTAAGTTTTCAATTTCTGATCTTTATAAAGATTGAAGTTTTTCTTCAACCAAATGAGTATATCATAATCTACTTATTCACTAGATGTTGTGTATTTACAATCATATGTGTTTTATTCTTGAGGATTTTAAGATTTCTTCGTTTGTATCTTGATATGTATTTTGATCGACTTAGATTTCATATCTACATGGTTTTGTAGATTGTTTTGGCCCTAATTAGGTTAACAGTCTCATGTATCATGATGAGGAATCTTGACTTTAAAATTTGAGTATTTTGTTTGGATTACATAACTATTTAGTTAAATGTATGATTAATTGGTGTTTATATGTATGTATGAATACAGGCAAAAGCATGGGTAGGGGAAAGATCATGATCAAAAGGATCGAAAATGATACAGCTCGACAGGTGACCTTCTGCAAGAGGAGGGGTGGGCTTCTCAAGAAAGCTTGTGAGCTTTCGGTTATGTGCGATGCTGAAATCGCTTTGATTGTCTTCTCCCCACGAGGACGCGTCTATGAGTTTGCCAATAACGAGTAACTTTCTTGATCATTTAATTTGCTTTACATTTAAGCTCTAACCAAATATAGTGAACTATATGTTTTTTATCCATCAAATACATTGCTAACTAATTATTTTATTGTATTATATGCAAATATAACACCATATTACACCAAATGAGTTTTTTTAATTAGATTTTGGTTGTTAGTTTGCATATAAATTAACTGTTGCAAATCCGTCAAAAAACATGCTGTATTGTTGCAAATAATACAAGTATACATGGACATACTTACTCTATATGGTATGGGCCGGGTCAACCGATCACATTGACTTTTTTTAATTTATTTGTAACATAGATAACAATTTTTTGATTGCCCCTGAGTATTTTAAACGCCGACCCCGTAGGTTCTTTTAACTCACTCAGAAAAATCAAATTTTTACATGTTGCATTTAATAAAAATTAAAAAAAAACTGTAAAAAATGAGTATAAATTTGAGTATTTCACTTATTCGTATTAAATGTTTATTTGACTATACATAACCTTTATGTGATACTTTATTTTAACTATTAGTTTTACCAATTAAAAGGACAAATTATTATTAGTCGTGTAATACGACCAGACTCGAATAGAAAATTCGGACATAAAGTTAAAGTGACATTCAACCATATGAAAAAAGCCAATCCAATAAAAAAAATTTTGAGTACATTTCATGTTTAGTATATATACTTTATTGTTTTTGGCTTTTGTAGTTTTAAAAAGTCATTATCTTGCATCTCCTTTTTTTGCAATAGTGCATGATTACTCTTGGTGCAAGTTATATATTATCCTTTTATTTTAAATACAAATACAAAGCGTTTTATTTAAAAAAGAAAGAAAAAAAGTAAAGTTATGTAGTATTTTAGAAATTGTAACTAAAAGTTTTCGGTGAGCCATTGAATTTATAATAGTTTCCTTCTTGGTACAAGTCCACTATCCGTGCACACTGATACTCAAAAACCTTTTGCTTTTGTTTCATGCTAATAGAAATCCGTGTTGGAAGCATTAATGTGAAATTATGACTTCTGAGTCACCGGGGTAAAAAAACCCTAGTTTGTGTGCAAGTTTTTTTTTAACCGCAAATGTTGCTTGTGTGCAAGTATGTATGAGTTAAATTGTATGCATTTGATATCTGTTAGTTTTGACATTGATTTTAATGACGGTTTGTACTTGATTCAACAGCATAAAATCAACTATAGAGAAGTACAAGAGGATAAAATCGATGAATTAAGCACTAATTTAACACCTCAAGAGATTAATGCTCAAGTAAGATCATCAATATATTATACGATGAACTTTTGTAACAATTATTATATTATTATTATTATTATTATTATTATTATTATTATTATTATTATTATTATTATTATTATTATTATTATTTATTATTATTGTTATTATTATTATTATTATTATTATTATATTATATTATTATTATTATTATTATTATTATTATTATTATTATTATTAATTATTATTATTTTATTATTATTATTATTATTATTATTATATTATTATTATATTATTTATTAATTATATTATTATTAAACTATTATTATTATTACTCTTATTATTATTATTATTATTATGTTTGCAACATTTTTTATAAAAATCCCAGGTCGTAATGTGAATAAAACCTGACCCAAAATAAATATAATAATTCTATTGATGGCGTTGTTGGTGCATGCAGTATTACCAGGAGGAGGCGAAGAAGCTTCGCCAACAGATAAAAGCCCACCAGAATTCTAACAGGTGAATATATATACACACACATAATGCACACATTACATGAATGTGTCTTAAAGTTAATATAAATTGGTTTTCTGAAAAAAAAAAAAAAACTGGTCATATATATAACTTCTTCGAGCTCTGAAGAAAGTAATGGTTTTTAGTAAATTAATGAACCCAGTTTGGAAGCAGGAAAGAGTTCTATATCATGAAATAATTAAATATATTTCGATTTCATTCTTTAAAATATGAATAAATTTTAAACACAAAGAATGATTTTTGTAAGTCTTTTTTATTTTATTCTATTTGTTTTCAGGCACCTTAAGGGTGAAGGATTGGATACTTTGAACATTAACGAGCTGAAGAAACTGGAGACGAAACTTGAGAGAGCAATCTCAAGGATCAGATCAAAGAAGGTAATCTGCATTTTGGAACATTTATATCCTTTTACTGGTGGTGCAGTGGTAAATGCCTGGTTCCTCTCTAACAGAGGTATCGGGTTTGAATCATGCTTCCACTATTACGTAAGATGTAATTTATGTAATCCGTTTGATTAGTAGGCTACTACCCTAGCTGCTAAATGTTGACAGTGTCTCATAAGTTTCCTGATAGCAGGTTCTCATTGTTAAAAAAAGAACATTTATTAATATAAATTTAATATTTACTTGTTAAAAAAAAGAACATTTATTAATATAAATTTAATATTTACTCATGTTATCATATTGTTTGATCAACAGCATGAAATGATACTTGAAGAAACTGAATCCCTACAGAACAGGGTAAGTCATTAATTACTTTTTATGATTACAAGTGTCTTATTTACCATTCTTAATCTAGTGTTTAATATACTAGATATCTTACTTTCTCTTTAACAGGAGTTTGTGCTTGAACATACCAACACAATCCTTCGCTCCAAGGTACGCAAGACATGATTTGATTATCATTGTACATTCAACTGCAACGGTCAAAATCCGTTAGTGATTTTTGTTGATTTCCATTTGGAAATTATATTGCAGATTGCTGAGAATGAAAAGGTGCAGCAGCATTTGGTAGATCAGGCTAATGAGGGGTACTGCGTAATAGAAGCATACCTTGCTAGGAGCGCCCTTCAACTTAATATAGGAGGGCCTTTGGAGGGTACCCCCACACCAGCACCGGCACCTACACCTGCACCTTATTCCCCTATCCCAACAAGTCTCTTCACATCTGGTACAATTTAAATACTACTACACTCATGCATGCTAATTCAGTTTTATTTTATACTACGCACCTTGTCTTGTGATCGTTCACAAATGTTATGTTGATTCAAAACCTTGCAAGTGCAACTTAATTAAGTGGTATTTAGGATTATAAAGTTGTTCAAAAAAATTGAGCGAAAAACGAAAAAATAAATCATGATATATAAGTAGAGAACTGATGACACTTATAAATTTGTTTTTCAGGTGAACACTCGAGTAAAGTTTACTTCTATGTAGAACGTTTGGAAGAAGCACTTCCTGAAGTTTGGTCTTGTGTGGTTTCAATTTAAAACGTACCCTAATTAAGTATGAAAACTTTCTGTAATGATATGGTCAAGACTATCAACTATGACAACTATATATGATTATTATTTATGAATTTATGGCACTCTAAATATATTGATGTGACTAAAATGTTTATATATAGACGTTTTTATGTTTTGAACTCAATATGTGACGAAAAAAATGAAAACGTAGTTTAATTTCTAGATCATCGTTTTAATCGAACAACTTGTGAAGTGATGAGATATACATTTTAATTGATTAAAAAGAGAGAAGGTAAGATTATATGATATACTTAAGGAATTAAATACTTAGAAAACAATACATATGTTCATATCTACCTTTGATCAAATACAAACCCAATCTATGATTTGACAATCCAACATCATTCAAGTGAAATAACAATCAAATGAATCTCATAATAACTTAACAATCCCATTGATTTTTCACACAACAGATCTTGAACGTAAAGAGATCACAGATCAGAGATTAGAATAAACCAAACATAAAATAACTATAAAGGTGGTGAATTGATTACCAAAAACAAAGCCTCTGTTGACATTGAAGGTGAAGATCTTGAGGAATGAAGACTTAATTTGCCTTCATCGTCATATTTTTCTTAACCATAGCCGCTTGACGTGGCGGAACCCTAACCAGTTTCTCTAAATTAACCGTGTACCGCTACCGGGCATTGCAGACCTATCACGTTAAATCAAACAATTAGATAAAGATGATAAAAAAAACAACACTATAAAAAATATCAAAAAAAGATTTAATGCCTTGAGATTTTATGGTGCGAATCAGAGAGAATTGGAAGGCACAGGAGAATAATTTGCACAACGAATTTGTAAGCCAGGGTTTTAGAAAAAAGAAAAGGGAAACGTGATTATGGAAAACCTCAGAAATCTATATATCGGCATTTGAGAAATAGAGTTTCAGTTTTAAAGACTACAGATGAGATCACCACAGAGGAATTAGAAGGAAAAGTAGTTTTGTGATTTGAAATCACACTAAAAAAGAAAAGGTTTTAGCAAAAACGAAAGTCAAATCTCTTTAATTTTGGATTCAAAATAGTATTTAATTTAGAAACAATTTGTCGCTCATTTACTAATTCTCTAACTTTAGACCAAAGTCACATCATCAAAAAGAGAGACCGAAGATAATGACATGTGTCTAAATGGTTTTGCTTTATTATAGGAGATAGATATTTCTCTTTGAAATTACACCATCAAATTTATTATAATCTTAATAATATCATGTTAGGTCGTTTTAACTTAAAACCATTCAATTTAAATATGAATCAATTATGAGTATATTTTAATAAAAACAACCCAAAAGTACTTAAAAGTGTAAGAAAATATTTATAAAAACATGTATAATTTAGACCACAACAATTGTGATTTCAAATGCCATGGTATAGGGTCGGTTTATACCCCCGGTCTAATTGTGGTACATGTTCCGCTCCTAGGGTCGGTTTTGTACCCATTCTCAAAACTTGGGACTTTCTATGAAGGCGGAAGATTAACTAAATCCCCCACTCACCCAACTCCTAAAAAATATTATTCTGTTAAGATCCTCAATAATGGGGACGTGTTTCTCCCCAATTTGTAATTGACTAAAAACATAACCAAACGCCCAGTTTCATTCTTTGTTTGTCCATATAACTTGTTCATAGGCTGGAGAAGGGTTTGCACCAAGTTGATGAGAGTTTACCCCTAGTGAAGGGTTTATAGCAAGTCAAGGAGGGTTTGCCATTGGAGGAGGGTACACAATTTTACCAGTACAGTTTCGTACAACAAAAAACCCTCACTCAAATGAACTGAAGAAAAAGAAAATTAGATATACAAATGAAATCTTTGAAGTGAAAACAGAAAATGAGGTGCGTTGAGTAAACAAAATGAGGGTTTGAGGTGGAAGAAAAAATGTATTTATAGTTTTTAGAATAAATGTTGAAAAATAGCTATTGGAATATAGCCATTGGACTGTTCGGCTATGGATCCGGTAGCACGCGAAACCACTCGACTATTTATGTGTAAGTTTATATATGTTTTTTATTACTTAAATATGAGTTTATGCTATGTAATATAATTTTAAAAACTATTTTATCGTATTATATATACAAAATATAAAAAAATATATATATAGTACAAGGTGATCAAATGATGCGAGTAAATTGCCTATAAAATGCGGTTTTAGACCCGTATCTTATAGCATACCATATTATGGCTATAAGCGAAAAGATGTGGGTCCAAAAAATACGGTTCGAGACCCGCATCTTTTGATAATTTAAGCACAAACTACTTTTTCCAATATATTCAAAAGATGTGATTGTAGAACCGCATCTCTTGATGTTTAAGCTAAAAAATATTTCTTAAGAATATTTTATTAAAAATTCCCAATAAATTCCTTTATATAAACAAATTATCTAAAAATGAAAATAAAATATACAAAAAACAAAATTATATTAAAACAAATATAAAATAACCTAAGAATATAAATTACAAAGGTTTCAACGTAACACAAAATTATAAAAGTTTTAAAATAACACAAAATACATATATCTAAAGATGAAATTAATAAATATACAGTATCTTCTTCCTAAAGCAATGTCTTCATACTTGCAATCCATACCAACATCTTCAATTCATACTTGCAACCGGAACCATAGAAATTACCTAACAAAACATAACATTACATTAATAAATTTAAAACTTATACGCAAGTGTACACATGTATAAAATACAATCTTTATATTCAAATATTAAAATACTATGATATGATACATGCATACATATAAGATATGTATTTCCAAATCCTAGCCTGCCTTGGATGCTTATTCGAAATTTATATAAGCAATTAAATAAACTACTAATAATAAAACTTTTCCTATTCTGCTAAGTGCCACTCACATTTAATATGTACAACATAAAAATGTATGTAAATATTTTTAATAATAAAACAGAGATCAAAAGAGAGAATAAATTTACTTGGATTAACAAACTCTTTGATGTCACTACGGATTTTCGAGAATCGTCAACTGCAAGAATCAATTTCAGAAACGGTAACTATTAAAAATTAATACTATAAGTTATAATATTCACAAAGAAAATAAATAAGTTACAATTTTAAAGCCTTGAGAATATGAACGCAATTTGGGAATCATACTTGGTTTAATTTCTAGATATGGGCACAAGATTTAGGTGGTGGCTGGTTCAATGTCTGGGATCTGAAGAGGAAGAAGCCCAAAGTGGAACTGTAATTAGGCTGACTACAAGTAAGCCAACATTACGAATATAAATTTCGTCAATTTTGTATGCTTTCCGGAAGCAGCTATAGCCGTCACTCAACCACAAGCCGATTTGTAAACATGCTGACTTTAATATGATCGTGATTCGTTCTGCATTTGGAGCAACCATAACATCAAAAAGGATTTTGATAGCCTAATAAAATCATTGGTTACCTTGTGGTGTCCAAAAGCAAAAGCAAATACAAAACACAAAATTAAACCCCAACCTTGTGGTTACCTTGTTGAAACTATTACAAATCTCCGTCGATTGGCGAACTTTCCTCGGATTAGCAAGATGTTCTACGAATCAAAGCAGTAACATAAATTTACGGTGAAACTCAATTTGGAGGGACGAGCATTCTCAACTTATATAGGAGAGTGGAATTTAATGCCTCGTATTTCAGTATTCCTATTTTTAGAAAGTTCGTATTCGAATTATATTTTTAGAAACCTTACAATCGTACTCCATTCTCCGTTATCACAATTTGAGGCGTTAATTACAATGGAATTTATTTTTATACTTATATTTATACATGTTACATACTTGTGTTATACGCTACAATCTCGAATACGGGTTTATACGCAAAAAACCGACACTTGAGTACTTGAAATTATCAATTATACGTGCTTTATACTCATACGTTAATTTGATACACTTGGAATACCTAAAAATATGTTAAATTATAAGTTTCTAGCATAAAATAATGGAATTATCAAACTCTAGGGGTCAAACTGTAAATTCTAGAAATTTGGTAAATTTTGAAGATGGTGCACGGCCATGCAACTGAGGCGTACGGCCATGCACACTGCGATCCGCACGACCGTGCACTTGATCCGCACGGCCGTGCAAAATGACCAGGTCTGGCAGAATCTTTAAAATATGCGAATTTTGGCTCCACTTCCCTTTTTCCAACTCCCAACCACCACCAACTTCATTAATTAACTAAACCCTAATTCCACCATTATAAATGGGAGCCTCCGTACACTCCTAAACACACTCCAAATACTCAAATCACTCTCAAATCTTCTTTGTTACTCTATAATTTCCAAGACTTGACAGAAAGTTCCAACCATTCTAAGTGAGTTTTAGCTCGCTTTTCTTTTATTTTCTTATGTTTTCTTCTTTCTTTCTACTTGGATAAGCTTAGGAAGGTTTTCACAAGCTTGTTTTTGGCAAACTAAGGTGAAACCTCACCACATTTGAGGTCCAAAGTAGGATTAAAATTTTGCTTTCATTTATACTTTTGTATCTTGCTTTTCTTGATTAAAATGTGTTTGAATCTTGTGCCTACTTGTTCTAAAACCTATCTAAGGTTATGAGACTTATTAGGAATAAATTCTTATGAGATTAAGAGGTGCAAACACCTCTAAACTTTATGTTTTTGCAAGGATTTATGCAACCCACAAGTGATGAAATCATCTGAGATTGCCATGAAGCTGATGGCAAGACTTGTATTTTGGTATAGGTGTGAATACTTGAAAGCCTTGGCTATCCTATCTTCATTCCACCACCTCACTTGATGTTTTACAGTTTCTATCCCAAGTAGTTTGCTAGCTTGAAAGTAACATAACCCCGTCAAGCCTCTGAAACACTTAGTTAACCCTTTCTATGTCGGTGCCGGTTCACCCGGGTTAAAGGTTACTTGGCTACTTGGTATAGTACTTATGGTACATTTCCTTTTCATTCATGACCATCCGAATCATCCTTGTGATGATTTGTGTATTGGTGAATCTTACAATGAGGTTAAAAGATGGTTATCCTACTACCTCCATGCATGACTTATATGACAATCTATGATATCATTGATAGACTTAGCTTAGAATTATTATATAAACTATACGATAAATATATATACATAACCGAATCCTTGAGATGATCAACATGGTTACTTGTCAAGGTAATAGGTTATATTATCTAAGTCTTGAACCTCTCGTTAATGATTCTAATAGGTATCTTGACCCATGATATCACATCAACCCATACGGGATTTATAGTGTGAAAACGAGTGTTTAAGACTAGATAAGTTTCTTTGGGTATACATACTTTTGTACTTTAAATTCCAATCTAAATCCTCCGTTGACATTTCGAATACTCACACACCTTCATTCTCCTATTTACATCAACTCGCAAACACGGATAATTGGGAAGCTTTGCAAAATTGTGAGTATACATGACTCTTTTACTTTTCGACACTTTTTGGTGCAATACTTATTCCTTATTAAAAATGCACATATACACTCTCAAACATGCTTACAAACAAACAATTCATCATACATGCTTAATACGTTATGCTAGAATTCATATATGTTAGTATCGTTACATGTATTATGCTTTGTCATTAACTTGTTTCAAGCCTCCCTTAACATGTATAGCATTATAGAGTAATGCACCGCCCGTATTCGTGAGGTCATGTTAAGTAAACAAAATGGTCTAGTTATTCTATGATTAGATTACGCTAGCGGTAAACTTTGGGTTGAACGTGTAGTTGCATGCTAGTATTGTATGATAATTTAAGTTAACTATTATGCCATGTGGATTCGTTTAAACTTTTATACTTACGCTAGTGTTCTAATTTGTATGCTCGCCAATACTTTTGTATTGAACTATACTTTAATTCCGTATTGCAGGAATTGATGATGACGACGAATGGAACTTGATAGGAAGGACTAGAAACGCACCAAACTTCAAATTCATGTTTATAGATTAATCATGCAATATTTGTTGTATTTTTGTTTTCAATTCATATACTTGAACCATTAGCAATAAAATGAAATATTATTTATTAAATACGTGTCACATTTAGTGTTATGAAGTCTCGAGCAGTCTAATTACGTCCGCTCCGATAATTCTGCCATAAATTGAGGTGTGACACAGAGCTACTACGGTTATAGGAAAAATAAGGTGGAACAGTGGAAAGGCAAAATTCAACCTTAAAAAGGTGGGAAAATTCAAAGGAAAACTTTTAAAATTAGAAGCGGAAAAATTTTGAGAGCCAAATGTTTTTGGTGACAAATTGAAGTAAAATAATATATAATTGAAGTGAAACAATGTATAGGCAAAAGTATTATAAAAACACAATGAATCCATTTTTAGAACAATTATAATTGAAATGAAATAATATATAAGCAAAAGTATTATAAACATACAATGAATCCATTTTTAGAAAATAAGTTTTCAACTTTCCAAAAACTTTTAGAAATCAACCACTTTAGTTATAATTATTAAAAATTAATCAATTTTAAACCTCAAAAGTGTAACGCCTTGTATTTACGTATTCTATTTTTTAGAAAGTTCGTATTCACATTCTATTTTTAGAAACCTTACAGTCGTACTCCATCTCCGTTAACACAATTTAAGACGTTAATCATAATGGAAATTCATTTTATATATATATGTGTGTTACATTTCATATTTGTGTTATATACGCAATCAATATTCAAATACGTGTTTATACGCAAAACCGAGACTTATAATACACTTTGGATACCTAAAAATAAGCTAAAATACAAGAAACGACATAAAATAACCAAGTTACAAAGTGCAAGGACTAAAAGTGAGTAAAACCAAAAGCTTTTCCACCTTCTTTCTCCTCAAATCACCTTTCACCCCTTTTTTAGCCAATTAGATTCCACCATTTTTCATCTTCTTTCTCCTCCAATCAACTCCCACTATTATTTAGCCAATTAGATTTCACAATTTCTCACCTCATTTCTCATCCAATCACCTTTCACCTTTCTTTAGTCAATCATATTTCACCCTTTTCCACCTCATTTCTCTTCTAATCACCTTCTGTCTTCATTTAAACCCCAATCACTTAACCCTCTTATAAATACCAACTCTAACACCTTCCAAACACACTTACACCACTCCAAATCACTTCCAAACTCTCTCAAATCTCCAAGATTTTCAATTTTGGGCAAAAAATTCAAGAACCAAAATTGGTAACTTCGGTGTTCCATCAACTCAAGACTCTCAAACACATCTAAGTGGAAATTTTTTCGCAAATCGTGAGTATACAAGACCCCTTTTGCTTTTACACTTTTGGGTGCTATACGTTATACTATTAAAACACACGCAATCACTTATACTTTATGCAAACACAAACAATCCAATCACACATGCTTAAATACGTATACTTGATTTGTATTCTTGTAACATTCTTAAGTGATTTACTTGTCATTAACTTTGTTTAAAACCTCCCCTTAACATGTATAGCGCTATAGGAGTAACGCATCGCCCGTATTCTTGTGGTCATGTTAGGTTTTTTCTATTTTGCGGTGACACGCGAGGATTGACTTGTAGAGCGCATGCCATGTTTACATTAATCTAGTATGCTAGCTTAACATGTGGATTTGTTTAAACGATCTAACACTATGCTATTATTAAACTTGTGTACTCGCCAATAATTTTTGCGTTGAACTATACTTTTAACATATTGCAGGTTGAACATGTTGAATATGACGGAATCTTAGTAGGAACGACATAGAAATCATCTAGAATGTTATGTTTTATGTTATAACTTTGTTAAACTTGTCATATTTGAATTTATGTTGTATTTGAGTTTATGTTGTATTTGACAATTTGATCAATGAAATGAAATGGATTTTGAATTTAATATTGTCGCAAATAGTGTTATGATGTCTCGAGCAATCTATTTCGTCTTACTCTGATGTTTCTACCATCGGTTGGGGTGTGACAAAAAGAGACTATGTTTGACTAGTGGTTTAAATGAGTCAAGTCACTCATGAGCTATTTGAGATCGGCTCGAACATTTCGTATCACTCATAACATATCAATGACCAAGTTCGGCCAGCATTGACTATGTTGACCTGACATGTCATATCACGTCATGATAGTCACGTTGGATAGTAGTGAGTTATTAATCATTAATGAGCTAAACTAACCATTGATGGCTCGAACGAGCTCTCTTTAACCATAACAAATATAGTGTCTTTAGTGCCCCGAAAGATCCTAATGTGCCATGAACTAGGGATGAGCCAGTATCAATACTGGTACTCAGTGACAGATATACCCTTTTATAGGGTGGGCACAGACCCACCGCATATATAGCCCAATACATATAAAAAGAATGAAAGGTTCTGTAATCATTAATTAACCTTTGTAATAATTTTATAACAGTGCATATTCTTGCCAAATGATGATGCATATGTGTCGATATAATAAGATTTTAAATTGCACGTATTATTATTATAACCTCTTCCAATATTGTTTGTTGGGTATTTAGATGGCTATTTAAATATATTAAATTGTATATTATATTGTTTTTTTTTCTTACATGAGCCGAACGATATGTTCTTATTTAAGCATAGTTTACTATTTTTTTTTCGTATTTAGTCAATATATATTTTTGTTTGCAAATGTTCTCTAATTTATCGTATTATGGTAGCAAGTGGATAAGTGTATAAATTAGTTTTACCTGACTCACTTTTACCTGATTTGTTTTGACCAATCTTTTTTTAACCATCAATTTGTGTCCCCCGTAAAAAATATTCTGAATCCGTCCTGCCGGTACTGAATTTCCCGGTACCGAAAATACCGGTACCAAATTTGTCAAATATGGGTACCGGTACCAAAAATATCCGGTACGGTACCGGTATTCGGAGATAAAATTCAGTAAAATACTGGTACCGATATAATACGAAAACGCCAAATAGTGGGTACCGATTCGGTACCGAAAAAATTCTGTACGGAAAATTTGATACCGATACCAAACACCTTATGCTCATACCTACCAACAACCTTAGATAGATATCGGTGGCCGAAATTAATCATATTCCACCCTATTGACCACTAATAACTCTTATTGACTACAATTACCAGGGTTTGAATAAAAAAAAATAATAAGCCTAAAATCGAAGACTTACACATATACATGGACTAGGCCTCTCTTGCCCTTGGATTAATTGTTTGGTACGAACACTTACACATATACATGCATAATACTATATACACGATAAATTAATAATAAAATATCATTCTTTGTAATCACAAGAAAAATAATTTGTTTATAATAAGAAAGTTATTTGTTCATTATTAATAATACTATATATGAAAATATTTTTTATATTTTTTTATTTAGTATCATTAATAAAAAAAATAACTCATATGTATATGGTTTGTATATACTTACTTATGATGATTAGTTTTCATTTATTAATAAAAACTAATAAACCAATATATACAAATGAGATATTTATTAAAAAAAGTTAGTTTTTTAATCATTAATACTATAGGTGAAAACCTCTTTTTATTGTTTTTTTTATATCTAATAGAAAATAAATAAAGTATTCATCCTACAACGCGAAGAAGGTGAAAACTTTTTTTGGAAGAAAAGTCAGTATAAACGCCATCACCATCAATGTCTTGTTTCTCAATTATGTTATAAATTAATATAGATATAGAATACTATATATGAAAACTTTTTTATATATTTTATTATCTAGTATCATGAATAAAAAAATCAATCATACTTATCTTATATTAGTTTTTATTTATTAATCGTAGTATTTACTTAATATTTTTTATTATTAGTTTGTATTTATTACTGTTATATCAAGAAATGTGGTTTTAGGATCGCATCTTTTAGCTCTTGATCTTTTTTTAAAACACCTATAAGATGTGGTTACATAAGAACCGTATCTTTTGGCCCAATGCTATTTTTTTCAAAACAAACATTTTTTTAAAACACCCATAAGATGCGGTTAGAGAGGGGAAACTGCATCTTTTGATCATTATGTACTAGTATAAAAGAAATGAATTTGATAAATTAAATAAAGGTAAAAGTATGTGCTGAGTGGAGGTTTGGAATTAGGGATGAGCAGGTATCGAACGTACTGAAAAATGGGTATTGATACTTAAAATAATCGGTATGGTACGGCACGTTACCGATATATACCGTAAATCAACTAAATACCGATACCGGTCCTGAAATGTGACAAGAATGGGTACCGGTACTGGTACCAAAAATGATCGGTACGTACCGATACCCAATACCAAATGCTCATCCAGTTAGTGTTTGATTTGAAAGCTCATGTGCCATATTGAGGTGGACGTCTTTTATGGTTTAAAATTTGGTGCATTAGGGTTGTAAATAGTTTTTGAAGAATAGATTCGATTATTATTATTTTATTAATATTATTTTTGTATATATATAGAAGAGAGAGAGAGAGAAAAAGTGTATTGTATAATTGTCTTAACGTACGAGTGTATGTGATGAGAATTTCGCACGTTATAAAACCTCAAAAACCATAAATCCGCATGTTATAAAAAATCATGTATTAGTCATAAAATTCACATGTTATAACTAAAATCCGCGTTTTATAACCTAAAATCCGCATGTTATATGTTCATTGCGTACGCAACGTATGTTAAGACCAATTGTACGTTATATGTATTTTGTATGTCATGATTTTATATTTAATAATTATGTAAAAATATATACTTATGTACTTAAATAAAAATTGGATTAAATGGATGCTCTGGTATAGACTCGAGCAACGAGTCGATCTCGAATAGATCACAAACATGTCGACTTGCTTATATTACTAGGGTAAGGTTGGTGTGATGAAAGAAAAGATATTTGGCAAGCATTGCTTATAGATTTATTTTTTTATTTATTTGTTTTTTTTTTCTAACTCTTACCAACCCAAAACCTTAAAAAATCTACAAACACTCTCAATTATTGGTCCTATCGTATCTCCACTCATTCTTTCAAATATAATGATTTTCAACTCCAACTTTACAAACATCCTTATATATTCTTACATTTTCACATAATCAAACAACAAACATCGTATATTTAAGAGCTAAATTAAACTAAAACTAAAGGTCGAATTTGGCTCTAATTCTAGCGTATCGTTTTTCAGGGCTTTAAGTTTTCGGGGTTCATGTAGCTTGTATCGAGTAAGAGGCCATTCTTTGTTTTTCCGGTTGAAGGAAAGTGTCCATTTGGTCATTGAATCATCCCAAAATTGCACGTTTTTGGAATGTAAGTTCCTGGGC
Organism: Scalesia atractyloides; assembly: GCA_947069175.1. Classification (NCBI taxonomy): domain Eukaryota; kingdom Viridiplantae; phylum Streptophyta; class Magnoliopsida; order Asterales; family Asteraceae; genus Scalesia; species Scalesia atractyloides. The sequence goes on along the minus strand of CAMTDV010000029.1, from coordinate 21,157,482 downwards.
GACCTCGACTTTACTTTTTTCTTGTGAAGATTCCCTTTTCGACTTCCCCTTATTACTTCCCATTGGACGACTATGTTTATCAACATTAACTGGCCCTTCATTAACATCAACTGGCCCTTCACTAACATGGATTTCCTTACCCTCAACTAATAACCGGGAGTATAATCTTTGAGATTGAAAGCATTCGTGTAAGGTTGACAATTTCTAACACAACACGACTCGACAAGAAGTTATTGCGTTAAGTTAAAAGGGTTCTAGTTTACTATACTTTATATAAAATTAGCTTTGAAAGTCGAAATATGTCATAAATTTTATGGGTTATATTTAATTGTGTTAGGCTTATATCCTATAAACGGCTTATTAAACATGTTTGTGTTCGTGTCTAAGTAAATGACACCTATAGTTAAACGAGCCGTGTTTGTGTTTGGTACGTGTTAATCAGGTCGTGTCGTGTATGGCCCTTTTAACACGACTTGACAAGCTTCGTCGGCTCTAGTTTAAAGCATATGTGATGTACTCAGCCGAAGCGGATGTCTTTGCTCCGCTTGGTTCTCGGTTGTTGTAGATGTGGGTTGGTTCTTTCCATTTTAGTTGATCATTGAAAACGTGCCACGTATGTTCATATAAGAATGACCCTCCATTTTTTTCATATGTGGCGTACCCCTCCCGAGCACATGTTATAAGTTGGTCATCAAACCAGCCACTTCTCCTTTTTTATCTCAGTGAGGTGTGTATTTTCAATAAATTTTCACCTTTGTTTATTTCATGTGCGAATGAGACCGAAAGTTGTGAGCAGATCCAAGCTTATTGACCTTAGCCAATGACGCAACTACTTTTCCCTTCTTGTTTTTACTAGCATTTTTTTAGATGTGGAGAATTGGGAACGGAGATTCACTCACAAAACTGTTGTGCGATGCTAATGTGGATGTCTCAATGGTTGAGTTGGCTTGAATATGAGGAAACCCGTGATGTTCAAATAGTGGGAACCCGAGATTATGAAACTGAGAGAATGTGGTGTTTTGAAACCGGGAGAACCTGATATTTTGAAACAGTGGGATCGGGCATCTTTAGAATGGTGGATACCTGTTTGGGTTTCTTTGGGAGTGGCGTCACTTGTTAGTCACGTAAACGAGGTTGGGCTTGGATCCATGATTAAGAACCTGGAGAATATATATTAAGATATTTTGAAGATTTTAAAGAAATAAGTATTTAAGGTCTGAAGAAAAAAATGAAAGAAAATGTTCGTATTTATAGTGGTTTTGGGGTGGGGTTGGAATACTGTGTGGCCGCAAAAAGGAGAGAAAAAACTAACCCGGCCCCATTCTTCTTGTCTGCACGGCTGCTTGGGCACGAACGACCTGCTCTAGCCCTTGCCCCTCACACGGGCATGCCACCTCACCCACGAATCCCTCACAGATGTTGGTTGTGAATGGTCTTGTTAGTAGGAAAATTTTCAGCTCAAGTAATATATCAAACATACCATAATTCATAAAAAAATATATTAGATTTTGGATCTGGTAGAGATGTTTAATGGGCAAAAAAATGTGCAAATTTTACATCAAATGTTTTCTTTAGCCTCCTGGATTGAGAAGCATTGTAATTTGTAATGGGTAATCCTCTTAACCCAATGCCACCATCCACCGGGGACCACTACCACCACTTCCACCATCCACCGGACCAACACAACTATCTAATCTGACTGAAACTTAATTTAACCCAAAAACATTTTGACCCGTTACACAAACCAAACTATCCGTTTTGTCACTCAAGTCGACAACAATTAAACACAAAAGCTGGATACATGACAATAGTTCAAGATATAGTTCCCTTCAGAATAAAGAACAGATGACGTAATGCGACATTTTGCTACAGCAGATAACCAAACAAAACTTAAGTTTTAGGTACGACGCCCTCGTAAAACTAAAAACCAAACCAAACCAAACAAAACCCATACCCAACCCAGCTAGTCTGAATATAGCAACTCCAAGAGCACATAACCAACCGGTTAATGACACATGGCATGGACCTACATCCTATCTTCTCTCCTTCTCGGTGCACAGGTGATGATTTCATCGACTCTTAGAATCATTTCTGCAGCTTCAGTTGCAGAGAGCAATACAGCCTGCTTCACCTTAAACGCCTCTGATATTCCAAGTTCCAACATATCTCCAACCTGTAACCATACACCATTAAAAATGTTGATTATTGTATGGAATTCTATAATAAAATCAACAATTTAAACTAAACAGCTCTAGTCACTTACAGTGCCGGTGATCACATCAATCCCTGCATTGCTATCCTCTTTGTGGTGCTCAGCACGAAGTTGAGCTACTAACTCAGCACTGTCTAAACCAGCATTGTCAGCAATAGTTGTTGGGATTGCAATGAGGGCGCGTGAGAAAGCTTCAATGGCATGAGACTTTTTGCCAGGTGTCTTTCGTGCCAGCTCATCCACTGCCTTTGCCATCACCATCTCAGGCCATCCACCACCTAAGAGGACCCTACTGTCGTTTACTGTCTGAGACAGAACACACAAGGCATCATGCAAAGATCTTTCTGCTTCATCGAGAACATGACAGCTGCAAAAAATAGGAATTAGGGCCCTCCTTACTAATGTCAGAAATCCAAATTCACCATAGGGGTCAGAATGTAAGATTATGAAAATTTTTAGGCAGGAACATACAACTGATTATCTGATCACCTGCTTATCTAAGGGTCAAATAATTAGTTTTTGGATAATTAGTATCATAATTAGTTTTGCCATTATTTTCCCCTCTTTTTACTCACATTTTTAATGATAACAACGCTAATAAATAGTGAACTAGTGAATTATATCTTTACAAACATAGTTAACCGATAATTAATTGAATATATGTTTTTAAGGTAATTGTATTTTAAATATGAATACTTGATAAAATGTGAAAAATGACTTTTAAGCATGTCTGTTAGTATCTTAAACATACATTTTCAGAATTTTTGGAATATTTAGAAAACAAATTATTACAATTTCAAACAGAAACATATTTAGAAAATTATTTCCTCCAGCATATTTTGTTACGTTTATTATACAATATCAAAAATTAAAAACATACATTTTAGCATACCACGATACAGGTTACAAATTTTCAATACCTCACAGAAGATTCAAATTTATTTAGATATGATGAGAATATTGCTAAATACTAACGTAAAAAGTGAATCTATACGTCTTAAGATAAAAAAAAGTATTAATATTAATAATAATAATAATAATAATATATATACATAAAATATATGACATACCTCGCTCCTCTCAAAACAATGGTACAAGCCTGACCCTTTCAACACCCGAGAAGTGGATCAACTTATCCTCACCAATCATAATCTCCTCAATGAGTTTGCAGTGCCCAAGTTTAACAGACTCTGGGTTATCAAAAGTCGATGCTATTTCACCACCAGTAACTAAAGCAAGGCGTTCAATACCATCAAAATCAGCATGCTCAATTGCAAGAATGCCAGCATCAGCAAACAACTCCTCAGGGAAATTGTATATTAACTGTCGGTTAACAAAGCAGTTAATCCCATGACCAATTATCTTTTGCACTTTTTCTCTCATCTTTTCTTTTTCTGCTCCTTCAATCTGAGCAACTTTGGCCATTGAATCTACCCGAACACGTGCTCCGTAGATCTTTACTTTATCAGTGTCCATTGCAGTATTTGCAACCAAAATGTTTGCATTTTCTATGCGTTTTGGTTGCCCAAGGCCGATCTTTTTGTCTAGAATAAATCTGCATAAAAATGTGATACCAATTACATATGGGGTATCATCTTCTTATGTGAACTCTGTTTCGTATTAATCAATAATATAGTAAAATAAAAGAATAAAGTTATTTGACCTACCCCTCATCCAAAAACGAATCCTTTAGTGACCCTCCAGCTTTCTTGATAATTTGGATGGATTCCAGGTTTGTGCTTCCCTTAATATATTCAAAGAAATTATCAGAAACAACTAATAAAGATTTTTTTTAAATGATGGCATTAATACATGTAATGATGTAAACTTTTGCCCCTTTTAGGTCATAAAAACATTTTTCTACTTTATATAGTTGATAAATACAGGCAGAAACTCACTTTCAGCCTCATAACAGCATCAACAGCCAGTTTTGCAAAATGTTCCTTGTCCTGTGAGAGAATTTTTGAGCTCAAAGTAGTCATAGCAATCCTCATCAAATCTGATCTGAATTTTTCTGCAGAAACAAAAAAAAATATCAATAAATATAATTTAAGTAAGCCTAGAATAGAGAAAAGGTACTGATTTCCTGCTTTTATGAACCTTAACTTTCAAATGAACATAAATATGTTAAGATTTGTAAATATTTAAAGTGACCAAAATAAACAATAAATGCAATATTTTTTAAATATTTAAGTGACCAAAATAAACTATAAATGCAAAATCACATAATGAATGATGAATTAGTATAACTAATGTCACCAATAACAACCTGCATCATCTTTATTATCCTTGACCCTGTCCAGCAATGCTTTACGAGCACAGTCAGCAGCCATACGAAAACCTGAAAAAACGATCAAGCATTTTACCGTAATTACACAAAATTTAAACTAAATTAATGAAAAAAAAACCAACGGACAAAAAAAAAAGAAAAGACGAAAAAGAAACCTGAAATAATTGTCATCGGGTGAATTTTTGATCCTACTAACTTTTCAGCTTCCTCAAAAGCTCACCAGCCAAAACTACCACTGAAGTAGTCCCATCACCCACTTCATCATCTTGAACTTTTGAGATGTCTAATTTTTTATTAAGAAACTTCAAAACCTTGATTAAAATTTTTTTGAAAAATCTCAAGTCTATAGCACCCTTCACCACCTCCTTAGTGATTATATCAGATACTAACTCACATATGAAATTTTTCTTAACATGTAAAAAGTTGAAAATGATAATATGATACTTATAAAACACAAACACTATTACAATTAAAAGGATACCAATAAGAACCTTAGCAGCAGGGTTGTCAATATGAAGGGACTTTAAGATAGTGGCACCATCATTAGTGACAGTGACACTGTGTCCTCTACCTGTAGACTGTAATATTTTATCTGCAAATAAGATATCATTATAAATGATTAATTATACAAATATGCGAATCAAAATGTACTAGCTAAACCACAGATGTTAGAAAATAGAAAAAAAAAAGACAGACCATTCCTTTAGGCCCTAGGGTTGTTTTGACCAAGTCAGCTATTGCCATGGCTCCAACAAAAGATGCCTGCATCGTGAAAGATATTTTGCATCCAATAAATCAGTAACGATTATTTGCAATAAAAATAAAGACATGTTGCTAGTTGCTATCAATGTTTTCGATACCGGACCAGACCAAGAACTGGACACATAACCAGTCCGGTTGTGTCTATTTGAACCGCCTTCATTTGAACCAGCCATCTGCTGACCGAACTATACTTCAAATTATTTTTATTTTTTTTCCTTCCAAATTCTCATTTTCTGATTTAATACTTAATATTTTTTAAGTGTGGCTTTATATAATATTAATATTACAAATGCACACAAAAAATAGTATTTTGGTAACTTGTTTTAGATTAGTTATACACGTATACTCTAAACTTTTAAATAAATTATGGTGTCATCCGGTTTTTTACAACAACCTGACCAGTCCGACTAGTGAACCGGTAGGACGCCCTGTTTAATACCGGTCGGTTATGAAATCATTGGTTGCTGGTACAACTCGTATGTGCAATTGAGCATAACAAAATTATGAGATCTATGCTAGATTCCAACGGTCTTAGAAGACTCACCATACGGGCTCGTTCACCCTTTTCTTCAGTAGCTTCATCTTTAAAAAGTTTTTCAACCTGAGACACACATCAAAAATAGACAAACAATGTGACCAAACAAAAGAAAAAGAAACAACAATATCATCTAACTCTACGAGTTATCAGAGTAAAACCGTTATACCGCCATTAAAAGTCAGAAGATATATGAAATGCAGTAGCCTTGAAGGTTATTTAACCTGAAACAATAAAAATATAACACATCAACTATCTAGTTATAGTATAAAAGAAACAAATCATATATTATGTGATAGAAGCTATATCCTTTCAAGTTTCAACAATTACAAATCCAGTTAAAACAATAAAATTAGGGTTTTGAAGATTCAAATTTCTAGGGTTTCTGATGGTATAACAGCCATCACATAATTTGGATCATGAAAACAACGTACTAGATACCTAACAAAGTATAATAATACAATTAAAAAGTATCTACCGTTCTGTAAACACCGTTTGATCTCAAGTTTTCAGTTAATCACAGACAGTAACAGATTTTCTCTATGGAGATTGTGAATTAAATTACAGAAATAAAAAAAATGAACAGATCTGAACCGGGTATTGAGACGTAGAAGAAATGATCTTACCGGAGTTCGTTGGTTGCTGTGTGTAGAGCAGTGAAGAAGGAATTAGGGCCAAACAGCAAACTGGAAAGCTGGAGAAGATATGAAATTATCATGGTGGGCTTTCTTAGGATAGGTTTTGGGCTTTTCTTATGGGCTAATAAGTCTATTTTAACCAATCTTAATAGGACTCTTCAATGGAGTGACCCAAAAAAAAAATTCCTAAGTTTGTTTTATCATTATAAGTTATAAATTATAAATTAATAAATATAAATATATTATACATTATACATTATGTTAAAGCTCCTATTACTGCATTTTCTTTTTCGATAACATTATTTTCTCCGGTAACCTTTATTCTCTTTTTTCAACAATATTTAGTTTGATTGCTTTTATATATTATGGGTGTGCATAGTATTATTACTCTGGCTCAACTATACGCTAAAAATCAACCACTCTGACGCGAGTAAGCCCAAGGGAACCAAACCATCAAATACTGTAGTTCTGACCCATATAGCTGGTTCAATCCTGTGCAATAGTATCATCACTCTGACCCAATCACTACACGCTAAAAACCAACTGCTCTAACGCGAGTAAGCCCAAGCGAACCAAACCATCAAATACTGTAGTTCCGACCCATATAGCTGGTCCAATCTGGGTATAACAACACAGATATATGATATTAACAGTAAAGGTCATTTAAGCTAAAGAGCAGACATTACATCTATGCTGATAAGATAAATGGTATTAGTTTTATACCTAAGACAGTGTTGTATTGTTATTTTTCATTGTCTTAGTTAATATATACCAAGACAAGTACATGCACATATACTATAAATGTACATGTAAGTAAAATATGGATGGGTTTTTATGTCTGAAGTATAAGTTGTACTGTTTTTGTTCCAGTCTGGTCTAATAGATCTTGACAATCATACATTGTGCTAATCACTACCTTTCGGTCACCAAATCCCCTCGAATCATCATCCCAAATAATGCACATCAATGTATCATCCCATGAACAACAGTCTTTTTCTCCCTTTTCGCGATGGTAGTTATCTAGATCTTTTCACGATCGTGTTTGTTGTTAACTTTGATTGTAATTGTAACAAGTCACAGGGGAGTACAGAAGTGATTCCTCTGTTTTATTTCTAAATGAATCGTTTAAGTTCTTGCACTACCTCGTGTTCTCTTTTCCTTAACTCGAGTTATAAAAAATGTGATACCAACTTCAATTACACATGCCATGCCTTAATGATTCTGTTGATAAGTTCTGTTTAAACATAATGGAAAACATAAAAAAAATACCTGTGACGGCAGACAGGCCAGCAGAGAATCGAGTCAGAGACGCAGCCATGGGATTTGACATATTTGTCAGTGTGATCTGGTTCCTCCTTAGGGTGTAAGATTATGATGGTAAGAACTGAACTAGGGATGAATTCGGTTTAGGTTATGGAGAGAGAGGTGGGTGGCGGCTTTAGTGATGTTGTAATAAGTGTCTAACCCTAAACCTCTCTAATCATCTCCTTATATACACCCAGAAGGAAACCCTAATTAGTTAATAAGGGTAATATGGTCCATCAACAATTACCAACTAATTATGTTATAGGATTAATATATTTTGATCTAATATAATATAAATGATTATAATGGCTACATGATTAAATACTATAAATAATATATTTAATCTTACAATCTCCCACTTAGTCGAGTAATATTTATCATGAGTAATAGATAAGCCTGATCAGGAGTTAACACTCATTTTAGCTTTAAACCAAGAACAGTAGCAGAGAAATACAGCCGTTGAATCATCATTCGACTTCAGGACCCCCATTAGTCATACTACAGCCTCAATTTAAAACCTTACAGTTATGATCAAAATATGCAAATAAGCCCTTTAGCGTTTGAGTTATATTTATATTTGTTTATATGTCATTATACCGGCAGAACATATATTAAAGACATACAAAATCAAACTGAGGAAATTTTATTAATTAAAATAAGTACAATATGCTATTAAATAAGGTCTTTAGTAAATCCATATTCGAAACATGTTCTTCGAAAACTTTAGGTGGGACACCTTTAGTCATCGGATCCGCAAGCATATTTTTAGTACTAATATACTCGATACAAAGATTATTTTCCTCAACTCGTTCACGTACGAACAAGTATTTTGTATCGGGATATAAACCAGCTCCAGTCGAACTGTTACTGTTCGAGAAACTAACGACAGCTGAGTTATCACAGTAAAGCTTCAATGGTCTAGAAATGGAATTAACAATTTTGAGTACAGTGATCAGATTTCTAAGCAACATTCCATGATAGGTTATGTTATAAACAGCAATGTATTCTGCCATCATTGTGGAAGTTGATGTTAACTGTTGTTTATGACTCTTCCATGAGATAGGTCCGCCTGCTAACATAAAGATATAGCCGAAGTGGATTTCTTGTCATCTTTGCACTTGGCAAAGTCAGAATCAGAATAGCCTGCCACTTCTAAATGATCACTTCTTCTATAAGTCAGTTTATAGTCTTTCGTCCCTTGCAGATATCTAAGTACTTTCTTAGCTGCTTTCCAGTGATCTAGGCCTGGATTAGTCTGATAACGGCCTAGCATTCCAGCAATATAAGCGATATCTGGGCGAGTACAGACTTGAGCATACATTAGGCTCCCGACTACTGACGCGTAAGGTATATGGGTCATCTGCTCCTTTTCAACCTCTGTTGTCGGACATTGGAATGAACTGAAAACATCTCCCTTAACTACTGGAGCGACTGAGGGCTTGCACTGTTGCATGTTATAACGAGTAAGGACACGATCTATGTAAGCCTTTTGGGACAATCCTAAGATCCCTTTGTGCCTGTCTCGGTGAATTCGATGCCAATAACATAAGAAGCATCTCTGAGATCCTTCATGTCGAAATTATGCGAGAGTAATCGCTTCGACTCATGCAACATGTCTAAGCTATTACTTGCCAACAAAATATCATCTCGTAAAGGACAAGTATAGTAAAGTTGCTCCCACTCATCTTGAGATAGGTGCATTGATCCACTTGATTCTTTATAAAACCTTGCCTCTTCATGACTTCATCAAACTTAAGGTACCATTGACGTGATGCTTGTTTTAACCCGTAAATGGATTTCTTCAACTTACAGGCTAGATGCTCCTGACCTTTAGGTTTAAAGCCTTCAGGTTGTTTCATGTAAACATCTTCGTCTAAGTCTCCGTTAAGGAAAGCGGTTTTAACGTCCATCTGATGCAGCTCTAAATCAAAATGAGCTACTAGAGCCATAATGATCCTTAATGAATCTTTACGAGAGACAGGTGAAAACGTCTCTTGATAATCAATTCCCTCTTTCTGAGTGTAGCCCTTTGCAACCAATCTTGCTTTGTAGCGTTCAACGTTCCCATTCGGATCCAGTTTTGTTTTGAATACCTATTTACATCCTACGGGTTTGACACTGTTGGGTAATTCTACGAAATCCCAAACGTCATTTTTCTTCATGGATTCAAGCTCATCATTCATTGCTTTATTCCATTCAGAAGACTGATCACTGCTAATGGCTTCATTATAAGATATAGGATCATTGAGCTTTCCGACATCCATTTCAGTCAGGTAGGTAACATAATCATCCCAATTAGTAGGCCTTCTTTGCCTGGATGACCTCCTAAGTTGATTATCGGGTTCAGCGGTGTCTTGGTTCTGAGGGTTTGATGGTATAAATGGGTTCTTGTTGTGGAGGTAAATTTGGAGTTGGTGCAGTAGCTTCAGGTGCAGTTGTTGCATTGGGTACAAGAGGAGTAAACAGAGTAATGGTAAGTGACGAATCCCCCCCCCCGCGCGTCTTGTACTTCTTTCAATTCTTCGTAAGGGTTGGTACTGCTCCCACTGACCTTAAAATCCTCCAGGAACGCGGCACGCTTGGTTTCAACAATACGGGTGACATGGGAAGGACAATAGAAACGATAACCCTTAGAGTGATCAGTATACCCGATAAAGAAGCGGTAACTGTTTTAGGGTTAAGTTTCTTTAGGAAAGGATTGTGAAGTTTTGCTTCAGCAATGCAGCCCCATACTTCCATATATTTAAGACTCGGTTCCTTCCTGTCCAAAGTTCATAAGGAGTTTTAAGGACAGACTCAGAAGGAACTCTATTGAGTATATGAACAGCTGCTTTTAACGCTTCAGTCCAAGGAATAATGGTAAATTAGTGTTGGCTAACATACTGCGCACCATGTTCATAAGGGTATAATTTCTTCATTCAGTGACACCATTCTGCTGAGGTGTACCTGGCATGGTGTATTTGTTTATAATCCCCTGGCCCTTACAAAACTCATAAAATGGACCAGGAGCTTGACCCACATCAGTTGTCTTCCATAATATTCACCGCCTCTATCTGATCTCACAACTTTAATAAAATTTTGTTAAAAAAATCAAAACTGGGACCACTTAATAATCCGCATTTAACTCCAAAATATAGGACTTTTTCGAATTTCATAAGAACAAGTGATGAACCCTAAAACATAAACTTAAAATATAGAATCCGAAATCTGGGATTTTGAATTCATTATAATGATTTCAGAACAGTGATTAACCATTAAAACATCATATCCGAATTTTTAATCCACAAGTCATGTGATTTCGGAACAGTAATAATGTTCAAAATTTATGTTTTCCAGATTTTAATCCCAGAATAATGGATACATAACAGAACTGATTTATCAACATATGCTCTGATACCACATGTTGATCAGTTCTGTTTAAACATAATGGAAAACATAAAGAAATACCTGTGACGGCAGACAGGCAGCAGAGAATCCAATCAGTGACGCAAGCCATGGGGTTTGACATATTTGTCAGTGTGATCTGGTTCCTCCTTAGGGTGTAAGATTATGATGGTAAGAACCGAACTAGGGATGAATTCAGTTTAGGTTATGGAGAGAGAGGTGGGTGGCGGCTTTAGTGATGTTGTAAGTGTCTAACCCTAAACCTCTCTAATCATCTCCTTATATACACCTAGAAGGAAACCCTAATTAGTTAATAAGGGTAATATGGTCATCAACAATTACCAACTAATTATGTTATAGTATTAATATATTTTGATCTAATATAATATAAATGATTATAATGGCTACATGATTAAATATTATAAATAATATATTTAATCTTACAGATTCCTGTTGCGAACATAATAACTAAAATCGGTCTTTTATGTGAACTGGACGATACATACATACCGAACGGGACCAATTATCATCTTAGTGGTGCAGTCTTCATTCTGATTTTTTTCTTCTTTATGGTCTTTTCCTTCTTTCCGGTCATCGTCGGGTCCCAATCCCAGTACAATTCCACCAGTTCTCTATATACAATTTAACGGATCTAATACATAAATACGCATAACCTAAAAAAACTATATGAGGCGCACATGATGCATGCACAAACAATTTTAACATGCGCCTCATTTGAGCCTATCGCCTCAAACAATCAGAATCGATTTACCGGTTGCCTAAGTGCCCCTTGCACTACACATTATAAAGCAAGGTATTTTCTATCATACAATAACCATTATGAATGTTATAATATTAATAAAACACTTAACAATTATGAAAATAAATGAGACTCCAATTGTCATACATATAGCTTAGATGTAAATAGATCTTATATAATAAGGTAATAATAAATCCAAGTGAGTTGGAACATACGAGTATTAAGGTTATCCAACCATTATAATACATTTCTTTAGGAGAAAGGAACCACCAACCATGAGTTTATAAAATAGCACATTTGCCACTTTCAGCTCTCTTTCGTAGCTCTTCAGTCTCCCTTTAGGCTCTCTCTAAATTCTCTCTGAGCTTCCGAATTTCGTCATTGGATTTTGATTGTGCAGCATAAGCCAATTCTTCAGCCTTCAATCGGGCCACCTGTTCTTCAGCCAATTGTTGTTCAAGTCTTGTAGTCGTTTCCTTCAACCTCGACTCAACCTGTAAATCATCAATTGAGCATCACCACAAACCATGCTAACGATATGGTGTATGTTTTTATCTCATATGTGTGCAATAAAATAACTTTTCCGGGTCAAAATCAACAACCTCCTAAGACGTCTTAAAAGAAGTTTTTGATTCATATTGTTGATTATACAATTTTTGGAATCATGCATAACACATTAATTATTAACAAAGAGAAGTTAAAAACAAAGAACAAAAGATTGTGGGTCTACCCAAACTGACCTATCCCATTTTTCTTATGACTGTGAGAACCCGTCATCGAAAAACTCACAGGCCCCAACACCCTGCTAACCAATGGGAGGAGGTAAAAAACAGTTTGTGCTAGGTAGGTGCCCTTCAGGGGGGGAGTAAAGGCGAAAGCGAGTGGAAGATGGATTCAAACCAGCTAGAGGTAAACACTTACATCGTGCCACCCGTTGAAGATTTATTTGACCCATTTTGACCGACCATGAGTTTTAAGTAAAAAAACAGAAAATGTTGTTTAAGAAGGTTTGTTATGGCCATGAGTTTTAAGTAAAAAAATGTTGTTTAAGAAAGATTTGTTAACCCTTGCTAGCACACAAGCCTTGATACATCACAGTCAAGCACTGGTTTTTCTTTTCTAAAAAAAGGTAGCTATACAAATTTGTAGTTTAGTATATCTTTTTGTGTAATTAATCTATATGCCTACTTCTCTATGCAGTTAAAACAAATATGATGCTAGACCATAATTAGATATAATAATAATGGTAGGAAATCAAACAGCTAAGCTAATATCCAATTGCAGAATAGAACATAATTAGATTTAAAAAATATGAATACCATTTCAGTAATTCGCTTAAGTTGCTCTTCGTATGATTTATACATTTGTTCTGTCAGCTCGGATATTTCATGTTTGGTATATCCCTCTAACATTTGATCTTCTTCAGTTTGTTCATGAAGCTTCATAGCCCCTCTCTGTTAATGAATAGTTTGTGTAAACATAAACGATTGGTCAAAAACAAACATTTCAAAAGAAGAATGTAAAACGGTGATGAAAAAAATGTGTTTCACCCTTAATTCGTTAAAGATCTCATCGGTGTATGGTTTCCCGTTGTTCTTGGTCAACACCATGTTAACAAGAGAGAGAAGTTCTTGTACGTGTTGTGTTTTTTTCCTTTGATCTTTAGTCCTGTTATCAAAAAGAACATATCTATCTCCACACAGGCTAAGGGTTTTCTGAACCAATAATCAATTATTAGTTTTAACTTTTAAATAATGGTCAATTTCTAAAAAAATCTCATCAATATAGCAAACTCAATATCAAACAAGAAAAATGTCAAAACCATGTTTTGGCATATATTTAACCTTCAATGATTCCGGATAGTCTTCTAAGAACTCTTCCAAAGTTTGTTCATTCTCCTCAAGTTCATCCCCACCGGTAAAAACCACAATCATATAATCATTAATTTTGCTTCCAAACAGAGTACTCAAACTACTTATCGCAGCTCTTCTTCTTTTGAAAACCGATTCCTAACCGAGAGGACAACAAGAACAGCATGGATACCGTCTCTCGCCATATTTATACATTTAACAATCTCTTTTCCAATAAATTCAGTATCAACAGAGGAAACAAACAGTCCTGCCATTATACTACCCGTTAACAATCTAAAATCAAACAAACGATAAAAAATCATAACAACTTTTAAGGAATAACTAAAATACCAGGAGTATCTATGACATTAAGCATCTGCCCATCTTTCAACACAGTTGTTCTGAGCTCGGAAGTACTAGTTACACCAGCAGAGCTTGCCTTTGATACAAACTCTTTCCTTCCAAGGATGCTATTCTCTGTTGCACTTTTCCCATTACCTGTTCTTCCAACCAAAACAAGCGTTCGAAGTGCATTCGATGGAGATGCGAACTCCCAATCATCATCAATCGAACTTCCCCCCATGATATGGCACTCAATCTCTACATCAAAATATGGAAATCTATTATAATCCTTTTTTATTTCTTTTTTTTGAACCGTGAACTCACTGACCCACTAAAATCTACCTATTGGTCACTGTCTGGACGGAACCTGCACCACTTTAGTCGGGGCCATAGGCTAATAATCCTACCATTGTAAATCAACACACAGGAACCGTTGACACATACATATGTCTCAAAACATGATACGAAATTAAGTTGATACCAGAATTCTGATGTGAAATTCAACCGAAGAAGCTACTTTTAACTCATTTCATCACGAATATGTGAACGATTTAAATCAGTAGTGGGTGATGCAACCCTAATTTGGAGGAATACTATACAAAAGGAGATTTCGAGAAGAAAAAGAAGTATTGGGAGTAATTTAGGGTTTATGTCTAATGAAAGAAGATGATGTGATCGAATTGAGAGGAGATTATGGTCACAGCATGATTGTTGCGATTTATGTCCTAAAATTTATCTACTCGAATACGACAAGAATCGCGTGGTCAGACAAAACGAACATACCTATATGCACGCAATTACTATCAAAGTTACAATATCCAAGTATTTTTAAGAAATTAAGAAACATAAAAGACACACTTTTAAAAATCCATTACTCACACTTTTTATACTAACATTATTCCATAATATTTTAATTTCAAAAGATCTTTTTTTTCTGATTAAATACCATTACAAGTTTAAGATTCATATATAAATTAACAACATCTTTTTAATCGATTGAGCTATATAAGACAAAAAACAATATACTTCCACTACAAATATCTCATTGCTAATCGATTTATATAATTCCACTACAAACAATCCATGGTAATGTTGTTTTAATATTTGATTTGGTCATTCTAGTTATTTCTTATAACTGCTCAATCTATTTTTTTAAAGAACATATTATGAAAGAAAATGAATACACAATACAAAGAACGATCAACCAATTAACACTATCATGAAAATCAAAGTTGTACTAAATTGTTTCTTCAAGGTCTCTCTTAATTTCCTTCTTTCAATCAGTGCAAATTTTTTTGATAGAACCGTTCATATGTATATCCGTGGCACGTGTATCTCAATATTCAAATTATGGCAAGTACATAAACCCCTATAAACATAGGGATGTTTCTTAATGTAATTTTTCAAAAAGAAAATACAAGGGTTGATTGTATTTATTTACAAACTTTAAGGGGAGTGCAATCAGTAAAATCTAAAAAAAGGAGTGCATTTAGCAATATCCTAATAAATACGAATTTTTAATTGTAAATACTAGTTATTACCCCGCCTGCATTGCATCACACCAAACTGAAAATTTCTCTCTCATATCATGTGCGTCTATGTTTCGTTACTTATACATACTACTTATAACACGATCTAAAAAAAATTACATTGAGTCAACAAATTAAAACAAAGTACTACCATACTTTGGCTAAAAAACTAAAACGATGGAAAGACTAAATTTTAAAGTGGGCAAAACTGTAATTTCATAACATGTACGCATGTATTTTTGGTTACATGTACATATTACTTATAACAGGATCTCAATAAAAAATACATCGAGTCAACCAATTAAACCAAAATACTACTATAGTTTTGCTAAAAAAAAGCTAAAACGATGGCAAAACTGTAATTTTGAGCTTGGGGCAAAACAGTAATTTTTGAGGACCAATGAGAGAGGTAGAAAGTTGGTTGACACAAAAAGTTACATTGAGTCAACCAAGTTAAATAAAACACTACTATAATTTTACAAAAAAAAAAACTAAAACGATAGCAAGGCTACAATTTTTAACTTGGGACAAAATCATAATTTTTGAAATTGGGGCAAAATAAATTTTAACTAAGGGCAAATTCGTAATTTTAAACGGGGGCAAAACTATAATTTTATTTTGAATGGGAGGCAAAAACATAATTTTGAATTGAGGCCAAAATCGTAATTTTTAGCTGGGGGCAAAATCAAAATTTTATTTTGAACTGGAGCAAAATCGTTATTTTATGCTGTGGATAAAATTGTAATTTGGTTGGACCAATGGGGAAGTGTCAGGTAGTTGTTTGGCACTATTCCCCCAACTTTTTTTTGTATATATGCATGGCAACTTTGCGGGACGTTAAATCGTATATTTCTTAGTTTCATAGTATATATGCATGTATTTAGGTTATATGTACATACTATTTATAACACGATCTCAATAAAAATGCACCGAGGCAAACCAATTAAACCAAAACACTACCATAGTTTTGCTAAAAAAAACTAAAACGATGACATGCCTGTAATTTTGAGCGAGTGCTAAACAGCTGCATGACACATAAAAGTAGATTGAGTCAACCACGTAAAATAAAACACTACTATAGTTTTGCAAAAAAAAAAAACTAAAACTAAACCGATGGAAGATCACAATTTTTAACTGTGGGAAAATCGTAATTTTTGAAATGTGAGCAAATCATAATTTTGAACTGAGTGCAAAATCATAAATTTAAGCTGGGGACATAATCATAATATTGAACTGAAGGTAAAATCGTAGTTTTGCGCTAGGGAAAAAACATAACTTTATTGTAAACTGGGGACAAAAATGTAATTTTGAGCTCAAGGCAAAATCATAATTTTGAACTGAGGGCAAAATCGTAATTTTGAGGTAGGGGCAAAAGCATAATTTTATTTTGAAATTGGGGCGAAAACGTAATTTTGAAGTGAGGGCGAAACTGTAATTTTAAACCGGGGATAAAATCGTAAATTGGTTGGACCAAAAGGGAAGTGCCAGGCAAGCTGTCTGGCACTATTCCCTTAAATCGTAAATTTAAGCTGGAGGTAAAATCATAACTTTGAATTGGGGGCTAAATTGTAATTTTGAGCTAGGGAAAAAAACATAACTTTATTGTGAACTGTGGACAAAAACGTAATTTTGAGCTAAGGGCAAAATCATAAATTTAAACTAATGGCATCCCATAATTTTGAGCTAATGGCAAAAGCATAATTTTATTTTGAACTGAGGGAAAAAACGTAATTTTAAATTGAGGGCGAAACCGTAATTTTAACTGTGGATAAGATCGTAAATTGGTTGGACCAATAGGGAAGTGTCAGGCAAGCTGCCTGGCACTATTCCCACAACTTCTAAATGTATATGTAGAATAATTCTAGGGTTGTTTGTTACAACTCTTAGGCTATATGGTGTGATCATAACCTAAACATCACCACTATCCTCTACGTCAACTTATGTCACCTACCCTTATCCACCAACTTAATTCAACATCCTATATGGTGTGGACCATGACCCCCACTATCCTTCTCCACCAATCAAAATCTCCTAAATAGTTGAAAGAGGGTCATGGTTGCCATGGATTAAACCATGCGAACCACCATGGTTTGGGAAGGGGGACAGTGTACCACGAGAACCATGTCCCACGTGGCAATCCATGATCCAATCCACCACCCCATACGCCATAGCATTAATGGTTCAGACTTTTACTGGTTCAGCATTTAATGGTTCAAACAGTTTGTTTCGTGAATAGATGTCTAAATGGTTTAAACATCTGCCTCTGACTGGTTAAGCATTATACTGGTACTTAATGGTTCAGACCACTTACTAGTTCAACACTTAATGGTTCAGATCTCTTACTAGTTCAGCACTTACTCATTCAAAGTTGCCAAACAGCCCCTAAGTTCCGAAACAGAATCAACTCAACTTCTTTATAACGTTGTATGGCAACGAAAAAACAAAATAATGAAGTACCATCTTTTTTTAAAGGTAAACTTCTTTAGAAACAAAACCAACTTGTAAACTGGGCGGCCACACCACAAAATCCCATATATAATTACAAAAGAACACCAATTTTCCTAAGAAAGGGACTTTAGTTTAGATCTACTTCAGAAATAACGACTTCTATTCACGGCGTCTTATTGGAAAAATTTCATGTCGTTTCTCACTCTTTAGAAGATCCAACATCCAATAATAAAAATTTGAAAAATCCCTTTGGCCGGTTCCTTTAGCCCTAGATAATTATGCATCTCTAGTAAGTCCCTAAACGAAAAAGCGAAAAAGTTGGTACCAAGCACTTGCAAAGATACAAGTTTGTAAACAAGTGAGCAACCAACTCTTCCCCACATCCGCTTAACGGGCACTTCAAGTTCTCTATCAAAATATTTCTACTTCTTAACGTTGTAGCCATAGGAATCCTTCCCATCGTCGCCCGCCACACAAAAATGTTACGCTTTAAAGGAAGCCACTTACACAAACTCATCACATAACTACTACTATGATCAACACCCTTAGCTAACAAGCGTTTTATAGCTCCGACACTAAAATTGTCCGAGTTTGACCCAATCTAAGTCTACTCGTCACTCCTATTAACTAGCGAAACCTACTGAATTTTAGCAACTAAGCTCAACCACTTCCTAACCCGAGCCAAGCTGTGATCTCCAGTTGAAGGGGTATGGTCCCAAAAACTCTGCCCTGCTAAGGAACCATACCCTCATAATGACATCACAAGGATAACCTTGCGCGCAATGCGCAACGGTGCGCCATTCTTGAAACCAGCAGGTTGCCTAACAAACCTTACGCGCAATGCGCAACGGTATTGCAACCTTGATGCTAGAAGGTTGCATAACAAACCTTGCGCACACTGCGAACGGCAAGTTAGACTTGGAGTGCAGGTCCCTAACCCTTCGTGGATCAAACAATCCTCTAGTCGCAAAGTCCTAATACCTTGTACAAGGCCAAGACCAACATGAGAGCAACTTATAGTTTTGAGAAAAGGTTTAATACCTACAACTCCACTCTAGCCAGAATGCATTAATAAAGCCATGCGGAAGGGAGAAGCATAAAAAGGCATTGACCAAGTACAAGGGTACAGAATGGCAGAGCTATGACCCAATAACCGCTCAGCAGGTTGTGCAGACCTCGTCGCATGATGAACAGTCATGCATGGGGCAGACTGTGTGCAAGGACGTACATGTGGCACCAACCAAACTCACGCCAACGACTGTCACACGATCTCCACTATCGGCTGATAACAGGTCTGACACTAGGGACAACTGCCATGACACGTGGCTCCACTCACCATGCGCCAAGCGCACCTCCTACCAATGACCATTAATGGTCGACGCAGAAGAGACAGAATGGATATTACTGGTCGCTGGGCCCAGGCCCAAGGCCCATCAACCCATCTCCTACACACCTCTCTTCGGCTATAAAATAAGGATCCCACCACAAGGTAAACGATGGACAACTTACTTACGATCATACTATAAGACCCTTTCTTTATATTACTGAATTTCTATTAAAGGTTTCGTATTTAAACATTCAATTGCGAAAACATGCCATTCAAATTTCAAGTTTATTAAAACTTTTTAAACATATTTAAACAATTTAACATATTATCAATGATTTGTTTTGTTTTATAATTCAAAACCAAGTACGGAAGCTTTGTCTTCGATTGTGTTCGATTCTTCATATACTTGATCCTCCTCCGATGCTCCAAACATCACCTATGTTTCATATATTATGAAATACGTTAGTTATAATAAATTATAACATAACCGAAATAAACCCGAAGGCTTAAACAATAAAAACAAAACTTTAGTTTTAGGCTTCATCGTAAGTTACGGTGACCATCGTAGCTTACGGTCAAGCCTTACGGTCCTAGTCCATTGTCTTACGGTTAAGACTTCCAATTTCAACACAGCAGCTGCCCACCATAAGCTACGGTAGGCCACCATAGCCTACGGTGGCTTGCTACAAATTTTCTCTTGTTTGAGTTTTAGTTTATGATATTTTCCGTAACTCCCTCAATTCTTCTCCGTTTTACCCGAAACTTGTTTCTAAATATCCATAGAATATTTTCTTACATATTTAACCCGAAATCCTTGACCCGGATTCTTATTTCATATAACTTATGCATTTATCCCCGGTTTAGGCTCCTATTTTCCGATTTTATCCTTTAACCCCATTTAAACCAAACTATACATTTACGCATCCTTTTTCGGTATGCATTAACACTCCATTATTATCTGTATAGTTGCCTTATTCAGCTAAACCTTTATTGATTTATTATTTGACCCGCTTGGTTGTTTTAGACATAATCCATGCTTATTTCGACCAACCCTATCTATCTTATCGTTTCCACACTAAGATATCTATCTATTTCCAGTTGTCCGAAATTTGTATACCCACATATTTAACTTGAAATCCTAGCTCGGATTCTTAATTCCTATGAATTACGCATTCACTCTTGGTTTATGCGTATATTCATTTTGGGCCCATTAAGAGATTTAAGCGTATAAACTTAAATCTCACTTCCTCTTACTTTGTTTCTCGTTTTCATACCAAAATATCTATTTACATTCCACCACAACTATACATTGTGATGGATTGGTTATAGAAATGTTATATTTTCAATTCTACCCTTAGGTTTGGCATTTTTACAAAAAGATCTAATATGAGGCATTAAGCCAAAACGGCTTATGCTTTTCACTTTTACTTTACCAAAGGGGTCTATCGTATTATAAAACTCATTTTTTAATCTAATATTAGAGTCGTTCTTATTTTATCATTCAAGGGCATTTTGGTCAACTAAGACCCTTCTTTATGACGAAGGTCTTATAATATTCGTTTTGACCAAAACGAACTTTAACCATAACTATGTAAAATCATTATGTTCTTAAGAACATAAGGTTTACGAATTAGATTATTGGATTTACCTTACCTTAGGTAATCCATTATTCATTTATGACTCATTTACTTCTCGTCGGACCTTAAGTCCTTGTTAAGAGTTTGACCCATTACACATACCTGGCTCGAGTCATAGCATTGGCATGTTTAAATACCTTGCACTACTAATTACCAATTAATAGCGTCGCGAACCAAACGCCATTTCCCTGTGATCACAAAACTTGACAAGCGTTCATTAGATATTATTGTCAAATGGTGAAGACCACACCATTTGACCCATTTGGTCTAAATGACCATTTTATCATTATGAGATGGTATTTATTTACCATTTCACCATTTATCCATTTCAATTTACACCACATAATCATATAACTTAAATTCGTTTTCTCAATTCATTCGATCCTTATGGCATACGCCATAGGGTGTCTATTTCTAAATTTAATATTTATTTGTTAACTCGTGACTGAATTGCCATTTTACTCTTTTCATTTCTTATGGCTTTCACCATAAGGTAACATTTCGAATTCCTTGTTTATATGTCGTTACATGACTAAATTATTGATTTACCCTTTTTACCATCAAATATGGTTTATTATCATTTTCACTTGTTCCGACCCGTATCGATTCAAGTCAGAACCTTGTATTTCATATCTCATTCTGAATACCAATTCGCTTATTCTTAGTCAATTATATAAGTAGATTTACTATATTAAGGATGTAACCTTTACTTACTTGAGATCCAATTATACCCTTTTTCCTGTACTTGTTCCGTTTGACCCGCTTCTTCCCAAGCCTCCGCCTAACTTGTCAAGCGTCAAACTATCATTTATTATTCGTAAGATGGTTAGGTTAGTCATCATCTAACACGACTATTCTACCTTACGGATTTTACATTAATTCACCATTTGATCATATTATAGGTCAGTTTGACTTCTAAAAGTCAACTACCTATTAATATTTGCAAACGCACAGATAAGTTCAACAAACTCATTTAGGCATTTATCAATTACTCGGATGCGATAGTTTTAGCCTAGCCTCTTATCTAAATTCTCAATCAAGTTCATGTCGTTTCTTTCACTTAAACAAATCCAAGCGATTGTTAACATCAAATTAACTTAGCTTTTGATTAACAATGCTAATTTATCCATTTACTAGGTTTTCATCTTTATGTAGCAACCCATTTCATCAGATTATTAGGCATTCATCCGAATGCCTAATATAATCAAATTCTACACACTAACTAGTAGATAACATGATCTTATACACTTATTAACATTAACTTAACACCTATTTCATCATTTCATACAAAACCATTCCATAGCAAGTATGAATATGCACTCAAACTCATAATTTGTTCAAGTATCTTCCTACTATTATCATGCATGATGATTCTAAACATAGATATATCATCAACTTCATCATATTATTAAAACCCACTTAATATCTACTTGTTAATCACCTATAAGTAATCATACCTCAAATATTTCATAATTTCACTATATCAAATGAAATTATGCATACATATACACTCAATTTCATCTTTGGATCATAATCCAACAGTTTGATTACAAGTATTCTACTTGTCTCTAGTTAAACTTTCACCAATCTAGGTTTTTAAACATACCTTATGATCCCCTAGTTTAGGTGATCTAAAATTCATGTTCCTGCATAAGATTAAGCTCCAATTTCCCTTCTAATTTTGATGATCTTGGAGATTAGGTCAAGAAGGAGTTTCTCCCTCCTTCTCTGCTCCTGGTCGACTCACACATACACACACACATTAAGTGTGTGTTGTGTTTTAATTTTTTTATATTTATAATACAAGTTCCCTTTTTGGCAGCCTTGGTCCCTCAAGTTTAGTTTTGATTAACAATGAGACTACAACTCATTGTTTAGTTACTTGTATGCATGTTTTTAACTAGGTTTATTTGTTCCTAGTTATTTTGTTTATGGTTTAACTTTCACCGCTAACGATCTTTTACCCACTCTTTAATATTAACGTGATTTGATTACCAAACCCGCTTTTGGGGTGTTACACATACGCTATCACACACTACTTACTTGCTACTTGCTTATTACCTTGCAATCCCCAATACTTATTCTCACGCCGGAGTGTGGTCACGGAGAAAACCCTCCCCCTTTCTCTCGTGACGAGGCTAACGACGTCTCTAGTTTTGCAGTAAGCTTGGAGCAAGATCACCCCAAAGAGCAAATGAGAGATAACCTTTTATGCAGAGAAGTTGAGCTGTAACTAAGATATCTCCGGATACCTCTCGGTTCATCCAGTGTTTCTTCATTGGCGCTATCCTGTTTTTTCTAACTTGCATCTGTCTCTTGTTCGTTTTTTCTCAAATCTCACTTTCAAATGGCTGAAATCCCATCAAGTGTTCCACAAGGTCCTCGGGCTGAGGGCAAGAACCCAGTTCATGCCCCTCGACCTAACGGACAAGTGGAAGAAGGTTCTTCCGGAAACGCCGGTCTTCACCACAACTTAGGTCATGTGAACATCCCGGTAACTCCCGGAGTTCAAGTGGAAACTCCCTTTGTACCAATCACATCTATTTTACCTCCGGGTGAAACTCCGATGTCTTGGTACATCAAATCTCAAACGGCATTGAATGCGTTTATGCGCAACTCTGTGCGCAAATTAATGCATTCGTTGCGCCGGCGCAGCCGCCCACTACTCACGTGCATGCTTCGCCTGCACCACGAGTCTAAGCTACGACTTGCCGGCCGAAGCGAGTGTTCCCTCACACCTCCGTACCAGGGAAACATAGTATTCTCAGTCACTGCCAAAATATGAGTCAAACACTCATAGGCGAGCGCCCATTCACTCATGGCTGGGCCCGCGTCCTCTAGAGGGGCAGGACACCCAGCGTAGGGAAGATAGAACATATGGAAAGGGTGACAGTGCCAGCTTGTTCCACCGGCTACCCAAAGATTATGCCGCGTACAAGCCTACGCCACAGGCTGTATACAACTCGGAGGCGGAGTACAACTACAACCTGATCTACAGGCCAGCTGAAGTAGCCGAACACTCAAAGTTCGTGAAGGAGATCGCACTTGCTCCACTTGAACGTGCGAAGCTACCTTCTAATGTTGGTAAGTTTAATGGGTTGATAGACCCAGACGACCACATGCGCCTATTCAAGGGCGCAGGTCTAATCGGGTGCTGGACGCTGCCCACATGGTATCACCTTTTTGTTCAAACTCTTACAGGCGCTCCGCGCCTATGGTTTGATAATTTACCACTGGTAAGCTTACGTCATGAAACGATCTCAAAGACAAGTTCCTGACGCATTTCAGCCAACAACGGCGGTACGTCAGAGATTCCTCTAACGTCATGAATATATGGAGCCGGGATGATGAAAGTCTCAAAGATTTCATCACCCGCTACAATAAAGAGGTGTTGGAAATTGGAGATGTGCACGAAGACTTGATTCGCGCACAATTCAAATACGCTATCCGCTTCGACGAGATGATAAAAGTCTTGTCGGAACTTCTGGCCTCCAAAAAGCTGGGAGCAACTAATGGTGGCAGCTAAGGCATACGCGCAGACGGAGCGCAAACCAAAACTCCAACAGACCTCCTCTACAACAGTACCGTCCGCAAGACATGAGTAGGAGTTTTGCGAAGAAGAATAAGAAGAGTTGGAGGGAATCCAACCAAAACCCTTCCTACTCACCGATCGATGCACGCGCGATGAAAAATAAGATTGCTACTCAAAGAGCAATCAAGCAAGATAATCACGATCGTTAGTGGACGCCACTGACGAAGACCCCGGCGTAGGTGCTCAGCAAAGAAGATCACCAGTTCAAATAGCCACCGCCGATGCGCAACAAAAAAGGTCAAGACCCTAACCTTTTTTGGGATTATCACAAAGATACAGGGCACATAACCGATAACTGCATCAGCTTACGCACAGATATCGAAAAGGCGCCTAAAGAGTGGGAAGCTCATCCACTTGCTTCAAAATGTGCGCAAGGAGGTGCGCCAGATTACTCGCGGCGAAGAAGGCCCGGGTAACAAGAAGATGAAACAAGCATTTGTTCATATGATCCAAGGTGGCCCATCTCGCAAGCACGGCCATCAAAGAGTTGTATACCACACTGCGCAAACAACATGTCATCTTCCCCATAGTTCCCGGGGTCCAAAGGAGGAACGTCCGGTTGTGATAACTGGCATCATTGCCATTATCGCACTGACTACATGTTCGTAGACCCGGAAAGCTCTATGGACATTATATATGAATAGTGCTTTCAACAATTGGATACAGAGGATAAGGCACGCTTGAAGCTGGTCGACTTCCCATTGACTGGTTTCTACAACGAAGCCGTTTTTCCGCTGGGTCAGATCTCGTTCCTGGTAACTCTTTCCGATGGGTGATGCTCGCGCACGGTCTCTGTCAACTTCATTGTAATGCCAACAACAACGCGCCATGACGTGTTGCTAGGCTGTCGCGCCCAAAGAGAGTTCAGCATGATCACCTCCACTCCTCATGCTACCTGCGGGTTTCCAAAAAGAAACGGGGTGGCCATCATGTACTCGAGAAAGGAGATCATGTCCATCGAGAGGAACCACCGGTGAAGGTACTGAGTCATCATCCAAGGGCGAGCCGGGAGAAATGGGTACTCAACAACAAGTACCCGGAACAAACGGTGTTTTTAGGACCCGCCATGACCCCCGAAATCAAGGGGCGGCTAAAACAACTCTTGTTCCGGAATCTAGACATTTTTTCTTGGTCGCT
This sequence comes from Scalesia atractyloides, assembly GCA_947069175.1. Classification (NCBI taxonomy): domain Eukaryota; kingdom Viridiplantae; phylum Streptophyta; class Magnoliopsida; order Asterales; family Asteraceae; genus Scalesia; species Scalesia atractyloides. Next base: position 21,131,734 of record CAMTDV010000029.1, on the reverse strand, counting down.
GCACACATTCCCTTCAGTTGAGCCGATCGTTCAGAAAAGCGCAGTTTTGGTCCTGAAAAAAATCACGCAATGAACAGCAAATTTCAAAGCTCCTCCAAGCCGGCATTATCAGAGAAGTACGCTATCAAACATGGGTAGCCAATCTAGTCATGGTCCAGAAGCACAACTGGCGGTTGGCACATGTGCGTCAATTTCAAAGATCTGAACAAAGCATGTCCCAAAGACTGCTACTCTTTGCCCGAAATCGACAAAAAGGTGGACTCCATCACTTCATTCAAGTGGAAATGATTTCTTCGACTGCTACAAAGGCTACCACCAGATTCAAATGAAGAAAGAGGACGAAGACAAAACCACATTCCGCACTGACAAGGGAATCTTTTGCTACACAAAGATGCCTTCGGATTGCGCAACGCAGGAGCCACTACCAGCGTTTGATGGACCGTGTCTTTGGAGACGACATTGGCGAAACCGTGGAAGTGTACATTGATGACGTAGTCATCATGAGCCCGGATGAGGAGAGGTACTGACAAACGTTAAAAAAACTTTTGCATCTTTGCGCGAGGCCAACTTGAAGTTGAACCCCAGGAAGTGCTCGTTTGGAATGGAAGAAGGTAAATTCTTGGGATTCATCGTTACGCGTGACAGTTTCAAAGTCAAATCTGAGAAGGTGGAAGTGACAGCGTATGCCTTCCCCCTTGACCATCAAGGAAATGCAACGGTTGGCGGGGTGATTGGCTGCGTTGAACAGGTTCTTGGCCAACCACGTGATGAAATCATTCCCTTCATCAGCACTCTAAGGAATTGTGTAATGCAAAATAAGTTTCAGTGGACTCCGGATGCGGAGAAAGCCTTCAAATAAATGAAGGAGTGATTTATTCAGTTGCCTACGCTCACGGCACCACAAAAGAACTAGCCACTGATCATTTACCTTTCCACATCAGATATCGTTCTGGGCGTAGTCTTGTTAGTAGAACGCGCAGGAGTCCAAACTCAATCTACTATGCCAGCAAGATGTTAACTGATACGGAGACAAGGTATTCAATGATGGAAAAGCTTGCTCTTGCTTTAGTCCACGCATCCCGCAGTTTGCGTCGGTATTTTTCAGGCCATGTGATAACAGTTTTCATGAACTATACCTGGGCCAAGTTTTGTCCAAACCGGACATATCTGGCTGTCTAGCAAATGGGTGATTGAGCTTAGTGGACGCAATATCGTGTACAAACCACGCCCAGCCATCAAAGGCCAGATACTAGCGATTTTGTTACAGAAGTACCAAGTAATAAAGTGCATGAGTGTGAAGCTGTACAGAACCCAGCATTGGTCACAGACGACTGCGCATGGATACTTCACACAGACGGCGCATCCAATGATGATGGCGCAGGGACGGGTCTCCGTCTAATAAGCCCCGATAACCAAGAATTCACCTACGCCATCAGGTTGGACTTCAAAAGCATGAATAACGAAGCTGAGTATGAAGCGTTTCTAGCAGGCCTTCGGTTAGCCATCAAAAAGGGGGCCAGGAATTTGGAAGCACACGTCGATTCCCTTTTGGTCGCAGGATAGATCAATGGCCTGTATGACGCAAAGGGCGAAACGATGGCCCTGTATCTTGAACAGGCGCAATCCTTAATAACCAAATTTCAAAGTTTCAAAGTAACCCATATTAACCGAAGCGAGAATAAACATGCCGACGCACTCAGTAAACTGGCTGCTACAAGTTTCAAGCACCTCACGCAAGAAGTGCGCATCGAGGTGCTCAAGAACCCTTCCGTTCCGTTGCCTCAAGTAAACGTCATAGAAATGGGAAATCCTTCATGGATGTCTCCCATCATGTTTTGCACTTCGGGATCCTCCCAGAAAACAAGGCAGAATCCAGAAAGGTCCATAACAAGGCACTGAACTACGAAATGGCAGATGGTATCCTTTACCGGAAGTCATACCTTGGACCACTCCTCCGCTGCGTTGACCCGCAAGACGCGCAATACTTGATCCGCAAAATACACAAAGGGTTATGTGGTATTCACACCGGTCCGCACTTGGTCGTCGCAAAAATCATGAACGCCGGCTACTATTGGCCCGACATGCACTTAGATGCAGTCGAAACACTGCGGAAATGTGCATCATGCCAGCGACACGCGCCGAAGACATTGTGCCCTGTTGGGATTAGATTGCTAAAGGTTTACTCATTAGGGATTATTTTGGGCTTTGGTTAGTTTGTGGGCTTCCTAGTGCCTTATGGGCCTAGGGTTGTAAATAGTGGGCTTGCTAGTGCTTATAAATAGAGATGCTAGGTTATTGAGAGGGGGATAGACAATTGTAATCAAAGAACTTGTATCAGACATCTTTTGGTGTATGCAAGTTGAAGTTATTCAAAGTTGTTCTTCTTCCTAATCATTATTTCCGCTACTGATTAGGTTAGTGATACCTATTTTATCCGTTTATGGGACTTACAATTGGTATCAGAGCCTGCTGTTCAAATACAGGCTCTGGGTATTGCTGATTGAAGAAGTTTTTCAAAGTGCGTTGCTGCTGTTTGGATTGGTTTCTGTTCCGGATCACTGTTCATCGTCGGAAGGGTTACTGTTTCGAAGAACTCGAAGAGGTTTTGAAGATTTCAGATCTGGTACTGTTCCAGATTCTGAAGAACACGAAGAAGGTTCTCACATCTCGGATCAACTACTGTTTCGGATTCCGAAGAAAACGAAGGAGATCATCCATCTCAGATTGATCCCGGACTGTTGCTCAATCCGGATTGCAATCCGAGTTACTGTTGCGGCTATCGATTCCTTTGATTTCGGAATACTGTTGCAGGAAAGGCGGGTTACTATTACGGATAAGGATAAGGATTCCGGATTCATCAGATAGGACAAGCATTCCGGATTTTTTCATTCCGGAGTTTTTCATTCTGGACTCTCCTTTCCGGATTCACATTCAGAATTACTTATTCCGGATCATATATCTCGGATTTTCATTCCGGATTTGTCTTTCGGACTTCTCATTTCTGATCCATCAGCTTCCGGGTTCTCCATTTCGGGTTTTCAAGTCAGACTCTCCATTTCGGACTCATCAATCCAGATTCACCAATCCGGATTACCATCTATTCGGATACTATTTCCGGATTTGACCATCATTGACTTCAGAGTTGACCATTCCGGACCAATTACGGATTTCATACTGTTCATCTAAGAAACTTAAAATAAATTAATTTTAAATTGGTTTGGTAAATTTTTAATTAATTTGATAATGATGGCTGGATACATGACCGCACAAGATCTGACAAATGCCACTCTGGCTGCCCTGCAATCGCAAACACTGGCCCTCCATCAAGAGCTGGATCAAGTAATTAGCACTTCCACTAAAGTGCCACGTTTATTATATGGGGATGAATACTATGAATGGAAGTTTCATTTTGAACAATATTGCAAGGCTAAAGAGCCTGGTGTGTGGAGATGCATCATGAATGGTCCAAGAACAATTGTCTACAGCACAGAGCAAGATCCAGACACTAAAATCCTACGCCCATGCACTTATGGACTCCAGAGGATATCAAAATAATAGAGGAAGATGAGAAGGCCTCGGCAACTCTGACGATGGCCTTTGGACCTGATATCTCTATCGCGGTTAGAAATTGTAAGACCGCAAAGGAGGTTTGGAGTGAGCTTTAAAATCTCTACGAGGGAAATGCAGACATGAAAGCAAGCAGGGTGAATCAGCTGAATCAACAATTCAGCTCATTCAATCACATCTATGGGGAAACTATTGAAAACCAAATTCATGGCTATGTCAAACTCGTTTCCTAGATGATTTTAGCTGAGATTACCCTCACCAACAGTGCCATGAACATACAGTAATTTTTATTCACTGCCCAAGAGTTGGGATGCAGATGTGGGCATGATCAAAAAGACAAAGAACTTGAATGATGTCACTCTCACTGAGATGATAGCTACTATCAAATCATGTGAGATTGACAACAAGTAGAGGGAAATCAATCATCAAAGCAGTTTGATGGCCGTAGGGATGACAAGGCAAAATGCGGCTCTAATGTCACAGAATCTTATTTATAGTCCTCTGCAAGGAAATTCACAAGCACCGGGTGGATCAAACGTGGTTTATAGTCCTATAGCCATGCCTCAGAACACTCAGTACGTGTATGGTCTTCAATCTCAGAATCCCACGATGGTTTCAGCTGCTCAAGTTCACACGCAGTTCATGCTCAGTATCCCAACATGGTGTTCAGTCCTGCAATTCCTCAAACAGTCTAACAAGGCAACACTCCTCAAGTTGCTGCACCAGCGCCTGCACCTGCTTAACCTGCGTCCAACTCTGCGTTTCTCACTAAAGAAAACAAAGAGAAACTGGCTATTGAGGCGTCAATGATCAAAAGCTTAAACGCCTTCCTGGCAGGTGATCTGACTCCTCCATCCATTCTTCCCACCGAAGTTGACCAGATCATGGAGGAAGACCTGGACGAGATCGATGTTTCTTGGAATTTAGCAATAGCTGCTTTTCGGGTTAACAAGTTTCAGAAGAAGTATGGAAGGCAACCCTTGTGAAATTTGAAGACTGGTCTCACCAAGGACAAACTTAGATGCTACTGATGTCACGAACCAGGGCACTTCGCCAGGGAATGCAAGAAGCCACCATCCGGGTATGTATCATCTAGGGTCGCTGAAATTCAATTTTGAACGGTTTTTAATGTTGTTGTTGACCCATTTACGAGGAGTTACGAGTTTTGGGAGTTTTAAAACACATCATGGACCCAAAAACACCTGAATCATCAACACCCATTGTTTCCAATCCATTCCCATCATTCGAATCGATTATCCTTCTCCATATCCACAACCCTAATCATCACCATCATTATCCTCCATCCGATTCCATCTTTCATCCAAAACCCTAACCACCATCATCCTCACTTCAAGGTTTCAAGATGCTCGTGATCAAGCTCCAATCTCTCGTTGATCAAGTTCCGTTTACCATGAGCGGCTAATTTCCGAAGGTTTCACCCCGGTGTAGACATTTGTAAGATTTAGGATTACTTTATGAATTTGGTTGATTTTGTGACAAATTGAGTTGTAGTTTTGAATTGATTGATAATTGTCTTGCATTTGAACTATATTTGCAAATTGTCGAATGATTATAAAATTTGACTTTGTGAAACAAGTTTGTGTATTTATGCTTTATCTTTTGAAAGGGATTATTTGTCCGAAGTAACAAAGTGTGTTGTGGTCTGTTACATACGTGATAGCAATTGGCACCTAAGCTTTGTGATATCAAAACCGGTAACAACAATTCAATTGAATCAAGTAAAATTTGGTAGTAACCCTAGTTCTTGCATTTGTTGAACCGGGTGTGAACCTTGTTCTCAAACCATTGTTTTAATCAAGTGACATAGTTTTATGCAATCGTTTTAAATTAGTAATTAGATAAGTAAATCAAATTGTCACACCCCGACCCGCAGCGGAAAAAGGTGACCGGGGCATGATTGGGTTTTCATCAAAGCTCATGACATTTATTATAATGTTTCATATTTATTATTTCAATTTAAAAGAGATCATACAATCATATCAAACAAATACAACATGTTTTATTCATCCTTCTAAACTTCATTATTTTTCTTCTAAGGCAATTTCCTATGTTTTCCATGCTTCATCCTGTTCACCTGTATCATATGTAAAAATGGTTTTTGGATCAACAAAAAGTTGGCGAGTGAACCTTGTTAGAAAACATTTATTATTTATTTCTTGTTGTATTTAATATGGAAAAATTGTGCAATATTCATATATGAAGAAACGAAAATAAACATACAATAACAACAATTAGCATACAATATCAAACAACAACAAACAATAACATACATTACCAAACCAACAGCATATAATAACATATCAACTTGCATAAATATATAACATGAATGAAACTGTGCGATCAAGGCTCAATCAAACGGAGCCGATCGTATTGCATGTACTGAAAATGATAAATGTCTGTACGATCAAGGCTCAATCAAACGGAGCCGATCGTATGTTGGCAACGCCAGGTTCACACTCATAATGAAATGGGGAACTGCACAACGCTCATAATGTAATGGGGAGCGGCGACCTATGAAATTGCATGTACTGAAAATAATAAATTAAATCTAAACAATAATCACACAAACAGTTTACACAGGCTGGATACACATTTATTCATGATATGATGTATGCACAATGATTTAAATATAATAAATTGTAAGACACATGATACACCCCAAAAGCGTGATTTAAACGGGGAATATGTAGAGATTCACTCACAGTGGGTGCGTTCGGTGAATGATGATGAATGCGCACGAGTTTAGATGATTGATCGTCGAGGAATAACTAACCTTATTAATAAAGAAAAGTAAGGTAAATAAATGGATTTTATTAACAACTTTAATAGGATTTTTGGATATATTTTTGTGAGTTTTAGACTATTTTCTAACTTTAAAAATGTTATTTTTAAATAAATAAATAAATAAAAATAATAAAAAAATGTTGACTTTTTGACCGTTGACTTGTTGACCATGGACCGTTGACTTGTTGACCGGTTTTATTGTGTAAGTGTATGCGCCGGGTGAGGCTCGAACCTGAGACCTCCCGTTCGCGTGCACGCAGCTCTACCAACTGAGCTACGTGTCTAACCCGAAATAATTCTGTTTTTAATTATATTTATATACTAAGTCAGTTTATTCAAAATTCTTTTATTTTCAAAAATGTTTTAAATCATCGGACCGGTGTCGTCAACAGGTCTCGAACCCGGGACCTGTGACTTAATGTTACACACAGTCCACCGCTGGACTGTGTGTCTAACTTGGTTAAAATACAGATTTTTATTATACTTAACATCTAACGGAGTTAACCCGGTTCAGTTTAAAAAAGGACATTTTATTACAACGAAGGTGTGTGTGTCAAGAATCGAACTCGGGACGTGTACGTATTTGTTTGCACACAGTCCACCGCTGGACTGTGTGTCTAACCCGTTAATAAGTGTGTCTAACCCGTTAATAAAACTGATTTTAATTAATCTTATAACATAACTGAACTCGTCTTCTTCGTTCAAAACACAGACATCGGTCAAAGCAACTGTTACTTGATTAATTCGGTTAATGAACAAGATGAACAATTGAAAAGTATTGAACCGAAGAGTTTGCGGAAAGAAAGTACCGAACAGATCGTCTTCTTCAGAAAATCCGGCGAAGCTCGTCGGCTCTGTTTTGGTGACCTTCGGCTGTTAGAATCAATTTACAGTTTGGAGGGATTAGATGTGAAATTGAACTAATGAGTAATGATTATCAGTATGTTTGAATGATCATACCGGTTCACAGCGAGTTTCCGATAAATCCAGAAGTTTTCCGGTGAAAACAGAAAGTCCGGCAATGTCGTCTGAGGTTGATTCTGTGCGATGAAATGGTGTTAGAATTCGTCTTATAATGGAATGAAACAGAAACATCGAGGTAATTACCGTGTAGATGAAAGTCTCAGTTTTCCGGCGACTTGCAGAGAATTCCGGCGAGTGAAATTTCTTGCGACAGAGATTCTTCAAAGGTTTAAGGTGAGTGGGAGTGATGTCAGTATGAGTCCTATGATCTTATTTTTGGGTAAGAAGAAAAGATGGATGGAACTCGGTTTTCCGGCGAAAATTTCTGGTAAATTTTCAGAGAATTCCGGCGACTTCCGGCGAAGTTTTCTGAGCGAAAAGAAGAGTGTGATTTTGATAAACTCGCGAGCTCACTGAATGAATAAGGTATAACTCAGGTTTAAGTGTATTTCCGGTTTCAAATTCAAGTTCTTCGGTTACAATTTGATGTTTTGAATAAAAGACTTAAAGTTTTCAGTTATAACCGACGCTAGTTTAATTGTATCCGTTACGCCAAAATATACCGTCAATGATTGACGATTTCGTCGGGATTTCGTCGGGATTTCCGGCGAGAGTGACTGGGTTTGATTTCCAACTTTATTTTATGTATTATTTGTTTCAAATAATCAACAAGAAACGCAAGTGGCGGAGCGGTTGTAGGGATGTGTGTTAAGGCTTTGCTGTCTCTCGGCTGACCCGGGTTCGAGTCCCGGCTTCAGCATATTATTTTTAATTTACTATTTTTAATACATTTTCAAAAATAAATTTTATATTCTAATATACTTATTAATTATGTATCGTTTAAAATTAATTTGGGCATTAAATACGCAACGAAATTTTTAACTGGTTGTTCGGTTAATAAACGAAGCGGGTTTGGTAAATCCGGTTTTTGACGGATGTTACAGTATCCCCTACTTTTAGAAATTTCGTCCCGAAATTAAGTAGTGGCATATTTGTCTAAAAAGGATGGTGTTTTAATTTGACAATTACATACTTAGAAGAGAGTAAGAGTTTAAATTTTGTTTGAGGCGGTAACGTTCCTTGTAAGGGTTGAATACCCTGCTACAGGAATCGCTTTTTGTTGCCTAAAGTGTATGAATACGGAACATGGATACACAGAGTTGATTGACTAAGTATGATGTTATGCATATGAGTTTGGGTACGTTTGAAAGATTAGGTTATATCCTACAACATAACTTTTACTACTAAAACCTACATGGAACATCTCATAACCGCCTGACAATGCCTCTGATCCTTTGGCAAGAATACTTATATATAGGAAGTACCAGCAGCGTATCCAAATTATTCTCGTCAAATTTTCATTGGTTTTATCGGTAAGTTATGATTAGTCCTATGTGACTCTAAAACATAAACAAACACAACAACCAAAGCTTGAGTCCTTGAATGATGACAATACCTCTCTTGTTTGTTATGATGGAGAGGTTAGTCTATGTAGAAAATGGAACACAATCCAATTTCTTTAAATGATGAGTTGATATGAATGCTAAATCAGTGAGTATAACACAAACTTCAATCAAGACAATACCAAATCCTACATGGAACTTCTCATACCCGCCTGATAATGCCTCTGATCCTTTGACAAGAATACTTATATATAGGAAGTACCAGCAGCGTATCCACCATATTCTTGTCAAATTTTCATTGGCTTTATCCGTAAGTTATGATTAGTTCTATGTGACTCTAAAACATAAATAAACACAACAAACAATGCTTGAGTCATAATTCTGATAGTATACATGTTTGAATGATGACAGTCCCTCTCTCGTTTGTTGTGATGGAGAGGTTAGTCTATGTAGAAGTGAGACACAGCCCAACTTCTTTAAATAATGAGATTGAAATACGTTGAGATGTATGATGGTATGAATGTTGAATCAATGAGTATAAAACAAAACTGAAATAATAATTTGCATTAAAATCCTTGGATAAATTTCCAATTTAAAATTGAGACACGTGAGAATTGAGATAACATAAAGAAAACATAAAACTAAGCGGTTGGAGTAGAATCTTGATTGTTGGTGAAGGGGACTAGTTGGGTGGTTTCGTTTGGGCCGTCATTATCTTCAACAGGATTGGCGTTGATGTTGAAAACTCTTCCTGTTGCTGGTGGCCAATGGTTGGGTTTTCTTGATTTGCTTGGTTAACTGGGTTTGCTTGAGCTTGGGCGTTTATGATGTTAGCCAATTGAGGGCACGTGTTTCTAAAGTGGGTAGGGTCGCCACAATTGAAACAAGCTCGAACATATGGGAACATGGGGTATTGGGGTTGTTGATATGTTTGGATCATGTTTTGAGTAGGGGGTGAGGTTTGGTTTTGAGGGGTGTGGCAAACCTTGCTCATATGACCATAGCGTCCACAATTCACACATAGTCGACAAAGTAAGGTAGATGGATGGTGATAAAAACAGGTGTTACATCGAGGGTGAGGTCCAAGGTAAGGTTTCTTATTTGGGTAGGTTGAGTTGGGTGCTACTTGAGTGATTGGGATAGCTTGGAGGGGTACGGCTTGTAAGGCTGGTTGGTTGCGTTGGGTGACAGCGAAAAGTTGCTCGTCTCGTTTTCTCTTAGAAATGGGTTGAGAAGGGGATTTGGTTTGGGTGTAGTTGGAGGTTTCAGTCGATGCTTTATCCTTCTTCTTCTCCTCCTTGAAGTCTTTGTTCCGGATTCCGTTCTCGGTGAGCTCTGTAGCTAACTCCATTGCTGCTTCCAAGGTTGCAGGTGTGGTACTTATTACAGAGTCTTGAATCTTTGAAGGAAGACCTTGAATGTAGTGCTCGATCAAACGGTAGTGAGGAGTGAACAAGTTGGGAACCATTTGATTTAACTCGAGGAATCTCTTGTTGTATGTAGTGTGGTCGCCTTCCTTTTGTTTCAACGAATAGAACTCATCCTCTAATTTCTTGATTTCGCTCCTTGGGCAAAACCGTCTTGTCATGATTTCTTTCAATTCTTCCCAAGTCAAAGTCATAGTATCTTCAACACCCCGTTTGGCCTTCTCCGTATTCCACCAAGTAAGTGCTATTCCAAATAAACGACCAGTAGCATATCGCACTTTGCGATCATCGGGGCAATCGCAAGTTAGAAAAATGTTTTCCATTTCTTCAAACCAATAGAGAAGAGCGGTGACACCTTCAGTCCCTTCGTATTTTGTAGGGTCGCAGGATTTGAAATGCTTGTAAGTGCATTTAGTGGTATTTGGGGGAGGGTTGATAACATTTTGATCCTATTGGTTGACAGGATTAGCGGTAAGGGCTTGTTGGACTTAAATTACAATTCTGGGTATTACGGCAGCCATTTGTTGAGCGATTAGGGCAGCCATGCGCTCGCGAGCTTTTCCTGCTCTCATCTTCCTACGAGCGGAATTAGAAGACATCTACAAGGAATGCATATGAAGAGTATGAGTTGGATGTTTTTGGGATCATGTGTTGTATTTAGGAATGAATATTCATAAAATAAACATAGCATAATAAATCTACTACATCCATAGGATGTCTTAGGCTTTGCTCGTAATGGGGCCTTGCATGCCGCCATACTTCACCTTCGTAATCATGTGGGCCCCCATGAATACCGGGTTTTTCATATGGTTCGCATGTGTTAGCCTGGTTACGTACACTAAAACCCGGAGAAAATCGAGAAATATGTATGTAACGTATGATATTTGGAATGTATCCAGGTGTGGACACGGTGACACCTCAAAGTGGGGTTAGTTCGAACGACGTTTGGTGTGGCATGCTTTGGCCTAATAGGTCCTTCGTACTCTCATCGTTAGTCCCCAGGTAGGCAAACTGGTCCGTTATATTGGATTTATACGAATGCCAACCTAGACAGGACGTCCCGACTACCGGTACTTGTACCCTTACAGTTACTACATGCCAGTCGCAGAACTCACTTTGATGAGATTTGAAAAATGAAAAATGCGACAAAATCTTTGAATAACGAAAGTATGAATATGATTTGAATATGTGAACATTGAAATATGTATGATGAATGTGTATGTAAGTATGTATGTTTGACTGTATGTATAACTCACTATGTATCACAAAATGTAATATTGGAAATGTTTGCATGCATTTGTGTATGTAATAAATATGAAACAAATAAATATCATAAGTTTGCATGTAACCACATAATCAATTAAAATCTAGTCAACTATAGTATAGGCTCTAGGGTCTAATAACCTATCCTATATCCCTATAGTCTTGGCTCTAATACCAATCTGTCACAACCCGCTGCGCAGCGGAAAAAGGTGACCGGGGCATGTTTGGGTTTTCATCAAAGCTCATGACATTTATTATAATGTTTCATATTTATTATTTCAATTTAAAAGAGATCATACAATAATATCAAACAAATACAACATGTTCTATTCATCCTTCTAAACTTCATTATTTTTCTTCTAAGGCAATTTCCTATGTTTTCCATGCTTCATCCTGTTCGCCTGTATCATATGTAAAAATGGTTTTTGGATCAACAAAAAGTTGGCGAGTGAACCTTGTTAGAAAACATTTATTATTTATTTCTTGTTGTATTTAATATGGAAAAATTGTGCAATATTCATATATGAAGAAACGTAAATAAACATACAATAACAACAATTAGCATACAATATCAAACAACAACAAACAATAACATACATTAACAAACCAACAACATATAATAACATATCAACTTGCATAAATATATAACATGAATGAAACTGTGCGATCAAGGCTCAATCAAACGGAGCCGATCGTATTCATGTACTGAAAATGATAAATGTCTGTGCGATCAAGGCTCAATCAAACGGAGCCGATCGTATGTTGGCAACGCCAGGTTCACGCTCATAATGAAATGGGGAACTGCTCAACGCTCATAATGTAATGGGGAGCGGCGGCCTATGAAATTGCATGTACTGAAAATAATAAACTAAATCTAAACAATAATCACACAAACAGTTTACACAGGCTGGATACACATTTATTCATGATATGATGTATGCACAATGATTTAAATAAAATAAATAGTAAGACACATGATACACCCCAAAAGCGTGATTTAAACGGGGAATATGTAGAGATTCACTCACAGTGGGTGCGTTCGGTGAATGATGATGAATGCACACGAGTTTAGAGGATTGGTCGTCGAGGAATAACTAACCTTATTAATAAAGAAAAGTAAGGTAAATAAATGGATTTTATTAACAACTTTAATAGGATTTTTGGATATATTTATGTGAGTTTTAGATTATTTTCTAACTTTAAAAATGTTATTTTTAAGTATTTTAAATTGATTTTTAAATAAAATAAATAAATAAAAATAATAAAAAAAATGTTGACTTTTTGACCGTTGACTTGTTGACTATGGACCGTTGACTTGTTGACCGGTTTTATTGTGTAAGTGTATGCGCCGGGTGAGGCTCGAACCCGGAGACCTCCCGTTCGCGTGCACGCAGCTCTACCAACTGAGCTACGTGTCTAACCCGAAATAATTCTGTTTTTAATTATATTTATATACTAAGTCAGTTTATTCAAAATTTTTTTATTTTCAAAAATGTTTTAAATCATCGGACCGGTGTCGTCAACAGGTCTCGAACCCGGACCTGTGACTTAATGTTACACACAGTCCACCGCTGGACTGTGTGTCTAACTTGGTTAAAATACATATTTTTATTATACTTAACATCTAACGGAGTTAACCCGGTTCAGTTTAAAAAAGGACATTTTATTACTGCGAAGGTGCGTGTGTCAAGAATCGAACTCGGGACGTGTACATATTTGTTTGCACACAGTCCACCGCTGGACTGTGTGTCTAACCCGTTAATAAAACTGATTTTAATTAATCTTATAACATAACTGAACTCGTCTTCTTCGTTCAAAACACAGACATCGGTCAAAGCAACTGTTACTTGATTAATTCGGTTAATGAACAAGATGAACAATTGAATAACCATGAAGAAGACGATTGGGATTTCTTGGAAAGGATGAGTAAGAACTCCAAAGCGGTCGCCATGGCGGACCGATCTAAAAAGCATCCTATTTCTCGATCTCTTCCCGACCTTGATTCAAGTGCTAAGGATCAAATTGCTACTTTGGAACGGGAGTTGGCCCGTATAAAGAAGAAGGAGGTTGGTGCGGTTCAGTTTGCGGTGTGTGAGGATTGTGGAGATATTGGGCACCAGACCGAAGAGTGTCAAGTTAATATGGCATAAGACACTGAGGAGGTGAATTAAGTGTTTGAGGGAGCGGAAGCAATTTGATATGAACTCCAACACTTATCATCCAGGTTTAAGGAACCATCCTAATTTTAGGTATGGTGATGCCTCGAATCAAATGAACCCGAATTTTCAGTCGGGTAACCAAGGTGGATCGTCATTTCAAAACCGCCAAAGTGGTAATCAAGGGGGTTACCAACGGTCTAACTACAACCAAGGAAGTAACAAAGGATACAACAACCATGATAACAACAACTATCAAAGGGGTTATAACCAAGGTGGACATGGTGGTGGTAATTTGAACTCCCAATCGGGTAGTGATGACCCATTGAACTTCAAGCTTGACGCGATCATGAACGCGATTTAGAGACTCGAATCAAGAGATCAAGACGAAGATGAAGAAGGAGTTTGAGGTGCGAGACAAGTCGCACAAAGCATTGGAGAAGCAAGTGGGTCAACTTGCGGAAGAAATAGCCCAACTCAAAGGAAGCAGTGGGAGACTTCCAAGTGACACTATGGTAAACCCGAAGCATCAAAATTCAAGCACGAACAATGTGAGAAATGTGCACATTAGTGCGGTAAGTATTCTTCCATGTGATGAGGTTTATAGTGTTGAGGGCACTCCACTACCACAAGTTGTTGATGGTGCAGTGGAGGATTTTAATGATGAATACGAACATGGGCAGGAAACAATTTCACAATCAAAAATAGAAAAAGAAAAATTTAAAAAGTCTTTTTGTGAAAGTTGTTTAATTGATTTGCATGCTAGGGCCAATGATATGTGTGTGGAGTTTGAAAGCATCCCATATCCTTTGGCTCTATTGAAACCAATTAAGGCATCAACGGTGAAAAAACAAACCCCACCAAAGGACGAGAGGTGGGAAAATTTTAAACAAGCAAAAATCAATTTACCATTGCTTGATGCCATAATAAAGGATCCTGCTCATGTCGAATGTTTGAAAGAGTTAAGCACTGAAAAACGGCACAACAAACTACGTGAACCGGTTGATTTGATATCTCATGTTAGTGCCGTTTTATCGAGTGCCCTTCCCCAAAAAGCTCAAGATCCAGGAGACCCTTTGATTCCAATCCAAATTGGTAAATTTAAAATTAAGAGGGCGCTTCTAGATCTTGGAGCTTGTGTAAGTATCTTACCTGGGAGTCTATACGACCAATATGATTTTGGTCCTTTGAAAAAGTTTGACACCCCCGTGGTGTTGGCCGATCAGACTCCAACGCATCCAAGGGGGATGGTGGAAGATGTGATAGTGAAGGTTGAAGATTGCTATTACCCAGTTGACTTTTTGGTAGTTGACTATGTTGGGTGTGTCGAGGATACACAACCGATGTCATACTGGGTAGACCGTTCCTGCAACTGCTAATGCTATAATTAATTATGCCACGGGAACGGTAAGCATGAAATTTGGGGACTGGGAACTAAATATGAATGTTTTTCCTAATTTACTAACCCGCTAGGTGAGGATAAGTGTCCTAAGGTGGACATGAATCCGAGCAAAAAGATTTGTGCTATGGTTGGTAGGTTTGGAGAAATAAAGAAGAAGCCGGTCAAGAAGAAGAAGGTGAAGAAGTCACCTCAGGAGAAAACAGAAGAGGAGAGGTTGAGAAGGTTTGGTCCATTTGGGACCAAATGGTATGAATCGCCAGTGGGTGATATGGGAGAGCTTGTGGGCGACAAGCACTCCGTTCGACCACCATGAGGTGGTATGTCATTTGTTGTTGTATATTTTTGTGTAATTATTCATTTTGTGTTTCGTTTATTGTAGTAGATAAATGAACGTTGTGGGTGTGTTCCCTAGATAACCCTCACGAGACCTACTCGTCCTCCCGAGCTATCGGAAGGTTTAAAAGGGCTTGTTGCACATGCTAAATGCAACCGTGATTCCTACGAAAGTGAGTTTAGGTTGTTGTTGTAAAATTTCCTTTTCCACAAAATCAAATTTGAATAAATTATATGCCTTTGTAACTATTTTAATAAAAATGGTAGAACTAAATACCTAACGAATTTTTCTAGTTGTGAGAAGCTTGCTTCTACATGAAGATTGAAATTTTAGGTGCATTGGGTTCGTTTATCAACCATTTTGTTGAAATTGACGAGCACACGAGGAATGAGCCAAAACCAGGTGCATACATTCCCTTTAGTTTTGATTTGGTCTATGTTGCTTAATAAGTGGATTGTACTTTGTATTTTATTCTCTGGGGTGGAATTTTGGGAAAGCCGGTCGTGTCACATCCCTTGTGCGTTTTTAAAAGCTCCATTTTCACACATTAAGGACAATGTTGATCTCAATTTGTGGGGATGGGGAGAAAAGTTTTTTTCAATTTTGACCCCGTTCATTTATACACTATACATAGAGGACAATGTTGACCTCAAGTGTGGGGATGGGGAAAAATTTTCAAAATTTTTTTCAAAAGACACAAGTAACTAAGTTAATGAGGGATGACACAACCCATGTGGTCTTTTGTCATGTCAAGTTCAATTTAACATGTGGTATTTAACAGGTGGTTATTTGGGAATAATCCGCCTAAGAAACCGCACTTTATACATATCGCATACCATACCTTATATACGTGAAATTTTGAGCCACTTTTACATATCACATATGTATATATTTCTTTGGATCAGTGGACCATTAGTCATGTATTGTAGAACTTGCAACTTTTGATACGTTTGAGACCATAGACCGAATATGAGCACAAGAATGATTAAGGCATTAGGTAAACCTTTTTACTTTACACCATTTATATATCCTTACCTAAAAAATCAATCCCCTAGTCACCAATTTTGAGCCTAAACCTTTCATTTGACCAACCCATTTAGCCCTTGACCTTTGAACCCTATATTAACCCGTGTGATGAAAACTTGATTTTAGATTAAAAAAACAATTGAGAAAAGAAAAGAAAAATGCATGTATATATAGTGTGGAATAAAGGCGAAAAACTCTTGCCTTGTAGTTATTGTTTTGTAGTCAATTATAATAGTATAGTGATTATGTAATAAAGATCAAGTTTTTCATCACCCTAGCCACTTTCAAAGCATCTCATTCCATACCCTTAGCCTAGCCTTGTTACAACCCGTTCAAGACCTTTTGATTTGTGTTCAATATTTGTGTTCAGTGGTGGAGAATGATTGAGTTGCAAGCTTATGCGAGTATATGTTCAAATCGGTTTGTGTGTTTACATCAAAAGTGCTAATGTATTATTCATTAGCCAAATTATAAGCCGAGTGGAGAGAACATTGTGAGGGATATGTATGATATGTGAGTTTTAAAGGCGGGTTAATCTTGGATAACCATTTTTATACGAGATCATCATATTAATGTTAAATAATTTGAAAATGATAAAATTTTTGAACTAAGTATGACATCAGACCTTAACTCATATCTCGAGAATGGGAAGTGTATTCTTTGTTCAACCCACGTGAAAGTGAAAGGCAGATTTGCTTGAGGACAAGCAAAAGACAAGTGTGGGGATGTGATACGTGGTTGAAAACTGTTGCTTTTATTGAGTTTAAGTTAACGTTTTACATAACTTTTAGTTTCGAATAGCCTACTTTTGATTAGATTTGTATTTTGCAGGTTTACGAAGTTTAAGGAGCTATTCAGGAGCATTTCGGAGCATCGGGGCAGAAAATGGATCAACCGGGAACAATGGTGGTGATGATTAGGGTTGTGGATATGGAGAAGGATAATCGATTCGAATGATGGGAATGGATTGGAAACAATGGGTGTTGATGATTCGTTACATACGTGATAGCAATTGGCACCTAAGCTTTGTGATATCAAAACCGTTAATGACAAATTCAATTGAATCAAGTTAAAATTGTTAGTAACCCTAGGTGTTGCATTTGTTGAACCGGGTGTGAACCTTGCTTCCAAACCATTATTTTTAATTAAGTAATTCAGTTTTCGTGCAATCGTTTAAATCATTAGTTAAGCAATCAAATCAAATTCGTCGGACCATTCCGACATTCTTTCAAACCAATAAAACAAATTAAACAATTTAAGTAGCAAGCTTCATAAAGTGACACTTTTACTGAAAGTCAATCACATCCGAAAACAAACCACAAACTATTCGTGGTTCGACCCCTTACTATCACTAACGCATTGTTAAGGGTAATTTGGGTATAGAAATATTATCTTTGACCGGGGCGCGACACTCCGATCAGATGCCCGATCTTTCAGAAACGGTAAATCGAATTCTCTGTTCTGATAGTTGTCCTTTTAAATTATCACAAATGCGCACCCATAATTCAACTCTAGTGGCTGAATATCAACAAGCTGCATCGCTGAACATCGCCCTTAAACATAAGAACAAGCTTCTTATGGAGAAGGTCAAAGCTCAGAAACAAGATGTAGCTCAGCTAAAGCTAGACTTCAACCAACAGCAATGCTGGGTCTACGACTATAAGCTAAAACTAGCTGAAAAGGACGTAGAACTTCAAGCAGCCTTAGCCAAGTTGAGTTCCTTGACAGGGAAGCTTCACGAAAATGAAATAAACATTAAAAAATTTGAAACTTCCAGTAAACTTGTCAAGGACTTATGTGACCTCCAGCTTAACTATCAAAAGAATTTTACCAAAGGCCTTGGGTATAATAGGGGGCCTCCACCATATAATCATAATTATACTAGAATGCCTGAATCTGAGGATGATGTAGAAAATGCAGAAAAAATGATTTATGGTAAACCATCAGATTATTTATCCAAACCGTGGACGCCCTATTACCCAAAGTTCTCCAAACCCACTGAACTCAAGAGGGATGATGTCTTTGTGGCTTCTACACCACTTTCACATGAAACTGGTAATCATCCTTCTGGAAGTACAGATGGCTTGGAGAAAGTAGTGCCTGAGGCAGAAAAATCCACATCCTCCACAGAATCTAACGGAAAAGAATCTTCTGAAACTCAAACTGAATTCGTGAACGATACTAATGTGTCTAACTCATGTGTAGAAGAAATTTTAGTTGAGGATATCACAGAGGGTGATCAAGAGGAATGTCTGAATACAAATTCAGACAATTCAGTTGCTTATTATGCGTTTTATAAGCCTGCTTTTGACATTTTAAATCAATTTCTTGCTGAACAATTTACATGCCCAAACATGTTGGTTGTGTTGAGAATTTAGACAGCTTTAATTCTGGTTTTTCATCAAATACTGATGTTTTGAATAATGCTAATAACTGTAATAACTCTTGTGATGGAAAAATGAATTTAGCTCCAGGTTTTGGCATCAACAGATGATTTGGTTTCATCAGTGTCTGCTGAGGATACCGAGAGTTCTTCTCCAGAGGCTTCGTCTGTTGATGCATCTCCTAGGGTTGACAGTGTGAAAGTAGACCAACCAACCGATTCTGTAAACGTTGATGGTGACATAATTCTAGAAGACTTGGGCGACTCAACACAAGGGACTGATTCTGAAATGACAGAAGATGAACACTCTTTTTCTCATGATTCAAATGAAAATCTTAAAACTGATTCTGAATCGGAGTCTCAAATTTTTCAAAATCGCGAGATTCCACATTCATCATCTGAAATCTCAGAACAGGATGTCCCTGTAGAGCCACTCGTGTCCTCTACAGAATCTGTCACGAAATGTGACATGAAGAGTAAGATTAAGAAGCGGAGAACACGCCGATCTAAGCAGAAGAAAACAAAACAGGCGTCTACGTAAACTGAAACGGCAACTGCTGGGTCTCCTCATCAAACTGAGAAATTGACTTAGCAATTGCAAACTGAATCTGTTAAGCAACTAGCTGAACATATATCGGTTAACATTTTGCCAAAATCTCCATGTTCAAACACCAAGAATTCAAATCACAAAACTAACAAGTGTGCTGATGGTTGTGCGTAGGACATCGTCAAGACCAAGACCGTGCATTAGCCGTCAGTACCCGCCAGCAAGAAACTGACAGACAAATTGCCCAGAATTTCTAAGCTGAACGGACTGTTTTCTTCCAGAAGAGGCAGACCTGTTTCAGTTATGGATCTCCCGGGCACATTGCTCGAAATTATCAAAAAACCTTTACCTCATTCAAAACTTTGTATTCCAGACATCAGAAGACTACGCATAATCGCCCACATGAGACTCGATTTCTGGCTAAGTCTTTTGATTGAGACTGGAACTTGGCCAAGAAACAATCTTTCAAACCCTTGAGACCTTCTGTTTCCCAGAATCCTTCTAGCACTCTAAGGATTGTGCAGAGGTCTGATTCGGTAACCTGGAGGCCTAAGTTAGTGGCCAAGACTCAGTCTTCTACCCCCATTTCTAATAAATCAAAAGCATCATCAACCTCATCCTCAACTAATTTAATCTTTCGTGAGGTTACTTACGTTGATGCTAATGGCAAGCCCATACCTTCAATGGTCTGGGTTCCAGTCTCTAACTAAAACTGTTGAAATGTGCAGGAACAGCTCTGGCGCGCTCTTTTAACTATGGTACATTGACAGTGGTTGTTCCAGGCACATTAACGGAGACATCTCGCAGTTGAATGACATTCAGTTTTTCGATGGCGGGTCTGTTTCCTTCGCAGGTGGAGAGACAAGGAAAATTACCATGAGAGGATCTGTTTGCAATGGAGCTCTCAGCTTTAAGAATGTTAATTACGTACCAGAATTGAAGCATAGTCTTTTGAGTGTGTCTCAATTCTGCGACAATCATTTGGATGTTCTTTTCACCAAGAAAGGATGCTATGTGCTCAAACCTGGTTTAATTATTCCAGATGATTGGATTCTTCTTAAAGCTGCACGAAAAGGAAATGCATATGTTATCGATATGAACCAGGCTCCTTCTGACAAGCTCACCTGCCTCTTCTCATCTACAACCGAACATGACGCCATGCTATGGCATTGCAGAGTGGGACACCTCAACATGAAGAATTTGAATCATCTTGCAAAAGGTGGTTTAGTCAGAGATCTACCAGTTCGCGATTTCATGCAGATCGAAAAGTGAGAATCATGTACGCGTGGGAAACAACATCGACAACCACACAAATCTAAAGCCGCTCCTTCCACGTCTCAAGTCTTAGAACTGCTACATATGGATCTTTTTGGTCCAACAGACATACGGAGCATTGGGGGAAGGCTTACTGTCTGGTTATTATTGATGACTACTCTCGATTCACCTGGTTTTCTTTCTTACACATAAAAGTGAATTTGTTATTGTTCTTCATCTTTTCGATTTTTCTTGAAGATCATCAAGTTTGGATTCCGCCCATCCTTGGTGATCGTGTGATATCAGTGTTAGATCCAGGTTATTGGGACTTACAAGTGGTAACGTTACACATAAAAGTGAAACCGCTGAGTTGGTCAAACAATTTGTCACGCTTATGGAAAACCAGACAGACTCTACGGTGAAGGCTATTCCGTGTGATAATGGGACAGAGTTTAAGAATATTACCTTAAACTCTTTCTGCTCTTCCAAGGGGATTGACCGACAATTTAGTGCAGCCAGAACCTCACAACAAAATGGGGTGGAAGAATGCAGAAATCGCACACTCATTGAAGCTGCACGCACTATGCTAGTTGAATCCGAGCTACCTCTTATTTTCTGGGCAGAAGCAATCAATACTGCATGCTATATTCAGAATCATGCCCTGATCAATAAACGCCATATGAAAACTCCATACGAAGTGGTTGAAGGTCGCAAACCTTCGGTCAAGTATTTCCGCAAGTTTGGATGCCCTTGTGTTCTCCTGATCATGGATGCTAAAGGAAAGTTTGAATCACGGGGATCCTTGCATCTTCGCTGGCCCATTCTAAAAATACGTCATACCGTGTTTATAACAAGATCAAGAAGATGGTAGTTGAAACCTACAATGTGGGTTGGCTGGAGGAAAATCCCAAGGACACACGCATTGGTCCTGACTGGTTGTATGACTATTCCAAATTATTTAATCATATTGATGTGTCTTCCAATGTGCCTGCAGGTAACAGTTCAATTTCTGCCATTCCAACGGTGCCCATTTCATCTGAAGACGATGCTGACACTGCCGAGCTACATGAGACTTTAAAGCAGCTGAGTGTCGATCCTCCTGGATTTAATGACGCAATCTCTTCTCCATCCACCGTTTCACATTCTCAACAACCAGCTATCAATTCGCCTACTCAGACCAATCCTCCTATAGTTGCAGTTTCTAACCCAGAGCCCCCTACGACACATGAAGGACCTACTCCCGATGTCTTGGGCTCTTCTCTGTTCCCAGAGCCTACTCCACTCGATTGTTCGGTTGATTCCTCAGCAGCTACTTCTACTGATGCATCTGTTGAGGGGAGTCATCTGGAGTAGCCTCAGCTAGTGTTACCAACCGCAAACCGATGTTCTCGTTCCCGCTACACCAATACCGCAGCGTTTACAGCGTGATCACCCCATTGAAAATATTTATGGTCCTGTCAACGCTGTTGTTTGAACCCCAACCAATCTGGGGATATCAATACCTGTCTCTATTCTTGCTTCATTTCACAAATTGAACCTAAAAGTATTGATGTTGCCTTACAGAACCAGGCTGGGTGGATGACATGCACGAGGAACTCAATCAATTTGAGAAGCTTGGTGTCTAGCAATCGATTGAAGGACATATTATGTGAGGTCTACGCACATGTCGCGCGTTTGGAGGCTATACGCATTTTCTTGGCATATGCATCTTACATGGATTTCATGTATATCAAATGGATGTCAAAACTGCGTTTCTATACGGCAAGGTGAAAGAGGAAATCTACGTGGCACAACCACTGGGCTTTACTGATCCTGACAAGCCAGACTATGCTTATAAACTAGACAGAGCTTTGTATGGGTTGCATCAAGTGCCTCGCGCATGGTATGCCACTCTTACAGAGCATCTGCTTGCTCATGAATACACTCGGGGAACCATTGATCAAACCTTGTTCATCAAACGTGTTGATAAGGACATCATTCTAGTTCAAATCTACGTTGATGATATCATTTTGGTTCTACCAAAGATGGTTTGTGCTGCGAATTTGAAGAGATCATGAAGAAGAAATTTGAGATGAGCTCATTGGGAGAGATGACCATGTTTTTGGGACTTCAAGTTCGTCAGAGCCCACAGGGTATCCTAATTCATCAAGGAAAATCTGTCCATGACGTTCTTGCCAAATTCAAGCTTACAGATTCAAAGCCTATGGTTTCACCTATAGCAGATGGCCTCTGCTAAATAAAGATGCTGAAGGAACGCCAGTTAATCCGACTATGTATCGCTCCATGATTGGATCACTCATGTATCTCACTGCTAGCCGGCCAGATATCATGTTTGCCGTCTGCCAGTGTGCTCGTTATCAGGCTACTCCTAAACTTTCTCATTTACATGCTGTTAAACAAAATTTTAGGTACCTCAAAGGGGCTCCATCACTAGGCCTCTAGTATCCTAAAAATTCTGAATTTGAACTGTTTGCTTTCTCTGACAGTAATCTTGGAGGTACATATAGGGATATGTGCTCAACTTCAGCTGTTGTCAATTTCTGGGAGATCCCTTAATCTCGTGGCAATGCAAGAAGCAACAGACGGTTTCGCTGTCTACTGCCGAAGCAGAATATGTCGCAGTCTCTGCTTGCTGCTCCCAGGTTTTATGGATGCAACATCAGCTTGCGGATTACGGTTTGACTTATCTAAACACAACAATTTACTGTGATAATGATGCCGCTATCCAAATAGTTAAAAACCCTGTTTTTCACTCCAAAACCAAGCACATAAATATGAAAGTTCATTTTATCCGTGATTGCTATGAAAAGGGTCTCGTAAAGCTTGAGCAAATCCACACTGATGCAAATGTGGCAGATTTGTTCACAAAACCCGTTAGCAACGCGCGTTTTCAAGTGCTTGTGGATCTTCTCAAAATGATTCGGTTTTCTACCTAGGCATCCTCTGTCTTTGTGTTTTGTTTACTGTTCTTATTTTCTTTTCATTGTTTCATAAATTTGTTCATGTGTATGCACAATTTTAGGGGGAGAAATCAGAAAAAAAAAAGTTTTTGCAAGGATAGGGAAATGAAATACTTTTTTGTGATAAAATGTTTGACTAACACATGTAAGGTGTCGAAGTGGGAAAAGATTTGGATCGAAAGTGATGTGTCGGTAGGTCTAAAACTCAACCGGATGGGGAAAGTTAAATGATATAAACATAACAAACTATGGACTCAGTGGGTCACTTACTATAGGCGTATGATTTCATGGTCTTAAATCTTGTGTTGATAGATAGCCAATATCTGAGGTTTCGGGTCTTTATGCTGTTGAGTCATCCAGGGATATCTTGGCTGCCCTTTTGTTGCATCTAGATTATATGCATACCTAGCCACAGTCAGGATATCTTTGTAAAAGAGCCAAAATAGAAAGGCCAAAACCTAAGAGAACAGAAGTTTCTTCATAAGTTCTTACGTACCACATAAGGTATTTGCCTAACCCTCATCAGTCACTATTGGTCTCTCTGTTGTACGGAAGTACTGACCTGTTGACCAATAGCCCGATGTTGTAAAATAAAAGGATGACCACAGTATACTCACTTGCTATGATGAATTGTTGTGCTTACCTTGATTGCGGGGGTATGTCATGGTATGGGACACATGAGTATCATAGTATAATACTACCTTAAGCGTATCATAATGCTTGAACTTGAAGGGTTGAGTTTTAGATTTAAATGGACAAGTATATTGACAATCGCTTAGACCAATTGACTCTGCTCATACTGAAAAATGTTGCTTAGTTAACCTTTGAAATGATTTGATCCCTTAGCAAGGCTATGCTAATATTTATGTGTGTCTTAAATAGTTTTTCTTTGTAGAATGTTAAAAGGTAGTTGGATGCTTGGTTAGTCTACTTGATGAAGTTTGATTAGATGGTTTTTATCAAGAGATATTGGACTGGCCCTGTGCTTCGGGATATGGGCCACTTTAATAAAATTGGTTAAAAGTCTTTAAAAAATTGGAAACCCAGATTACTATTCCGGATTAGGTTTCTTTGGGCCAAAGGTACTGTTCCGGATTGGGCTTTTCCGGAAAGGCCCAATTGGATTTTTCGGACAGGCCAACTGTGTTACTGTTCTGGATTGGGCCTGTCACAAGCCCAATCCGGATTCGAAATGTTAGGCCCAAGCCCATTTCGGAAGTATATAGGTATCTCTGATATCTCATTTCGGATTATCCACAAATTCTGAAATCAAAATTCTTCTCTGATTCTCTCTATTCGAATGGTGCATCTTGGAAATTCATCCGGATTAGGTATAATTTTCTTAAATATATGAATTCCGGATGAAAATATTAATGTTTAAAGCATTCCGGATTGTGTCTCGGATAGATCTTCAAAGTCTTAGGCATTTCGGATTTCAATCCGGATGGGTAATTATCCGAATTGATGAACTCGGATTTCATCTCAGATTGGATCTTCATCCGGAATGATAATTCATCCGAGATACTATGGGTAATCCGGATTGCATCTTCGTCCAATCTGTAATTGACCTCCTTCTAATCCGGATTGTTGAAAGGGTTCATCCGGATACATTGAACTATCAGTAATCCGATTTAAGGTTTGTGAACCTTCATATGGTTTGAACCTTTTCAACTGTTGAACCCTAAAATTAACTTGAACTCTTATTTATTTGAACCTTAACATCTGATTGAACTATCCAGTTAGTTTTAACTGCCATACTGGTAAACTCCCTTAACTTCTGTTAGTTGGGATTTAACTTGGTTGTTATCTTGACAGATATGGTTGAGAAGCCTTTGATGATGTGATGTTGGTTGAGGAGCAATTCCACAACCAAGCGGGTTACCTTTAAGACCCTCCAGCAGAGTTCTTTCAGGGAGTTCCAATCCATGATTGTGGGGCTAAACGCGTGTAAGATTGCATATGCTCTCCGAGCTAATCCAGTTATCTATAGAGACATAGTACATTCATTCTGGAAAAGAGCACGATTTCATACAAGAGATGAAGATGGAAAACCGTTTATCCGTTCGAAGATACAGGGTAAAGAGATAGTGGTAAACAAAGCGTGTGTGAGAGAGATGTTGCAGATTGCGGATACTTTTAGCGAGCCAACCATCTATGCCAAAGAGAAGGTGCTTCTTGTGTTGATGGAAATGTGATATGAAGGATCGTATCCACCATTACTGAAGAAGATGTTTCCGGCTTATTGGCATTTACTTATTCACATGTTTATGCAGTGTGTATCGGAGAATAAAGGCGGTCTTGATCAGCCGAATCAGACCCAGACGTCTGCTATAGTTTCGTTGGTTATGGACTGGAAGTATATCTATTCTGGTTATATCTTCGACAACATGAAGAAAATTATAGAATAGTCCAAGAAGCGAATGTTTCTATTATACCCACGTTTCGATCAGTTGATCCTAGATGCTCGCTACCCTGACTTGGTAAAGGATGAGTCAGATGCCAACTTTCTTAACATGAAGCCGATAGGGCCTACTATTTTTGGTACGATGAAGAAGAACCGCTCAACGTATAAGACGGTTTTGTGGGTCGATTTGCTCTGAAGAAGTTCGGGAAGTTCGATGAAGTTGTTGGTTTGGATATTCCACCACCTCCTCCTCCAGTCAATGCTATAGTGGCCAAAGAACACGATATACCTGCTAAAGAGAAAGAGATAGAGATAGAGGACTTGGTTACTGATGATGAAGCCGATGTTGGGCAAGCTTTTCTTGACGATCTCGCAGAATTCAATGCCACTTTGACTCTCGTTTTACCAGAGTTATCATCGGAGAATTTAGAAGCTTTGATTGCTCATTTGAAGGATATTCAGGAGAAGCAAGGTGATCCTCCACTTGATATTCCACCTATTGTTGCACCGACTGCTCTGGTTGAGGAAGATGACGAAGATGAAGAAGATGAGGTGCCATTTATTAAAAGGAGAAGAACCGAGCCAAGCATTCCATCAAGTGAACCTGAAGCTCCTGTTGTTGTCACTGCTGCTGAATCTGAGTTGATCACTT
The DNA here is from genome assembly GCA_947069175.1 of Scalesia atractyloides. Taxonomy (NCBI): domain Eukaryota; kingdom Viridiplantae; phylum Streptophyta; class Magnoliopsida; order Asterales; family Asteraceae; genus Scalesia; species Scalesia atractyloides. Next base: position 21,105,188 of record CAMTDV010000029.1, on the reverse strand, counting down.
CTATCGTTGCTGAGTCTACAGTTGTTGAATCTGTTGTGGATACTTCGATACCTGATATATCTGTTTTACCTACACAGACAACCTCTCCTATTAATACGCAATCGACTGTTGTGTCTATTCCCGCTGACACGGTTCTTCAAATGATGGAGTTGGGGGAAGCTCATCAGGTGCTGGCGGTTCTGACAGGTGGTAGTGGAGTAGGTCGTACTGATGATGTTGCTAAAGATTATTTGCGCAGATTAGAGAAAAGGGCATTTGAATTCGGGGGAATGGATAGTTACGATGATGATGATGTGGAAGTTGATGTCGTGGATCTTAAGAAAAGGGTAGTCGTCTTGAACAAGAAGTTTTTCCTGAAGGATGCACAAATTGCCTCACTGTCAGCCTCATCTGGACGTCAGAGATCAAACTATTGATCAGTTGAGGGAGATGTAACTATGCTCATGACTCTGGTATTTGATTTGAAGGCCAAGCTGGAAAATAAATTCGAAGGGAATTCAGTGATCCAACAGACGACCCGATGAACATTGAGCATAGGCATCATGCGGCACAATAGAGAATGGCTGAGGAGACTGAAGAATAGAGATTGGCAGCTGAACAGTTGGCTGCTGAAGCCAAGCTGGTCTGGATGATTATGTGAGCAACCACGTAAGAAGTTTACCGCGAGTCAAAAGCGTGCCCCTAGTCAGAAGAAGAAACAAATGGTATTGATGAAGAATGTCAATTAAATCCGCTTGATGAGAACTTTCAGCTCAAGGATCCGACATCAGTCAGATAGGTATGTGATGGAGCTAGGGTTCGAGCTATTACAGCAAAGTGGGAAACAAGTCAAGGGTGCTCAGCTGGATGTATGACCACGTCAAAAATATGTGGATTATCATGCGTCAGGATGGAACACGTGAATATTATTCAAAGGAATTACAATTCGAGACGTGGACAAAGGTTGCTTTAACTGATCTATTGAGGGCTCCGTATACTGATGATGATACTACCGAGCGTGGAACCGGATGGAGATTCTTCAAAAAGCTTGAACGTGAGGTTAAAAGTGGCTTCAAGACTATGAAGACTGCCGAACCATATCTGAGAGTGGCTAAAGGACTTCGTGATGCTCATACTGGAAAGAGATTCAAGTCAGTGATGTGGCCACCGACCGAAAAAGAATTAGTTATCCCAGTTGCTCCTACCTTTCCTCGGGTAGATTCTTTAGAATTTCAACTTTTGGTTATATGATCCTAAAGTCGGAAGCGTTACAATCGTGACAAAGGAGAAGGCATTCAGAGTCAACGATGTGGCAGACTTAGTGAGCTTTCATGACGAAGACTTGCAGGTTCTTGCGTCACATAAATCAGAACTGCAGAGTTGTATGAGGTTTGCGCAAAAGATTGGACTGCTGCGGTAGCTGGGATTATAGCTGGCAGGCTCGGTGTGGATGTTCAACCGAAAGACTAATGTAGTAAGCCTAGGGGGAGATTGTTGGGCTTAGATTGCTAAAGGTTTACTTATTAGGGATTATTTTGGGCTTTGGTTAGTTTGTGGGCTTCCTAGTGCCTTATGGGCCTAGGGTTGTAAAATTTGCTAGTGCTTATATATAGAGATGCTAGGTTATTGAGAGGGGGTTAGAGAGTGTAATCAAAGAACTTGTATCAGACATCTTTTGGTGTATGCAAGTTGAATTATTCAAAGTTGTTCTTCTTCCTAATCATTATTTCCGCTACTGAGTAGGTTAGTGATACCTGTTTGATCCGTTTACGGGACTTACACGCCCCAAGAATCCCTTGATCCGAGTTACAACAGCATGGCCTTTCCAACAATGGGCTATCGATATGGTTGGACCTTTGCCTGATGCCCCAGGCGTTGTAAAGTTCATAATCGTAGCCGTCGATTACTTTACCAAGTGGGTAGAATCAAAACCCCTTGCATCCACAACAGCAAATGTAGTTCGCAAATTCATTTCGGAGCACATCATTTACCGCTTTGGGTTACCCCTGAACATTGTCAGTGATAACGAACCCAATTTTGCTGCTGAAGAACTACAATGTGGATGGAGGAAATGCATATTGAACATGTGTTCACTTCGGTCGTGCATCCCCAAGGGAACGGCCAAGTGGAAAGCATAAACAAGAGTATCGTCGAAGGGATCAAGACGAGATTGGGGACGGTGCGGAGAGGTTGGGTAAATGAGTTACCAAGAATCCTTTGGGCTCATCTAACCATGCCAAAAACCAGCACTAGCGAGACACCATTCAGCCTTGTGTATGGGACGGAGGCAGTGATTCCCGCGGAAATAGGCCTCCCATCACCGTGCATGGTTTCTATTCAAAGCCAACATAATGACCAAGAGCCCAGACTGACTTGGACCTTCTGGAAGAAAGGCATGAAAAACACCGCAATCAATGAAGCCAAATACAAGTCCAAGCTCGAGAAGTACTATAATGCGCGAGTCCGCATATGTACCTTCCTACCTGACGATTTCGTTTTGAGAGACAATGAAGCGTCCAACGCTGAATGTCCAGGAAAACGCGCGCCTAAGTGGGAAGGCCCGTACATAATCATGAATCCTAGGAAAGGGTGCATACACCCTCAAACGTTTGGCGATACAAACATTCCTAGGACCTGGAATGCGCAACAGCTAAGGCGATGCTACATTAACCTAAGCATGTTCAAATGTCAAGGCTTCATCAATATTCACACAACAAACTAGCAAAACCTATGATTTTTATTTTGTCTATCCTGTACATGGCTTTTACGCCTTATTGTTAATAAAGAAATGGATACATGATTTTCTTTATCTAGATGTTTTGTTACAAATGCGCGAAACCACTTTGGGTATACGCGAAAACACCATGGTACAACATGACTCATGAACAAAATTCACTACCTACTGTATGCGCATGGGATGTGAGTTCATACATGAGTTCATTACCAGATTTATTCGCTATACCTACACAAAGTTGTTATGTTCACGCAAATATTGTAATTTCAAAGGAAACGTTCATTTCATGAAAAGATAAAGAGTACAATCAGGCGCAGTGTGCAATTACATTCAAACATAAGCATACATTCAACATCCTATCCTACCCTTCACTCTCTTCTACTTCTGCCACATCTTGGAATATATCTTTCAAGCTACCACGTAATCGTCATGCCGGAACGCCTCGCTCACCAAATCCATCACCGGAAGTTGAAGACGATTGTACTCACGCTTGGCCTAGGAGAAGGCAGCTTCAGTATTGACCCCTCGAGTGGAAGCGCGACTTGTATCCCATTAAACGTCCAGCGCACGAGTTACATGGTGTGCGCACTCGGCGTAGCCCTGTGCATATCCATCGTGGCGCGCCGTGACCATCAGCTTAGCCACAGCGCTGTCCAACTCTACCGAATTCAGGATAGAGTTTGCGATCTGCACAATACAAGGAAAATAGAATGAGAATCAAGACAAAGTGATCAAATAACAACGAAGAACTTACATTGACAACTCCATGATGTTGCATCCACAGCATCTTGTTCGTCAGTGACTCCACCATACTCTCCGAGATGGCGTGGGCGGCCTCAGAATTTTCCGAACTTTTCTTCGCCTCGCCCACCTTAGCCTCCGCGAGGCGAGCTTCTCCATATCCTCCAGGTGCCTGCTATGCAGTTCAGCCTTTTCGACCGAAGCAACCTGGAGATCTTTCTTTGCACTTTCAAGTGCTGCACAAGCCTCCACCTGGTTGCATATAACAAGGTTAATCTGGCAATCTTTTGATCCTATAAAATATAGGGCAAGTTTTTTTACCTCCTTCTGCTCGTTGTGCTCACGGTGCGCTTTGGCCTCCTCTGCCGTAGCGGCAGCTGCCTCCTTCTCCTTCTTTAACCGCGCAGCCTCAGCGCGCAACCCCACAAGCTCATCCCTCAAAGATTTTTTCTCCGCATTATCCCTTTCACAGGCCTCCCTCCACAACTTGCGCTCCTCCGCAAGTGCGGCAGCGGAGCCTTCTGCCTTTTTCCTCCACCCCAGCATGGACCATTCTTCGGTCCGCTGAGCTTCGGCAAATTTGGCCTTTCCGCCTCTAGCTCTGATTTTTGCGTAGTCATTTGGGCTCGCTCTTCGACCAGATCTTTCTTTGCTGCCTCAAATTTTCTTGGTCCCTATGCATACTCCACCACTCCCTTATGATCTTATGTGTGTTGGAGGCGGAGCTAGCAGTAGACTGGAGGTACGCGTGATAGGATTGCTTATAACTCTGTTCCGCGCGCACACGTACTTCTACTGGGGAAGGCACCCTTAAACCATTCTCGGCATACTTGCTAGTGGGTGAACTTGTCTCCCTGCCTCAACTTCCACACGGGGGTGTAGACCTCATCAGGGCAACCGTTAGAATAAGACCGGTAATAAAAATCACCCGGGGTTTCGTCTGGGCGGATTGGGGACCCTTCATCAGAAGGGTGCTCCCCTGATCCCCCGGCTTCACCCCGGGTGCCGGCTCTGCTGCATGAGCACCCCGAGGCATCTCCTCAAGCGGTTCAACCACCATCTCCTCAACCGGTTCAACCACCACCCCTTCAACACCACCAACTTCTTCCATCACTTCAGGCCCAACGGCCTCCACATCCACCTGCACCTCCGCCGCCTCGGACACTGGTCTCCCACTCTTTACATTTGACGCTTGCGCGTCTCAAACAAGGGTGGGGGCATTGGATCTCAACCGGCATGGCCAGAGCTGTCGTGGCAACAAAAACTGTCTCACCTTCCCCTGCAGGATGATAAAAAGTTAAACAAGTGAAACATGAAGAAAAATGAAGTACAAAGTCTAAGTGGTTACCTTGGAAAGTTTAGCGGCGAGCGCATCCAGGTTCCCGCACTTCCCAATTACTTTCTTCCGGTAACCTTTTTCAAAGGCTGGGCGGCAATATCGCTCTTAGGAGCCCTTTTCCTCTTTAGAGGCTCCGGCCTTGACTCCCCATCAACGGGTCCTCCGGATCAGCAACCGGAATCTCTGCCACCTCTTGTGGCTCCGGCTTCGGCTTCTTCAGACCTACAGGCGCAAGACCCTCCAAGGAATCAGAGACTACTACATAGTCATTCCAAGTGTCTAGCACAAAACACGTAACTTTGGGCGGGTCTGCCTTGGGTTGACCCACCTTATTCTCAGCCATCGGCTTGGCCCCGTGCGTTTCCTTCTCTTGGAATCCGGCCAACGCCCAAGTTATTCAGCGCACCTACATCAAAGGGAAAGATAGTAAGTAATCTAAAATAATAACACTTAAAACTATGCAGACTTACCACTTTCAAGCGTGTGGGCGCCAGATCTACGCTCCTTGGTAGCTCAAAATTTCCAAGGATCTGCGCGTACCAAGTTGGCTCCTCTGGGTCGAGGGAGATATTCTCCATCCGCCCATTCTCGCGCTGGAAGGCCACCACATACAGCGTCACCCCTACAAAAGCGCGCATATAGTTAGTCTGCACGTAAGAAGATAATGAAATAATGAACTATGGGTACTTACTCTTATCCCCCTCCATGTAGACCGGCTTCTCCCGGCGGTTGCGCTTCCACACAAGGCTCATACCCGCCGCCACCAGGGCCCTCTCCGGCAACTGAACCGCCGGGATCTCCTCATCTCCAGATACAAGGGCTCCTCCGACCGGTATAGGAGATGTCTCAACAGGAATGTCCTTAGCCCCCGGAAGTGCATCCGGAGGGGAATCACTCCGGCCTTAACAACAGAACTTTTGCTTCCAGTCGTGGTAGGACTTCGGCGGAGCGTGCAGGATCTTCTTCGCCTGAATTCTGTGTTGGAAGGAGTAGAATGCCAGGGAGCAATGTAACTAGTAAAACACCCTAAACCGATTGATGGTTGAGTGAATACCCATAGATCTGCACAAAAACTCAAAATGTTTTATCCTTACCATCCCCAACGGATTGAGTTGGGAGATGTGGAATCGGTAGTGGTCTAGTACGTCAAGAAAAAATTTGGTCGCCGACAACTGGAAGTTACCGTCGGCGAAAAAAATCAAAAAGTAGGGTGATATAACCGGCAGGAGCATCGACGGCGGTATTACCCTCAACGGTTTTCCAGGCATCCCAGTCCTTCGGAACCGGAAACCGGAGGCCAGCCACTGGAAACTGACCGGAGTCCATTTAGTGCCGGCAATGATGTGGAAGCCTCACTAGCAGAGATACTCTCTGGACCCATGGTCGCCATATGATATCGCTGGAGAGAAAGAAGAAAAGACCCCTGAGAGAAAAAGAAGAAATAGAGAGAGCAAGAATTCAGAGATGATTTCAAAGAAGAAGACTGGAAGGCGTGCTTGAAACCCTAGAGGGATCGCCTATTTATAACCATTGCATTTAATGTGATGGGGAAACGTGACACACACGTAGACCCAACAGCCAATCCACGCATGACGCGTGGAGGGCAAGTGGCAACAGACAGTCACCATGCGCGTGGCTGGTACTTTCTCTACCATTCATTAATGAAAGAGAGACTGCACTGTTGACAGCATGCTGCAGCTATCAAAAGTCACTTCCGCCTCACATTTTTTCTACCAACTCGCCTGCAACATCAGCATGACAAGATTCAAATTTCAAAGAATCATCATGAGCAAAGGTTTCCCCCACATAAAGGTTCTCTTCATCCCTTATTGAATTCTTGCTGTTGAAATAAGCGCGCATACATGAATTCTTATAGTCCAGCACTCCACCTACTTGCCAGCATGTGCATAGGAGTACCACTGGACTGGGGGGACTTGGAGGGGTACGGTCCCAAAAACTCTGCGCCTGGTAAGGAACCATACCCTCATAATGACATCACAAGGATAACCTTACGCGCAATGCGCAACAGTGCGCCATTCTTGAAACCAGCAGGTTGCCTAACAAACCTTGTGCGCAACGCGCAACGGTATTGCAACCTTTATACTAGCAGGTTGCACAATGAACCTTGCGCACACTTCGCACAGGTCCCCGACCCTACGCGGATCAAACAATCCTCTAGCCGCGAAATCCTAAAACCTTGCACAAGGCCAAGACCAACATGAGAGCAACTCATATCTTGAGAAAAGAACTTAATCCCTACAACTCCACATTCCCCGAAAGCACTAATAAAGCCACACGGAAGGGAGAAGCGCAAAGAGGTGTTTACCAAGTACAAGGGTACAGAGTGGCAGAGTTGTGACCCAATAACCGCTTGGCAGGTTGTGCCAGACCTTGTCGCATGATGAACAGTCATGCAAGGAGCAGACTGTATGCAAGGACGTACACGTGGCACCAACCAAACTCACACCAGCGATTGTCACACGATCTCCACTGTCGGCTGATGACAGGTCTGACACCAAGGACAATTGCCATGATCGTGGCTCCACTCACCATGCGCCAAGCGCACCTCCTGCCAAAGACCATTAGTTGTCGACGCAGAGGAGACAGAATGGATATTCTTGGTCGTGGGCCTAGGCTAAGGCCCATCTCCTACACACCTCTCTTCGGCTATAAAATAAGGATCACACCACAAGGTAAACGACGGACAACTTACTTACAATCATACGCCATCACACATTACTTACTTGCTACTTGCTTATTACCTTGCAACCCCCAATACTTATTCTCACGCCGGAGTGTGGTCACGAAGAAAACCCTCCCCCTTTCTCTCGTGACGAGGCTAACGGCGTTTCTAGTTTTGCAGTAAGATTGGAGCAATATCACCCGAAGAGCAAACGAGAGATAACCTTTTATATAGAGACGTTGAGCTGTAACTAAGATTTCTCCGGATACCTCTCGGTTCAGCCAATGTTTCTTCACCAGTTCCCTGTTATCCTCACTAAACCGCCAATCATACAAATCCTATCTTTTATTTTACATCTTTTTCCACCTCTAAGTTAAAAAGAATAGAAAGGGAGTCTTTAAACAGCGCATTAAATAACTAAGGATCTACCTACAAAGCATTTTGTTCCTCGTTTCCGACCACACATGTGAAGAATCGGTGAAGTGGAATCCCGTTAACCAGGGTTTTAGAGATGACTTTCATAATGTTACTCCATACGCCACAAAGCATTTTTCAACACAGAATAAAATCCCAATTACTTCTACATGTGTGGAAAGTCTCGATAACCTTCTTCCATAAATTATTTTTCTTCCGACTTGTATCTCCACCCTCATTTTGTAAGAAGAACAACAATTATGTCTCTATGTTTACCAAGCCCAGGTCCCCTTCCTTTTTTGATACAGTGACACGTTCCCAAGCAACCCAATGCATTTGGTGACTACTACAAGAACCACCCCATAAAAACCGCTTCAACAAAGCCTCCAAGTCATTAATAACTTTTGTTGGTGCTTTGTACAACGATTAAATAGTAATTGGGAAGACTTTCCAAAACGGACGTAATGAGAGTAACTCTATCTCCTATGGAAAGAGTAGACTCCTTCCAAGAAGATAATTGAGCCTCGAAAATATCATAAACAGGTCTTCAATTATTTAATCGATTCATATTAGCTCCAACAATTAATCACAAATAGTCAAACGGAGGCACTCTTGCTTTACATCCCACCACATTGGCTTTATCTTCCACTTCCTTTAATCCACCCAACACCAAAAAGATTCGATTTGAGAGATTTATCTTTAACCCCGAGTAAAGATAGAAACACCTTAAAATTCTAACACATCTATGACATTGGATTCGAAACATTCCCCAAGAATGATGGCATCATCTGCACAAAAAAGGTACGAAATATTAGGACCACCATTGGAAGTCAGAACACCATGAATGACACCAACTTCTCTAGCCCTGTCAAGCATACAAGAAAGCACTTCCATAACAATAAAAAAAAGGAGATATAGGGTCGGTCACCTTGTCTTATGCCTTTGCCACATTGAAACTCGAACATTGATGACCCGTTCACCAAGACGGAAGAACTAGCCAAACTTAGGATCCCCAATGTCAAGATACACAAGTTTTCAGAAACCCCATTTGCGACATGATATCTAACAAAAAGCTCCAATTAACATTATCATAAGTATCACACCCCAAATGATGACGGAAAAATCGAGGCGAGACGTAATACAGTGCTTAAAGACAACATAACACTAAATTTGCAACAATAAATTTAGATTCAAATTTCATTTCATTTCATCAAATTCAAAATTTCATCCTTCCAAATTTTGAGATATTTCCTGATGTGAGCCAGCTTATTAGTCAAAACTGAATTAGGCAGACCCATCCATCAAAACGTCTCAACAGCCTTAGGGACGCCCACTTCATATCCTTGCTTTTCAAGCCAGGAATTAAACCCTCGAAAAGCGCAATGCCCAAAGTTTGTCTGAATGGTAGTCAATATGAGCGAAGTATGATCAGAGTAAAAGTTAATTTAATAACTGTATAAATCAGAATTTATCATTATTTTTTATTTAACATCATTATTTTATAAAAAGACTCAATTGGTTCCATAATTTAATAAATCATTTTCTTTTAAATAATGTATTGAGAGACATGAAATTTATTATAAAAATTCCTTATCATGTATATTTTATAGAAAAAAATCAGAATATTATTTATAAAATTTCCTTTTGATTATTTTCTATATTGTATAATTTCTATGTGATATAACATGATTAAAATTACAATAAATCTGAATGTTGTCCAAAAATTCTCAAACATTTTATAAACTAATCTAGCATGATACTAAATAGTAATCTACTTTCAATTTCATGAAAACACAAGTTCTATATCAAAAGCCCCAATTTCTATATTCTAAGAACCCTAAAAATACAAGAATTTAAGTTCGCATTTATAAGCCCTCTATAACATAAATGGATAGAGGGGTTTTGTAGAGCTCGAAAATAAATCAAGTTAGGCTCAAGAACTACCTGATTTTGTTGAGAAACAAAGGAGAAATCGCAATGAGAAGTTCCAAGCCCTAGAATCTTTTTGCTTCAATTCATGAACTCGGAGAGTTGTTTGCATAGAGAGTGGGGATTTGTGTGTAAGGAGTGGAGTTGTCATCTGAAACTGACTTTAAGGGTTGCGGTGGTCGAATTTGGGTTAATGGATTTTGATAATATCGCACACTTCAATGGTGATTTGATTGGGATGCTAATTAGGTAAACTAAAAGTGTATTGGGATGCATTAGTGTTTAGACTTATTTAGGGTAAATAGAAATGCTAAACAATGTGTAAAATAGTGGGATTAGTTACTTGTGATACAGGTTATCGCGTTTTTGAAGAAAAGGAAGGTGCAGGTGATGTCGTTTGGAACCTATAGGAGGCTGTCGTTTGAATTGCCACCAAATGATACAGGATACCGTTTGGATAAGGTGAAGTTGTCATTTGGTCCAGTCTCATGCCATTTAGGATTGGGATGTGGGTATCGTTTGGATTATGTTGTGTGGACATGGGGTGTCGTTTAGATCAAGTGGTCATTTTGGTGCTGATGTCGTTTAGAATGAGATGTTGATTAGAAGATGATGTCGTTTGAGGACGGTGGTAGCTGTGTTGTTTAGTTGTCGTTTGAAGGTGATGTGGTAGTGATATTGTTTGGGTTTTGGACTAGTGTCGTATAGTGTCAGTTGAGGTTGTTTATAAACTTTAATATTTTAACTTGTTTATAATTTAATACAAGACATTATTATTAAGCTTAATGGATGAAAAAATCCGCATCTTTTATTTGTTACGGTACGGATCCAATTTTCAAAACGAGTTGGATTTTTTTCTAGGACCCGTTTTTTATGGATGTTACACAGTTCATGTGTATATTTTGTTTTAGAATAATTCCCCCGATCCCATGATTTGCGGGCTAGTTATATCCCAAAATAACCAAAATGAAGAATAGTCAGTCCATTGACAAAAACAAAGTCCTTAAACACCTAACCAATGAATAATTAACCAAGATTTTGTAAATCTAATAAAATCACTCACTGTTCCGAATTGGCTAATGCAAAGTCCAAATCATTAATTACAATGTTGATTTAATTTTCAACTAGCCAATGAATAATTAACCAAGATCCAGCCCAAACTAATCAAGATTGAAACTAATATGCCCAAAACTTAACTCATTAAAACTATCAAGTCTATCAATCCTGTATCACCTAACTCAATTAAATCATGATAAGAATACATATTCAACACAAGTTAATTCAATATCACCGCGCACATCGATACTCACTAAAATTACCAACATAATTCATAACTAGTTCAACTCATCATGTAACTAACTTCCACTCTCTATATATATATTCAATTAATAATGATCAACATCAAATGGTTTATACATACAAATATCTTGCACACTCTCTCGCTTTAAGCACGGATTCTAATCAGGTAAAGTTTTTGTTTAGCATATGTGAATTCATTGTTTAAATGTACTGTGATGTTAGAATGATAGAATGGTTTTATTTATAAATGTAAAATGGTTTTATTTTAAAAAAAATCTAATGCGATAAATACTCGAATAAAATTTACAAAATTTAATGTTATAACTTTTAAAAAAGTACTAAATAAGACATATACAATATATAACTCTCAGGCTGAATGGTTAACAACTACTCAGCTCCACGTAAGCATATTAGTGCTGCATAAGCAATGCCCCCTAACAACTAAGAAATGGGTTAAAGCACCCCAATTACACCCCCCAACCCAATAATGCTCATAGTATGAGGAAGGTCACTACTGATACAAATTTTTACTGAGGTAGATGGGCGATACAAATTTATAGCTTACGGAGGGTGGGCCTTTGCCACCGTCCAATCTCCTGAATAGCCCAAGTTCTATTAAAATTTGCAATTCTGATAGACAACTTAAGCAAGCCCACGTGAAGTGCCACTCTTCATTTTAAAAGTACCTCAATTATTCCATTTATCCAGCCGGCCCAAAGAAGTGCCCATCTCCCACCCTCCGATTTAAGTGTATGTGTACCCATATCTTTTTTAACAAAGATACATTTGAACGGAGTTTTAGAACTCGCCAATTCAGGTTGAGAAAATATTGTCAATCAAATTTTTAGGTTTTACATCTAAAGTACTTTAATTTAATAATTCCCATATACCTTTTTCAGATTTGCGAATTGCCAAAACATAAAACATATAGAGGACAATTGAGGTATTTTAAAATTATATTTAAATATTTAATAAGCTATGCCATTTTATTATTATTTTCTGTCTGACTCATGTTTAGTTAACTGGTATTGTGCCCACCCTACAAACAAACGTTTGTATTCACCGGTGTGGATGAAGAATGACGCCCATATCACCCAGCGTAAAACCTTGCAAAGATTGATCGTGTTCATTAAGTCTATATCTCTATCAAGTACATGCATAGTTTGTGTAACATTCATGATTGATCGAAAATAAATAACAAAATGTAAAATGATAACAAAAACATGTTTCACCTAGCATTCGCTTTTAGCCTCATCCTTTTATGGTTTAACAACTTACTGAGAACCAAGCAAATTGTGATTGGTTTGATAACCGAGTCTATAATCTACATCTAAACCCTAAATTATAAATCCATCATGTTACCTTTAAGTTTCTAAACCCACTAGCACCCAACAATCTTTGGCCCGGGAGGAGGCAACTAAGGTAGCACGGAGTGGGAGCCGAGGAGGGATCGGTGACACCTAACCTCGTCCAGGCACACCACTCTTCGATTTTGAGGTAAAATTTAAAACTGGGATCTTGGGACTTGTCACCAGATTACGGGCATAGTGGAGAAGACCCACAACAGTCATATAATCACTTAATAAAAAAATTAAAATTAAAATCCCAGTGTATTGGAAAGCTTTTTTGTCACACCCCGACCCGCAGCGGAATAAAAGTCGGGGCATGATTGGGTTATCACCAAAGCTCATGATATTTACTAATATAAAATTGAAATTAACTTCGAATATCCAACACACAAAATTCATACAAACACAAACAATAAACCAAACGATTGTTCCAAACGAAATAAATTGTTTTTTCTTCTAAGGCCATCCTATGTGTTTTGTTCCTCAGCTTGTTCACCTGTATCATGCGTAAAACAGAAAATTTGGGTCAGGAAAAGTTGTCGAGTGAACCTTGATAAAACGTTTAAATAATTGAATTTTGTTGTTGTTTAAATAAATTGTTCATGAATCACATGTGAACAGATGTATATATATAACCAATCACAAACCACTTTGTATGAACGTATGACATGATGAATGATGTATTTGAGATCAAGGCTCAATCAAACAGAGCCAACCTAATGAGGCACCTGATGCTCAACCCGTATCCCACGAGGAACTGATGGGCCTAATGAAATGATTGCACTGAAATGATAAAATGTATCCACATAAAAACCACAAAACAACTATACACATTTGATCACGAAATGATATGAGCACAAGTGTTAAATAAAATAAAAGAAATGGTACGACACATGATACACCCCAAAACATGATTAAAACGGGGAATTTGTAGAGATTCACTCACCGTGGGTGCGTATTCTTGAGTGGAAAAAAGAGCGCACGAGTTACGGGTTTTACCGACGAAGAAGTACTAACCTAAAATAATAACGTGATAACTCAGTAAATAAATAAACTAATATTTAGGTTATAATCCTTTGTTAAGGTTTTTAAATTATTTTTGTGAGTTTTATTGATATATTAAACACTTAGAAAATATATATTTTTAATTGATTTAATTAATAAGCCATAAAATATACATTAGGAGTAAAATAGAAATAAAAATAAAATAAAATAAAATAAAATATTATATAAAAAAATTGCCAGACTAACAAGGCTGTCAGTCGGCCGGTTTGATGAATTTTAAGCATGCGTGTGGTGAGGCTCGAACCCGTGACCTCTCGGTTGTGTGCACGCTGCTCTTCCAACTGAGCTACGTGTCTAATCCGAAAGAAACCTGATTTTAATTATTCTTATACACACTTTAGGTTTATTCAAATTTAATTAAATTCAAAAAGGTTATATTGAATCGAACCGGACGCGTACCACAAGTCTCGAACCCGAGGCCTCAGCTGTGACTTGCACCCAGCCCGACCAACTGGGCTGGGTGTCTAACCCATCAATACTTGGAATTTAATTATTTTTGTATACTGAATAAGTTTATACAGAAGTAATAGATTAAAAGGGGGTTTAAATCAATCGAACCGGAGTGTGCGCGTGAAATCGAACTGACGACCCCGGGTCTTGTCTGCACCCGGCCCAACCAGTTGGGCTGGGTGCTTAACCCGGTTGTGATCCGTGCTATAATATATATATACACATAACGTAATTCATCTTCCTCGTTTCGAATTGAACCAGATTTACACCCACCCGATCTAATATGATGTGCTTCAAAAAGCCATCTATACAATAAATCAATTACATAGAACTCGAAAATAAAAGAATGAGAGTCTACCGATTAAACTGAGTCGGCGGTGACTTGGTTCCGGTACTTGTTGTATTCCGGCGAGAAGAGGATTCCGGCGGCGGAGATAATTACAACTGAACAGAGGAGGTTTCAAGGTGCTTGAGTGCTTTAGGAGTGGGATTGAGGTCCAGTATTTATAGTTGAACAAGAGGGAGCTTCAATTTCGGCTTTTGGAAACTTGTTTGGGAAAATGATGATGACAGCTAACTAGATGGAATTTTGCCAAAAATACTCCAGGGCCAGTTGTCGGAGAATTCAAAAAGGAAAGGATGAAGGCGCGTGAAAGGGGTGCTGCGGTGATTTGTTGCAGGTTTCCCCTCAGATTCAAGTTAAGAGATTTAAGATTCTAAACTTTGCACAACTAGTGTGTGCAGTCCAATGGTGCTTGTGGTGTGTTTGAAACTCGGGGAACCCGGGTTCGATCCCGGTTCACCCTTCTTGTGCGTTTTTATTTATTTTAACTTCTAAAATTAAATCTTTTATTAATTACCAATGTTAAATGTTAAATTTGATTATTTATAATGTTATTTCATTAAGGTCATTTTAAACTTAATTATTATTATTTATATAATAAATTTTAATATTTTAAGCAATAATAAAGAAAGGAAAAAATAACCGAACGTCATAAATACATATACTTGATTAATAAATTGGGGCGGGTTTTCAAAACCCGATTTACACAAATGTTACAGTATCCCCTACTTTTAGAAATTTCATCTCGAAATTTAAGTAGTAGTTGTAACCGGAAAGAGATGCGGGTACTTTTCGGCATTGAGAGTTCACGTTCCCAAGTAAACTCGGGTCCTCGTTTTGACTCCCAACGCACCTTGACGATTGGAATACGACTTCGCCTCAACCGCTTTTCACCGAAATCCATGATTTCCACTAGTCTTTCAACGAAGTGCATTGATTCATCGACTTGAATATCTTCCAGAGGGATATGGAGGTTTTCGTCGGCGAGGCACTTTTTCAAGTTTGATACGTGGAACGTGGGATGTATTCTGTTGAGTTCTTCTGGTAGGTCAAGCTTGTATGCTACAGGACCTACTCTTTCGAGTATCTTGAAAGGTTCTACGTAGCGTGGTGCTAGCTTGCCCTTTTGGCCAAAACGAACCACTCCCTTCCATGGTGATACTTTCAAAGTACTTGATCACCAACGCAAAACTCCAAGGGCTTTCGTCGTTTGTCAGCATAACTCTTTTGACGACTTTGAGCCGCTAGAAGATTGCTTCGAATCTGAAGGATTTTGTCGGTGGTTGCTTGAATCAGCTCAGGTCCGGTGATTTGCGCTTCCCCAATTTCGTGCCAACATACTGGAGATCGGCATTTACGACCATATAAAGCTTCAAAAGGGGCCATACCGATGCTTGAATGATAGCTATTGTGGTACGAAAACTCGACTAATGGTAGGTTAGTGTCCCAATTACCCTTAAAGTCTATGACACATGCTCGCAGCATGTCTTCAAGGGTTTGAATGGTGCGCTCAGATTGACTATCAGTTCGAGGGTGAAAGGCGGTGCTGAGGTCTAAACGTGTACCCAGAGCGGATTGAATGGCTCACCATGTTCACGAAGTGAAACGACCATCTCGGTCTGAAATGATGCTTAACGGCACCCCATGACGGCTTACGATCTCGTTAATGTAAATGCGAGCTAACTTCTCGTTCTTGAAGTCTTCGCGAATTGGAATGAAATGAGCTGATTTCGTGAGACGATCAATGATTACCCATATGGTGTCATACCCACTGCAGGTGCGAGGTAACACGGTAATGAAATCCATGGTTATATTTTCTCACTTCCATAAAGGTATCTCGGGTTGGACAAGAAGTCCTGATAGTCTTTGATGTTCAGCTTTAATTTTTGAGCAAGTAAGGCACTTGGAAACAAAAACAGCGATATCCTTCTTCATGCCAGGCCACCAGTAGGTGTATCGCAAGTCCTGATACATCTTATCGGCTCCTGGATGTATAGAGTATCGTGTTTTGTGTGCCTCGTTCATGAGGAAATCACGAAGGTTGTCGCGATCGGGAATCCAAATACGGTTTAAATAGTACAGAATACCGTCGGATTTGGTTTCGATTTTGAGTTCAGCTCCACAAGACAGCTCATCGCGTACGTCATTTTCCGTTACGGAAGTATGTTGAGCTGCTCGTATTCGATCTTTGAAGTCGGTTACAATTTGAGAACATAGAAGATGAATAGAATTTGCATAACCCTTTCGACTGAGTGCATCAGCCACCATGTTTGCCTTGCCAGGATGATATCGAATCTCACAGTCATAATCATTGAGGAGTTCGACCCATCGTCGTGGCCTCATGTTCAACTCTTTTTGATTGAAGATGTGTTGGAGACTCTTGTGGTCAGTGTATATTTCACACTCGGTACCATAGAGATAATGTCTCCATATCTTTAGAGCGAACACGACTGCTCCAAGCTCTAGGTCGTGAGTGGTATAATTCTTCTCATGCACTTTGAGTTATCTAGAGGCATAGGCTATCACCTTTCCCCTTTGCATCAGAACACAGCCTAACCCTTGTCCTGACGCGTCACAATAAACCATAAAATCTTCGCAACCCTTAGGGAGTGTAAGGATAGGTGCATCACAAAGCTTTTGCTTCAAAGTTTGGAAAGCCTCCTCTTGCTTGGGCCCCCAAATAAAGGGTTTTCCCTTGTGAGTCAAGGCCGTGAGTGGAACAGCGATACGAGAGAAATTGGCAATGAAGCGTCAATAATAACCAGCCAGGCCAAGAAATGGCCTAACTTCGGTAGGAGTACGTGGCGCTTGCCATTCTTGTACTGCCTTGATTTTTTAAGGGTCGACATGAATCCCTTTGTCATTAACGACATGACCGAGAAATTGTACCTCCTTTAACCAAAATTCACATTTTGAGAACTTAGCGTAGAGCTTTTCAGTCCTCAAGAGTGTAAGAATAAGGCGAAGATGTCGTTCATGATCGGATCTTGACTTGGCATAGATAAGAATGTCGTCGATGAAGACTATGACAAAACGGTCGAGATAGAGTTTGCATACCCTATTCGTCAAATCCATGAAGACAGCGGGAGCGTTGGTTAATCCGAAAGGCATAACTATGAACTCGTAATGACCATAACGAGTTCGAAAGGCAGTTTTTGGAATATCTTCATCGCGCACTCTAAGTTGATGATGCGCAGAACGAAGGTTAATCTTCGAAAAACAGGTGGCACCTTGAAGTTGATCTAGCAGGTCATCAATACAGGGCAAAGGATAGCGATTCTTAACAGTTAACTTGTTGAGTTCTCTATTGTCACACCTCGACCCGCAGTGGAATAAGAGTCGGGGCATAATTGGGTTATCACCAAAGGTCATGATGTTTACTAATATGTTTCATATTTATTAAATCCAAATTACATTTCAATGTTCCAAGTCAAATTCATACAATACAAGGAAAGAAAAAAAAATCAACTAAAATAAATCCATAATCTAAACTGGTTTATTCTTCTAAGCCGCCCTATATGTTTCTTGCTTCAACTTGATCACCTGTATCATGTGTAAAAATAGGAAATTTTGGGTCAACAAAAGTTGGCGAGTGAACCTTGTTAAAAACATTTGTTATCAATTCATTATTGTAATTTATTTAGGAAAAATTGTGCAATAATCATATATGAACAAATGTATGTAAACATAACGATCACAAACCACCTTGCTTAAACATGAAATAAGAATGACAATGTATATGTTGGCAACGTCCCGTTCACGCTCATAGGTAATGGGGAACGGACGGCCTATGCTAATGTATGTGAGATCAAGGCTCAATCAAACGGAGCCGATCTTATGTTGGCAACGCCTGGTTCACGCTCATAGGTAATGGGGAACAGCTCACGCTCATAGGTAATGGGGAGCGGCGGCCTATGAAATGTATGTACTGAAATGATAAAATTAATCTAAACTTCAACCACACAAACAATGGATACACATTGAATACACATTTGATCATGAACATGATGGATGCACAAATGTTTAATTATAATAAATAGATAACGACACATGATACACCCCAAAATGTGATTAAAACGGGGAATTGGTAGAGATTCACTCACATTGGGTGCGTTTGTTTGAAGATGTTGAATGCGCACGAGTTTAGGGGATTGATCGACGAGAGATAACTAACCAAATAAATAACGAAAAGGTACGGTAAGTATGTGGATTTTATTAACTATTTTAATAAGATTTTTGGGTATAATTGTTGTGAGTTTAAGGCTACTTTCTAACTTTGAAAACGTTATTTTTAAGTATTTTTAATTGATTTTTAAATTAAATAAATAAATAAAAATAAATAAAAAAATGTTGACTTTGATCGTTGACCGAGACCGTTGACCGGTTCGGTTGGTTATATTGTTGCACTGAGCGAGGTTCGAACCGGTGACCTCCCGTACGCGTGCACGCAGCTCTACCAACTGAGCTACGTGTCTAACCCGAAATAATTCTGTTTTTAATTATACTTATATACTATTTAATTTAATCCGAAAATTATTTATTTTTAAAAAGATTTTAAACGTATCGGACCGGTGCTGACCACAGGTCTCGAACCCGGGACCTGTGGGTTGGCGTACACACAGTCCACCGCTGGACTGTGTGTCTCACCTGGTTATTAACTCGGCTTTTATTATACTTAACATGGACTGTGAGTCAACCCGGTTCAGTTAAAAAGGCAAATTTTTATTTCGAGCGAGTAAAGCTGGGACAGGATTCGAACTCGCGTCGCAGGTGTTATGTGTGCACACAGTCCACCGCTGGACTGTGTGTCTAACCCGTTTATAAAACCGATTTTAATTAATCTTATGATACAATTCGACTTCGTTTTCTTCGTTAGATTTTACCCAGAAAATAAGGTCCGACTGTTTGGTCTGGTTTATGCCTTATCTGGTTTTTAAACTTTATAAGTAACTTAAAGGTAACGAATGGAAAGGGTTTGGGGAAAAAGATATACCGATCAGTGTTGTTCACAGAATTCCGGCAGAGTCCGTCGGTTCTGAAAGTGAACTCCGGCTGTCGACATAAATTAACAAATTCTGTTCGATTATTACGAAGTTGAGATACTTAATTAAAGTTTAATAGGAGTTGGAAAGATCATACCAGCTCTCAGTGTGATTTCAGAAGTTTCAGAAAATTTCCGGCGAAGGCGGGGATTTCGACGAACATTGACTGGGATTGCTTCTGATGGTGGAGTTGTGTTAGTGACAGATTATTCGAATGATTGAAACAGAAAGGGTTGAAAGAATTACCGTGTGGATGTGATTCTCGGTTTTCCGGCGACTTACAGTTTTTTTCCGGCGATTGAATTTTTGTCGAGAAAAGGTGCATTTGTGTGCGAAAAGGTTTCCGGTGAATTGTGGGTGAATTTATAGGGTAGTATCGAGATGTATGGGGTCTGAATTCGGTCTCAATTCGAAGTCAGCCGTTCTCCGGCGGTTACGACTGATGTCGCGGGTTCAGACGTCGGTTATAACCGTCGTTAGAGTTAATTCTTCGGTTATCTTGAACGGAAACGTAAATTATCGGCGAAGTCGTCGGGATTTCCGACGACTGCTATTTGGGCGCGATTTTTACTGAATTTGACTTCCGCGCTTTATTATTTGAATTAATTGATTCATTATGTTATCAGAAAATCAAAGTGGCGGAGCAGTTGATGGTGTGAAGGTTAAGTCTTTGGGGATTTCCGGCTGACCCGGGTTCGACTCCCGGCAGCCGGTTTTCCTTTTTAATTAATTTATTTTTATATTTTTACAATTATAATTTACATCTTCTAATTTGTTGATTAATTATGAATTGTTTAAAATCAAAATAAGCCATAAATGAACAACAAAAATTTAAAATTGATTGTTCGGTTATTAAACGATGCGGGTTTCGAAAACCCGTTTTTCGACAAATGTTACAGTATCCCCTACTTTTAGAAATTTCGTCCCGAAATTTAGGTAGTGGTAGTTACAGGAAAAAGGTGTGGGTATTTCTCGCGCATTGAGTCTTCACGTTCCCAAGTAAACTCAGGTCCTCGTTTCGACTCCCAGCGTACCCTGACAATTCGGATGCGGCTTCTTCTTAAACGTTTTTTCCCGAAGTCCATAATTTCTACTGGTCTTTCAATAAAATGCATAGATTCATCGACTTGAATGTCTTCTAGAGGAATATGGAGATTTTCATCGGCGAGGCACTTCTTCAAGTTCGATACGAATGTGGGATGAATTCTGTTGAGTTCCTCCGGAGGTCAAGTTTGTAGGCTACAGGTACTACCCTTTCGAGTATCTTGAAAGGACCTACGTAACGTGGTGCTAGCTTGCCTTTTTGGCCGAAACGAACTACTCCCTTCCACGGCGATACTTTTAAAAGTACTTGATCGTCAACGTTAAACTCCAAGGGCTTTCGTCGCTTGTCAGCATAGCTCTTTTGACGACTTTGTGCCGCTAAAAGGTTGTTTCGGATTTGATGAATCTTGTCAGTTGTTTCTTGTATTAATTCTGGACCGGTGATTTGAGCTTCTCCAATTTCGTGCCAACATATTGGTGATCGGCACTTACGACCATATAATGCTTCGAAAGGTGCCATGCCGATACTTGAATGAAAACTGTTGTTGTACGAAAATTCAACTAATGGTAGGTGAGCGTCCCAATTCCCTTTGAAGTCTATGACACATGCCCGAATCATGTCTTCAAGAGTTTGAATGGTGCGTTCAGATTGACCATCAGTTTGGGGATGATAAGCGGTGCTGAGATCTAATCGTGTACCCAAAGCGGCTTATACAGCTTGCCATGTTCGTGAAGTGAAACGACCATCACGATCTGATATAATGCTTAACCGTACACCATGACGGCTTACGATTTCACTGATGTAGATGCGAGCTAGTTTCTCATTTTTGAAGTCTTCGCGAATCGGAATGAAGTGAGCTGATTTTGTAAGACGATCAATGATTACCCATATTGTGTCGTACCCACCAGGAGTGCGAGGTAACCCGGTAATGAAGTCCATGGTTATATTTTCCCACTTCCATACGGGTATTTCAGGTTGGACCAGAAGTCCTGAGGGTCTTTGGTGTTCAGCTTTCACTTTTGAACAGGTAAGGCACTTGGAAACAAAAACAGCAATATCCTTCTTCATGCCAGGCCACCAGCAGGTGTATCAAAGGTCCTGATACATCTTGTTGGCTCCTGGATGTACGGAGTATCGTGTCTTGTGAGCCTCTTTCATAAGAGTATCGCGAAGGTTGTTGTGATCGGGAATCCATATGCGATCTAGATAATACAGAATGCCGTCAGATTTCGTTTCGAGTTTAAGTTCTGCTCCACAAGATAACTCATTGCGTATGTCGTATTCTGTTATGGAAACATGTTGAGCTTCTCGGATTTGGTCTTTGATGTTGGTCATGATTTGCGAACATAGAAGGCGAATGGAGTTCGCATAACCCTTTCGACTGAGTGCATCGGCCATCCCATTTGCTTTGCAAGGATGATACCGAATTTCACAGTCGTAGTCATTAAGAAGTTCGACCCATCTTCGTTGCCTCATATTCAACTCCTTTTGGTTAAAGATATGTTGGAGGCTCTTGTGGTCAGTGTAAATCTCACACTTGGTACCATAGAGGTAATGTCTCCATATCTTAAGAGCGAACACAACGGCTCCAAGTTCTAGGTCGTGAGTAGTGTAGTTCTTCTCATGAGTTTTGAGCTGCCTAGAAGCATAGGCTATCACTTTTCCCCTTTGCATTAAAACACAGCCTAATCCCTGTCCTGATGCGTCGTAATACACTACAAAGTCATCGCAACCTTCGGGGAGTGTGAGGATAGGAGCGTCACAAAGCTTTTGCTTAAGGGTTTGGAAGGCTTCTTCTTGTTTAGGTCCCCATGCGAAATGTGTCAAAGCCGTGAGTGGTACAGCGATACGAGAGAAATTCGATATGAAACGACGATAGTAACCAGCCAACCCAAGGAAAGATCGTACTTCGGTTGGGGTACGTGGCGCTTGCCATTCTTGTACTGCTTTGATCTTTGCGGGGTCGACATGAATTCCCTTGTCATTGACGACATGACCAAGGAACTGTACTTCTTTTAACCAAAATTCGCACTTGGAGAATTTAGCGTAAAGCTTTTCGGTCTTCAAGAGTGTGAGGATGAGTCGAAGGTGTCGTTCATGATCAGTCTTAGACTTTGAGTAAATGAGAATATCGTCGATGAAGACTATAACAAAGCGATCAAGATAGGGTTTGCAAACTCTGTTCATTAAGTCCATGAAGACGGCTGGAGCGTTGGTTAGACCAAATGGCATAACCATGAATTCATAGTGACGATATCGAGTTCGAAAGGCGGTCTTTGGGACGTCTTCTTCATGTACTCTGAGTTGGTGATAACCGGAACGAAGGTCGATCTTTGAAAAACAAGTGGCACCCTGGAGTTGGTCTAGAAGATCATCGATGCGAGGTAAAGGATAGCGATTTTTGACCGTTAATTTGTTGAGTTCCCTGTAATCGATACACATGCGAAAGGTCCCATCTTTCTTCTTTACAAACAGAACAGGTGCACCCCAAGGCGATGAGCTAGGACGTATGAATCCCTTGTCGGTCAGTTCTTTTAATTGACTGGCCAGCTCTTGCATCTCGGATGGGGCTAACCTATAAGGGGATTTCGCGACGGGTGTAGCGCCAGGTATAAGGTCGATGCGGAATTTGACTTCTCTCTTGGGAGGAAGTCCGGCGATATCGTCGGGAAAAACTTGCGGGAATTCTTTCACTACGGGTATATCTTCGAGTTTCTTCTCTTGGTCTCCCTTCTTGACAACGTGGGTTAGAAATGCTACATAATTCTTGCGGAGATATCTTCGGGCTTGAAGACAGGACACCAGCTTGAGTCCTTTCGAAGGGGTTTCTCCAAAGATTCGTAGAGTTTGACCGTCTGCAAGAGGAATGCGAATGAACTTCTCACGGCATACTACTTCAGCCTGATGTTGGCTGAGCCAATCCATGCCGATTATAATGTCAAAACTTCCCAACTTCATAGGAATGAGGTCAACAGGAAAATCGTGATCGTTTAGAGTAAAGGTACAGTTTCGGATAATGGAGTTTAATGAGACTGGTTTTCCGTCAGCAACTTCTACCGTTATGGATTCCATAAGTTTGACACGAGTTTGATTGAGGATGGGTTCAAATTCTAAGGACACAAAACTCTTATCCGCGCCAGTATCAAACAACACGTATGCATAACTACCATTGACGAGAAACGTACCGTTAACCACGTTGTTGTCGGCTCTAGCTTGGTTGGCGTTGATGTTAAATGCTCTTCCTCTAGCAGGTGGAGGAGCTTGGTTAGCTTGGTTCACCGGATTCGCTTGAGCTTGAGCATGTATGATGTTCACCAAGCGTGGACACGTGTTTCTAAAGTGGTTTGGGTCACACAATTGTAGCAAGCCCGCATGGGTTGTATCATGGGGTAGTTGGGTTGATAGTAGGTTTGGGTTGTATGTTGTGTAGGTGGTGGTAGTAGGGGTTGTTGGGTTTGACCCATTATTTGATGGTGGGTTTGAGTTGTGGGTTGGTTGCGGTTCATTCGTTGCAGTGAGCGGCAGGCTTGGATGGTGTGACCTGCACGGCCACAGCCGGTGCAATATTGACAGGGGTATTCGGGGGAGTGATGGTATTGACAACGGGTGCACTTTGGGTAAGGACCAGAGTATTGCCTTTTGTATGGTGCGGGTGAAGGAGTAACTTGTGTGATGGGCGCAGCAGGGATGGGGAAATTTGTTTGAGTGATGCAAAATTTCTGGTATTTCGCTTCCTCTTGTTTGAAAATTTTGAGGATGAGGTGGGGTGGTTGGAAGTTTGGCCCTCAACGGGGGCTTTCTTTTTCTCCTCTTTGAACTTACCGTTTCTGATGCAGTTCTCGGTAAGTTCGGTGGCTAATTCCATGGCGGCTTCGAGGGTTGCAGGCGAAGTGCTGAGGACTGAGTCTTGAATCTTCGAGGGAAGGCCTCGAATATAGTGTTCCACCAAACGGTACACGGGGGTGAACAAGTTAGGAACCATCTGGTTCAGCTCAAGAAATCTTTTGTTGTAGGAAGTGTGATCCCCTTCCTTTTGCTTCAGCGAGTAGAATTCGTCTTCCAACTTCTTGAGTTCGCTTCTTGGGAAGAAGCGTTTTGTCATTATTTCCCTTAATTCTTCCCAAGTTAAGGCCATCGCGTCTCCTACTCCTCTCTTACCCTTCTCGGTGTTCCACCAGGTTAGGGCTACCCCAAATAATCTCCCGGTTGCGTAACGTACCTTGCGATCCTCGGGACAATCGCAATTTAGGAAAGTGTTTTCCATTCCCTCAAACCAGTGGAGGAGAGCGGTGACACCTTCGGTCCCTTCGAACTTTGGGGGATCGCAAGACTTGAAGTGCTTGTAGGAGCACTTCTTGGAGGAGGGGTTGTCGATGTTTTGATCCTCTTGATTTGGTGGGTTGACAGGATTTGCAGTGAGAGCTTGCTGAACTTGAACTACAATATCAGGAAGTACTGCGGCCATTTGTTTTGCAATTTGAGTGGCCAAGCGTTCGTTTGACCTTCCCGACTTTCGTCCTCCACGTAGCTGCCTACCCGACATCTACAGGAATATACATAGGAAGATGGTGAGTTTATGGAGTGTTTTAGGGTCATGTGTCAAAAAAAAAATGAAATTAACATAAATATCAATAATGCAACCACATCCATAGGATGTCTTGGGTTAGCTCATGTTGGGCCTCAAATGTCCCCCATACCTTCACCTGTATAGTCATGTGGGCCCCCATGACTATTGGCTTGGTAGGATTCACATTAGTATTGGCGATTTAACACTCGCATGACCCGAATGAAAACCACAAAATATGTTTACAAGATGTATGGTCGGAATGTGTCCAGGTGTAGACACAATGACAACTCAAAGTGGGGTTAGCTCACACGACGTTTGGTATAGCATGCTTTGGCCTAATAGGTACTTCGTACTCTCATCGTTAGTCCCCAGGTAGGCAAACTGGTCCTTTATTTTGGATTTATACGAATGCCAAGCCTAGACAGGACGTTCCGACTACCGGTACTGGTACCCTTCCAGTTACTACATGCCCGTCATGAGAACTCACTTTGATGAGATTTGAAAATACAAAAATTATTGTAAAGCAATCATGAAAATGATGTGGTGTGTGCTTTCATGGGTATGATATGTTATGAGAATATGATTTATGATAGGCATCGTATAATAATATGTACTTATTACATGCTTGCATAACATTGAATGTAACAATAAACATAAAGCATATAAGCATCATGAATTTTGCATGTAACACCCAAAAATTTAGAATTTCTAAGAAACTATAGTATAGGCTCTAAGGGTCTAATAACCTATCCTATATCCCTATAGTCATGGCTCTGATACCAATCTGTCACACCCCGACCCGCAGCGGAATAAGAGTCGGGGCGTAATTGGGTTATCACCAAAGCTCATGATGTTTACTAATATGTTTCATATTTATTAAATCCAAATTACATTTCAATGTTCCAAGTCAAATTCATACAATACAAGGAAAGAAAAAAAATCAACTAAAATAAATCCATAATCTAAACTGGTTTATTCTTCTAAGCCGCCCTATATGTTTCTTGCTTCAACTTGATCACCTGTATCATATGTAAAAATGGGAAATTTTGGGTCAACAAAAGTTGGCGAGTGAACCTTGTTAAAAACATTTGTTATCAATTCATTATTGTAATTTATTTAGGAAAAATTGTGCAATAATCATATATGAACAAATGTATGTAAACATAACGATCACAAACCACCTTGCTTAAACATTAAATAAGAATGACAATGTATATGTTGGCAACGTCCCGTTCACGCTCATAGGTAATGGGGAACGGACGGCCTATGCTAATGTATGTGAGATCAAGGCTCAATCAAACGGAGCCGATCTTATGTTGGCAATGCCTGGTTCACGCTCATAGGTAATGGGGAACAGCTCACGCTCATAGGTAATGGGGAGCGGCGGCCTATGAAATGTATGTACTGAAATGATAAAATTAATCTAAACTTCAACCACACAAACAATGGATACACATTGAATACACATTTGATCATGAACATGATGGATGCACAAATGTTTAATTATAATAAATAGATAACGACACATGATACACCCCAAAATATGATTAAAACGGGGAATTGGTAGAGATTCACTCACATTGGGTGCGTTTGTTTGAAGATGTTGAATGCGCACGAGTTTAGGGGATTGATCGACGAGAGATAACTAACCAAATAAATAACGAAAAGGTACGGTAAGTATGTGGATTTTATTAACTATTTTAATAAGATTTTTGGGTATAATTGTTGTGAGTTTAAGGCTACTTTCTAACTTTGAAAACGTTATTTTTAAGTATTTTTAATTGATTTTTAAATTAAATAAATAAATAAAAATAAATAAAAAAATGTTGACTTTGACCGTTGACCGAGACCGTTGACCGTTGACCGGTTCGGTCGGTTATATTGTTGCACTGAGCGAGGTTCGAACCGGTGACCTCCCGTACGCGTGCACGCAGCTCTACCAACTGAGCTACGTGTCTAACCCGAAATAATTCTGTTTTTAATTATACTTATATACTATTTAATTTAATCCG
The DNA here is from genome assembly GCA_947069175.1 of Scalesia atractyloides. NCBI lineage: Eukaryota > Viridiplantae > Streptophyta > Magnoliopsida > Asterales > Asteraceae > Scalesia > Scalesia atractyloides. Next base: position 21,078,197 of record CAMTDV010000029.1, on the reverse strand, counting down.
AAAATTATTTATTTTTAAAAAGATTTTAAACGTATCGGACCGGTGCTGACCACAGGTCTCGAACCCGGGACCTGTGGGTTGGCGTACACACAGTCCATCGCTGGACTGTTTGTCTCACCTGGTTATTAACTCGCTTTTTATTATACTTAACATGGACTGTGAGTCAACCCGGTTCAGTTAAAAAGGCAAATTTTTATTTCGAGCGAGTAAAGCTGGGACAGGATTCGAACTCGCGTCGCAGGTGTTATGTGTGCACACAGTCCACCGCTGGACTGTGTGTCTAACCCGTTTATAAAACCGATTTTAATTAATCTTATGATACAATTCGACTTCGTTTTCTTCGTTAGATTTTACCCAGAAAAATAAGGTCCGACTGTTTGGTCTGGTTTATGCCTTATCTGGTTTTTAAACTTTATAAGTAACTTAAAGGTAACGAATGGAAAGGGTTTGGGGGAAAAAGATATACCGATCAGTGTTGTTCACAGAATTCCGGCAGAGTCCGTCGGTTCTGAAAGTGAACTCCGGCTGTCGACATAAATTAACAAATTCTGTTCGATTATTACGAAGTTGAGATACTTAATTAAAGTTTAATAGGAGTTGGAAAGATCATACCAGCTCTCAGTGTGATTTCAGAAGTTTCAGAAAATTTCCGGCGAAGGTGGGGATTTCGACGAACGTTGACTGGGATTGCTTCTGATGGTGGAGTTGTGTTAGTGACAGATTATTCGAATGATTGAAACAGAAAGGGTTGAAAGAATTACCGTGTGGATGTGAGTCTCGGTTTTCCGGCGACTTACAGTTTTTTTCCGGCGATTGAATTTTTGTCGAGGAAAGGTGCGATTTGTGAGCGAAAAGGTTTCCGGTGAATTGTGGGTGAATTTATAGGGTAGTATCGAGATGTATGGGGTCTGAATTCGGTCTCAATTCGAAGTCAGCCGTTCTCCGGCGGTTACGACTGATGTCGCGGGTTACAGACGTCGGTTATAACCGTCGTTAGAGTTAATTATTCGGTTATCTTGAACGGAAACGTAAATTATCGGCGAAGTCGTTGGGATTTCCGACGACTGCTATTTGGGCGCGATTTTTACTGAATTTGACTTCCACGCTTTATTATTTGAATTAATTGATTCATTATGTTATCAGAAAATCAAAGTGGCGGAGCGGTTGATGGTGTGAAGGTTAAGTCTTTGGGGATTTCCGGCTGACCCGGGTTCGACTCCCGGCAGCCGGTTTTCCTTTTTAATTAATTTATATTTATATTCTTACAATTATAATTTACATCTTCTAATTTGTTGATTAATTATGAATCGTTTAAAATTAAAATAAGCCATAAATGAACAACAAAAATTTAAAACTGATTGTTCGGTTATTAAACGAAGCGGGTTTCGAAAACCCGTTTTTCGACAAATGTTACATCTATAATCAATGCACATGCGAAACGTTCCATCTTTCTTCTTCACAAAAAGAACGGGTGCACCCCAAGGCGACGAGCTAGGACGTATGAATCCTTTGTCAGTCAGCTCTTGCAGCTAACTAGCCAACTCTTGCATCTCCGATGGGGCTAACCAATAGGAGGATTTCGTGACTGGTGTAGCACCAGGCACGAGATTGATTCGAAATTCGACTTCTCGCACAGGAGGAAGTCCTGAAACGTCGTCGGGAAAAACTTGAGGAACTTCTTTCACGATTGGAACATCTTCGAGCTTCCGTTCCTTGCCTTCCTTCTTGACGATATGAGCTAGAAATGCGACGTAATCCTTGCGAAGATGTATTTGAGCTTGAAGGCACGACATCAATTTGAGCCCTTTCGAAGGAGTTTCTCTAAAGATACACAGTGTCTGACCATCCGCGAGAGGAATACGAATGAAATTTTCATGGCACACTACTTCAGCGTGATGCTGGCTGAGCCAGTCCATACCGATGATAACATCAAAACTTCCCAATTTCATAGGGATGAGGTCAATCGAGAAATCGTGATCATTTAGAGTAAGAGTACAATCACGTATAATAGAATTTAATGAAATGGGTTCTCCGTCAGCAACTTCCACCGTGATTGATTCGACGAGCCTAACACGCGGTAGGTCGAGAATAAATTCGAATTCTAAAGATACAAAGCTCTTATCCGCACCAGTATCGAATAATATAGATGTATATCTACCATTTACGAGAACGTACCGTTGACCACATTGTTGTCAGCCCTTGCGTGGTTGGCGTTGATATTGAAAGCCCTTCCTCTGGTAGGTGGGTGAGCTTGATTAGCTTGGTTCACCGGGTTTGCTTGGGCTTGGGCATTGATGATGTTCACCAGGAGAGGGCACGTATTTCGGAAGTGGTTTGGGTCCCCACAGTTAAAACAGGCTCTTATGGGTTGCATCATGGGGTAGTTGGGTTAGTAGTAAGGTTGGGCTATGGGTTGGGCAGGTGGTAGAAGTAAGGGTTGTTGGGCTTGGCCCACCATTTGGTTTTGGGTTTGGGCTGGAGGCTGATTGCGGTTTGATTGTTGAAGTGTACGGCATGTTTGGATAGTGTGACCTGCACGGCCACAACTTGTGCAGTACTGGAAAGGGTTCTTAGGAGGGTGATGATATTTGGATAGTGTATGGCTTCTTAAATGGTGCGGCTGGAGGGGCGACTTGGGTGATTGGAGTAGCAGTGATGGGAGGGTTGGTTTGGGTGACGGCTAAGTTCTTGCCATTTCGTTTCCTCTTACCAGCAAACTTTGAGGATGAGCCAGTTTGGGTGGGAGTTGGGGCTTCAACAATCGTTTTTTTCTTCTCATCTTTAAAATGCCATTTCGAATGCGATTTTCAGTAAGTTCCGTAGCTAGCTCCATGGCAGCTTCGAGTGTTGCGGGAGAAGTGCTTAAAACCGAATCTTGGATTTTCAAGGGGAGGCCTCGAATATAGTACTCGATCAAGCGGTATAACGGAATGAACAGGTTGGGAACCATCTGGTTTAATTCAAGAAACCTCTTGTTGTAGGAGGTGTGATCCCCTTCCTTTTGTTTTAGAGAATGGAATTCATCTTTAAGCTTTTTGATCTCGCTTCTAGGGCAGAAGTGTCTTATCATTATTTCTCTTAATTCCTCCCATGATAAGGCCATGGCATCTTCCACACCCCGCTTACCTTTTTCCGTGTTCCACCAGGTAAGGGCTACCCCAAACAGACGTCCAGTAGCATAACGTACCTTGCGATCCTCGGGACAATCACAATTGAGAAAGGTGTTTTCCATCTACTCAAACCAATGGAGGAGAGCGGTGACACCTTCAGTCCCTTCATATTTTGGGGGATCGCAGGACTTAAAGTGTTTGTAGGTGCATTTAGTGGTTTTGGGAGGAGGGTTGGCGACGTTTTGGCCTTCTTGGTTCGGGGGGTTGATGGGATTTGCGGCGAGAGCTTGTTGAACTTGTAGTACGATGTCAGGAAGTACCGCGGCCATTTGTTGAGCAATTTGCGTGGCCATGCGTTCGCTTGACCATCCTGACCTTCTACCTCCTCTAAGTGTCTAGCAGACATCTACAGGAGTATATGCAGGGAGATTGTGAGTTTCAAAATTTTCTAGGTGTCATGTGTCGTAAAAACAACATAAATAACTGAAAACAACTTAACTACATCCATAGGATGTCTTGGGCTTGCTCATGTTTGGGTCTCCAAATGTCTCCCATACCATAGCCTGTATAGTATGTGGGCCCCCATGACTATTGGGCTTGGTAGGGTTCACATAACACTCGCATCACCCGAATGAAAATCGTATAACATGATTGTGAGATGTAAGGCCGAGGGTGTCCAGGTGTATACACAATGACAACTCAAAGTGGGGTTAGTTCACACGACGTTTGATATAGCATGCTTTGGCCTAATAGGTCTTTCGTACTCTCATCGTTAGTCCCCAGGTAGGCAAACTGGTCCTTTATTTTGGATTTATACGAATGCCAAGCCTAGACAGGACGTTCCGACTACCGGTACTCGTACCCTTCCAGTTACTACATGCTCGTCGTGAAAACTCACTTTGATGTGATTTGAAAAAAAATATGAAAACATTGCAAAAATCTTTGAAAAGAAATCATGGAAATTGTGAAATTGTGAGGTGTGTGCTTTCATAGGTATGATATGTTATAGAGATATGAACTATGATGAGCATTGCATATTAACATGTACTTGTTAGTGTGCTTGCATAATATTGTGTGTGAAAATAAACATGAAACATATAAACATCATAAATTTTGCATGTAACACATAACAATTAAAATCTAATCAATAATAGTATAGGCTCTAAGGGTCTAATAACCTATCCGATATCCCTATAGTCACAAGCTCTGATACCAATCTGTCGAACCCCGACCCGCAACGGAATAAAAGTCGGGGAAAGTGGGATCTTGGGACTTGGCACCAGATTACGGGGAAAGTGGAGAAGACCCACAACAGTCATATAATCACTTAATAGAAAAATTAAAATTAAAATCCCAGTGTAGTGGAAAGCTTTTTTGTCACACCCCGACCCGCAGCGGAACAAAAGTCGGGGCATGATTGGGTTATCACCAAAGCTCATGATATTAAGTTTCATATTTATAAAATTGAAATTAACTTCGAATATCCAACACACAAAATTCATACAAACACAAACAATAAACCAAACGATTGTTCCAAACGAAATAAATTGTTTATTCTTCTAAGGCCATCCTATGTGTTTCGTTCCTCAACTTGTTCACCTGTATCATGCATAAAACATAAAATTTGGGTCAACAAAAGTTGGCGAGTGAACCTTGATAAACGTTTAAATAATTGAATTTCGTTGTTGTTTAAATAAATTGTGCATGAATCACATGTGAACAGATGTATATATATAACCAATCACAAACCACTTTGTATGAACGTATGACATGATGAATGATGTATTTGAGATCAAGGCTCAATCAAACGGAGCCGATCTAATGAGGCACCTGATGCTCAACCCGTATCCCACGAGGAACTGATGGGCCTAATGAAATGATTGTACTGAAATGATAAAAAGTTTCCACATATAAACCACATAACAACTATACACATTTGATTACGAAATGATATGCACAAGTGTTAAATAAAATAAAAGAAATGGTACGACACATGATACACCCCAAAACATGATTAAAAAGGGGAATTTGTAGAGATTCACTCACCGTGGGTGCGTATTCTTGAGTGGAAAAGAGAGCGCACGAGTTGCGGGTTTTACCGACGAAGAAGTACTAACCTAAAATAATAACGTGATAACTCGGTAAATAAATAAACTAATATTTAGGTTATAATCCTTTGTTTAGGTTTTTAGATTATTTTTGTGAGTTTTATTGATATATTAAACACTTAGAAAATATATATATTTTTAATTGATTTAATTAATAAGCTATCAAATATACATTAGGAGTAAAATGGAAATAAAAATAAAATAAAATAAAATATTATATAAAAAAATTGCCAGACTGACAAGGCTGTCAGTCGCTGGTTTGATCGAATTTTAAGCATGCGTGTGGTGAGGCTCGAACCCATGACCTCTCGGTTGCGTGCACGCAGCTCTTCCAATTGAGCTATATGTCTAACCCGAAAGAGACCTGATTTAATTATTCTTATACATACTTTAGGTTTATTCAAATTTAATTAAATTCAAAAAGGTTATATTGGATCGAACCGGATGCGTACCACAAGTCTCGAACCCGAGGCCTCAGCTGTGACTTGCACCCAGCCCGACCAACTGGGTAGGGTGTCTAACCCGTCAATACTTGAAATTTAATTATTTTTGTATACTGAATAAGTTTATACGTAAGTAATAGATTAAAAAGGGGTTTAAATCAATCGAACCGGTGTGTGCGCGTGGAATCGAACCGATGACCCCGAGTATTGTTTGCACCCGGCCCAACCAGTTAGGCTGGGTGCTTAACCCGGTTGTGATCCGTGCTATAATATATATATACACATAACGCACTTCATCATCCTCGTTTCAAATTGAACCAGATTTACACCCACCCGATGTAATCTGATGTGCTTCAAAAAGCCATCTATACAATAAATCAATTACATAGAACTCGAAAATAAAAGAATGAGAGTCTACCGATTAAACTGAATCGGCGGTGACTTGGTTCCGGTACTTGCTGTATTCCGGTGAGAAGAGGATTCCGGCAACGGAGATAATTACGACTGAACAGAGGGGATTTCAAGGTGCTTGAGCGAGTTGGGAGTGGGATTGAGGTCCAGTATTTATAGTTGAACAAGAGGGAGCTTCTATTTCGGCTTTTGGAAACTTGTTCGGGAAAATGATGATGACAGCTAACTAGATGGAATTTTGCCAAAAATACTCACAGGGCCAGTTTTCGGAGAATTCAAAAAGGAAAGGAAGAAGGCGCGTGAAAGGGGTGATGCAGTGATTTGTTGCAGGTTTCCCCTCAGATTCAAGTTAAGAGATTTAAGATTCTAAACTTTGCACAACTAGTGTGTGCAGTCCAATGGTGCTTGTGGTGTGTGTAAAACCCGGGGAACCCGGGTTCGATCCCGGTTCACCATTCTTTTGCGTTTTTATTTATTTTAACTTCTAAAATTAATTCTTTTATTAATTACCAATGTTAAATGTTAAATTGGTTAGTTATTATGTTATTTCATTAAGGTCATTTTAAACTTAATTATTATTATTTATATAAGAAATTTTAATATTTTAAGCAATAATAAAGAAAGGAAAAAATAACCGAACGTCATAAATACATATACTTGATTGATAAATTGGGGCGGGTTTTCGAAACCCGATTTACACAAATGTTACATTTTTACCAAAATTGATACGGTCTAGCCTGCTGTAGTGGTCAGGGTGAGGATATGATTAGGAAAACAATGGAGAACTACAAGCGTGACAAATTGTTTGCTATAGTCTGTGTTGAGCTGATCTTCCTCCAATGGGAACCGACTCACAACATTTAAAAGATAAAAAAACAAATGAGTCTGACCACCTACGTCTTCGGAAGCTCAATTTCCACTTGATGAAGAACAAACTCCGCCCTCTTATTACGAGCCCGAAAGACCGGTTTGGAGAACTTTAAAACCGGGACAGTCGTCGGAGTCCAACGAAGAGCGTTTGATAAACGATTGGGGAATTCAAAGCCTTCAATCAAGCTGAAGTGGGGCAAAAACAACCAATAAAATAAGATTCGTATTTTGCAATAGGAACAAAACATTCGAGTGGAATTGACGAAAAAAAAACAAGCGGCTTTGGATGAACAACGACAAGTCGACTTGCAGTTCATCACACAAGACCACTTGAGCCCGATGTTTTTTATTATTGGTTTAGGTTTAAATTAATTTTATGTTTTTTTGTAAATTTTATTATTTGAAGTTATGTTTTTTTTATTAATGCTCTTTTGATGTTTTAAATTTTAATTTAATTTAAAATAGTTTCGTTTTGAGAAAATCCAAGGAAAAATGAGACAACACAATGTTTACTTGGAACAACCGAGGAAAGTAAGTAAAAAGCTAATATGGATGTGGCACATAGGAAAATGCGAAAAACAAGACGCCCAAAAGCTCATATGGATGTGGCACACAGTTCAGCTAAGGTGGGAGGGCAACAACTTCGGTGGGAGCACAACAAGTTCTGAAGAAACACTAAATAACACTTGGCTAAATAGCTGGTCGTCTTGTGAATAAGGGTTCAATCTCTGTTTTTCACTCGCCGGATGGTTACTCTTCCTGGATCTCCTGCAAAACGAACAACACTGGTGACTAGTTACAAGGAGGAGAGGATGGGGGTTCTCCTTGTAACCACCCCCCGACGTGAGAATAAGTAATCGTTTGAGGATAAATGTGTGTGTAGTAAGAATTCAGACCCTTAAACCTGTGGATTAAGCCTTCTATTTATAGCGGGAGAATAGTGGAGGAAACCTGCCAGCTAGCTGATGCTTGCCAGCTGTCCGACCAGGAGGAATATCCGTTCTGTCTCCTCTGACGATGTTAAACCTCTTGGTGACGTGGCGCACGGGTATTTGCTCCAGGTCAGCATTTGGTTGAATTGGCTGCCGCCTTGTCCTTCAAGGATCTTGCAATTAGTGCTGGCGTCCCCATATTGGTGCCACCTATTGTCCTTTTTGTCTGCCGAGAGCATCTTCTTGTCGCCAGGTGTTTTTTTCCAGAAGTTTTAGAACCTTCTGGATGCACTCATGTGCCCTGTGGAGTGGTGTGGTCCCTTTGACATGTGTTTACATGTGATTTTGGACCATACCTCTTCAACTTCTGTATGCATAACATTCTAGACAACAACTCTTTTCGAACCGGGATAATCACATCATAAACCATACCGATGTCCAAAGCGCCAGAGTAAAGAATTCAAGAGTCAACAAACTACCTGTGTTTAAAAATAAATGGGGATCCTAAAGTACGTGTGATGAACTAGGTTGAGATTTCTTTGCAAAAGTCTTTTGAAAATACGTCAATTCAATAATCTTTCATAGTTCTACAACATATGTGGTGCTGATTGCCAAATGAGCGAGAGTCGGATCAAGAGTGGCACTACTACATGCTGATACGACAATTTTATTTCAAAAGTCCCATCGTCTTGAGTATAGTTTCCATTTGTTGTTTCCTTGTGATATAGTTCACATTATTTAGTTTTGCAGAAACAAAACTGATGATGTTGATTATGTTCGAAATCTATGACTGGCCGACTGCTGGAGTTGGGTGTACCCCCAGTACTGTTTGATTCGGTTTCTCCTAAGCTTAAGTAGGTAACAAACATATATAAAAATAGAGTTTGCATGGAAAGAGATACAAAGTCATTAACCATGAAAAACTTGAAAAGAAAGAAAAAAATTTGTAATTTGGTGTTGAAAGGAGCTTTTATAGATTGAAGTAATTAGATGATAAAATAAAGTAATTAAAAAAGGCTAGTGGGGCAGCTTATTGCCCGTTTACCATCTATCTCTATGTACATTCTTACTATATATTAATTTAGGATGAAATAACAAACTATGGACAATAATAGGTAAAATAGCAGAATATTATAACTGCCATGAAATATCGCTAATTCGATTAGTACTCAATTAATATCTAATGTCATGATGTGATACGTACTTGAATAACATGTATATGTCTTAACACCCTGCACAGTACTCGAATAGCATATGCAATATATCTCTAATACTATGCAAAGAATTATTTTCTTCAACTCCACTTTGTTGATGAGGCTCCCCACTCCCTTCCTGTCAAGTGTCAAATATTAAAATTTGAGATTAGTCGAAAATAAATTATAATAATGTAACTAGTGATAAAGAATAATGTGTCTCACCATGAATTCGCTTAAAGTCTCCTGAGTGTATGGTTTGAGATTGTTGGTCAACACTAAGTTGACAAGAGACAGAACGTCTCGGAGTAGTTGTGTTTTAGTTGTTTCATCTTTGGTCTTGTTGTCAAAAAGTACGAATCTATCTTGACAGAGGCTAAGAGTTTCCTGAACATATTAATTTTGAAAATGTTAAATAACCTAAACATCCAAAGAATCTCAACAAAAATAATTAGTCAACATCAAACAAGAAAGAACCATGTATCTTACCTTCAAGGGTTCAGGACATGACGATTCTTCTAAGAGGTCTTTCAACGACTGTTCATTTGCCTCGAGTTCATCCCCACCCGTAAAACCACAATCAAATAGTCATCAACTCTGCTCCCAAACAACGTCCTCAAACGGCTTATTACATCAAATTCTTCTTTTAAAAATCGAACCCCAACAGAGAAGACAACAAGAACAGCATGAATACCACCCCTCACCATGCTGACACATCTAACAATCTCTTTCTCAATAAATTCTGTATCAATGGATGCATCAAACAGTCCTGCCATTGTGAAGCATAAACTAAACACATAAGTTTGGGTCAAAATTGCCATTATTAGAAACTTCTATTCAGAATCATATTAGTTTTAAGGTTCATCATGTACGCATCAAGTCTATGGAAAGAATTCTTGATACATTCACATTTATTATTCAAGTGTCTGATTTACCAACACAGTACTAACCATTTATATAACTCTATTTGCAACATTTGTGTGTTATCGCTGTTGCATGCTATCAATAAATGGTTGTACTTTGTTTGTCGATCGTTAATTGGATTAAAAAGACGGTGGCTTGTAGGTGTCGCGTGTTCCTTAGACGTGTCCCAACACCGCTATACATGTTGTATCGCCGAGAAGGAGATGCCAGAGACATCACACTCATTTTCCTTTCTAGATGTCTTTTCTTTGCAATGGTGCTTATCTGGCGGTGATATGTAACACCCTGTAAAATCGTGTCCAATAATATAGTGACACGTGTTGTATTTTTAATATAGTCTGTTAAAGACCAATAAGGACTAAAGGCGTCAACATGCTCAAACTGAGCTTCTGAGTGACTGGCCGATGTCAACATGCTTAAATCATTAGCCTCTGAGTGACTGATACGTCAACATGCTTGAAATTTGGCCTCTGAGTGACTAATATGTCAACATGCCCAGCCTCTGAGTGACATCGGAATCAACATGCTTATAATAAGCCTCTCAGTGATCCTTTGTGAAGTCCTAACTCTCATATGTGCCATTTGTTGGACGAGAGAGTTCAATTTTGTAAATATGTGAAAGTTGGTTGATGGAGGGATTAAAAGTGTCAACATATTAATTTATACCTCTGAGTAACCTTTTAACGAACCAAGAGCTCGACAATGTCCGGGCATAATCCCGGGTATGCCAAGTATTGGCTACAGAGGGCTAAAAGTGCCAAAAAGGTGTTTAAAAAGGTTTTTAGAAGCTTTAATAAGTTAAGGGGTTAAAAGTTTCAAACTTTGAAACCTGCCTAAGGGCGGTCGCGGGCCCCGAGAGACCAGGCCTGAGTCTCTCGCGAGGCGCGAGAAAGGCTCTGCAGTAGAAAGTTTTGTTTTGTGACCAAGCAAAACTCCCAAAACCATTAAATCGAAACCATGGCTTCCCTAAACTGCTATGCCACGTTTTGGGACACTTGTAAGCTTCTTCTAACACCCCTAAACACCTGGCCTTACCTCCTTTGAGCTCTCCAACTATAAATAGGTGCTTAAGTTCACCATTTCAACTTGCACCTTTCTTATTCACTCTTCTCCCTCCTCTGGAAGTTCCTAACTAAAAGGAGCAATCCAACATAGTTCTTTTGCATCTAGGAATCACGGTAAGTGTTCCTTCTTTGTGCATTTTCGTTTATTGGCTTTTATAGCCAAAAGTCAAGCGTTTTCGTAAAACGCTTTGACTTTCGGTTAAGACCATTATGGTCCAGCCATTGTTCGAAATGAACATGGCTAAGTGATCGTAATAAGGTAGGTGTTAATCCCTTTAAAGGGCACCTCCTGAAGATCACGTTTGTTAGACCAATTGACGGGTCAAAATTATGAAAATAAAAAGTCAAACAGGCCATTTTTCAGAAAAACTATAAATTAATCTTATATATATTATGAAACCTTTTTTGACACTTAAACAAGTTGGCAATAATTATTAGAACATGTAAGAACATATTCGGCTCGTCAATTTCAGTTCTAGGGTTGGTTCGCAACCGAAAGTCGCAAAGTTTGACTTCTGCTTTGACTTTCGATTCTGACCCGATTTAGATTAGTTACCTACTAATCTAAAGTTGCATTATGATCATAATATAATGTAGCATAACCATCTGAGGTTATATTACATGATCATAATCAGAACCCAAGTTTATGCGCAAGTTCCATAATTATGCCATTTTGACCAAAATGCCCTTTTGCATAAATCAAGGTTTTAATGATAATAAACTTAAAATAAGTTTCATACTGATGTAATATTATAAGTAAGATTATTTGGGATATTAAACCAAGTTATAAACTGAGTTTTTAAGCAAGTCCTTAAACTATGTCGATAATTGACGATTATAGCCCCTGAGGCTTATAAAATAGTTTTAATCAAATATTTTCAAGGTAAATCATTTACCTATGATATATTATACTAAATAACATATTAAACATTTTAATCTGACTTTAAACATCAGTTTTCATAAACATCACTTAAAGACGTCATATTACGACATAAGCGCCGTTTTGGTGCAAAGTATGGTTTTAAACCATATTAATGGACCAAGACTTGTTACCTACTGATTTTAAAACTTTTTCTAAACATATTTATAGTAGGTACATGTTATAAACTCAGAATCCCAAATAATTTATAAAATATGTGTAAAATTACCAAATTGCCCTTATGAGGCATAATTTCGTTTTAAAACCTTAACGGGCATATAAGATAATATCCTACTGATATCTTAACTTATTTAAAGTATAATGGCATATAGAACTTGTCCATGACTTATCCGGTTACCCGATATTGCTATTATGCGCACGTTACGTATATGTAACTATTTTACGGAATTTAACCGAAACGGGTTTAACCTTGTCATTTATGTTTCAAAATCCAGAATGTTTATAGGTTACCCATATTATACAAGTCAAGTACTTGTCGGGATTAAACTACATTCTATCCGATCATCGTTTAATCAAGCGTTATACGTAATGATCATGTACACTATTCGGTTTATAAGATCGTTAGTAATTAATTAGCTAGCTTATGCCATAATCCAGACTAGAGACCTTCCGGTAAATACTATCTGCACTTGGTGCTTTTGTATACGGCTGAGTTATTAAAAAAATTAAAAGAATAAGACTAGCTCAGGTAAATATTCTCGACTTATTTTCCCTATACGGGCTTGGGTTACGGTAAATTATTACCGCTTGGTCGGAAATGGGATTCAATCGAACGCCGGTTCAGAGATAATCAATCTGCATATTATGTTAACAAGGTTGGACGGTCAATTAACCCAAGTTATAAAAAAATTTTGTACTGATACGCACCTAAAACATTTTTTTGAAATGTTTTCAAAATGAGTCAGTTGGGTGTATTTACCAGCGAAAGCTGACGTATTTTTCAAAAGACTAATCTGCAGGTACAATACGAAAATAGGCCGGAGGTGCTCGGTAGTGATAGAGGGTCTTGCAAATCCTAAATCTGCCCAAAGTCTTTTTTGTATTCTTTGCATGTACATTTTATGATCCGCCTGTGGATCTTCTATTACAAGCTTGTATATTATTTTGTATTTTCGAACATTCGGTTTGTAATAGTAATTTTACTCCAAGACTTCCGCTGTCCCGTGTTTAATTGACTATGATATTATCAACTGTTGTCACGATACTCCCCACCCGGGCCCACCGGTGTTTGGATTTCGGGGTTGGAAATCCAGGGTGTGACATGATACAGCGGAGCTGGGCGGCGGTGGCTAGGGTTCCGCCATTGTACTTTTGTGTATTTGGTGTTTGGATGGTGTTTTTTGAGAAACAAATTTGGTGTGTTCGTTGAGATGGTTGTGGTATGGTTTATTGCTGTTTTGAATCTGAATTTGATGCGTTTGTATTAAAATTTTGTGTTAATTTGATGTATGAAATGCAAGTTTTGTGATAATTTGACCTAATTTGATGCATTTTGTTTAAATACAATTTTGTGCTAATTTGACCAAGCTAAAACATCTGCTTCTCGAAGACTTTATGGTTTTTCTAGCATTAGTGCATGTCCATAAATATATTAGTTTTTTTGGGATAACGTAATAATGGGTAAATAACAACAATCATGTCATAGTACAATTTGGCAACTTGCCACAAGTTATGATGCTCAGCTGGTAGGCCATCTTAATTGTGCTAAAACTATTTAAGAGTGGTGAAAAAGAGGTCCGTAGCGATCAGTCCAACCAAGCCTACAAGTTCCGGTAATCGGTCTTGTAATTTATATAAAACTGGTCTTTCAATTTATTACATGCAAGAAACTGAAAAAATATATATATATATATATATATATTTTAGTTCATTCTGACTTATGATGACATGAAATCGGAAAAAAAGTATGTATTTTTTATTTAATGTTCATTGTTGGCCATGGTGGTCTAATCGACCAACCCGAGCCAAATGGCTCGGTCGCTAACGGTCAAAAATAGAAGTAGACGCTCACAGACTGCCAACTGATAAATAGGTCGGATGAATCTGATCAACCGCACGTCAATTTCTTTGGCAGTCTAAAATCAAACATCAATAATAATAATAATAATATATAGAGTATTTAAAATACCAGGAGTGTCGATGACATTAAGCCTCAAGCCATTTTTCAGTACGGATGTCCTGAGCTGAGAGGAACTAGTTACACCAGCAGAGCTTGCCTTTGATACAAACTCTTCTTTCCAAGGATGCTATTCCCTGTTGCACTCTTCCCATTGCCTATTTTTCCGATCAAAACGAGGGTGAGTTCGCAATCATCATCACTCGCCATGTCAATCGATCCAGCTCTACATTACAAGTTAGAAATCAGTTATATATAAGATTACATGCAGGCAAGAAAACAATAAATGCAAATTTAATAGCACAATTCTTGATGTAAAAATACAATCCAAGAAATTAAACTGCTTAATTTATGATAATGAATATAAACAAACAGAATCAGTAATGACTGACAAAAACCTAATGATCTTGACTGAGACGAATATTAAAGAACGGAACTTTAACATGCACCAACCATAAATGCAAACTCAATAGCAAGTTTTGATGTAAAATTCAATCCAAGAAAGAAGTTTCTTATAAAGAATATATATATATATATATATATATATATATATATACACATACATGTATCAAAACAATTCAAATCAGTAGTGGGTGATGTAAACCATGATGACCTTGACTGAGAAACTGATATTAAAGAACGAAATTCTTAACAATACACAATATTAAACCTAAATGATCTTGACTGACGAAGATTCAAAAACAGGGAAATTGTAGAAGAAGAATGTACCTGCTAGAGTTTATGTACGTTGAACGAAAGAAGTTATAACAATCGATTATGTGCTACGGACAAACCCTAAATGAATCTTATTATTTGTATGTGCTAAAATTTCGTCTACAATCGTACGTCTACTACATCCTTTTGAAAATATTTAAGGCATGTTTGGCTAAACTTTTTAAAATAATTTATTAATTTATTGGTTATTTAGAAAATCTAATCAGTTAAAATAATGTTTAGTTAATTGTAAGAGACTTTTTGAAACATCTTTTTATCTGAGAAGAAAAAGTTATTTTGAAAAGTTAGTATTTTGTGATTTTTTGAAACTTTTTATAACTTTTCAACTTATTGGCTTTTTCTATCCCATATGCTAATCCAAACGTATTTTTAAAAACTTTTTTCTAAAAGTGATAAATCAATAAGTTCTTCCAATAAAAAGTCATTTTTAAGTTAAATAAACTTAGTCAAACAAGCCCTTATTATATAGTCATTCCATTTTTATGAAAATACAATACAATGGTTTTACTTAAACTTGTTATTTTATTCGAAACCAAAATCCCAGACTCCATATAAGTTATAGAAAAAATTCAGTTCAACACGTGCCGGATTTTGTAAATGTAGCTTTTTTTAGCGGCAAATTTGGATTACTGACAAACCATTGTAATATAATCGTGCCACCAGCGAAACTACCTGGTCATATCCATCTCCACTAGGCGTAATGCCTATACACCAATTCAGGAGGAAAACCAATAAATATAGGGAAAAAACCCCTTGTAAATGTAGCTAAATAGTAAATTTCCTCGCGCGATGCAGCGGGTCCAAATGTAAAGTAACTCAGATTTATACAATAAAGACCTAAATTGTTTTTGAACAACAGTTACTTCAAAGCATTGATAAACTGAAGACATACACAAAATAAGCGTGGAAACGTATTATACAGGTCCCGCCTTACTTGCGAAAGAAATTTATGTCAACACCAACATGAACTTAGACCAACACGTACATAAAAATAGTTAAAAAGGTTTTTTAAGTTAAAAATGGTACAGTCATTATGGTGGCGTCAGAACGTAAATTAAGTCGAATTTATAAAGTCTAACGAAAACCTATTATATTTAACGTAAATTAGGTTTTCATATTTTAGGTTTTCACATCTGAAACTTTACACTATAACGTGTGATACTATTTGGATTAATGGTGGAATCATGATGGATTAACAATGTCTTCGTGTATAACTGTGCATAGTAACGACTTAGACATTTCAAATTTTATGGTTTCAATCTTTGAAAACCTACAATGTAGTAATCTATGAACATAATTATTTTTTAACTTTCTAACCTGTATTTTGGTGCTAATAGGCACCCTGGTATTATGACCTTATCGACACCCTAATTCTGGTTTTACGGAAGGCATTTTTTAAATGTGTAGAAACTAATGGTATCAATAACATACAAGATCAAACACATATCTATCGATAAAACAGTGATAAAATCTTATTATTAACCCAAACCAATAAAACACCCAACCCTAGATCTTCTAGATCTTACACGTAGTAAGATCTGATGAACAAATGTCCAGATCAACTGATTATTCAATCAGTTGATCAACAAATACAAAAGACAAAAAAAGGATACAGAAAAGGATACAACCTGATCTACAGAAACAATCTCACAGGCGAGATTATCAACAACACGATGAACAGCTCTAACAGATTGTAACAGATCTGTCTAAACAATATAGAGAGAACAATAGTGAAGAGAGAGAGAGAGAGAGAGAGTATGTGAATGAGTGAAGGGGTTAGAACCATCGGGAAACCCTAATCTCTTCTTTAAATACCAACATCTTCAACAATTATACACAGCACCCTCAACTTCAGGCAATTACATCGACTCCATGAAATGTTACATATAGAACCACTCAATATTGCACATAAGTCCTTCAATTGTTCACCTGATACAAAACAAGACTAAACAAACAATCGCTCAGTTATAACATATGAATGAATATTATGTGATCACTTTTTTTAACATCCCCCCTTCATTCGTATGTGAAAACAAGTTTACCAGACCCAACTTGTTACACAACATTTCATGTTGGGTAATTGATGTCTGTCGTGAAGAACATGCAAAAACCAACTAAACTATGTAGATAGGATAAGTCAGGTATCGAACCAAGAGAGGATTGTGGAAAGTGTTGTAATATTAGGTATTGATTAATTACTACTAAAAAATGAAACTTAGATTGAAGTTTGTTGATTAAATTTAACACACTAAATTGAAGTTGTTATCAATAGGAAGAACAATGGTTCCCCTGAAATTCAGATTGATAAGTAGATTACAATTATATGTTTCGTCCGACACATGTAGAAATGAATGTTAATCTAATTACCAATTGTGATGCTCACCGATTAAGTACTTCGATTAATACATAATGGAAGCTTATCACACGAGCGTCAATCACAATTACTAACCCTAATCCCTTGTCAAATATATCCCAATTTCTAGAACTCTCGGGAATTGAATGATTAAAAATTAAGGTTCAATAAAATGCAATCAATTACAATTAGTTAATCAAATCCAAGGTGAAAAACATCGAATGCTTAGATCACTGTATCCAAATGGTTATCAAAAACATATAAAAGTACCTAACTTACATCAATTCTCCATTCGGAGGAAACCATAAAAAGACTAGCCGCTCATCTTGTGCAAACAACCATTAAACGCTTGAGAGATCAATGAATTCATGTTCGTGATGTTGATTTGGTGTAAGACATTGATGATTAAGGGTGAAAAGCTTCAAACTTTGGAGCCCTAGAAGTTTTGTGTTCGTCCTTGATAGTTGATAACTCCAAAAAACCTCTTAATAAACCCTAATATACACGCATAACTGCACATGCGAATCTTTTTCATAACCTGACCATAAGCTATGGTCCTGCACCGTAAGCTACGGTCAGAGAATTTGGAAACACATGACCCAATCGTAAGCTACGGTCAACAACCGTAGCCTACACGGTCAAAGATTTTGGAAATGATGTAATGTGACCGTAAGCTACGGTCAGAAACCGTAAGCTACGGTCCACCTTCTCTTGTTAATTTCTTCTTTGACAAAACACACCATAACCTACGGTCCAACAACCGTAAGCTACGGCGTGATCTTCACTTCCTTTCATTTATGTGCAACAACTTTCAGTTAAATACCCACAAGCCCCTCGACTTCTAACCTCTAGCTTTTTCTTGTGTTTTCGAGTTAGTTCTCAATCCGAACAAGTTCCGATTGGCGTTTTTCTCTTTGCAACTGCATCACGGGTATTCCGCATCATCTCTAACCTTCTTAAATCACCCGAATTAAACAGTTAACCTGCAAAACAACCAGTTCTCGTAGTTATCTCATTCAATGCATATAACCACTCAAAACTTACTAAAACACATAAGATATGATCATTAACGCTCGGTTTTACCCTCTCCATCAGTAATACTTATGCCTTTTGTAAACCCATCTGCTGGTTGACTTTCAGAGTCAATTTTAACAATTTCAACAATACCAACAACTACTTTTTCTTTTGAAAAATAAAGATCAACTTCAAAGTGTTTAGTCCTTTCATGAAAAACATGGTTGGCTGCTATAGATATCGGAGCCTTACTATTACAGTACAACTTAACTGGTAAAGCACAATTAAAATGAACTTCTCTTAACAAATTTAACAATCACATGATCTCACAGGTTGCTGAGCACATAGCCCTATACTCAGCCTCACCTATAGACCTAGAAATAGTACTCTGTTTCTCGCTTTTTCAAGAAACAAGAGAAGTACCCAGATATACATAGTAACCAGTCACATACTTTCGAAACATTTAGCCTAATCTGAGTCAACAAAACCTACCAGATCAAAACTGTTACTCTTCGTAAACATTAAGCCACTTCCAGGACTTGCCTTAAAATATCTTAACAACCTTAGGGCAATTTGCAAATGTATATCACTTGGGTTGTGCATGAACTGACTCAAGAACTGCACAACATAACTGATATCAGGCCTGGTTAGTGACAAATATAGTAACTTACCAACCAATTTTTGAAAACCAATGACATTTTTCAAAGGTTGTTGATTTTTGTTTATCTTGGCTGTAACCTAATAACTCTGTTCAATTGGTGTATTAATAGGTTTTCAACCTAAATAACCAAATTCACTCAATAACTCTAAGCAATACTTTCTCTGGTTCATGCAAATACCAGTCTCATTATACAACACTTCTATTCCAAAAAATACTTCAGTTTCTACGTCATTAAACTAAGAATTTGTACTCAAAATCAAAATAGACTTCACTTTATCAATCTTAGACAGACTTTTACCGTTACCACAATGTCATCCACATACACTAGCCAAACAACAAAGACATTATTTTTTGACAAATGAACATTGAATGATCACATTTACTCTGTACAAAACCATAATTAATTAGCACACATGTTAACTTCTAATTACACTTCCTAGGTGCTTGTTTCAGGCCATACAAGAACTTTACTAATTTAAACACTTTAGTCTCATCTTTAGAGTAATAACCTTATGGTAAAGACATGTAAACATCTTCAGTTATAGAGTCATACAAAAAAGAATTATTAATGTCAAGTTGAAACAAAGGCTAGTCATTTGAACAACAATAATAACAACACACCTGAGAATAACCATTTTCACAACTGGTGAAAAAGTTTTACCAAAATCCAAACCTTCTCTCTAGTTGAACCCTTAGCAACCAATCTAGCTTTAAACCTCTCAATCTCTCTGCTAGATTTATACTTTACCTTATATACCCACTTACATCCTATGGGTTTTATTCCAGGAGGAAGATCAACTAGAGTCTATGTATTATTTTTAAACAAGGCCTCTATTTCCTTGTTAATAGTCTCTACCCACCTAGAATCTTTAACAACTTCATCATAATTAGAAAGTTCTAAAGTTTTGTTTAAGGTACTAACAAAATAAAAGTTATCAGCAGATAGACAAGCATAATTACCAGTTCTATCAATATTATATTTAACCTTCTCATCTAACACAAAGTTCTCAAATCTTTTTGGAACAACAGAGGCTCTAGTGGACCTTATAAGATTTAAAAATGTACCCTCAGATAGGTTGGTTGTAACATCTACGAAATTTCTGCTATGTTTTGTCATCGATTTACTTCCATTACACTTGCATCCTATCTTGATCAGTAAAGTACCCTGCGATTTTTATTAAGTGTATAGATGTATCACACTCTAATTTCTCAATTTTCATACAAATATATATTCTATTAAGTAATTATATGTTTAAAAATGTAATGTTTAATTGATTCATATATTTGTCGAAAAAATTAAATAAAAATATAATAATACTAATAACATTATATTACAAGTAATTTTATTTACTGCTCTTGGTATTAATTTTGTATTCAAGTATGTAAGATTATATATCGTAAACGTAGCTAAGCCAAATTGTAGAATACTAAGTTTTAGAAAGCAATTTAAAAATGAATTTATGTTGTAAAGAATTCAAGATTTGTACGTACCATGATAACTTCATGAAGCAATTCAACTTGTATATAATTCTACTAAGGTTTAAATTTTCTATATATTATAATTTTTTTAGTAAAACACATCAAACAAATTTTATTTTCTGTTGTATTTTTTTGGTGTTATACAACCAGAACTTAGTTTGATAGGTTAACTCTTAAAACCTAACTGACCACAAAAATAAAACCAAAACCCTATTTTCTTTTAAAACGCCCGGTATTCACCTCTCTTCTTCAAAGGAAACTCTAGTTCCTTTTAGTATGAAACACACAACCAACAACAATTTACAACCCAGATATGAATCACGCATTTGACATCTCCAACCTTTGATTCGCCGTTTCCGCAAACATCATCACGCCATAGGCGCCACCCCACCCGCCATGTCTTCGTCACCACCACTAGACACCATCCTCCTTACAACCATAGCTTGCGATAGTGTAAGGATCAATCGAGACCTGCTATGGGTTCATGACCTCTCTGACTCGAACCGAAACCCCGGCGACCCTCAAAGATCTCAAAAAGTGGCGGCCCAGGCAAAAGTGTTCCGGCGATGGCTGTGTAGGCTCCCACCGGTGATAAATCGACGACGACACTGACGAGGGTTTCAATCTTGCTGCTTGTGCTTGATAGTTTATCGCTCTGTTTAAAAGTTTCAACACACACATCTCAGGTACACCCCTCGTCCTCATGCTCTCAGCAACAAAATACAACCCATTGTCCAGACTACCAGTCACGCCTCAATTAATTAACCAAGTATACATACATCTTGATTCTTTTCCTTGATTATAATAGTTTTTGTTGACAAATATCGGTAAGATGTTAACGAAAGCTCTTAATCGTCTAAGGTTCATTCTTTTTTATGTTCTCGAGCCGTTTGGTGAAACAGGCTTTACATTCAAGGATAATTATTCGGAATTCTCCTCATACATAAACTTACGTGTTCTTTTGCTTGCACCATAAGGTGAGTGTACATGACCCTTTTACTTTTTCGTCACTTTGGGTGTAATACGTATACTTTATCAAACTTACACGAATCACTTAATTTATGCTTAAAACACAAACAAACAATCCAATATACATGCTTAATACGTTATACTTGAATTCGTATATGCTAGATTATTCTTATGCTTTATACTTGTCATTAACTTCGTACAGGCCTCCTTTAACATGTATAGCACTACATGAGTAATGCACCACCCGTATTCTTGAGGTTATGTTAAGTTAAATAAAACGGTCTTATCGTTGCTACGATAAGATTACACTAGCGGGAATCTTTGGGTTGACATTTATAGTTGCATGCTAGTATCGTACGTTAGTTCTAGATAACCATTATCCCATGTGGATTCGTTTAAACCTTTTATACTTATGCTAGTACTCAAACTTGTATGCTCGCCAATACTTTAAGTGTTGACATTTACTTTAATACGTATTGCAGGAAATTGACGATGATGATGAACGGAATCTAGTAGGATGACTAGAAACCCACTTAGACTTTAATGTTATTGTTGTAATTTGCTTTTTGTTCGACTTGTTGTATTTTGTTTCAAATAATTTAATATTAATCTTAGAAATGAAATGAAATCTCGTTTATTTAAATAGTATCACAAATAGCGTTATGAAGTCTCTTGCAATCTATTATCTCACGCCCCAATGTTTTCACCATCGGTTGGGGTGTAACATTGGTCTCATCATTTGGAACCCTAGTGTCCTCTGCCATGCCATCAGACCCTTGTACACTACCTACTGGTCCAGACTCAAACTATTGACTTTGGTCAACATTACTGGTAGTGGCAGATGTTGAGGGTTCTAATGGTTGTTGATCATCACCAGGTGAACCATGTGAGCCATTATTACCCTCTTCATCATTAGGTGTTGAAGGAACCCAGATGTTTTAATTTCATAACACTCAAAAAAGTTATATGATTTAAGGTTTTATCTAAAACTTTTTGATTAATAAAGTGTTTAGTTTTAAAATGATAGACATCCTCATAAAATTTCACATCTCTGGAAAATAAGATTCTCTTATTATCTAGACTCAACGGTTTATATCCCTTTTTAACATTAGAATACCCAAGCAAGACACACTTATTAGCATAATAAGCAAACTTTTCTGATTCATTTAAGACTGTGCTAAAACATAAACATCCAAAGTTTCTTAAATGTGACAAAGAGGGTTTGAATCCAAAAACAACTTCATATGGACTTTTACCTAATAACACAGAGGAAGGTAACATGCTAATCAGGTAGACAACAGTTAGTATACAGTCAGACCAATATCTTAGTGGATGACCACCCTGAACATCAGGGCTCTGGCTATGTTCAAAAGGTGCCTATATTTTCGCTCCACCACACCATTATGATATGGTGTATAAGAGCAACTAGTCTGATGTAAAACACCTTTACTTTTAAAAAAACTATTGATTTGATTATTTACAAACTCAATTCCATTATCACTCCTGAAAATTTTAGTTTTCCTTTTAACTGAATTAAAACCAACTGATAAAAACTCACCAAATTTTCAAACACCTCCATCTTATTTTTAAAGAGATAACACCAAACTGTCCTAGGGAAATCATCAACAACAGTCAAGAAATACCTATACCCTTCTTAACTAGTAACCTTATATGGACCCCACAAACCTAGATGAACTAGATCACCTACTGCTTTTGTTTTATGTTCACTCAAAGGGAAATGAACTCTCACTTGTTTAGCTTTATGACAGATTTCACAAGGATCATGTTCAATAGGTTTAATATCTAAACTACTTTTAAAATAGCCAGAACCTGATCAAATGGGTGGCCTAACCTACTGTGCCACATACTAGTTTTTAAATAACTATTGTAACACATATTCGCATAATTACCATTCTTCCCAACAAAATACAACCCGTTGTCCTGACTACCAATCACCGGGACTTTCCTTGACCTTAAATCCTGTAATAGACAATTGGTTTTATTAAACACGATATTGATTTTATCATCCTTAGCTAACTTATACACAAACAACAGATCCACACTATATTCAGGTACATAGAACACATCTTCCAACACAACATTATCAACCAGTTTTAATTTTCCAATTTTAAGAACCTTAACACTAGTTCCATTTGGATAACTGACTTCTAAATCGAATTCAGAAACATCAATACAATCAAATATTTCTCTTATCACTTTAAACCATGTGCTGATTAGCACGAGAATCTACAATCCAATTATAATCATAACCAAAACTAGTTGACGTAGAACAACAAAAAAACCAGTAGAATAACTACAAACAACTGAGGATTTACCTCTCATATTTGACTTTGACTGCTCACTTCCAGATTTCTCAACAACAAGACTCAAAAGTTTAGAAATCTGTTCAAAAGTAAAGGGCAAAGAAGTACCACCAGAACTTGAAGTTCCTACTATCATGTTTGATTTAACACTATTATTATTAGACTCATTTGACTTAGCAAAGTGTCCCCCTGGTCTTCTTCTAACACCAGGAGGATACACGTTATCTCAAAACATCCATCTACTGTATGACCTATCATATTGCAATGTGAACACTTCAAGTTAGGATTAGGATCCCCCTAGGATTTTCCTAGAATCAAAGGTCTGATTAGACTTAGAAGCAAATGAAACATTCTGACCCTTTGACCCACTTGAAGCTAGCCTATATAACTCTTCTCTAAAAATTATAGAAAAAGCAACTTTGACTTAAGGGAATGGTTCTCTTGTAAACAGATTAGTCCTTACAGGATGATAAACATCATCAAGACCCATAAGGAACTGGATTAGTTTAACCAAAGTTGAAAAATTAGTGTAATCTTTTGTAACATTCGTTGTAAAACGGTTCTAAAATCCGCTCTGTTTAAAAATTCAAATATATGATTTGAGGATTCATTATGTATTTAAGTTAATAGTTCAAACCCGTTAGATTAATGTAATTAAGTAATAGATAAATAAAAAGGGATAAAATAATAAATAATAAATAATAAATAAAAACTAATAACAATAATAATTAATAAACTAAAAGTAATAAAAATAAATATAAAGGGTGACCACGGGTTTCAAACCCGGGTCCCCATTGAATTAACACACACTCCATACCACTGAGCTACACACACACTTGTGAATTAATCTGAAAACAAATAAATTTTATATTAAAGCGGACCCTTAACTCAGTTCAAAATCTAACCGCCCAAACAATCAACGTTTGTAACAGCCAAATTACCATCCAATTTCCGTTTCCGTTCGAATTAAACCAAAGAAACGGACTTCCAATCATGCCATAAAACTCAATCACCACCCAAATCAGTTACAAATCATATATGGCAATCAAGCTTATCATTCAAAATCGGTTATAACCGAATTCTGAATTAAACCCACACTCGCCTATAAATAACGACCTTGCACCTCAATTGAACTCGCTCACACCCAAACATCTTCTCTAAAACTCTCGAAAGAACCTCTCTGTTCAATTTTGCTCTTCGCCAGAAAACCGCACATCGCCGGTGTTCAGCCGGAGAACCCACAATTTCGGTATAAACACTTAGATTCTTTTATTTTCAATTATTTTATGTTTAGTTATCATAAATCAGTTAATCCAACATAAATAATTGGATTAACAGTCAAGGTTGTTGTTTTGGGTTTTAATCATGAAAAAGATGATGATAAGATAGTATATAAGAATAATTAAAAACATAGATTTAACCGGGTTAGACACAGTCCAGTGGTGGACTGTGTGCATTACAGACAAGGGTGCCCGGGTTCGAGCCTCACACGTTACCGACTCCTGACATAAACCAACCCTTTGTAAACACTTAATTAAATCATCAATCAGTATGTGCATAAAATTAATATAATTCGTAGATATTCTGGGTTAGACACACAGCCCAATTGGTTGGGCTGTGTGCAACTTGTCATATGGGCGCGGGTTCGACCCGGTTGTATAACCGGCCTTGCAAACATAAAAACCTTTTTAAATAAAAGCAAAATATAATGTAACCTAGTTAGTATATATATATAATTAAAATCCAGATTATTTCGGGTTAGACATGTAGCTCAGTTGGTAGAGCTGTGTGCACGTATACGGGAGGTCTCGAGTTGGATCCTTACACGATGCAAATAATCGCACAGGCAAACCGGTTCGACCCGGTCAACCCTGAAAAGGAGTATATTTTTTTAAAATAATTTTTTCTTTATTTTCTCCAAAAATCCCTAAAATATATATAAAAATGGACGTTTTAAGCATAAAATTCGTAATAAATACTATATAAATAGTCTTAAAATCCTAATAAAAGGCATTAAATGAATATGTTAAGTTCAAATAAAAGAACTATATTTACCGAATTATTATGTGAATATTTAGGTTAGTTTCATTCGTCGGTTGGATTCTTTAATCGTGCGCATTGGTTATCAATTCAGGAAACGCACCCACTAGGAGTGAATTCTTACAAACTTCCCCTTTTTATTCATGTTTTGGGGTGTGTCATGTGTTGTTTATTTATATCGTTTATTCAAACACTTGTGCTACTACCATTATATGATCTAACGTGTATCTAGTTATTGTTATGTGTGGTTATATTTTCTCATTTTAGTCAAGCATACACATTAGGCCCATCAGTTCCTCGTTGGATACGAGTAGAGCATCGCGTTGCCTAATTAGATCGGCTCCGTTTGATTGAGCCTTGATCTCATTTCACATGACTTATCATGTTTATGTGTTCAATGTTGGATGTTTATGTGGTTTGTGGATAATATACATATACGTTTGCTCATGCTTGGTTATGAACATTTTTTTATTTAAATTAATCAACATAATTATTTCGTTCAAATACTTGAACGGGATTCACTCGCCAACTTTTGTTGACCCAAATTTCTATTTTTACACATGATACAGGTGAACAGGTTGAAGCAAGGAACACGTAGGAATTGGCCTTAGAAAAAAAATAAAGAACTATTAAAATGTCATGTTTAGAACAATCTTGTGCTTGTATGTTTTATGTGTGTCACACCCCGACCCGCAGCGGAATATGAGTCGGGGCATAATTGGGTTATCACCAAAGCTCATGATGTTTACTAAAATGTTTCATATTTATTAAATTCAAATTATAACTTCAATATTTCAAACAAGTCCATACAATTACAAGGAAAAAGTAACTAAATAAACAATCCAAAGCCTAAACTGATTTATTCTTCTAGGCCGTCCTATATGTTTCTTGCTGCAACTGGATCACCTGTATCATGTGTAAAAATGGGGGTTTTTGGGTCAACAAAAGTTGGCGAGTGAACCTTGTTAGAAAACATTTATTATTGATTTCTTGTTGTATTTAATATGGAAAAATTGTGCAATAATCATATGTGAGCAAACGTAAATAAACATACAATAACAAACCACCTTGCATGAGTATGTAACATGAATGATAATGTATATGTTGGCAACGTCACGTTCCGCTCATAGGTAATGGGGAACGGACGGCCTATGATGATGTATGTGCGATCAAGGCTCAATCAAACGGAGCCGATCGTATGTTGGCAACGCCACGTTCCGTTTATAGGTAATGGGGAACGGTTCCGCTCATAGGTAATGGGGAACAGACGAGCCTATGATGATGTATGTACTGAAATGAAAATTTAATCTAAACATTAACCACACAAACAATTGATACATATTGGATACACATTTGATCATGGATATGATGGATGAACAAGTGTTTAAATTAATAAAAATAAGACACATGTACACCCCAAAAAGTGATTAAAACGGAGAATTTGTAGAGATTCACTCACATTGGGTGCGTTCGTTTGATGATGTTGAATGCGCACGAGTTTAGAGAGTTGATCGACGAGGAATAACTAACCTAAATAATAACGAAAAGGTACGGTAAATAAGTGGATTTTATTAACAATTTTAATAGGATTTTTAGATTTATTTTTGTGAGTTTAAGGTCATTTTCTAACTTTAAAAATATTATTTTTTAAGTATTTTTAATTGATTTTTAAATTAAATAAATAAATAAAAATATAAAAAAAATGTTGACTTTTTGGGTTGACCGTTGACCGATTCGGACTTGTGTTTGTTTGCGCTGAGTGAGGTTCGAACTTGTGACCTCCCGTACGCGTGCACGCAGCTCTACCAACTGAGCTACGTGTCTAACCCGAAATATTCTAAGTTTTAATTATATATATATACTAATTAAATGTTTAATTTATTAGGTTTATATTAAAAGAATTTAAATGGTTGAACCGGTTTGCAGGGAGCCGGATCGAACTCGGGTCCCTTGGTTTGTAAGCGCACAGCCCAACCAGTTGGGCTGTGTGTTTTATCTGCTAAACTTATTGTTTATATTAATCTTAAAAACACCTGGGTCCTACTCTGATTCAGTAAAAAAAAATTGGTTTTAATTCGGAAAGCCGGTGCGTTTGTAAGATTCGAACTCATGACGTGCGCTATGTGTTTGCACACAGTCCACCGCTGGACTGTGTGTCTAACCCGGTTTAATATTCAATTTATATTATACTTATACACTACGTCGACTTCGTCTTCTTCATTCAAAGACACAGAACAACGATTATTCGACTGTTCTTGTTTGATTCGATTAACGGACATATAAATGATTAAAATGAAATGGATAAAGAAGGTTTTGGAAATGAATGTACCGGAAAAATGATTTTCTCAGAACTCCGACAAAGGTCGTCGGCTCTGTTTTATGAATTCCGTCTGTGCGGACCAATTTTGATTAACTAATTGCGAAATTAAATGACTAAACTAGAATTATCAGAGAGTTTAGATGTTTGTACCGATTCACAACGTGATTTCGGAATTTTCAGAGATTTTCCGGCGGGTGTAGATTAACCAACAACGTCGTCTGGGACCGATTCTGATTGAATGATTTGAGTTAGTATAAGTCTTACAATGGATAGAAGATGAAAGAATTGAGAAATTTACCGATTCGATGAATGTCACGGTTTTCCGGCGAAAGTCCGGCGATATCAGAAAACGATTCCGACGAACAGAAATTAGAGCGAAAGTGAAATTGAAGGTTCTGTGAGTGTTTCCGAGTTATGAGACGATGATATTGTTAGTGTAAATTGGAAGTAAATGATTTCGGTTATCAAACTCGAAAATCATATGAATCGAGTTCAATTGAAGACTGAATTGATTAAAACGTGGGTTGTAATGGATTTATCGGTTATAACCAGTAACTCACGACCACTCAAACGTCTGGATAGTTGAAAGCCGATTATCGGTTTCTGTTTTGGCGCAAACAGATGAATTCACGGGTAGAGTTAAGTTTTATTTGTTTCCTTGATTACACAAAAGCACCAAGTGGCGGAGTGGTTAAGTGTTTGTTGATTGTGTCTTCCGGCTGACCCGGGTTCGAAACCCGGCAGCCTATTTTCTTTTTTTTTACTTTATTTTTACTTTTTAACAATTTTAGTTTTCATATTCTAAAATGTTTATTAATTATGTATTGTTTAAAATTAAAATGAGCATTAAATAAGCAACGAAAATTTGAAACTGACTATTCGATTAATAACGAAGCGGGTTTTGAAAACCCGTTTTTCGACAGATGTTACAATGTGTTGGGTGAAATTTCTTCTTTTAATTTGAATTATTAAATTGAAACTTTATAGTAAATGTCATGAGCTTTGATGAAACCCAATCATGTCCCGACTACCATTTTAGCTGCGGGTCAAGGTGTGACATCTTTAGCTGCCTGACAAGAACATGAAGGCAGATGAACCATAGCATCAAACTGCTTCCACAATGTTGTCAATTTGTTATAATATTCAGCAACAATGCTTCCATTTTTTGAAATGCAATTTATTTTCTTATACAAATCATACGCAACAGAACCACCCACCTTATCAAAAGACTCTTTTAAATCACTCCAGACTTCTGACTAGAAATAATTCCTTAGAAATAGAATTTAAATAACCAAGTAATAACTACTAAGTTACACCTATCCCATTGATTTGCTAGTACATCATCATCTTTTGGTTTTTCACACTTACCATTAATAAAACCAAATTTATTTTTGACCTTTAAAGCAAAGTCTCATAGCATTTGATCAAACGGGATAGTTTTTTTGTACCTTTTAACTTTATATTAACAATGGTTAAGGTACTAGAGTCACTAGGATGGAGATATAATGGATGACCTATATCAAGTTTGCTAATAAGAGCAGCAGAAGCCCTAGTATCACCCATTATAAGACAAGAACCAAACAACAATACAAACAGGAAACAAACAGAGATAGAGAATATAATAACCACAACAAACAATCAATATTAAACCAAAGATACAACCCAGCTAACTATAACATAGGCTAGATTCCAGGTTTGTCACTTTGTAGGTGCCTGGACAAGCGTATCACAGGAGCAAAACACCACAAGATAGATACAATACAACAATCAAGACTTGATCAAGGCCGGTCCGACTACCCCGGTAAATAACATACAAGATCAAACACAAATTTATCGACAAAAGAGTGACAAAATCTTATTATTAACCCAAACCAATAAAACACCCAACCATTACCCTAGATCTTACATGTAGTAAGATCTGATGAACAAATGTCCAGATCAACTGATTATTCAATCAGTTGATCAACAAATACGAAAGACAAAAAAAGGTTACAGAAAAGGATACGACCTGATATACACAAACAATCTCACAGGTGAGATTATCAACAACACGATGAACAGACTCTAACAGATCGTAACTGATCTGTCTAAACAATATAGAGAGAACAATAGTGAAGAGAGATAGAGAGAGAGAGTATGTGAATGAGTGAAGGGTTAGAACCATCTGGAAACCCTAATCTCTTCCTTAAATACCAATATCTTCAACAATTATACATAGCACCCTCAACCTCAGCCAATTATACGGAATCCATGAAATGTTACATATAAAACCCCTCAATCTTGCACATAAGTCCTTCAATGATTCACCTGATACAAAACAAGACTAAACAAAGGGTAACTTAGTTATAACATATGAATGAATATTATGTGATCACTTTTTAAAAAAAATGTGTTTTGAGATACTACTTAAATATACCATGGAATGTAAGGTTCATTTTTGTCTTATGTGTTTATATGTGTTTGTACCTTAGGTTATCCTAACATAAGTTAAAATGCACAATATAAATTAAATTAAGTTCAGTTATATTTAACTAAAAACTGCAAATTCTAATTAAAAAGCAATAATCAACTTTAAACAAAGTGATAACACAAACATTCCTCATAACAAAATACTAACATAGGGTAAAACCTAAACTCTAATTTAAATCAATATGGTATCATAAAATATCTTACAACATGGAAAAAACTTTAGCTTGCAAGGAACCTCACATATAAGACAAGTTTATTTTTTAATAATAATCAAAATAATTCATTTATGTTATAAATATATTATTTATTAGTGACTATCAACATTACCAACTCTCATATTACATTTATGTTTGTATCAATGTCATAATGCCTATATATTGGCATTTGTATATGATGTTAATATCAATGAGAAGAATTCTCATTCCCTTATTTTTCATGTTCTTGTTTTCTACATGATCTATATGGTCTTGTTTTCTCATGTTTATTGTAGTTGTATATGTTTATAGCTAAATATTTTATAATTTATATGGTTATGGATATAATTCTATTATTACGTGTTTCTGAAATTTTTTGTTTTGTTATATTTGAGTTTTGTGTTTCGTATGTGAATGATAGAATCTAGATTAAGTTAGAATCCAGATTTGTCATATTATATTCTTTTCTAAATACCCTTTGAATGACCTTTTATGTAATTGTCAGAAATTCACTCTGATACAGTAAATATTTCACTTAGAGAATCAATTTGACATTTGTGTTTTATATTAAATAATTAATTAAATATATAGTTTAATTAGTATTTTCTTTCATCTCCAAATATATAGTATAAGGGAAGTATGCCTTTATAAATAATCTTACTATATATTGGTCCAAACTTTGAAAGTTTTTTTCTATAGTTCAAATATAAAACAAAGGTTCATTAAATCTGTAGGGGATCTTTAATCGTATATGTGACACATCTATATTAAAGTAACCATGTTCATTATTATTGATTATATATTATACAGCTAGAGAAAATGTCACTTGGACAAGATATGCATTTATTTTATATTTATAAAATTCGAAGAACTTTTGGAATCTATTGACAAACATAAGAAATCTAAGTTCCAATCATCGGACTTTGCAAGTTTTTCTAGTTCATGCCTAAAAACAAACTTTACGTCTCATTACATTCCATGAACACATTATATATGATAAATTGATAACCTTAGTGCATACAAAACATATTGAAAATGATGTGAAATTTTTTTATTACAAGATTATCATTATTTCAATTTTATTAAAAGCATTATTGGCATGTCTTATATGATGGTATGCTATATTGATCATTATATAATAGTTTCTATGGATATTTGTGAATGTTATTATATTCTTGCTATCATTGTATATATCTGAAATGATTGTGGTTAAAAGGCTATATATGTATATAAGATATACATGTGATAGGTTATATCGTGATACGCTATTACATGAATTATTTATTTCTTTTAAGTAATGAACACATCTTACTTCATTACTTTGTATCAAAACATGTTTTACTTAGGGACATGTTATAAAGTCATGTTTTTTATATTCTAGCTTTATGTATAAACCATGTCCTATATGTTGTTACTTTTGAAAAAAAAATTTAAAATGACCAAATTTGCGGCATATGATAACATGTTATAAACATGACTAAATCGTGATCAAGATTTATTTATAATATAGCATTGGAAGAATTACCTAAAGCTTATTATGATTTAATGAAAGCTTGTAAGTATTTTCGTTAAATTGTAACATTCGTTGTAAAACGGATTACAAAACCCGCTTCGTTAATAATTCAAGTGTGGAATTTAAAGTCTCGTTGCGTATATTTTTATCATTTAATACGAGTTATTAATTTATAGTTAATAATTTATAGTTATTAAATAAATTAATGATAAATAAATGATAATAATATAATAGATAAAACTTAAAATAATAAAAATAAAATAAAGGGGCAACCGGGTTTCGAACCCAGGTCCCCATCAAACACACACACCACTTACACCACTACACCACACACACTCTATGTTTAAACTTGACAACAAATAAAATTTATAATGAAACCCGCAAACAACCTGCAAGTTCAAATCCGTAACCGCCAAAACCAAATCAAAATAATCACTTCAATTGACGGTTTTTCTTTGCAAATGATCGAGTGTAAATGATGTTAACATCAGTAATAACTTCAATCCAAACTCAATTAATTCAAAAACGTTTACAAATTTGAAATCATTGACCATAATTTGCGTCTTGAAACCGAAATCAATCTTGATTGTTTATCCTATAAATACCCGCTGAATCACCACTCAAACCTCACTCACTCTTCCAAATCTCCACTCTAACATCTCCAAAGAATCTCTCTGATAGAGTTCTTTGTCGCCGGAAATCGCCCTCACCGCCGGATAACATCACCGGAAAACCGAAACCTTTCTCCTGGTCGATATAATCCTCTTAATCCTTTTGATAACTATTATTTATTGTGTTACAACCTTAAAACAATTAATCAAAACTGTTATCCTTAATTAACAGTCGGCTTCTGGGTTTTTATTCATGAAGAATATGAACTGGTTTAGTGTTTTTGTATAATCAAATTTGTTGTTTTAAACTGGTTAGACACACAGTTCAGTGGTGGACTGTGTGCAAACACAACACATACGTCCCGGGTTCGAGTCTTATGAGCGTCCGATTTTTTGAAATAAAAACCACCTTTTTAAAATATTCATATCATCTTTCAATAAGTATATAAATGTAATATAATTTCAGTTTATACCGGGTTAGACACCCAACCCAGTCGGTAGGGCTAGGTGCAACACAGACCTAAGGTCGCGGGTTCGAGTCAGGGACTATGCACCAGTTCGATCATTATAAAACCTTTTTAATTAAACAAATTTCTGAATTAATCTAATTAGTGTGTATATATATAAATAATAAAAATAGATATTATTTCGGGTTAGACACGTAGCTCAATTGGTAGAGCTGCGTGCATGTATACGGGAGGTCACGAGTTCGAACCTCACACGCTGTCAAAATCAAACACGATCCAACCGGTCAGACCTGACAAGGTCAAACTTTTTTTTAATTTAATTTTTCTATTTCAAATATTCTTTATTATTATTAATTAAAAATCATTTAAAATACTTAAAAATAAGATTTTTAAAGTTTAAAATTGTAATAATAATACCACAAATAAACCTAAAAATCTAACAAAAAGCATTAATTAAAAATATTAATTTCAAATAAAAATCTATTATCGAATTATTACTGACTATATAGGTTAGTTTCCCTCGTCGGTTAAATCCTAAATCGTGTGCCATCGCTATCAATTCCAAGATTTTTAATTGTTTATGTGTTAGTTGGTTATATGCAAACTCATAATATTTATTTGTTTTATATTTATCTCACACACAAAGCATGCAAGCACTCTCACTACTATATGTTGTTTATTATGATATGAAGATTTTCATGCGTTCTTTCTAAAAAATTTTGTGATGTTTTCATTTTTCAATCTCATCAAAGTGAGTTCTACGACGGGCATGTAGTAACTGGAAGGGTACGAGTACCTGTAGTCGGAACGTCCTGTCTAGGATTGACATTCATATAAATCCAATATAACGGACCAGTTTGCCTACCCGGGGACTAACGATGAGAGTACGAAGGACCTATTAGGCCAAAGCATGCCACACCAAACGTCGTGTGAACTAACCCCACTTTGAGCTGTCACCGTGTCTACACCTGGACACCCTCCGACTTTATACCTCGCAATCATGTTTTACGATTTTCATTTAGGTGATAAGTGTTAATAGGCCAACACCATTGTGAACTCTACAAAGCCCAGTAGTCATGGGGGTCCACATGACTACCTAGGCCAAGTATGAGGGGCATATGGGGGTCCAAACATGAGCAAGGCTCAAGACATCCTATGGATGTAGTGAACTTATTTTCTCATTTGTTTCGTGAATATTGATTTCTAATTACGACACATGACACCCAAAACGCCAAACTCATAATCTCGTTACGTATTTCCTGTATATGTCTGCTAGGCACTCTCGAGGAGGTAGGAGATCAGGAAGATCCAGCGAGCGCATGGCTGCTCAAATAGCCCAACAAATGGTCGCCTTCCCAACATTGTAATTCAAGTCCAACAGGCTCTCGCTGCCAACCCTGTTAACCCAATCAATCAAGAGGGTCAGAATGCTATCAACCCTCCTTCAAACACCACTAAGTGCACCTACAAGCACTTCAACTCATGTGATCCTCCAAAGTACGAGGGGACTGAAGGGGTCACTGCTCTCCTTCGTTGGTTTGAGGTGATGGAGAGTACATTCCTCAATTGTGATTGTCCCAACGATTGCAAGGTGCGTTATGCTATTGGTCTTCTGTATGGGGTAGCACTCACATGGTGGAATGCGGAGAAAGGCAGACGAGGTTTCGAAACCGCTGTAGCCCTAACTTGGGAAGAATTAAGAGAACTCATGACTAGACGCTTCTGTCCAAGAAGTGAAATTAAGAAGCTAGAAGATGAGTTTTATTTCCAGAAACAAAAGGAGGGAGACCATATAACCTACAACAAGAGGTTTCTTGAGTTGAATCAAATGGTTCCCAACCTGTTCACTCCACTCTACCGCTTGATCGAGCACTAAATTCGAGGTCTTCCCTTGAAAATTCAAGATTTTGTGATGAATACTATGCCTGCAACTCTAGAGGCAGCAATGGAGCTAGCTACTAAGCTCACTGAGAATCGCATCAGGAACGGGGATTTCAAAGATGAGAAGAAGAAAGATAAAACACCTATTGAAACCCTTACCCCAGCTCAAATTGGATCGTCTTCTAAGTTTTGCTGGCAAAAGAAAGCGCAATGGGAAGAACTTTGTTGTTACCCAAACTAACCACCCTATTTCCGCCGCTCCAATCACGCAAGTTGCTCCTCCTACCGCACCATTCAAGAAACCGTATACAGGACCTCACCCAAAATGCAACCGATGTCAATATCACCATCCTCCCGAGAACCCATGTCTTCATTGCACAAGTTGTGGCCGTGCAGGTCATACAATCCCAACCTGCCATATTCTTCAAAGACCAGCCCGCAACCAACCTTAAGCCAAACCAAACAACCAAGTGGTAGGCCAAGCTCCCTACCAACAACCTCTACTACTACCACCTGCTCAACCGATGGCTCAACCTTTCTACAAACCCAACTATCCTATGATGCAGCCTGTCAGAGCTTGTTTCAACTGCAGTGATCCAACCCATTTTTGAAACACCTGCCCGCATTTGGTGAACATCATAAATGCTCAAGCCCAAGCTAATTCGGTGAACCAAGCCAACAAGCCAATCCGCCAGCTAGATGAAGAGCTTTTAACATCAACGCCAACCAGGCTAGAGCGGATAACAACGTGGTTAACGGTACGTTTCTCATTAACGGTAGTTATGCATCTATACTTTTTGACACTGGCGCGGATAAGATTTTTGTGTCGTGAGAGTTCGAATCTATACTTAGGTTGTCTCGCGATAGCTTAGCCGAATCATTTTAACTAGAAGTAGCAGACGACAAACCTATTACGTTAGACTCTATCATTCGCGATTGCACCCTTACTCTCAATGATCATGATTTCCCAATCGATCTTATTCCTATGAAGTTGGGTAGTTTTGACATCATCATTGGTATGGATTGGCTTAGTCAGTATCACGCCGAGGTCGTTTGTTATGAAAAATTTATTCGAATTCCTCTCGCCGACGGTCAAACTCTTCGTATTTTTGGTGAAACCCCATCCAAAGGACTCAAGTTGATGTCATGCCTTCAAGCTTGAAAATACCTTCGCAAAGACTACATAGCATTTTTAGCCCATATCGTCAAAAAGGAAGGCAAGGAGAAGAAACTCGAAGACATCCCAATCGTTAACGAATTTCCTCAAGATTTTCCCGACGATGTTTCAGGACTTCCTCCTGTGCGAGAAGTCGAATTTCAAATCGATCTTGTGCCTGGTGCTACACCAGTTGCAAAATCTCCATATCGGTTAGCCCAATCTGAGATGCAAGAGTTACTAGTCAACTGCAAGAGTTGACTGACAAGGGTTTATACGTCCTAGCTCATCGCCTTGGGGTGCGCCGGTTCTTTTCGTCAAGAAGAAGGATGGAACCTTTCGAATGTGTATCAACTATCGAGGGCTCAACAAGCCGACCATTAAGAACCGCTATCCTTTACTCGCATCGATGACCTTCTAGATCAACTTCACGGTGCCAATTGCTTTTCAAAAATCGATCTTCGATCTGGTTATCACCAGCTTAGAGTACGTGAAGAATACATTCCGAAGACTGCCTTTCGAACTCGTTACAGTCACTACGAATTCATGGTCATGCCTTTTGGTTTGACCAATGCACCTGCCGTTTTCATGGATCTAATGAATAGGGTATGAAACCCTACCTCGATTGTTTTGTTATTGTCTTCATCGATGATATCCTTATTTATTCCAATACTAAATCAGATAACGAGCGACATCTTCAACTTATCCTAACACTTTTGAGAACCGAAAAGCTCTATGCTAAGTTCTTGAAATGTGAATTCTGGTTAAAAGAAGTTCAATTTCTTGGTCATGTCGTCAACGGCAAGGGAATTCATGTAGACCTTGCAAAGATTAAAGTAGTACAAGAGTGGCAAGCTCCACGTACTCCCACCGAAGTTAGATCATTCCTCGGTTTAGCTGGTTATTATCGACGTTTCATCACAAATTTCTCTCGTATTACATTACCACTCACAGCAGTGACTCATAAGGGCAAGCCCTTCATTTGGGGG
Source organism: Scalesia atractyloides (assembly GCA_947069175.1). Classification (NCBI taxonomy): domain Eukaryota; kingdom Viridiplantae; phylum Streptophyta; class Magnoliopsida; order Asterales; family Asteraceae; genus Scalesia; species Scalesia atractyloides. Next base: position 21,040,911 of record CAMTDV010000029.1, on the reverse strand, counting down.
CCTAAGCAGGAAGAGGCTTTTCAAACCTTGAAACAAAAACTTTATGATGCACCTATCCTCACTCTCCCTGCGGTTTTGAAGACTTCGTGGTCTATTATGACGCATCAGGGTCAGGGACTAGGGTGTGTCTTAATGCAAAGAGGAAAGGTGATGCCTACACCTCAAGGCAACTCAAAGTCCACTAGAAGAATTACACTACTCATGACCTAGAACTCGGAGCAGTCGTGTTCGCTCTAAAGATATGGAGACATTATCTCTATGGTACCAAGTGTGAAATTTACACTGACCACAAGAGCCTTCAACATATCTTCAATAAAAAAGAGTTAAACATGAGGCAACGACGATGGGTCGAACTCTTGAATGATTACGATTGTGAAATCCGATATCATCCTTGTAAAGCCAATGTTGTGGCTGATGCTCTTAGCCGAAAAGAGTATGTTAACTCCATTCATCTTTTATGTTCTCAAATCGTGATTGATCTTCAAAACCGCATTCGAGCAGCTCAACATATTCTGTCACGGAAAATGATCCACAAGATGAACTATCATGTGGAGCTGAAGCTAAATTAGAATCCAAGTCCGATGGTATCCTTTACTACTTGAATCGTATTTGGGTACCTGATCGTGACAATCTTCGTACTTTTTTCATGAATGAGGCTCACAAAACACGATACTCTATACATCCAGGTGCTAATAAGATGTATCAAGACCTACGATACTCTTACTGGTGGCCTGGCATGAAGAAGGATATCACCATTTTTGTCTCCAAGTGCCTCACATGTTCTAAGGTTAAAGTTGAACATCAAAGACCCTCAAGATTACTTGTTCAACTCGAAATACCCGTTTGGAAGTGGGAAAACATAACCATGGACTTTATTACCGGGTTACCTCGCACTTCCAGTGGGCATGATATGATTTGGGTTATTGTTAATTGTCTTACCAAATCAGCTCATTTCATTCCAATCCACGAAGACTATAAGAATGAGAAGTTAGCTCGCATCTATAATGATGAAATCGTAAGTCGACATGGTGTGCCTTTAAGTATCATTTCGGATCAAGATGGACGTTTTACTTGACGAACATGGCAAGCCGTGCAATCAGCATTAAGCATGCGCTTTGATCTCAGCACTGCCTTTTACCCTCAAACTGATGGTCAATCTGAGCGCACCATACAGACTCTTGAAGACATGTTGCGAGCATGTGTCATCGACTTCAAGGGCAATTGGGATACTCATCTACCATTAGTTAAGTTTTCATATAACAACAGCTATCATTCGAGCATTGGTATTGCTCCTTTTGAAGCATTATACAGTCGTAAGTGTCGATCTCCTGTATGTTGGCACGAAATCGGTGAAGCACAAATCACTGGACCTGAGTTGATCCAAGAAACAACCGATAAGATTCTTCAAATCCGCAATAATCTTCTAGTAGCTCAGATCGTCAAAGAGTTACGCTGATAAACGGCGAAAGCCACTTGAGTTTTGCGTTGGCTACCAAGTACTTTTGAAAGTATCACCATGGAAGGGAGTGGTTCGTTTTGGACAAAAATGCAAGCTAACACCTCACTATGTTGGACCATTTAAAATACTCGATAGAGTTGGTCCTGTATCCTACAAGCTTGACTTACCAGAAGAACAAAACAGAATTCATCCCACGTTCCATGTATCTAACTTGAAAAAGTGCCTAGCCGATAAAAACCTTCACATAACGTTGGAAGATATTCAGATTGATGGATCAATGCACTTCGTAGAACGACCTGTAGAAATCAAGGACTTCGGTGAGAAGCGTTTAAGACGAAGTCGAATTCCGATAGTCAGGGTGCGTTGGGAGTCAAAACGATGACCTTAGTTTACATGGGAACGCGAAGACTCAATGCGTGAAAAATACCCACATCTCTTTCAAGTTACACCTACTACTACTACTTAAATTTCGGGACGAAATTTTTTAAAAGTAGGGGATACTGTAACATTCGTTGTAAAACGGGTTCTAAAATCCGCTTTGTTTAAAAATTCAAATATATGATTTGAGGATTCGTTATGTATTTAAGTTAATAGTTCAAACCCGTTAGATTAATGTACTTAAGTAATAGATAAATAAAAAGGGGTAAAATAATAAATAATAAATAAAAACTAATAACAATAATAATTAATAAACTAAAAGTAATAAAAATAAATATAAAGGGTGACCACGGGTTTCAAACCCGGGTCCCCATTAAATTAACACACACTCCGTACCACTAAGCTACACACACACACTTGTGAATTAATCTGAAAACAAATAAATTTTATATTAAAGCGGACCCTTAACTCAGTTCAAAATCTAACCGCCCAAACATTCAACGTTTGTAACAGCCAAACTACCATCCAATTTCCGTTTCCTTTCGAATTAAACCAAAGAAACGGACTCCCAATCATGCCATAAAACTCAATCACCACCCAAATCAGTTACAAATCATCTATGGCAATCAAGCTTATCATTCAAAATCGGTTATAACCGAATTCTGAATTAAACCCACACTCGCCTATAAATAACGACCTTGCACCTCAATTGAACTCGCTCACACCCAAACATCTTCTCCAAAACTCTCGAAAGAACCTCTCTGTTCAATTTTGCTCTTCGCCGGAAAACCGCACATCGCCGGAGTTCAACCGGAGAACCCACAATTTCGGTATAAACACTTAGATTCTTTTATTTTCAATTATTTTATGTTTAGTTATCATAAATCAGTTAATCCAACATGAATAATTGGATTAACAGTCAAGGTTGTTGTTTTGGGTTTTAATCATGAAGAAGATGATGATAAGATAGTATATAAGAATAATTAAAAACATAGATTTAACCAGGTTAGACACACAGTCCAGTGGTGGACTGTGTGCATTACAGACAAGAATGCCCGGGTTCGAGCCTCACACGTTACCGACTCCTGACATAAACTAACCCTTTTTAAACACTTAATTAAATCATCAATCAGTAAGTGCATAAAACTAATATAATTCATAGATATTCTGGGTTAGACACACAGCCCAGTTGGTAGGGCTGTGTGCAACTTGTCATATGGGCGCGGGTTCGACCCGGTTGTATAACCGGCCTTGCAAACATAAAAACCTTTTTAAATAAAAGCAAAATATAATGTAACCTAGTTAGAATATATGTATAATTAAAATCCAGATTATTTCGGGTTAGACATGTAGCTCAGTTGGTAGAGCTGCGTGCACGTATACGGGAGGTCTCGAGTTGGATCCTTACACGATGCCAATAATCGCACAGGCAAACCGGTTCGACCAGGTCAACCCTGAAAAGGAGTATATTTTTTTAAAATAATTTTTTCTTTATTTTCTCCAAAAATCCCTAAAATATATATAAAAATGGACGTTTTAAGCATAAAATTCGTAATAAATACTATATAAATAGTCTTAAAATCCTAATAAAAGGCATTAATGAATATGTTAAGTTCAAATAAAAGAAATATATGTACCGAATTATTATGTGAATATTTAGGTTAGTTTAATTCGTCGATTGGATTCTTTAATAGTGCGCATTGGTTATCAATTCAGGAAACGCACCCACTGGGAGTGAATTCTTACAAATTCCCCTTTTTATTCATGTTTTGGGGTGTGTCATGTGTTGTTTATTTATATCGTTTATTCAAACACTTGTGCTACTGCCATTATATGATCTAACGTGTTATGTAGTTATTGTTATGTGTGGTTATATTTTCTCATTTTAGTCAAGCATACACATTAGGCCCATCAGTTCCTCGTTGGATACGAGTAGAGCATCACGTTGCCTAATTAGATCGGCTCCGTTTGATTGAGCCTTGATCTCATTTCACATGACTTATCATGTTTATGTGTTCAATGTTGGATGTTTATGTGGTTTGTGGATAATATACATATACGTTTGCTCATGCTTGGTTATGAACATTTTTTTATTTAAATTAATCAACATAATTATTTCGTTCAAATACTTGAACGGGATTCACTCGCCAACTTTTGTTGACCCAAATTTCTATTTTTACACATGATACAGGTGAACAGGTTGAATCAAGGAACACGTAGGAATTGGCCTTAGAAGAAAAATAAAGAACTATTAAAATGTCATGTTTGTCACACCCCGACCCGCAGCGGAATATGAGTCGGGGCATAATTGGGTTATCACCAAAGCTCATGATGTTTACTAAAATGTTTCATATTTATTAAATTCAAATTACAACTTCAATATTTCAAACAAGTCCATACAATTACAAGGAAAAAGTAACTAAATAAACAATCCAAAGCCTAAACTGATTTATTCTTCTAGGCCGTCCTATATGTTTCTTGCTGCAACTAGATCACCTGTATCATGTGTAAAAATGGGGGTTTTTGGGTCAACAAAAGTTGGCGAGTGAACCTTGTTAGAAAACATTTATTATTGATTTCTTGTTGTATTTAATATGGAAAAATTGTGCAATAATCATATGTGAGCAAACGTAAATAAACATACAATAACAAACCACCTTGCATGAGTATGTAACATGAATGATAATGTATATGTTGGCAACGTCACGTTCCGCTCATAGGTAATGGGGAACGGACGGCCTATGATGATGTATGTGCGATCAAGGCTTAATCAAACGGAGCCGATCGTATGTTGGCAACGCCACGTTCCGCTCATAGGTAATGGGGAACGGTTCCGCTCATAGGAATGGGGAACAGACGAGCCTATGATGATGTATGTACTGAAATGATAAATTTAATCTAAACATTAACCACACAAACAATTGATACATATTGGATACACATTTGATCATGGATATGATGGATGCACAAGTGTTTAAATGTAATAAAAATAAGACACATGATACACCCCAAAAAGTGATTAAAACGGGGAATTTGTAGAGATTCACTCACATTGGGTGCGTTCGTTTGATGATGTTGAATGCGCACGAGTTTAGAGAGTTGATCGACGAGGAATAACTAACCTAAATAATAACGAAAAGGTACGGTAAATAAGTGGATTTTATTAACAATTTTAATAGGATTTTTAGATTTATTTTTGTGAGTTTAAGGTCATTTTCTAACTTTAAAAATATTATTTTTAAGTATTTTTAATTGATTTTTAAATTAAATAAATAAATAAAAATATAAAAAAAATGTTGCCTTTTTGGGTTGACCGTTGACCGTTGACTTTGACTGTTGACCGGTTCGGACTTGTGTTTGTTTGCGCTGAGTGAGGTTCGAACTTGTGACCTCCCGTACGCGTGCACGCAGCTCTACCAACTGAGCTACGTGTCTAACCCGAAATTCTAAGTTTTAATTATATATATATACTAATTAAATGTTTAATTTATGAGGTTTATAATAAAAGAATTTAAATGGTTGAACCGGTTTGCAGGGAGCCGGATCGAACTCGGGTCCCTTGGTTTGTAAGCGCACAGCCCAACCAGTTGGGCTGTGTGTTTTATCTGCTAAACTCATTGTTTATATTAATCTTAAAAACACCCTGGGTCCTACTCTGATTCAGTAACAAAAAAATTGGTTTTAATTCGGAAAGCCGGTGCGTTTGTAAGATTCGAACTCGTGACGTGCGCTATGTGTTTGCACACAGTCCACCGCTGGACTGTATGTCTAACCCGGTTTAATGTTCAATTTATATTATACTTATACACTACGTCGACTTCGTCTTCTTCATTCAAAGACACATAACAACGATTATTCGACTGTTCTTGTTTAATTCGATTAACGGACATATAAATGATTAAAATGAAATGGATAAAGAAGGTTTTGGAAATGAATGTACCGGAAAGATGATTTTCTCAGAACTCCGGCAAAGGTCGTCGGCTCTGTTTTATGAATTCCGTCTGTGCGGACCAATTAACAGTTTTGATTAACTAATTGCGAAATTAAATGACTAAACTAGAATTATCAGAGAGTTTAGATGTTTGTACCGATTCACAGCGTGATTTCGGAATTTTCAGAGATTTTCCAGCGGGTGCAGATTATCCGACAACGTCGTCTGGGACCGATTCTGATTGAAGGATTTGAGTTAGTTTAAGTCTAACAATGGATAGAAGATGAAAGAATTGAGAAATTTACCGATTCGATGAATGTCACGCTTTTCCAGCGAAAGTCCGGCGATATCAGAAAACGATTCCGACGAACAGAAACTAGAGCGAAAGTGAAATTGAAGGTTCTGTGAGTGTTTCCGAGTTATGAGACGATGATATTGTTAGTGTAAATTGGAAGTAAATGATTTCGGTTATCAAACTCGAAAATCATATGAATCGAGTTCAATTGAAGACTGAATTGATTAAAACGTGGGTTGTAATGAATTTATCGGTTATAACCAGTAACTCACGATCACTCAAACGTCTGGATAGTTGAAAGCCGATTATCGGTTTCAGTTTTGACGCAAACAGATGAATTCACGGGTAGAGTTAAGTTTTATTTGTTTCCTTGATTACACAAAAGCACCAAGTGGCGGAGTGGTTAAGTGTTTGTTGATTGTGTCTTCTGGCTGACCCGGGTTCGAAACCCGGCAGCCTATTTTCTTTTTTTTTACTTTATTTTACTTTTTAAAAATTTTAGTTTTCATATTCTAAAATGTTCATTAATTATGTATTGTTTAAAATTAAAATGAGCATTAAATAAGCAACGAAAATTTGAAACTGACTATTCGATTAATAAACGAAGCGGGTTTTGAAAACCCGTTTTTTGACAGATGTTACAGTATCCCCTACTTTTAGAAATTTCGTCCCGAAATTTAAGTAGTAGTGGTAACAGGAAAAAGATGCGGGTATTTTTCGCGTATTGAGTCTTCACGTTCCCAAGTAAACTCAGGTCCTCGTTTCGACTCCCAGCGTACCCTAACAATTGGAATACGACTCCGTCTTAAACGTTTTTCTCCGAAGTCCATGATCTCTACTGTTCTTTCAATGAAGTGCATGGATTCATCGATCTGAATATCTTCTAGGGGAATATGGAGGTTTTCATCGCCGAGGCACTTCTTCAAGTTTGATACGTGGAATGTGGGGTGAATTCTGTTGAGTTCTTCTGGTAGGTCAAGCTTGTATGCTACAGGTCCTACTCTTTCGAGTATCTTGAAAGGTCTTACGTAGCATGGTGCTAGCTTGCCCTTCTGACCAAAACGAACTACTCCCTTCCACAGTGATACTTTTAAAAGTACATGATCACCAATGTTAAACTCCAAGGGCTTTAGTCGTTTGTCTGCATAACTCTTTTGACGACTTTGTGCCGCTAGAAGATTGTTTCGAATCTGATGGATCTTGTCTGTTGTTTCTTGAATCAATTCTGGACCGGTGATTTGAGCTTCTCCAATTTCGTGCCAACATACTGGAGATCGGCACTTACGACCATATAAAGCTTTGAAAGGTGCCATGCGGATACTTGAATGATAGCTGTTGTTGTACGAAAATTCAACTAATGGTAGATGAGCGTCCCAATTTCCCTTGAAGTCTATGACACATGCTCGAAGCATGTCTTCAAGTGTTTGGATGGTGCGTTCAGATTGTCCATCAGTTTGAGGATGATAAGCGGTACTGAGGTCTAATCGTGTACCCAAAGCGGCTTGTACGGCTTGCCATGTTCGTGAAGTGAAACGACCATCACGGTCTGAAATAATGCTTATAGGTACACCATGACGACTTACGATCTCGCTGATGTAGATACGAGCTAACTTCTCGTTCTTGAAGTCCTCGCGAATCGGAATGAAGTGAGTTGATTTTGAAAGACGATCAATGATTACTCATATAGTGTCATACCCACTGGAGGTGCGAGGTAACCCGGTAACGAAGTCCATGGTTATGTTTTCCCACTTCCATACAGGTATTTCAGGTTGGACTAGAAGTCCTGAGGGTCTTTGATGTTCAGCTTTTACTTTGGAACATGTAAGGCACTTGGAAACGAAAACAGTGATATCCTTCTTCATGCCAGGCCACCAGTAGGTGTATCGAAGGTCTTGATACATCTTGTCGGCTCCTGGGTGTACAGAGTACCGTGTTTTGTGCGCCTCATTCATAAGGATATCATGAAGGTTATTGTGATCGGGAATCCATATGCGATCTAGATAGTACAGAATGCCGTCGGATTTAGTTTCGATTTTAAGTTCAGCTCCACAAGACAGCTCCTTGCGTACGTCGTTTTCCGTTACTGAAACATGTTGGGCTTCTCGGATTTGATCTTTGATGTTGGTTATGATTTGTGAACATAGAAGACGAATGGAGCTCGCATAACCCTTTCGACTGAGCGCATCGGCCACCACGTTTTCCTTGCCAGGATGATACCGAATTTCACAGTCGTAGTCATTAAGAAGTTCGACCCATCTTCGTTGCCTCATATTCAACTCCTTTTGGTTAAAGATATGTTGGAGGCTCTTGTGATCAATGTATATTTCACACTTAGTGCCGTAGAGATAATGTCTCCATATCTTAAGAGCGAACACAACGGCTCCAAGTTCCAGGTCGTGGGTGGTGTAATTCTTCTCATGAACTTTGAGTTGCCTAGAAGCATAAGCTATCACTTTTCCTCTTTGCATTAATACACAACCTAGCCCTTGCCCTGATGCGTCACAATATACTACAAAGTCATCGCAACCTTCAGGAAGTGTGAGGATAGGTGCGTCACAAAGCTTTTGTTTAAGGGTTTGGAAGGCTTCTTCTTGTTTGGGTCCCCATGTGAAGGGCTTTCCTTTATGAGTCAAAGCCGTGAGTGGTACAACAATACGGGAGAAATTTGCAATAAAACGGCGATAATAACCAGACAAACCAAGAAATGATCTTACTTCGGTAGGTGTACGTGGCGCTTGCCATTCCTGTACTGCCTTGATTTTTGAGGGATCAACATGAATTCCCTTGTCATTGACGACGTGTCCAAGGAATTGTACTTCCCTTAACCAGAATTCACATTTCGAAAACTTTGCGTACAGCTTTTCTGTTCTTAAGAGTGTAAGGATGAGTCGAAGGTGTCGTTCATGATCAGACTTAGACTTTGAGTAGATGAGGATGTCGTCGATGAAGACTATGACAAAACGGTCGAGATAGGGTTTGCAGACTATGTTCATTAGATCCATGAAGACAGCTGGGGCGTTGGTTAATCCAAATAGCATGACCATGAATTCGTAATGACCATAACGAGTTCGGAAGGCGGTCTTTGGGACGTCTTCTTCATGTACTCTGAGTTGATGATAACCAGAACGAAGGTCGATTTTTGAAAAACAAGTGGCGCCTTGAAGTTGGTCTAGAAGATCATCGATGCGAGGTAATGGGTAGCGGTTCTTGACCGTTAACTTGTTGAGTTCTCTGTAATCAATACACATGCGAAACGTTCCATCTTTCTTCTTCACAAAAAGGACAGGTGCACCCCAAGGCGATGAGCTAGGACGTATGAATCCTTTGTCAGTCAGCTCTTGCAGTTGACTGGCCAGCTCTTGCATTTCGGATGGGGCTAATCTATAAGGAGATTTTGCAAATGGTGTAGATCCAGGTATAAGATCAATGCGGAATTCGACTTCTCTCACGGGAGGAAGTCCTGAAATGTCGTCAGGAAAAACTTGCGGAAAATCTTTTACTACTGGGATGTCTTCGATTTCTTCTCCTTGATTCCCTTTTTGACGACATGAGTTAGGAATGCGACATAATTCTTGCGGAGATATTTTCGGGCTTGAAGACATGACATTAATTTGAGTCCTTTCGAAGGGGTTTCTCCAAAGATTCGTAGAGTCTGACCGTTTGTAAGAGGAATGCGAATAAACTTTTCACGGCATACAACTTCAGCATGATGTTGGCTGAGCCAGTCCATACCAATTATAATGTCGAAACTTCCCAACTTCATAGGTATGAGGTCAACTGGAAAATCGTGATCGTTTAGGGTGAGAGTACAATTGCGTATAATAGTGTTTAATGAGACCGGTTTTCCGTCAGCAACTTCTACCGTTTTAGATTCCATGAGTTTATCACGAGTTTGGTTGAGGATGGGTTCGAATTCTATGGATACAAAACTCTTATCCGCGCCAGTATCAAATAACATGGATGCATAACTACCATTGATGAGAAACGTACCGTTAACCACATTGTTGTCAGCCCTAGCTTGATTTGCGTTGATGTTGAAAGCTCTTCCTCTTGCAGGTGGAGGAGCTTGGTTAGCCTGGTTTACTGGATTAGCTTGAGCTTGGGCATGGATGATGTTCACCAAGCGTGGACAGGTGTTCCTGAAGTGGTTTGGGTCTCCACAGTTGTAACAAGCCCGCATAGGTTGCACCATGGGATAGTTGGGTTGGTAGTAGGATTGGGCTACATGTTGGGCATGTGGTAGGAGTAAAGGTTGTTGGGCTTAACCCACTATCTGATGGTGGGTTTGGGTTGAGGGTTGATTGCGGTTCGTTCGCTGAAGTGCGCGATAGGTTTGGATGGTGTGACCTGCGCGGCCACAGCCGGTACAATGTTGGCAGGGATGATCAGGAAAGTGATGGTATTGGCAACGGTTGCATTTTGGGTATGGGCCGGAGTATGGCTTTTTATATGGTGCAGTTGAGGGGGTAACTTGGGTAATGGGTGTAGCAGGGATGGGGAAGTTTGTTTGTGTGACAGCAAAGTTTCTGCCGTTACGTTTCCTCTTACTAGCAAACTTTGAGGAGGAGGTGGAATGGTTTAAAGTTTGGCCCTCAATGGGGGCTTTCTTTTTCTCGTCCTTAAATTTGCCGTTACGGATACGATTCTCGGTAAGCTCGGTAGCTAGTTCCATAGCAGCTTCAAGTGTTGCAGGCGAAGTGCTTAGAACTGAGTCTTGAATTTTCGAGGGAAGGCCTCGAATATAGTGTTCGACTAAGCGGTATACTAGGGAGAACAAGTTGGGGACCATTTAGTTCAACTCTAAAAACCTTTTGTTGTAGGAAGTATGATCTCCCTCCTTTTGCTTTAACGAGTGAAATTCATCCTCTAACTTTTTGATCTCGCTTTTTGGACAGAAGCGTCTCGTCATGATTTCCCTTAACTCCTCCCATGTTAAGGCCATTGCATCTTCGATTCCTCTCTTACCTTTTTCTGTATTCCACCAGGTAAGAGCTACTCCAAATAGTCTCCCGGTTGCGTAACGTACCTTGCGATCCTCGGGACAATCGCAATTTAGGAAGGTGTTTTCCATTTCCTCAAACCAGTGGAGGAGAGCAGTGACACCTTCGGTCCCTTCTAATTTCGGGGGATCGCAAGACTTGAAGTGTTTGTAAGAGCACTTTTTTGGAGAGAGGGTTGTCGACCGACTGGGCATCTTGATTGGGAGGGTTGATGGGATTCGCGGCGAGAGCTTGTTGGACTTGAATTACGATGTCAGGAAGCACCGCGGCCATTTGTTTTGCGATTTGGGTGGCCAAGCGTTCGTTTGACCTTCCTGACCTTCTACCCCCACGTTGTGCCTAGCCGACATCTACAGGAACATACATAAGAAGAATGTGAGTTTAAGGAGTCTTTTAGGTGTCATGTGTCGTAAAAAAAATATAACATAAACATCAATAATGCAACTACATCCATAGGATGTCTTGGGTTTGCTCATGTTTGGGCCTCCAATGTCCCCCATACCATCACCTGTATAGTCATGTGGGCCCCCATAACTATTGGCTTAGTAGGATTCACATTGGTGTTGGCGGTTTAACACTCTCATCACCCGAATGAAAATTATAAAATATGTTTGCGAGTTGTATGGTAGGAGGGTGTCCAGGTGTAGACACAATGACAACTCAAAGTGGGGTTAGCTCACACGACGTTTGGTATAGCATGCTTTGGCCTAATATAATATTATAAATAATAAAATATTGTATAATATAATATTATAATTTATTTAATCGTTTCGGGATGTGCTTATCCCTTCCTTACAGGTTGATGTCCTCAACCCCCCGCCCGCTGCAGTTGAGCCATCTGACGACCAGGAACGTGACCTACGGAGGAGTAGGAGACTTCAAGAAAGGTCTCGTGTTGTTGCACAACTTATCTCAGCTGAAGTAGATGAGATGGAGATACTTGCTGAGAGTGAACACTCAGAGGTCGAAGGGGGAGCACCATGGCAGACGACGACCGGCCATTGAATGAGACCGGCCGTCCGGGAGGCGAAAGCCTGCAGCCTAGTATCGCCCGACCGACTGTGGTGGCACCGTATTTAGAGATTAAATCCAGCATCATAAACATGTTACAAATTCAGTGCAGTTTGATGGAAAGGATCACGAAGACCCAGGTCGACATATTGCTGCATTTCTTGAGGTATGCTCTACTTTCAAGATTCGAGATATCTCAGACGATGCAATCCGATTGCGGCTCTTTCCGTTCTCTTTGCGAGACAAAGCCCGAGCTTGGCTTCTTTCACTTCCCGCAGGATCCATTACTACCTGGAATGAAATGGCGGAGCTGTTCATGCAAAAGTACTTCCCTCCAGAGAAAACAGCTAAGTTGAAGAACCGCATCATGATGTTTCGACAGGATGATGGAGAGTCCTTACACGCTGCATGGGAGAGGTTTAGAGATCTTCTTATTGATGTCCCACATAATGGTTTGTTCAAAAGGCAGCTCGTATTAACCTTCTACCAAGGACTAAACTATGATTCGCAAGAGCGTTTGGACATGTATGCAGGAGGAGATCTAGGAACGAAGACGCCAAATGAAGCTTATGCAATCATCGAGAAAGCTGCTTTGAAGTCTAGTTCTCGTCAAGCCGGAGAGAGCTAGGACATCATCTCGTTCTGGAGTTCATGCTGTTGATACTTGCACGGCTCTTACTGCTCAGATTGGAGCCCTTGCTGCAAAAATCGATCAAGCTCATAATATTTCGCGGATTCAATCTTCATGCGAGCAGTGTGGGATTTCACATGAGTTGGGTGCATGCGAACAAGGAGTTATGTTTACAGGCCACGAAGAGGTGGATTATCTGGGTAATCAAACTAGACCCCAAAATAACCCCTACAGCAACACATATAATCTGGGATGGAAGAATCACCCAAACTTTGGGTGGAAGGGTGGTTCAAGTAACCAAAACCCACTCGGGTATGCGCAGCGCGCCCCTGCTCCACAGCAATCCTATGGTCAATCTTTTCAGCCCTGGAGGAAATGATGGCGCAACTTTTGAGCAATTCGAACAGTGCGAACCAGTTGGCTGAGAAGCGTTATCAGCAGCACGAATAGCGTGTCATGGCCCAAGAAGGGGATATGCGGAGTCAGAAGGCCTTCATTCAAGCCATCGAGAATCAAGTGGGCCGGTTAGCTAAGATTATGTCAGAGTGACCTCAGGGCGGTCTTCCGGGCAATACAGAACCCAACCCAAGAGGGCACGTTAATGCGGTAATGACGAAGAGTGGTAAAGCCACGTGACCCGACATATCGGACTCACCACCGATCACCGAGACGGTCCATACTGATGCTTCGGACGAGGTGCACGCTAGGCGAGTCCCAGCAAGTACAACACAGTTCCAGAAGCCAGTAACAGATTATACTCCTCCAGTTCCGTACCCGGGTAGACTGAAGAAGCAAAGGAATGAAGAACAATATGGTAAGTGTCTTGAGATGTTCAAACAGTTGCATATAAATATACCATTTGTTGAAGCGTTGGCTCAAATGACCAAATACGCTAAGTTCCTGAAGGACATCCTCACGAATAAGCAGAAGCTCGAGGACATGTCGTGTGTTTTAATGAATGAGAAGTTTTCGGCTATTCTTCGAAATTGTTTACCCGAAAAGATGGGAGACCCGGGCAGTTTCACCCTTCCTTACCTTATAGGCAGCATGTCTGTCAGTCACGCATTGGCTGATTTGGGAGCAAGCATAAACCTTATGCCGTATAAGGTTTTTCCTAAGCTAGATCTAGGTGAGACGTCACCTACGAGGATGAGTATTTGACTTGCTGATCGATCGATCAAGTATCCGCGCGGGTTTGTTGAAAACATGCTGGTTAAAATCGACAAATTTGTGTTTCCTGTCGATTTTGTCATTCTGGACATGGATGAAGACTCCAAGGTGCCTTTGATACTCGGACGCCCGTTCCACAATACCGCGAGGACGATTGTAGATGTGACCGCATGCCAAATCACGCTCCGAGTTAATGATGAGCATGTGACCTTTGACATTAAGATGTCGATGCAGCACCCACAAAGCCAAGATGATACGCTTTATTATGTCAACATTGTCGATACCTTTGTGAACTCTCATTTTAAAGGCACCATTGAGGAGTTAGATTCGGATATGCACGGACTTGAGCAGCCGGTTTGTCAAGTCAGTGATTATGGTTCCCATAGTCCCGATAGATTAGTGGAGATTGATTGTGAAGCTGAAGGAAAGTCGAAGCCTTCAGTAGAGGATCCACTGTCATTGGAGTTGAAACAACTCCTGCCACAACTCGAGTATGCATTTCTGGACGAGGAATGTCGTCTTCCGGCCATTATGTCACTATCCCTAGAGGAAGAGGAGAAGAGAAAATTCTCGAGGTACTGAGACTTCATAAGAAAGCCATGGCGTGGAAGATTATGGACATCAAAGGCATCAATCCTTCCTTCTATACTCATAAGATTCTTATGGAGGATGATTACAAGCCGTGTGCTCAACCTCAGAGGCGGTTAAACCCGAACATGCAAGACGTCGTAAAGAAAGAGGTGATTAATTTACTTGATGCAGGGTTAATATACCCTATCTCTGATTCAGTATGGTTGAGCCCTGTACAAGTAGTGCCTAAGAAAGGGGGAGTGACAGTAGTCTCAAACGACAAGAATGAATTTATTCCGACCTGTACCATCACCGGATGGCGAGTTTGCATCGACTACCGCAAGCTCAATGACGCCACCCGCAAGGACCACTTCCCGCTTCCATTCATCGATCAGATGTGGAACGTCTGTCGGGGAAGTCATTCTATTGTTTTCTGGATGGGTTTTCGGGTTATTTTCAAATTCCGATCGCTCCTGAGGACCAGGAGAAGACTACGTTCACCACCCCTTTCGGCACATACGCCTACCGGCGTATGCCTTTTGGGTTGTGCAATGCGCCGCTACATTTCAGCGCTGCATGGTTGCCATTTTTCACGACATGATTGAGGACTCCATGGAGGTGTTCATGGATGATTTTTCAGTTTTTGGGAGTTCTTTCGATCATTGTCTGAAAATTTTGAAAAAAATGCTGATGAGGTGCGAAGAGACAAATCTTGCGCTCAACTGGGAGAAGTGTCACTTCATGGTGAAGGAAGGGATAGTTCTCTGGCACAGGATCTTGAAAGCGGGGTTGGAGTTCGATCCAGCCAAAGTAGATGTTATTTCTAAACTTCCACTCCCTACCTCAGTCAGAGGAGTTAGGAGTTTCCTTGGTCATGCTGGGTTCTACAGGCGATTCATCAAAGATTTTTCAAAAATTGCAAGACCCATGACCCGGTTGTTGGAAAAGGATGCTCTGTTTGTGTTTTCAGAAGAATGCCTGACGACATTCAATTTGTTGAAGCGAAGGCTTGTTGAAGCCCTATTTTAGTTGCACCAGATTGGGCGTTGCCGTTTGAGATAATGTGCGACCCAACGATTTTGCTATAGTGGCAGTCTTGGGACAACGAAAGGAGAGGCACCTTCATCCTATTTACTATGCAAGTAAGACCTTGCACGACGCGCAAGAGAATTACACTACTACAGAGAAGGAGCTTTTGGCGGTAGTTTTCGTGTTCGATAAGTTTAGATCGTACCTTGTGTTGTCCAAGACTATCGTATACACGGATCACGCCGCTATCCGATATCTTTTCAGCAAACAAGACGCAAAACCACGCCTTAGATGGATTTTGTTGCTGCAAGAATTCGATATGGAGATTCAAGATAAGAAGGGTGCGCTGATCGTTGCGGCCGATCATCTCTCGAGACTCGAGCGCGGAGATTCCAAGGAGACGTGGAGGGAGCCAATAAACGACAATTTCCCCCACGAGTTCCTGATGAGCATAGAGGTGAGAGATGAGTCGCCCTGGTTTGCCGACTTCGCGAACTATCTAGCCTGTGGAATCCTCGTCAAGGGATTAACACATCAGCAGAAGAGGAAGTTCTTTGTAGACCTCAAGTATTATATTTGGGATGACCCATTCTTATTTCAAGTCGGAGCAGATCGCGTGTCATAGATGTGTGTTTGGAGAGAAGGCAGCCGACATTCTGCGCGAATGTCATGAAGGGCCTACCGAAGGTCACCACGGAGCAACCTACACCGCGAAGAAGGTGTTAGATGTCAGATTTTATTGGCCAACTATTTTTCATGATGCACAGAAGTTGGTAAGAGCGTGCGATGCATGCCAGAGGGCATCGAATCTATCCGCGCGCAACGGAATGCCTTAGAATTCAATCCAGGTCTGTGAAGTATTAGATGTTTGGGGCATCGACTTCATGGGACCATGCCCATCCTCACGCGATAATAAGTATATCCTGGTAGCTGTGGACTACGTGTCAAAATGGGCCGAGGCGCAAGCCTTACCCATAAATGATGCTAGAGTAGTCGTGAGGTTCTTGAAAAGCTTGTTTGCCCGGTTTGGTACCCCGAAGGTACTAATCAGTGACCGTGTAACTCATTTTTGTAATGCGCGATTAGAAAAGGCCCTGTCTCGATATGGTGTTCACCACAGACTAGCTACACCATACCACCCCCAGACGAGCGGGCAAGTAGAGGTCACTAACTAGGGACTGAAGAGGATCCTTGAGCGGTCGGTGGGTCAAAACCGCAAGGATTGGTCAGACAAGCTAGATGACGCGCTATGGGCTTTCCGAACCGCGTACAAGACACCTATATGTATTAATCTTATAGGCTGGTTTACGGAAAATCATGCCATCTCCCAGTCGAGTTGGAGCACAAGGCGTGGTGTGGCATTAAAAACTGCAAATTTGGATATGAAGAGCGGCGGTGAGGCTCGCTTCTTGCAAATCCATGAGCTCGAAGAATTAAGGAACCATGCCTACGAGAACTCTTGCTTATATAAAGAGCGCACAAAAAGACTACATGATAAGCGCTTAAGAGATCACAAAGAGTTCAAAGTAGGAGATCTTGTGCTATTGTTCAACTCGAGACTCAGGTTATTCCCCGGGAAGTTGAAGTCCAGATGGACGGGGCCGTACACAGTCAAGGAATTATTCCCCTATGGCAGTATAGTCATCAAGGACTCAAACGGGGTAACATTTAAAGTCAACGGTCATCGGCTAAAGCTTTATGTTAACGGAGCGGTTGACTCGGCAGTGGAGGTCATCAAACTCCACGCCCCGCACGCGTAATAAGTGTGGGGAGGAGAGTCCAGCTATCGACTCGCGGAGAAAAAATTTAGCCGGCGTAACTTGCACGCCAAGGGTAAATATGTATTTATGTTGATATTTTGTATATATTTCGTGATTTCCTTGATTTTCGTTAAGTTTTAGGTTATCCGTGTTTTGATTAATACCTTAGAGCGTTCTGTGGTTGAGACGATGTTCAAACGGCTAAAACACTTGAAAAGTTGGTAATTTTGGCGAAAAACAGAGCTGGGTGCATTTTTCTACAAAAATCTGCAGACTGGCAGATGCTGCACGGCCGTGCAACTGATCCGCACTGCCTTGCACTTTGAAGTTGCATCTGCAGGAATGACCGTGCGGACTGACTTCCCGGACACGTACGACCGTGCGACCCATCCGCACGCCCGTGCGGACCGAGATCAGTGATCAGGGTCCTAAGATTTCAAATCCGCACGACCGTGCGCATCTGCATACGGCCGTGCGCGTACTTTTCTGACAATTGGTTCAGTAACTTTAAATACACGTATTTTAGAAAAAAAACTAAATCTCATTCTAAACCCTAGCCGCGCTGCCGTTCCCACACTCGCACCCTCTCAAAAACTCACCACTTTTTTCCAAGGATTTTCCGTAATTTTCAGTCAAGGTATGAATCTCGTTTATGTTTTGCATCTTTTGTTCTGTTCTAGGGTAGATTAGGGTTCTTGTTCAGCAAATTTTTGGGGTTTTCTTCATAAATGACAGTCAAACCCTATTCTTTGCAAAATTGGGCAAATAAAGGCCCCAATCAGGAACTCTCGGTCCATTCACTGAGAAAACATCTTGATTTACGGTTAAACTGCCGAAATCAGTCAATGGACCCGATTTTTGAAAACTGCAGACGATGCACGGCCGTGCGGGCCCAAATCGCTGCAGTGACTCCGGCATGAAAACAGTGTGTGGTTTTGATCCGCACGACCGTGCAACTCATCCGCACGGTTGTGCGACTTCTGGTGACAGCAAACAGAATGCTTCAAAGTCACTGTTCTAGTGCCGGAATCAAAATTTTTTAGGTCTGGCCTGATTTTTATTGCTTATCTGCTTACAGATGGATCACCCGTTCTTGCAATTCGACTCCGGCAAGCAAAAAGCGCGTCCTTATGTTAATAGATTGCAAACCCTTTGGAACCGACAAGGCCAGATTGGTGAGCCAAGACGGCCGAGTTGGGAAGCCTTGCAAGCCTTGAGTCAATCGGGGAGGCTGCAAGAAATGATCTCAATCTCGATGGCTAGGTTGCTAAACATAGAGCGACCTGTCTACCTTGAGCTGACATTAGAATTTTTGCTTCTTACGGATACGATAAGCCAAGGAGGGAAAACCCAGACTTCAAAAATGCTAAAATCATTCAGTTTAGGCTTGGGGGACGATGGCATAAATGGTCAATGGCAAAGCTGGGAAAGAAGTTGGGTATTTACAGAGACGATGATATAAATTCTGATATATTTTCCAACATCTACAAGTTCAGCAGCGACGAAAAGAGGGCTGATTTTTGGGCTCACATAGCTATTGGGCCGCCTTATGATGCCCGGAGAGCAAAAGCGTCGAAGCTGAAGGACCCGCTTCTTAGGGTTCTTCACCAAGTCATGAGCCACACCATTTCCGGTCGCATGGACAGTCGGGGAACTGTCCCACATCGGATCTGGTATACTTATACTCCATCGTGAATGGAGTACACGTCAACCTCACCGCCCATATGGCGGAATTTTTTATTAACAACGCGGGGAGGTCGGTGAGCAGTGAAATTCACGGTGGAGAGTATGTGACCCAGCTTGCTTATTCTATCGGGATTATGACGGAGAATGTGGTTGATCAAGTGACACTGGTCCACTCAGGGGGTGAGGTGGACATTCGTTCCCTACGGGCGATGGGCCTGATTGTTGATACTAGAAATGGCCCAAGGTTAAGGGGCCTACATGGGGAAGTTTGGGACCCACTACCACCCCTACCATCTGAGGAAGAGCCGAACGTCAAAATGGAGCCTGCCCACGAGGCACATGGTCACGGGGAAGCTTTTATCGGACTGCCACCAGAGCAGGAGCAAAAGCATCAGTACCAGTACCAGCACCAGCCAGAATACTAGGCACATCAGGATTGGCCCCCTGGCATTCCCTCATATCCAGAGTTCTACCAACAGTTCCAGCAGATGCAGGTGAACCAGAATATCATGAGGGATGAGATGCACGCCAGGTTTTCTTACATTTTCGGAGGGCTTCACAACGCCTTCCGGAACTACTTTGGCGATCCTCCACAGTTCCCATTCGGGAACCTCAAGCATGACGATGCGGGCCCATCTGGAGCCTGCCAAGACGATGAGGAAGACTAGTAGGAGGGAAGATTTCACTAACGAAAGCGCTGGTGCCATTTAGTAACAGTAGTCTCAAACGACAAGAATGAATTTATTCCGCCCGTACCGTCACCGGATGGCGAGTTTGCATCGACTACCGCAAGCTCAATGACGCCACCCGTAAGGACCACTTCCCGCTTCCATTCATTGATCAGATGTTGGAACGTCTGTTGGGGAAGTCATTCTATTGTTTTCTAGATGGGTTTTCGGGTTATTTTCAAATTTCGATCGCTCTGAGGACCAGGAGAAGACTACGTTCACCTGCCCTTTCGGCACATTCGCCTACCGGCGTATGGCTTTTAGGTTGTGCAATGCACCGGCTACATTTCAGCGCTGCATGGTTGCCATTTTTTACGACATGATTGAGGACTCCATGGAGGTGTTCATGGATTATTTTTCTGTTTTTTGGAGTTCTTTCGATCATTGTCTGAAAAATTTGAAAAAGATGCTGATGAGGTGCAAAGAGACAAATCTTGCGCTCAACTGGGAGAAGTGTCACTTCATCGTGAAGGAAGGGATAGTTCTCTGGCACAGGATCTCGCAAGCGGGGTTGGAGGTCGATCCAGCCAAAGTAGATGTTATTTCTAAACTTCCACCCCGTACCTCAGTCAGAGTAGTTAGGAGTTTCCTTGGTCATGCTAGGTTTCACAGGCGACTCATCAAAGATTTTTCAAAAATTGCAAGACCCATGACCCAGTTGTTGGAAAAGGATGCTCTGTTTGTGTTTTCAGAAGAATGCCTGACGGCATTCAATTTGTTGAAGCGAAGGCTTGTTGAAGCCCCTATT
This sequence comes from Scalesia atractyloides, assembly GCA_947069175.1. Classification (NCBI taxonomy): domain Eukaryota; kingdom Viridiplantae; phylum Streptophyta; class Magnoliopsida; order Asterales; family Asteraceae; genus Scalesia; species Scalesia atractyloides. Next base: position 21,020,515 of record CAMTDV010000029.1, on the reverse strand, counting down.
TTAGTTGCACCAGATTGCGCGTTGCTGTTTGAGATAATGTGCGACCCAGCGATTTTGCTATAGGGGCAGTCTTGGGACAACGAAAGGAGAGGCACTTTCATCCTATTTACTACGCCAGTAAGACCTTGCAGGATGTGCAAGAGAATTACACTACTACAGCGAAGGAGCTTTTGGCGGTAGTTTTCGCGTTTGATAAGTTTAGATCGTACCTTGTGTTGTCTAAGACTATCGTATACACGAATCACGCCGCTATCCGATATCTTTTCAGCAAACAAGACGCAAAACCACGCCTGATTAGATGGATTCTATTGCTGCAAGAATTCGGTATCGAGATTCAAGATAAGAAGGGTGCGCTGAATGTTGCGGCCGATCATCTCTATAGACTCGAGCGCGGAGATTCCGAGGAGACGTGGAGGGAGCCAATAAACGACAATTTCCCCCACGAGTTCCTGATGAGCATAGAGGTGAGAGATGAGTCGCCCTGGTTTGCCGACTTCGCGAACTATCTAGCCTGTGGAATCCTCGTCAAAGGATTAACACATCAGCAGAAGTGGAAGTTCTTTGTAGACCTCAAGTATTATATTTGGGATGACCCATTCTTATTTCGAGTCGGAGCAGATCACGTGATTCATATATGTGTGTTTGGAGAGGAGGCAGCCGATATTCTGCGCGAATGTCATGAAGGGCCTACCAGAGGTCACCACGGAGCCACCTACACCGTGAAGAAGGTGTTAGATGCCGGTTTTTATTGGCCAACTATTTTTCATGATGCACAGAAGTTGGTAGAGCGTGCGATGCATGCCAGAGGGCATCGAATCTATCCGCGCGCAACGAAATGCCTTAGAATTCGATCCAGGTCTGTGAAGTATTCGATGTCTGGGGCATCGACTTCATGGGACCATTCCCATCCTCACGCGGTAATAAATATATCCTGGTAGCTGTGGACTACGTGTCAAAATGGGCCGAGGCGCAAGCCTTAACCACAAATGATGCAGAGTAGTCGTGAGGTTCTTGAAAAGCTTGTTTGCACGGTTTGGTACCCCGAAGGCACTAATCAGTGACCGTGGATCTCATTTTTGTAATGCGCAATTAGAAAAGGCCCTGTCTTGATATGGTGTTCACCACAGACTAGCTACACCATACCACCCCCAAACGATCGGGCAAGTAGAGGTCACTAACAGGGACTGAGAAGAGGATCCTTGAGCGGTCTGTGGGTCAAAACCAAGGATTGGTCAGACAAGCTAGATGACGTGCTATGGGCTTTCCGAACAGCGTACAAGACACCTATAGTATACTCTTATAGGCTGGTTTACGGAAAATCATACCATCTCCCAGTCGAGTTAGAGCATAAGGCGTGGTGGGCATTAAAAACTGCAAATTTGGATATGAAGAGCGGCGGTGAGGCTCGCTTCTTGCAAATCCATAAGCTCGAAGAATTAAGGAACCATGCCTACGAGAACTCTTGCTTATATAAAGAGCGCACAAAAAGACTACATGATAAGCGCTTAAGAGATCACAAAGAGTTCAAAGTAGGAGATATTGTGCTATTGTTCAACTCGAGACTCAGGTTATTCCCTGGGAAGTTGAAGTCCAGATGGGCGGGGACATACACAGTCAAGGAAGTATTCCCCTACGGCAGTATACGCATCAAGGACTCAAACGGGGTAACATTTAAAGTCAACGTCATCAGCTAAAGCTTTATGTTAACGGAGCGGTTGACTCGGCAGTGGAGGTCATCGAACTCCACGCCCCACACGCGTAATAAGTGTGGGGAGGAGAGTCCAGCTATCGACTCGCGGAGAAAAAATTTAGCGGGCGTAATTTGCACGCCAAGGGTAAATATGTATTTATCTTGATATTTTGTATTAATTTCGTGATTTCCTTGTTTTTCGTTAAGTTTTAGGTTTTCCGTGTTTTGATTAATACCTTAGAGCGTTCTGTGGTTGAGATGATGTTCAAACGGCTAAAACACTTGAAAAGTTGGTAATTTTGGTGAAAAATCAGAGCTGGGTGCATTTTTCTGCAACTTTGAAGTTGCATCTTCAGGAACGACCGTGCGGACTGACTTCCCGGACACGCACGACCGTGCGACCCATCCGCACGTCCGTGCGGACCGAGATCAGTGATCAGGGTTCTAAGATTTCAAATCCGCACGACCGTGCGCATCTGCGCACGGCCGTGCGCGTACTTTTCTGACAATTGGTTTAGTAACTTTAAGTCAAGGTATGAATCTCAATTATGTTTTGCATCTTTTGTTCTGTTCTACGGTAGATTAGGGTTCTTGTTCAACAAATTTTTGGGGTTTTCTTCATAAATGATAATCAAACCCTATTCTTTGCAAAATTGGGCAAATAAAGGCCCCAATCAGGAACTCTCGGTCCATTCACTGAGAAAACATCTTGATTATGGTTAAACTGCCGAAATCAGTTAATGGACCTGATTTTTGAAAACTGCAGACGATGCACGGCCGTGCGCCTCATCCGCACGGCCGTGCGGGCCCAAATCGCTGCAGTGACTCCGGCATGAAAACAGTGTGTGGTTTCGATCCGCACGACCGTGCGACTTCTGGTGACAGAAACAGAATGCTTCAAAGTAACTGTTCTAATGCCGGAATCAAAAATTTTTAGGTCTGTCCTGATTTTTATTGCTTATCTGCTTACAGATGGATCACCCGTTCTTGCAATTCGACTCCGGCAAGCAAAAGAGCGTCCTTGTGTTAATAGATTGCAAACCCTTTGGAACCGACAAGGCTAGATTGGTGAGCCAAGATGGCTGAGTTGGGAAGCCTTGCAAGCCTTGAATCATCTGGGAGGCTGCAAGAAATGATCTCAATCCCGATGGCTAGGTTGCTAAACATAGAGCGACCTGTCTACCTTGAGCTGACATTGGAATTTTTCGCTTCTTACGATACGATAAGCCAAGGAGCGAAAACCCGAACTTCAATAATGCTAAAATCATTCAGTTTAGGCTTGGGGGACGATGGCATAAATGGTCAATGGCAAAGCTGGAAAAGAAGTTGGGTATTTACGGAGAGGACGATATAAATTCTGATATATTTTCCAACATCTACAAGTTCAGCAGCGATGAAGAGAAGGCTGATTTTTGGGCTCACATAGCTATTGGGCCGCCTTATGATTCCCGGAGAGCAAAAGCGTCTAAGCTGAAGACACGCTTCTTAGGGTTCTTCACCAAGTCATGAGCCACACCATTTGCGGTCGCATGGACATTCGGGAACTGTCCCACACGATCTGCTATACTTATACTCCATCGTGAATGGAGTACACGTCAACCTCGCCGCCCGTATGGCGGAATTTTTAATTAACACGCGGGGAGGTCGGTGAGCAGTGAAATTCACGGTGGAGAGTATGTGACCCAGCTTGCTTATTCTATCGGGATTATGACGGAGAATGTGGTTGATCAATTGACATTAGTCCACTCAGGGGTGAGGTGGACGTTCGTTCCCTACGGGCGATGGGCCTGATTGTTGATACTGGAAATGGCCCAAGGTTAAGGGGCCTACATGGGGAAGTTTGGGACCCACTACCACCCCTACCATCTGACAAAGAGCCGGACGTCGAAATGGAGCCTGCCCACGAGGCACATGGTCACGGGGAAGCTTTTATCGGACCGCCACTAGAGCAGGAGCAGCAGCATCAGTACCAGTACCAGCACCAGCCAGTATACTAGGCATATCAGGATTGGCCCCCTGGCATTCCCTCATATCCAGATTTCTACCAACAGTTCCAGCAGATGCAGGTGAACCAGAATATCATGAGGGATGAGATGCACGCCGGGTTTTCTTACATTTTCGGAGGGCTTCACAACGCCTTCCCGAACTACTTTGGCGATCCTCTACAGTTCCCATTCGAGAACCCCAGGCATGACGATGCGGGCCCATCTGGAGTTCGCCAAGACGATGAGGAAGACTAGTAGGAGGGAAGATTTAGCTGACGAAAGCGCTGGTGCCATTTCGTAATTATTTATCGTTGTTTATTATTGTTTCTTTTCGCGGTTTTTTTCTTTTTGACTGCTTTTCTTTAAAGAACCCCACGGATATGTATTTCGGTTTGTTTTGAAACAATTTATTAGTACTTTTGTTATTTCAATTTCTAGCTTTTGGAATGAATATTTATGCACCTAATGTATTTTGATCAAATGCGTTGCCTGTGTTGTGGATAGCTTGATAAGTTTTGTAGGAACATGGAAATGCACACAGAGCCGGAAAGAAAAGAAGAATGGTCACGTTAAATATCTCCAAGTCTTCTTCCGCTCAAGGGGAGTATTATTCACCTTTTTCACACTTCAGTTTCCCTAATTAATAACTGCGTAACTAATTTCGATTCACATTGGGGACAATGTGAAATTCAAGTGTGGGGAGGGGTTTAACTTGTTAACTTTGTTTGTCCTTAAAAAATTAAATATGTATATATATATTTTGTAATAAACTGTAAATTTTATTTCATTAAAAAAAACAGCTAATACAATAAAAACCAGCAAGCCAAATTGATTTTTAAAAGGAGATAACAACTAAAAGTGTGACAAACAAAAGAAAAACTTGCATGCATATCTTTACGTTTATACCCATTCCTTCAATTACGTGAGCATACTTGAGCCTTTAAATTCTTATCATGCTTGTTTTTTTGGAATATGAGCGAGCCAGGTGTTTCATGTGATTTAGAACTTGTCATTAGTATACTTTTCAAAACCATGAATATGTGAAAAGAGCATGAACATGATAGAGGCACTTAGGATACCCCTTTTGTGTTAGCCTTTCTCTTTGTTTAATTTCCGTAACCACCATTATCCCATTAGTAAACCACGTTGAGCCTATATCCCGTGTTTTTCCGTTGACACCCATTTAACCAAATTGAGCCTTTTTATTGTTCAGCTTATTTTTGTTAAAACTCGGTTATGGTTATTATCTAACTTGTAAATATGTAGTAAGTTATCAAAAAAAAAGAAAAAGAAAATAGAAACAAAAATGAAAAAAAAGGGGATCAAAATCGGAGCAATTTTAGATGCTGAATGGTACAATCTCATTGACTAGCTCGATTTGGTCATAATCGGCCGTTTATACCTTACTTATGTATAGTTGTAATTCATTTATGCTTGTTAGAAAAAAAACCGCTGAGTTTTAACCTTTTAGCCACTTTTAAATGTCCATTTCCTACCCGAAACCATCGCCTAACATTACAACACTTAAAGACCTCTTGATTATGCTTTTTCGCATATTAGTTGGTGGAGATTAGATCTTTTAACAAGCTTATTATATTGCATGATTCATCCCCTTGTCATTGAGTGTTTTGCACACACATTATATGTATGACTCATAAATATAACCGAGTGTGTGTGAACATTGTGGGAATGTGAAGATTTGCATGTTAAGTCGATCGGAAGTGGAATCATTACCTTTTGGTTGTCTTTCCTTATATTCGCAATTGCTTGTTCGGTTTAATGGCGTTGATGTTGACTTTTTGGAAAAACAATTAACCGTCGGATATTTATATAAAAACGTTTGGGTCCCCCGTAGGCCCGCGTTCTTTTATTTCTTATTTGCTTGAGGACAAGCAAAAGTTCAAGTGTGGGGAGGTTTGATATACGTTAAAATATATATAATTTAATTCCCCATTTTGCCCCCGTTTTGTGCATTTTTATCTAAAATATCGTCGTATAGGTACTTAATCGGTCCATTTTAGATTTTCAGGTCCTAAACGACGTACCGCAGACAAAGTTGGAGAAAAAGTGGGATTAACGAACATTCCAAACAAATTCTGCAGATTCTGCTAAAGTTACAGATGCCGCATGGCTGTGCAACCCATTGGCACGGCCGTGGGAGACTGCGATCTCGGAAGCACTGACCGTGTGAGAGGCAGTGCGACTCATTTCTCGGCGCGCACGGCCGTGCGGCACATTGGCATGGCCGCGCGCGACTTGATTGCTGACCACATGTGACCTGAAACTTTGGCATGGCCGTGCACATCTGAAAATTTTGCCGCTCAAACATCCACTTGTCTGCCCATTCCCTGCAGTGACATAATGCTGATGCGTACGGCCATGCGGATAAAGTGCACAGCCGTGCGGATATGAAAATTGTCTATAAAACAGAGCATTCGCGACTGATCAAAATATTGGGTATTTTTCCAAGTTTCTGGGCGATTTCTAAGGTGCGGGAGCTGCCGGATCAGGAAGGTTTCAAGCCTCAAGGTTGCAAGAAGCTTATCATTCATCCAATCCATCAGATCCTTGCTTGTTTATGGTTTGATTTTTTGTTCTTAATGTAAATTCTGATCACATTTGCAAGAATTGAGATGATGTTTATGTAATATTGTTATGAATACTATGAAAAACACTTGTTTTATGATCAATATTTAGTTTGTTATCAAGTTAAAATGAAGCTCAGTCAACTGCTCATGTTTGAATCTTGATGATCATATGGCAATCTTGTTTCATTGATGTTGGATTCTTGATTATGATTGTTTATCTTGGATGATTAGTAAATGGTTAGTTAGGATAAGTTGAATAAACCCCATAATTAATCATTTGTAAGTGAACTGTTAATTGATTAATATGTTTACACCATGAAACTAGAAATGGGTATTGGTTTAATAAAAGATAATCTAATTTTGATCAAGAATGCTTTCTTACACGGAAGGGCTCTAACGGGTTAGATGGTGTTATTCCGGGTTCTTAATGTATTTCATAATCTTTGTTGAGTATTTGTGGCCAAAATAGATTTATATTTAAGACCTGCAAAATGAATGAGTTTGTGATATGATCTACGTTATGCTTGTCTTGGTGGTTATATTGTGTTTATCGGTATTGCTTTCCTTGATAAAGTGAGGTTAGAAAACTCTTAACGGATGACTAACTTATTTTTAAAGATTCACATGAAAATATATCAATAGCTCGCTAAAGAATAATTTTAGGTGGTTAAAGTATGTTTATCGCGTTAACTTTCCAGAGTTATCATATTAGGAGTCCTGAAAGGGATACTAGTTGTCTTTATATTTGGAAAATTGATCAAGTGCCTTTGTGACATTTTTGATAACATGCTTATTTTGCTTATAAAACAAGACAAAAGAAAAAGAAATTGTATTTTTGTACTTAAAGTCTTTTAAGTCTTAAAATATATTTTTAGATAATTTTAGAAAAAGTATTTCACATATCCTTTTTACCGGTAAATAAATGATGACGGTTTAGTACACAAGCACCTGCCCACGTCCATGGATCGACATCTGGTTCTTACCCATACTTTACTACATATACGACAGGGTACACTTGTCCTTTTGTGTGTGTTTTAATTTAAGGTAGAAATCATTTTTATAAATATTAAAACCGAGTTCGTGCGTAAATCCATTGTAAAAACATGTATATATAGCACACGTCAAATGCAAAGAAGAAAGGTGATAGCCTACGCCTCAAGGCAACTCAAAGTACATGAAAAGAATTACACTACTCACGACCTAGAACTTGGAGCAGTCGTGTTCACTCTAAAGATATGGAGACACTATCTTTATGGTACCAAATGTGAGATTTACAATGACCACAAGAGCCTCCAACATATCTTCAATAAAAACAGTTGAACATTAGGCAACAACGATGGGTCGAACTCTTAAATGATTACGATTGTGAAATTCGATATCATCCTGGCAATGCCAATGTCGTGGCTGATGCCCTTAGTCGAAAAGAGTATGCAAACTCCATCCATCTTCTGTGTTCTCAGATAGTAACCGATCTCCCAAACCGAATTTGAGCAGCTCAACATATTTCTGTCACGGAAAATGATGTACAAGATGAAATGTCTTATGGAGCTGAAACCAAATTAGAATCAATGTCCAATGGTATCCTTTACTACTTAGATCGTATTTGGGTACCTGATCGTGACGATCTTCGTGTTTTTCACATGAACGAGGCTCACAAAATACGATACTCTATACATCCAGGTGCTGATAAGATGTATCAAGACCTACGATACTCATACTAGTGGCCTGGCATGAAGAAAGATATCACCATTTTTGTCGACAAGTGCCTCACATGTTCTAAGGTTAAAGCTGAGCACCAACGACCTTCAGGATTACTCTTCTAACCTGATATACCTGTTTGGAAGTGGGAAAACATAACCATGGACTTCATTACCGGGTTACCTCGCACCTCCAATGGGTATGGCACAATTTGGGTTATCATTGATCGTCTCACTAAATCACTCATTTCATTCCAATCCGCGAAGACTATAAGAATGAGAAGTTGGCTCGTATCTATATTGATGAAATTGTAAGGCGTCATGGTGTACCTTTAAGTATCATTTCGGATCGAGATGGCCGCTTTACTTCACGAACATGGCAAGCTGTGCAAACAGCGTTAGGTACACGTTTAGATCTCAGCACTGCCTTTCACCCTCAAACTGATGGTTAATCTGAGCGCACCATACAAACTCTTGAAGACATGTTGCAAGCATGTGTCATAGACTTCAAGGGCAATTGGGATACTCATTTACCATTAGTTGAATTTTCGTACAACAATAATTATCATTCAAGCATCGGTATGGCACCTTTTGAAGCATTATATGGTTGTAAGTGCCAATCTCCGGTATGTTGGCACGAAATCGGTGAAGCACAAATCACTGGACCTGAATTGATCCAAGAAACAACTGATAAGATTCTTCAAATCCACAATAATCTTCTAGCAGCTCGAAGTCATCAAAAGAGTTACAATGATAAATGACGAAAGCCACTTGAGTTTTGTGTTGGCGATCAAGTACTTTTGAAAGTATCACCGTGGAAGGGAGTGGTTCATTTTGGTCAAAAAGGCAAGCTAGCACCACGCTATGTGGGACCATTCAAAATACTCGAAAGGGTTGGTCCTATAGCTTACAAGCTTGACTTGCCAGAAGAACTCAACAGAATTCATCCCACGTTCCATGTATCAAACTTGAAAAAGTGCCTTGCCTACGAAAATCTTCACATACCGTTGGAAGATATTCAGATTGATGAATCAATGCATTTCGTTGAAAGACCTGTAGAAATCATGGACTTCAGTAAAAACATTTAAGATGAAGTCGTATTCCAATAGTTAGGGTGCGTTGGGAGTCAAAACAAGGACCTGAGTTTACTTGGAAACGCGAAGGCTCAATGTGTGAAAAATACCCGCATCTCTTTCCAGTTACACCTACTACTTAAATTTCGGCACGAAATTTCTAAAAGTAGGGGATACTATAACATTCGTTGTAAAACGGGTTTCAAAACTCGCTTCGTTAAATAATTCAAGTGTGGAATTTGAAGTCTCGTTGCGTATATTTTTATCATTTAATACGAGTTATTAATTTATAATTAATATTTATAGTATTAAATAAATTGATGATAAATAAATGATGATAATATAATAGATAAAACTTAAAATAATAAAAATAAAAGGGCAACCGGGTTTCGTACCCGGGTCCCCATCAAACACACACACCACTTACACCACTACACCACACACACTTTATGTTTAAACTTGACAACAAATAAAATTTATAATGAAACCCGCAAACAACCTGCAAGTTCAAATCCGAAACCGCCAAAACCAAATCAGAATCATCACTGCAATTGACGGTTTTTCTTTGCAAATGATCGAGTGTAACTGATGTTAACATTAGTTATAACTTCAATCCAAACTCAATTAATTCAAAAACATTTACAAATTTGAAATCATTGACTCATGTTTTGGGTCTTGAAACCGAAATCGATCTTGATTGTTTATCCTATAAATACCCACTGAATCACCACTCAAACCTCGCTCACTCTTCCAAATATCCACTCTAACATCTCCAAAGAATCTCTCTGATAGAGTTCTTTGTCGCCGGAAATCGCCCTCACCGCCGGATAACATCACCGGAAAACCTAAACCTTTCTCCTAGTCGGTATAATCCTCTTAATCCTTTTGATATCTATTATTTAGTGTGTTACAACCTTAAAACAGTTAATCAAAACTGTTATCCTTAATTAACAGTCGGGTTCTGGGTTTTTATTCATGAAGAAGATGAACTGGTTTAGTGTTTTTGTATAATCAAATTTGTTGTTTTAAACAGGTTAGACACACAGTTCAGTGGTGGACTGTGTGCAAACACAACACATACGTCTCGGGTTCGAGTCTTATGAGCGTCTGATTTTCTGAAATAAAAACCACCTTTTTAAAACATTCAGATAATCTTTCAATAAGTATATAAATGTAATATAATTTCAGTTTATACCGGGTTAGACACCCAGCCCAGTCGGTAGGGCTGGGTGCAACACAGACCTAAGGTCGCGGGTTCGAGTTAGGGACTATGCACCAGTTCGATCATTATAAAGCCTTTTTAATTAAACAAATTTCTGAATTAATCTAATTAGTATATATATATAATAAAAACAGAGATTATTTCGGGTTAGACACGTAGCTCAGTTGGTAGAGCTGCGTGCACGTATACGGGAGGTCACGAGTTCGAACCTCACACGCCACCAAAATCAAACACGATCCAACCGGTCAAACCTGACAAAGTCAAACTTTTTTTAATTTAATTTTTCTATTTCAAATATTCTTTATTATTATTAATTAAAAATCATTTAAAATACTTATAAATAAGATTTTTAAAGTTTAAATTTTGTAATAATACCATAAAAATAAACCTAAAATTCTAATAAAAAGCATTAATTAAAAATATTAATTTCAAATAAAAATTTATTTATTTATCAAATTATTACGTGACTATTTAGGTTAGTTTCCTCGTTGGTTAAATCGATTATATGATCTAATGTGCATGTAATTTTTGTTGTTGTTATATGTGGTTATATTTTATCATTTCAGTGCAATCATTCACATAAGGCCCATCATTTCCTCGTTGGATACAAGTTGAGCATCGCGTGCCTCATTAGATCGGCTCCGTTTGATTGAGCCTTGATCTCACAGTTCATCATTTATCATGCTCATGTTGATGTTATGTGGTTTGTGGTTAGATCATATATACATATGCTCATATTTCATCCATGCACACTTTTATTAAATTAATCAATATAATTAATTCGTTTAAATGTTAATTTAGATTCACTCGCCAACTTTTATTGACCTAAACCTTTATTTTACACATGATACAGGTGGACAGGCTGAGGAGAGGAACACTTAGGATTGGCTTTAGAAGATGAATAAAATATGTCTTGTCTAGAACAATCTTTCTTGTATTTGTAAGTCTCTATGTGTTTGGATATTCTCTTTTAAATTTAAATAAATAAATATAAACTTAATTATAGTAAATGTCATGAGCTTTGATGAAAACCCAATTATGCCCCGATTTTTATTTCCGTTGCGGGTCAGGGTGTGACATAAATCTTAATGATTCGGTTATATAATTGATGTTATGTGATATGTGATGAAACAATTATTTATACAGCTTGAATAAAACCATTTTTCATTGTCTAACCTCAAATATGCTCTTAAAGTAGCAAGATTGTTAATGTCTATATAAGGTTTGAAATGACAACCATGAAAGTTATGTGGTTCTAATTCACTCCCTAAAGTGAATGTGATGATATAACGATTAGTGTAAATGTCACACTCATGACTAAGGATATTGTAATGATGCTACCATCGTTACAGGTTGAAAGTGTGATTTAGTGTGTTTAAGATAGATTAACATATTGCACCCAAAAAGTGTAAAGCGTAAAAAGGGTGTCGAGTGTACTCACGGTTTTGCAAAGTTAATTCCGTGAAAGCGTTATGTTGATTAGGGGGACGAACACCAAGTTATCCTATACAAGGAAACATAAGTGTGTGAGTATTGGAATGACGATGGAGTTTGGTAATTTTAGGAATTCAAAGTATGCAAAAAGTATGTTTAGTCGAAAGTATTTATCTAGACGTTAACACTCGTTTTTGACACTATAAGCCCCGAAGGGTGTTTGTGGTTTTATGGGTCATGCCCAATAGAATCGTAACGATGGTTAGGTCTTCGATAAAATAACCTAATACTAGGACAAGTTAACCATACGGTCATCGTCAAAGGTTCGGTTATATTTATTATTTACATATATAGTTTACAAATATTATTACAAGTTTATCATAGATTTCATATAAGTCACGGATATCATATAAGTCATAGAAGTCATGCATGGAGGTAGGAGGATAACCGTTCTAAACCTCTTTCGTAAGATTCACCAATACACAAATTGACACAAGGACAATCTGAATGGTCAAGAATATAGTACTTCACTAAGCTACGCTTCAAACCGAATAAGCAAGCTAGGTGCATGCATCCTGAACATGGCAACGTTTGGGTACGTGTCGTAACCTTGTTACTCTAGTGAAGGTGAACCGTAGCTTAATGGATGGAAATCATCAAGTGAGGGGTGGATTGAAAAGTTGGATAGCCAAGGCCTCCATGTAATCACACCTACACCATACACAAGCTTGTAAGCTTGGATGGCTCAACACTTGTGGGTTAGAAACCCTAGTAAAGACCACAATTTTAGAGGCATGTTATGCCTCTTGATTTTGTATGAACAAGTCTAGCTAGCTCACTAACCATAAACTTGATTAGAGGCACAAGTAGCATAGAGTTGTTATGGTTTAAAACAAGTTTAAGAAAAGCTTATAAGTTTAACTTCCAAAACAGAGAGTTAGGCACTAAAAATGGTATTGTTCCACCTTTTTTTCCATGGAAAACCTATGGTAACATCCCATGGGGCTTAGCAAACAATGTTGAGGAAGAAAACATGAAGAAAACTTTGAAACTTTTAAAGTTTGAAAAGATAAAAATGGGCAGAAAGTTTAACACACTTTTGGACCTCAAAATGGTGGGGTTTCACCTTAGTTTGCCCAAGCAAACTTGTGAGAACCTTCCTAGAGGTTATCCAAGCGTGTTAGAAGAAAAAACAAGGTTTAAAGGAAGAAGGAAGTGAGTTGAAACTCACTTACAAGCTGAAGTGTTTCAGCAGGAAGTTTTGAACTTTAAGAGAGTTTTTGGAGTGTTTGGAGGCTTGTAAATGTGGGAAATGGATGGGGGAATGCTTGTTTATATAGAGGAGGGATTAGGGTTTGAATTAGGGTTACATTTAATGAAGTTTGGTGAACATTTGAATTGAAACATGGAAGGAAACAAGACATGGCAGCTTGCGGCCGCAAGCTGCCTTGTCTTTTTTTTGTTGTTTAATATATTTAAAAGGTTTGTTTGTTATTTAAATAATGTATGTTATATATAATCAAGTGTGATATGCTTTTGGAAGATTATGACATGAAATAAGGTGTCACATAAACCCTAAAGGTAATTGCAAATGTTTACATAGGTGTAACATGATTCAAGATATCAAATAGCCTTCATATTTTGTGTTTAACCTGTCAATTGCTTGTTTGATTTGAACGTTTAACTTTCACGGAAATATGGTAAGAATATGCAAATTGATTCGAGCTTATATGTTACGTAACAAATGCGTGCATGATCATAGATGTAAATGTGTATAAAGACTGCGAATTGCGTACAATCGATCAATTTGATTACAATCAAAGCCTTAGATTTACAATGATTTGGAAATGAAATATGATTACAAAGTTTGGAATTTCTAATTATAGAAACACGAAACAAACTTACTAAAAATGGAAAGTTACAAATGCGAAGCGTTACAAGAAGTATCATGGTTAAATACAAACTATATTAATATATCTTGCTAGTTATTCATGAACATATATTATGAATTTATTGATAAGATATAACTGGTGTACAATGAGGAGATAATGTAATTGGTAAAACTTATGTTTTCTATACTCTTAAGGAACAAACGATATGGGTTCATATTTTACTAACCCCTCAACAAAGTTGGTTAGTTTTGTAAATGTAGGAAATATAACAAAACACATTCATGGATCTTATGGGATCTAGTTACAAAAGGAGGCAACTAGAGAAGATTATAAATCAATGTTCATTAAAGGATCAAGCGATAAATCGCAGACTACAAAATTTGCATCTGTTACTTAAATGATACATATTATAATGAGGGGAAGTTTTAGACAAGTTGCACTCTTTTCCCTTCACTAAGTTTTATCCCATTGGGTTTTTTTAGTAAGGTTTTAACGAGGCAGCGTACCTGATCCAGAAGTATCAGGGGGAGACAATACGCGCTCCACTCTTTTTCCCTTAGCTGAGGTTTTGTCACACTGTGTTTTCCAGACAAGGTTTTTAATGAGCCAGCATCTCCAAGCGTACTGAAAGAATAATGTACCCCTTTCTTTTATCACGTGTGGATAGTCAATGGGGAGTGTTATAAATATATTATTTATTAGTGACTATCCCCATTACCAACTCTCATATTACATTTATGTTTGTATCAATGTCATAATGCTTATATATTGGCATTTGCATATGATGTTAATATCAATGAGAAGGATTCTCATTCCCTTATTTTTCATGTTCTTGTTCTCTACATGATCTATATGGTCTTGTTTTCTCATTTTTATTTTAGTTGTATATTGGTTGCTAATAAATCGTTGTTTTACAATTTATCATTTAATTTCTTTTTCTGATATTTTTTGTTGGTACCAATATGGTACTGATTTTATTTTTATCGTAAACGACTTTGTACATGCTTTCTACTTCTGATTACTTAAAGATGAGATGCAACATTTGTTTTTGATCTTACGTTTATGTTTTAGTAAATACTTTTTTTAGGTCAAGACTATATTTCTTGGTTACATAGTTGTCTAATTAAATATAAGAACACTATAAATCAATTTCTTTTGTTTTGTAATATGTAACGGTTTCTTGTGAAATGTGTGAGAAAAACAGTTTACCAAAAAACTAAAAAAAATTATTGTATTTGCATTTTTCTATTATATAATAACCATTCTGAATGTTATGATACCAAAACAAACATGTCTCTATTATGAGAAGAGTTAATTGAAAATTTTGTTTTTTTCTTTATATATAGTTTTATTCGGTGTCCGTCATACTTTATATTTTAAAATCTTACACGCTTTGTTCTTTTACTTTAACCCAGTTAATTTTAACTGTTAAGTTAAAGGAAAATTAGTTATTTTACTTATTTATTTAACAAAACCCATTTACGAATTATAAGAAAATATATTATATTATATATATACATACACATATTTAAACACACACTAATCTCTAAAACACACACACACGCACGCTCTCTCTCACTCTCTTTCTCTCTCTCTCTATACACACACATATCTAGCACCACCCGGTGCAACCATGCACCATCCTTGCGACCACATCGCCATCACTACCACTCCACCACCACCGACCTATCAAATCCCTAATTCTTCAACCCCTAACCCTAATTTACCCTAAGATCCAAAATCCTCACAAATCTCTGATTCAAAACCACAATCTCATAGCGGTCGGACTTGAAGAACCAATCCAACAACTAAATCAATGACAGTCTGTTTTCTACAGCGATTTCCACAGTGATCTGGCACCAACGTGGTAGCAACGAATATATTTTCTCTGTTTAAGGCCCTTTCGGTTACAAAACTAATGAACTCTGAGTCATATTCTTGTATGGTTTCCTTGGCTTCTTTAGAGATCTTTCTTGTGGGTGGTAAGACCTGTTTCATTATCCGACCCACATTTGTAATGGGGAGCAATGTATCAAGATCATCCCCCATGTTTATCTCTAGAACTTCTAAAATGTAGACACGTTTCACATTTGTAATGGGGAGCAATTTATCAAAGCCTTGTTTATAACCTGCTCCTAACCAACCCTGTTTTTGTTTTTCTCTCTCGATTTCAGTAGCCTTTCCGATTAGGGTTTGGTTGTTTGGTTATGGTGTGTTTGATCGATTAGGTTAGGGTTTGGTTGTCTGTTGGATACAGAGAGAAATAGAGAGAGATTATATGTGTGTATTTAAAAATAACTGTGTGTGTTTAGATATATACCTATTATATATAATTCATTTTGTTATAATTATTAAAAACTTTTTGTTAATCAAATAAGTAAAATGACCAACTTCTCCTTCACTTAACAGTTAAAATTAACTGGGATAGATGCAAAGAACAAACCGTGTAAAAATTTAAAACATCAAAGTACAAAAGTCATCAATTTTAAAGGTAAATGACACCGGTTGAAATTGAGTATAAAAATAAAGGACAAAACTTGCAATTCACTCTTATGAAAATAAAGGATGTAAATTAGATTTTATATGGTAAATGAACACTCCAACTAATGGGGTGGTGGTCTATTGACAAAAACAAAACCTTTAAACACTTGTATATGAAAGGGGAAGGTTTTGAGTTCAAGTCACACAATTAAAAGAATTCAGTTGAAAAAAAAAAGAACACTCGAAGAGAGTTGGAACAAACGTTAAGGTTATCAGTTGTGAAGGGAAATATAATACATGTTTTTTTTTTGAGAAGAGAACCATCAAACTTTTTATAAAACAACACATTCCTCTTCTTTTGGGTTCTCTCTGAGCTTCTGGATTTCATCGTTGGATTCCGTTTGAGCAGTATGAGCCATTTCTTCGGTAAATAGTTCATGTTTTGTAGTTGTTTCCTTCCGCCTTGACTCAACCTGTACATAAATTAGTTAAATAAATTTGTTATCTGTCGTTTAACTAAAACCACTCTTAACAATAAAAACCCCATAAAGCTTGAACGGGTCACAATTCTTCCCCAATTGTAATTAGTGTAATATAACAAGTTACCAACATGCTTAAATAGGAGTTTTAGATTTGTATTGTTAATAATATAGTATGTGTAATCATGTTTAGTGCAATGATTATTTATAAATAAACTTTAAACAAAAAAAAAGATAAAATAAATGTTTAAAAACAAAGTTAACCCATCTGACCGGCATTAAAAATGACAAGGAGCTTTAAGTCAGAAAAAAAAGAAATGTAATTTGAAATTATTTTTCAATCCTTGCATGGCAGACAAGCCCTGGTATATCACGATATATTATATCTGTAATGAATCTTGACCCATCTTCCTATAAGTAAAACCTATTTCACCAATTCTAGTAAGACACGAATTTAAGTACTCTATTATCATTAGTAGTAAAACCTAGGAGCAAGGAACCAAAGGGCCTTTGGTCTGGTGGCACAAGGTGTTGGATAAACCCTAGATTATAGTCTCAAGTAAGCACCATGAAGGAAGGCATTGTGGGCGGACCATGTTGAAAATCATAGCCTCATGAGAAGGCAACTGATATAACCAACCGAATAGTGGTTAGTCTCACTCTATATCAAGTACATTAGTTTGTGTAACATTCACGATTGGTCGAAATAGATAATAAAAATTTTGGTAAAACTGTAATAAGAATAATGTGCTTCAAACCTTGAGTTCGCTTAAAGTCTCATGGGTGTACGGTTTGCCCATGTTGGTCAATATGGTGTTGACAAGAGATAGAAGTTCTTGAGTTTGTTGTGTTTTCTTCCTTTCTTCTGTCGATCCGATTATCAAAAAGAACACATCTGTTCCCACACTGGCTAAGGGTTTCCTGATCAACATGTTAGTTTTTTTTTTTAAATAGTAATTAGTCAACATTAAACAAGAAAACATTAACAAGAGAAAACCATGTATCTCACCTTTAATGGTCCAGGACACGAGTCTTCTAACAAGTCTTTCAAAGTCTGTCCATTCTCCTCAAGTTCATCCCCGCCAGTAAAAAGCAGAATTATATAATCATTAATTTTGCTCCCGAACAACCTCCTCAAACTACTTATTACATCGGCTTCTTCTTTTGTAAACCGAGTCCAAACGACGAGCACAACAAGAATAGCATGAATACCGTCCTTCACCAGGCTTATACATCTAACTATCTCCTCCTCAATAAAGTTGGTATCAATAGAAGCATCAAACAGTCCTGCCATTGTACTAGCCATTAGCAGTCTAAAAACAAACACAGTAATTAGAGAGTTTTTAAAATACCAAGAGTATCGATCACATTAAGCCTCAGGCCATTCTTAAGTACGGTTGTCCTAAGCTCAGAGGCGGCAGTTACACCACGAGCGCTTGCCTTTGATAGGAATGTTTTCTTTCCAAGGATGCTATTCCCCGTTGCACTCTTTCCATAACCTGTTTTTCCGACCGTAAGCAGAGTGAGTTCGCAATCATCACAGGTCCCCATGATATGGCAGTGAATCTAGCTCTACATCACAAATTATAAATCCATTATAGTATTGATCAACGCAAGAAAATAATAAATATGCAAACTTAATATTTTTTTTTGAGTAAAGGGAGGAAAAAGACAAAAGAAAACTGGATGTTAACTGAAAATCTGACCAGATTTCGCTTTTGGCAACAAAATTGAAACCACATGTACCAAGATTCAAAAGCTTTGAGTTTTGAAGTAAAGTGATAAAAGTGACCAAAACTCAAAGTCCATATTAGCAGTTTACTCTTTTTTTTACAAAACAATTTTCATATATGCAAACTTAATATATAGCACAAGTTTTGAAGGAACTATTCATGTCCAAGAGAGTACTTTCTGATATGTTTCATCAATATATATATAACAATAAAGATCAGTAGCGGTGATGTAAACCCTAATGATTGAGATACGAACATTAAAGAACGATTTTTTTAACACAACCGGAAAATTGTACAAGATGAAAGTACCTGCTAGGGTTACAGTTGAATGAAAGTAGATGAAAGAATTGATTATGTGCTGCGATGGAGATAATTTTTTCAATTTATTATTGTTGATTAAGTCGGTGATAATCCAATAATTATAACCTTTTTATTAGGAGATGTTAGCTTTACAAGGCGACCCATTATTTTTAGAAATCTTAAAAACTGACCTCCAACTATTTAACTGCTATTTAAACGTATCACTAACTGAAGCCAAATGTCGTTGCAATTTATATGTGCTAAAATTTCAGTGGTGGATAACACCCCAAGAACCGCATCGTTAGTCAAACATGAAATACCATAACAATGTAAACATCAAAAAACATATTTAGTGAGCTTTTTATTACATTTAGTTTTTATATGATAATGGTTACTCCTGCTTTATTAAATTAATTTTTCTAGTTCTCTTTAAGAGGCATAAGCTTCACCAAGTATATTTTTCTAGATCTCTTTTTTAAGAGGCGTAACCTTACCAAATAGGATAGCTTCACATTTCACTTTTTATATCATCACAATTTTTTACATTTTTTAACTAGATACTTTATTTTATTAATCTATTTTTTACTTCATATTATTTAAAACTAGTAGGAAACCGTACGATAATGCGACGGTGACAATTTGTAACACAATACTCATTTCTATTAATCTACCAATCATCTCGTGAGATATTGTATAATATTTTAGTTGATTTTCTTATTCGTATAATATTTTACAAAAGTTTATTACGGTATATTATAACATCGTTAATGATGATTAGCTCAATAATATTATTTATAAAACACAAGGACGTATGATCTCTTGGGGACTCCCTTTATAAGAGTATAAACATCATATTGTATAACGTTACATAAAAATCTTACAAACAAAATATCCAATATTAAGCTAACATGAAAAAAGAAAATCTCACTTGCTTACTTCTAATTTTACTAACTCAAAATTTCCTATTCATGATACTTTTAAATAAAGTTTAGGTCAACTAAATTGTCTAATAAATTTAAAAAAACACATGTGAGGTGGTATGTAAACAATATAATAACTCTTCCTTGACATTCATAGTATATATTAAGCCATAAGTATATATAGCATACATGCTATTGCTTGGTGGATTTATATAACTATAAGTGCAACTAAACCTAGCCATTTCAAGGAAAATTTGAACTTTATTCTTTGCCCTAACATGAAAAATTCAACAGCTAAAATTTGAAAACATTCGCTCTTGTGTAAGCAATCAAACAATCTACAACGGAAATTGTTAACATTAAGCTTATGTTATCAATAGTGGAAATGCCCGCGCGTCGCTACGGTACTTAACAACGACGCAATAGATTGTGACAATTTATTATTTTAACCTAAGTTAATCTCCTTGTTAGAACTTGTAGTTATTTTCTAACTTTATAAACATTAAATCCAAGCACAAAGCAATTATATTATCTCGACCACCTGCTTCATTTAAATGACCTTGGTACAAATAATGCAAAACCAAACATGCACTTCTAATCTTGTTTCTGCCCTGAAGTAAATGTGTCAAACTGCTTTAGAAACATAAGTTGCCATGAAGTACTAAATTCAGGGGATAATTGATAAGATTTGCGCAGTACAAAGAAGTAGATTAAGAGAGAAATAAACAAGTTAGTATTTATTTTCATCTAAAAATTTGAAGAAAGAATATTTACGATTACAGATTATAACCTACCACTGTTTACATATCACGGGTTGGTTTTTTTGTTCTTTTTTTCTTTTTTTCTAATTCTAACCCTTTATACAATAGATTCTTGAAGTCTTGATAATTGATATTATATTAGATACTCATAAAAGATAGAAGAAAATGGCACCTAGAGAATCCTTGGGGAGATTATTAATGCACGAATAGAGGCGAACCAGATCCTCTTTCGAAACAAAATCAGCGTCTACAACATCATCATTGCAAGTGAGAACCCAAAAATCTCACGAGTGTACTCTCTTTATATTGCCCCGACAAATTGGGCATGATGCTGTAAGGAAAATACAACAAGTTTCAAATACGTAACAACATGAAACAAATACATGAGTTTAAATCTAGGTGTGTATCTAATTCACCCTAAATACGTTTCTTCAATCCACACTAAATACGTTTCTTCAATTATCATCAACTAGTATCCTACAACATGTATTAAAATAAAGATCAACAAAATGTTGGTGAGTATATAAGTTTATATACATGCCATAAATGTGAATAAAAGTTGTCTCATATCCAACATGGTAAATTGCGTATTGTTTGTTATCATACTAGCATGTGTTAACTATAAGTCAAACCAAAGTGTACCGCAATCTTGCATACCATTGTCAACGAGGCGACAAGGTTGTAAAATAGTTTACTTAACAATATCACAAGATTACGGGTGGTGCATTAATCCTATAGTGCTATAGTTGTTAAGGTAGGCTTGCAAAGTTAATGAGCATACAGAAAACAAGTATAACATAGCATACGAATAACAACAATATTACAAAAATCATGTAATAAATGGATCGAGTATGTTTGTAAACAAGTTTAATTGTGATTTGTATAAAGTGTACATGTTGCACCCAAAGTGTATAAACGGAAAATGGGATCGAGTATACTCACGGTTTAGCGTAGTAATCCCACATAAGTGAGTTGATGCGTAAGAGAGTTTGAGAACACCGGAGTTACCCTACATTCGGGAAATGAAGGTGTATGAGTTTATAGAATTTGTGGAAAATTCGGATTCCGAATTTAACGTAGAAAGTATGTATGTAATGAAAATATATCTTGTCTAAATACTCGTTTGGACACTATGTATTTATATGTTTTTCTTGGGTCCTAACTTGCCCATTAGAATCACAAACATGGAGTTTAGAACGAAGATAATATAACCTAAGTTCATGACATATAACCATAATCCGATTAACTTCAAGAATTTGATTATTTGTGTATTTTATATAATATATAGCATAGTTAGAGTTATGTCCATCATGTATGTCAAACATGAAGGTTTGATTAACCTCATTGTATAATTCACCAAAGCACAAGGTTATGGTCATGAATGATAATAAAATACAACTAACTAGAATACTAAGTAGCCAAATAAGAATAACCTGGCGTGTCATACCCAACATGGCAAGTATTAAAGGCGAGACGAGGTTAACTTATTTTAGGTCTTGGAAACTACTTAGATGAACACAAAGAAAACAAGCAAGTGAGGTAGTGGAACAAGTTTGGATAGCCCAAGCTTCCATGGTTCACACATTTAGACGAATACAAGACTCACCATATGAACAATAGTGAGCTTGGTTAGTCACACACTTGAAGGTTACTTGGAACCTTATCAAAACAAAAAGTTTAGAGGGTGTTTACACCTCTAAACCTATAGGGATTAACCATACTTAAGCTTCATAACCATAGGTTTGGTTAGAAGCAAGATTGGTGCAAGATTGTATAGGTTAAACATGTCTAAAGAATGTGTAAGTAAAGTATCTTAACGCAAGGAAACAAGAAAATTAACAGTGTTAATTCACAAAGAAAACTTCACAATCACTCCTTACTTTATGTACAAACAAACAAGAAAATTTGCTTTTCGTTTACAGGAATATGACAACTTAACTTAGCACCTCATTCATTCTTAAACTTTATCGTCATGGAACTACCATCTAGTCTCTTTAGGAAATCTATTTCTACATTTCTTGACATACGATCCTTGGTGTGCAAACAGGTCTCCTGCTAGTGTCACTGCCTTTAAGCGAATGTCTACTTTATCTATCTATAAATACTAAAACTTTAAGCAAGTAAACGTAAATTGAAAGACTATTGCTATAGCGATGCCAAATGATCGAATTTGCATTTGGGGACTGATTATTTTGACTCAAGTCGAAACATGGAAAAGAGAACATGCTCTGGGTTATCTAGTTATTTATGGGCGAAATAACCGATTTAGGATAATCGGTTTCATACCATCTACAACAAAACTGATTATTTTGGGTACGATAGCATTGCATATTTACCCTTCATTTAACCTAACTCGAGGTGCTTTTAAGTCCTGTTTCACAGAAAAAATGTCTCCTTTTTCACAAATAGTAATACAAAATGTTTAAACACAGGTTAAGTCAAATACCGTGCTTTCTAGGGCTGACCATGAACTCAAGAACCCCTCTTCAAACCCTACATAATGATTTACATATACAAGGAATCAAATTCTAGGGTTTCAGTAGCTTGAAGATGAGTCAAACTGAAACAAAGTAAAACTCGCCAACAGAGTCGTGCAAATATACTTCACCCTCGCTAATCGCTGCACTGAACATCAACAATTTTATCTTTAGCTGATTAAGCTATTATTGATTCAGAATAAAAAGAAAATGTTTCAACAATCAGTTCATGATGAGATTATATTATGGATTGCAAACATCATGTACATGATACACTTGAATCAGAGCAGTGAAGACTGCAAAAATCACCAACAAATCTATAATATGGATTGAAAAATTGGCTTAGATTGTTAAAATGCATCAGAAAATACCCAAAACAAAATTTAAAAAAAATATAAATTAAAATAATACTAATATAATAATAATATAATAATAATAATAAATAATATATACTAATAATAATAATAATAATAATAATAATATAATAATAATAATAATAATATAATAATATAATAATATAATAATAATAATAATAATAATAATAATAATAATAATAATAATAATATAATAATAATAATAAGAAAGAGTGAGAAAACCATAACCAATTAATAGGAAAGATTGAGAAAACCAAAATGTATACCACCACCATCGTTGCCTCTTTCCTATAAGTCATTATCACCCTGCTTGAAACTCTATGTTTAGTGCCATCATCGTCCTTCCCAGACAGAGGTCACCCATAACCCCAATCGGAACCCTAGACTATCATTTCTATTCTTTGATTACCATTGCAAGTTGAGATTTCAACCGTTTGTTCTATTTTCTTGAAACGAAGGGGCAGATTCAATTCTTTGAATCTCTACTGTTCCTACCATTAGCAAGGAACATAATCGGATGGCTTCGATCTTGGAGGTAGAAACCAAAATCAACGCACCGTAGCCGGTTGCCACGCATCTTGCCACCTCCGTTTCTCTCACCCCCCCCCCCCCCCCTCTCGCTGTATACACGGATGATTGAAGGTTGGAGAGGTGTGTACGTATGAAAGTATCAGTTCTGGTTTAGTTGAAAGACTCAAGAAAAGATTGAATTAAGTTCTTGTGGTTGAGGATATATGAACCGGTGATCTGGAGAGCAAAGCACCGTGCGTAGCGGCCTCTTAGCTTCTCAACGGATGCAAGCATCAATGAAACATTCAATTTGGCATTCAATTGCATGTTTAATAGATGGAACAGAGAAGGGCAAGATTGGAATTCACTTTCAGCATATAACTATGACAGTATTGTAAATTTACCACTTTGTCCCTAGAGTTTCTTAAAATTTAAGCTATTGACTTTTCTACCCCTCTTAAATACCTTGAAAACTTTTGTACATGTTGCTTCAAAAATTGTACGTGATGTAAAATTACATATATATCCATCACATTTGTATTATACATTTATATAGATTATAGTCAACATACCCTTTAAACCACATATACTACATTTAGAAGCAAAGTTACACGTTGATGTTTTTTGTTAAAATTGTATGTGTTCATTTCTTGTTTATCAAGTCTTAAGGATCTATGATTATTATTTGTCTTGTATATGTTAATGATACTAGCGTTTGAGTTCAAAATTTTATTATAAAATACTTAGACAAGTTAAAATATTTTTTTGTGTATCGAGGATTTGTATTCTTATGGTGGTATTTGAGAAAACATTTTCTTGAGCTTTTGTTAAAGTTTGAGTTATCTGGTTTGTTGGTGTTCCTATTGAACAAAGTTACATTGTGTCATCAAGATGTGGCAAAAAAAAATTTTAACAAATACAATTTGATTTCAAAATTTTATTGGGAAATAGACTAATATGTCATTAACTAGACTAGATATCTCTTGTGATAGTTCAGTTTTTTAAGTCAATATATGCATTCCTCTACTAATGTACATTTACATATTGGTTAAGGTTAGCGAGGTATCTTAAAAGGTCTCCAAGTAAGGGTTTAATGTTTAGAAAAGGTAAAGAGTTTTGAGTGTTAGCTTATGTTGACTCTAACTTAGCAAACTATAACTACAAGAGAGTTAGTTACTCTATAGTTAATGTTGCTAAAAATAAATGTTTTTTTTAAATGGGTCATTTGATATGTTTGTTGAATGTATTAGAAGCTGGGAATTTTCAGTTTTCCATTAAACGAAATATGTTTTGTTTTTCTTATGTAACTTAGTTAGCTTTGTGCAGGTTATATAAGTAGTGAAAGTTGGAAGGTAAAAAATGTCTAGGAAGCTATCATATTTTGAATTAACTAACAGTCTGTCAAGAGTTTTCATCCTCATTTACGTCACTTGTTTTCTTGCTATTATCAATAACCTCGCTCACGTCCATCTATGATAGCACGCCAAAACCTGCTCATTTCGTTTTAACTTTTAACTGATGTAGTTGTCGTGGGCTAAAAAAACAAGTAAAACTGTAGCATATGAAAGTCAAGTCGTCTCCACAGGGAATTGATGATCAATTAAGTTATCTATTAAATTAACTAAGTACCGAAGAAAAAATATGTTTGTTTTTGGTTTGCAAGAAAGCAATTATAACTATGTGAGAAAAAGATGATCAAATTAAGGGACACACCCATGATTCAAATACTAGTTTAATTACTTAAACACCATATAGACATGGCCTTAGAATTATTGAATTAGAATAACAATAAAAAGACAGTTTTTAAAGTAACCATACAATAAATTGACGTTCACAAATACCAATTATCCACTGTATTACCAACCCACTAACGATACAAGAAGTCACATATACATTTGATAAAAGACTAGTAATTCAAATATAAGCAAATGCTTATCAAATTCAAACACAAGTAGCGAAGATATACTAGTTATAACGTAATCAAACAAAGTATAACGTGCAAAACCTAAACAATCTTTCACCCGGGGGAAGTCACAAGAGGTTTAGCCACTCATGGTTGTCATCACAACTTCATTCAATTTATGTAACATCCAAAAGTTTCTAAACCCGTATTGTTTATTGGGTAACAAATGAGACATGTATGCTACGAGATGAAATATAATCTTTGGCGCTTCGATGTCAATTTAATAAAACTCGAGGGGGTCTAATGTAAATAATGAAAGTTTTTTATTAACTTTGAGTTTAACGTACAACATGAATGTGAATTGGGGGGGTGTAACTAGACAGTCATCACTTTGGGCTAAAACCCTAAAGCCTCGCCCACTGTGATGGATTTTTCTCTACTTCGTAAAAGACAATCGGATGATTCTGCATTGCTCATGATCTTTCATCTAGTCAAGGGCGAGTGCAGGATCAACAGATGTTATCGCTTTAGGGCGATCAACGAACCCGACACCCGATTCACGACGGATAGTTTTGTATACCCAAGTCTTCGGTAAATCTCGTGCTTGGTTTCGTGATTAAATATCTGGCGCGATCTTGTGTATGTGATGGTTTTGGATTCTTGTTATATTAGTTCTCCAACGTGCCATTGTTAGACGTTTTCGAGACCGGTTCTTGTTAAACATATGAATCACGCATCTAGGTGTGTGTTCGGATTTGTGGTGTCGTCATGACAACATTAATTTTTGCGGAGATCAGCTTCTTCATAACTATGATTGTTACACCGTGCCCGAAACTTGATTTCAAAAGGGTATCAAAAGTGCTTGGGTCTTAGAGTAGGTTCGCATGATGATTAACGGGTCGTGCATTGGAGGACGTAGATGCTTTGCTGATGCAATACGATTTGAACGTGGTGGGTTACAGAGATTGTGAACGGTGCGTTCAAGGAGCAAACCCACATTGAACGGGTCGGGTCTCGGACCCTAATGTTTTTTAAAAAAATAGCGATACCGTTATATAAAATTTTCTAGGGACCCCATAAAATAATTTAGTTGGACCCCATTCACAATGAAAGTGAGCCTGGTGCATTTGCAAAACCCCTTGTTTACACACAAAACATCTCGGTTCGATCTTTGTTTGTCCTGTTTTTGTGTTTTTTTTAATCTGAAATTAAACTAGGGTATTTTAATAGACTTTCAAAAAAAGCTTAAACACTGGACGCTTTCTTCCTTCCTGTGCATCATCAAGACATCGACAATCCACAAACCCTCCACCTCCCTCCGGCTCCCCTTCCTCTGCCCTCTCCGCCTTCCCCAGCCGCCCTATCCGCCTCCACTGGTAAGATTTTTTTTACCTTTTGTAACTTGATATTGTTATTGATGTAGTTATTTAAGGACTTTTTTGCTATGAATCTGTGTATGCGTCATCTTCTTCAAGTAATACTAGTATTAATCTAGTTGAATTTTGTTATTTATCTAGTTGCTTATCATCTTAAAACTTGAATTTTAGGATTGAATTTTGTTATTTATCTAGTTGCTTATCATCTTAAAACTTGAATTTGAGGGAAATTATGCAAGAATCATTGAAAAGAAAGTTTGATGCATCATCTTCTTCTAGTAATACTCGTATGAAATTGATATGGAAAACCTTCCATGGGATCCCGCCGAACGAAAACCAATTTTATCTTATGACGTAGGTAAGCCGAATAGTTTTCACAACAAAGAACCTCAAAAATGTGACGACTTGCGTAAACCAAAACAATCTATTGGTAGTGCCTTTCAAAAGCATGGTCAACCTAGCCAAAAACACAAAACCGAGTATATATCCGATTAAGCACATCAGTTATTCTTGCTAAAGCTTTATTGAATGGTGCATTACCGTTTTGTGGTCATGATGAGCTTGAAAGTTCAATTTATAAAGGACATTTCTTGGAATTTTTAAAACTATTGGGAGAATTGAATGAGTCCATTGCTGAGTTATATTAGGAAATGCTCCGGGGAATAACCAATTGACGTCTCAAAAAAATTCAAAAAAATATTTGTAATTGCTTTTTACAAGAAGTGTTAGAACAGATTTTTGAAGAACTAGCTGATGATGTATTTTCTATATTAGTTGATGAGTCTTGTGATATATCTAAAAAAGAACAAATGCAGCCGTTTTGAGATATGTTGACAAACATAGGGTTATTAAAGAACGATTTATCGGCCTTGTCCATGTCATGGAAACATCTGCACTATCTCTGAAATCATGTATTGATGATTTATTTTCTCGATATAATTTAAGTTTGGCAAAGGTTCGAGGTCAAGGATATGATGGTGCTAGCAATATGGCTGGTGAGTTTAATGGTTTGAAAGCCTTAATTTTGAAAGATAATACTTCGGCATATTATATACGGTGTTTTGCCAACCAACTTCAACTAGTTGTTGTGGCCTTTGCAAACAAACATGATGACATTTGGACATTTTTTATAAGTTGTCAACTTTGAAAAATGTGGTTTGTGCATCTTGCAAACGTCTAGATATGATTCGAGAAAAGCAAAAGGAGAAAGTACAAGAAGCAATAGGTTGTGAAGAAGTTGAAACCGGTAGTGGTTTAAATCAAGAACTTTTTGTTGCAAGAGCCGGAGGTACACGTTGGAGCTCTCATTATAAGACACTTATGCATTTGTTTCAGTTATATCCAACAATTAGTATTGAAGTGCTTCAATTTATTTGGAATTTCGTTTCAGTAATATTCACCAAAGACAAGCAAATGGTATTTGGACATACATGAAGGCATATGATTTTGCATATTATGTACATTTGTTGCATCTATTAAACCCTACAAAAGAACAGATGATTGTAAAGCCAAAAAAACTCTAACATCTGATCTTTTATAATAAAGATCTGCTACTCCAAACTCTGCTGAGACTTAAAGACTGTTCACAAGATCTGTTCAATGGCTAAGATCTGCTGGAATCCAAGGTCTGCTGATGAGAACCTCTATGAAGATAAACTCTGTTGAAGTAAAGTCTGATGAAGACTAACAAATGATAAAGCCCAACAGAGGATATCTCAACAGTTGTTATCATCAGGGTGTATATTGTATTTTAATTCCAACAGTGTCTAGGGCTAGCAGAGTTTAGAGTTTGTTAGTTTGTTAAATGTCACTTTCATAGTGATCTCAGCCAAAGATGCTTAGTTCTTTGTAATGTACTATAAATAGAACAGTGTTTGTACTGTTCTATCTATCACTTCTTCTACACATTTTGTACGAACAAATTAGAGTGATCTTAGGCTGAGGGGGGAGTTTGTAATTCGCATGTGTACCTGATTAAACTACAAAAGCATGTCAATGAAAACAATCTTTCTATTGTTGTGATTTCAAAGTTTTACACATTTCCGCTGCACTGTTTTATTAATATTATCTTCTTTCATTGATTTCATCTAAAACAATCATATCCATATCAAACTCATTTCTAACAATTGGTATCAGAGCTTGGTCTTTCAAAAAATTGATTTAACAATCAGTTTGATATAAACTGGTCAGCTCTCACTGCTAATTCGTATGTTCATTTGTATTGAAAACAGAGTAAAAGTTTATTTACATTCAAAGTTTTTAAACAAAAACCTGTTTTAAACAATCAGAATGTCTCAAAATCCACAAGATCCACACAACACTAGCACCATGTACAAACCTCCGATACTTGTCAGATCAGAGTACAATATTTGGCAATGACAGATGGGTCACATACTTGCATAACAGAATACGAGTTGCTGGAAATTGGTTATTTTCAGACCACATGTTCTGATGGTACCGAGTGCCGAAGTCCTAAAAGTTCAAGTTCCAAAGAGTCCTGAACATTACTCCGAGCAAGATTTTCAGAAAATTGAGCTAGATGCAAAGGCGTCTAGTATCGTGGAAACTGCTTTGCTAATGATATCTATGCTGGCATGTTGCACTGCAATAGTGCAAAGGAATTATGGGATGCTCTGAAAGAACAATTTGGTGGCACTAAAGAGGTTATTCAAAATAACATAGAAGTTTTGAACCAACAATATGAAACATCTTGTCATGTGAAAGGAGAATCATTAAGTCAATAAGTTGAAAGGTTTAGTTGTCTCATTAGTGAGTTAAAACTGGTAAAGGTCGAATATCCAAATTACACTTTGAATAGTCGATTTCTAAGATCTCTACCAGAAAAATGGGACACTATTGCCTTTGCAACTAGAACCGTTGTTGGGTTCAAAGAGATGAGTTTAACTCAGCTTCATGGTGTGCTTCTCACTTATGAGAGAGAGCTTAAGTAGAAAAAGAAGCTACAAGAGTTAGGAAAAGTGGTTGATGATTATTCTTTTGGTAGTATAACACTTTTTGGTCAAGAAGAAACCTCTGGTAGTAGCAAGGAACAGAGTTATGATCATTTTATTGACATAACATCTGGTGGGAATTTCAACTCTGATTCTTGCTCACCTAACTTTGTCTTTGCGGAAAATGAGGAAAACCAAGTTTCTGGCAACTTATCCTTTGAACTTAATGATCTTCAACATTTTATCCCAGTGATTTAGAAGAAATGGACATATTACACAAATTGGCATTATGGAGTGTTAGGACCAACAAGTTCTATAAAAGAACAGGTAGAAAAATCCAAGGTTGCATGGAGGGTTAAAAGTTGGGTTGGATAAGTCAAAGATTAAGTGCTACAAGTGTAACAAGTTAGGTTATTTTTCTAGGGAGCGCAGGAGTCAAAAAATGGTCCAATTATCACACACCGAAGTCCTAGACTTCAAAACACACAATACAATATCCATTATTCCCAATATACCCCTGCTCCTCATATGCAAAACACTGCTCATTTTGCACACCCTGTAACCATTGTTCCAATTCAATATGTCCAAACCACTATTCCTTAGATATAGTATGTTCAAGCCCCAAGTCCTCAGGTTCAAATGCAACCTGCACCACAAGTTACACAAACCTCTGCTTCTGCAGAGATTAGTCAACAGAGCTTCTTTACACAAGGTTTTGCTGATTGGAATAGTTTACCTGAGAAACTGACTAATGAAAATTTTGTTCTAGTTGCTAATACTGAAAATAAACATGATGATTTTTGTTTCATGGCACTAGACACAATACTTAAGGGATGAGTCCGAGGAGGTATTATTAAATTCTAATGATGTTTGTGAAAATGTTGTGGCAGATGTTTCAAAAGTGAAGGTTAGAGAAGTAACTATGATCTCAGTGTCAGACCCATAGGAAACCAGAGTTTGTGAAGGAGAATGTGATTGTGCCATGATGGCTGCTACTAAGGTATCACCTAAGGTTCTTAAAGGCCTATGTTCAGACAAATGTATTATAGCTTTTGCTAACATAAAAGAGGTAAATGAAATCTTAGAAACAAAATTTTAGATGATGAAATTCAGTTTGAAAAACTTGCAAAAGAGTTAAAATCTAAACTGTTTGAAAAAGAATCTTAAATCAGTAGCCTCAAACATGAGTCCAGCATAACCAAGGATCAACTCCAAACTATGATAGAAAAATATCAAAATTGTAAAAAGGAGCTTGAATCTACCCAAATTACTTGTGAAAAGTGGATAGAATTCTGTAAAGGTTATGAGCTTATGTTAGAATCACAAATCAAAAGCCATGTTAAATTTGGTGTAGGTTTTAGAAAACATGACCGAGTTTTTCAAAACACTTCTATAAATGATTATGAGTTGGTTGAAATTATTCTAACAAATTTGGCTAGTAAAAAGATTAAAGTCATTGAACCAAATGGTAAGAAATTTGTCTTAGAAAGACCAGAAGGATTCTCAACTTTTGAAGAAATTGAAAAGTATCAATTCAAATCAGGTTAGTGTGACATTCTTGACAACTTTAAGCCAATGGATTTTTCAAGCATTGATGGTGTAAAGGCACCACAAGTCAAGATCATTCCCTTAAAAGATCTTCCAGTAGATGTTAGCAGATGTTACAACATCTGCTGACAAAAAGACAAAAAAAGGGAAGAAAAGAGAGAAAATATCAAACTTGTTTTGCAATTTTTGTGAAAAAAAGAATCATGTCACTAAAAACTGTTTTCTTCTAAAAGCTTATGATATAAACAAAACAAGTGTAATCATTGATTCACCAAATTGCACCATTTGTGGCAGATCAAACCACAAAACTCAAGAGTGTGTTTATCTCAAAAATTTTGATATTAAAAGAAATGAGTATAAAACTAAACACTTGAGAGTTCAAGCAATGAAAAGACCAAACAGACCTTTGTCCCTGTCCAAACATCTGTTGCCAAACAATTGTATATAACATCTGCTCCCAGGAAGGTTCAGGTAACAAATGCACCACCAGCTAATGAATTTCCAAGAGGATATGGTCAACCTGCTTACAAGAGTGTACCACTTGGTTATGAGGTCTACAAAAGACTATCTAAACCAAGAGTTAGCAGGCTCCTCATGGTTATGATCAATTGATAGGAAATGGTCCACAACAGATGTTATCAAAATCTGTTCAAAACACTGACCATATTCCTGGACTTGAGACTGGAATGTCTGTAACCCCATCAAAGCCATCCTGGCTTTGGAAACTCACCTAAACTAATTGTTTACTAATGAGCAGGGAGCTTCTACTTGCCTTGATAGTTTGTGGTGTGTAAATAGTGGAGGCTCCAGGCACATGACCGGATGTAGAGCCCTACTCAAAGATTTCATGGCACATGGAGGGGGTGATATATCATTTGGTAACAATTCAAAAGGGAAGGTATTAGGGTCAAGGACAGTCCAGGCTGGGAAACTCAAGTTTGAACATGTCAGTTTTATTGACAATCTGAAATTTAATATTCTTAGTGTATCTCAATTGAGTGACAAAGGCTATCGGCCATTCTTCACTAAGAAAAGTTGTCAGATTGTTGGGCCAGAAGTGGTTAAAAAGATTGATCAAATCATAGCTGAGAGCAAAGCACAGCTTGTTGCTCACAGGAGTGGCAATGTGTATGTAGTTGATATGTTGAAAGATAATCCAATGTCCATTGCATGTATGTTCTTAGTTGCTTCTAACAAAGAGACAAAACTATGGCATAGAAGACTTGGTCACACAAATCTTAAAACTATCACTACACTCTCCAAACAAGGTCTTGTAAGAGGTCTTCCATCAAAACAATTCACATGTGATGAACATTTTGTTTCCTGTTTAAAAGGTAAAAAACAGAAAAGTTCATACAAATCAATTGAATAGTACAAAACAAGTCAATGTCTGCAACTGCTACATATGGACTTGTTTGGCCTTGTAAAAACCATGAGTCTTAAAAAGAAGAGATATTGTCTTGTCATAGTTGATGATTTTTCAAGGTTTACATGGACCTACTTCATGCACTCCAAAAATGAGACTTCAGGTATTTTGCAAAATTTTGTAAAACAAGTTGAAAAGCAATTTGACCTACCAGTAAAAGTCTTTAGAAGTGATAATGAGACAGAGTTTAAAAATAAGGAGTTGGCTGATTTCTGTGTGTCAAAAGGAATTGTTAGGCAATACAGCATCCCAAGGACACCAGAACAAAATGGGGTGGTTGAAAGGAAAAATAGAACTTTGATTGAAGCTACTAGAACAATGCTTGAAGACAAAAGTTTACCCTTATCTTTTTGGGCAGGGACTGTAAATACTGCTTGCTATGTACAGAACAGAGTTTGGTTAACCCAGGCATCAAAAGATTGCCTATGAAATTCTATACAAAATTAAACCTCTGATCTCATATTTCAAATCTTTTGCTGCCCATGTTTTATTTTAAACTTAAAAGATTCAATTTCAAAATTTGTAGACAAAGTAGATTGTGGTTATTTTCTAGGATACTCAACCACTACTAAAGCCTACAAAGTCTTTAATTCAAGGACTAAGTGTGTGGAAGAGACATTGAATGTAAACTTCAATGAGCTTATTAAAAATCATAGCAAATTCTGCTGAACTGTTTGATTTAGATAAATTTACATTTGAAGATGTGTCTATCAAGAATAACAATGCAGGTACACCACAGTCTTCACATCACGATTATGGATATGACATTGTGATTCCACATTACAAAGTCATTTCATCCACCAGAGAAACAGATGTTACTAACAATTGTGAAAACTCTGCCACTGCTGGATCAATAGTTGTTGATCTACAAACCTCTGCCAGCTCATCTAATCAAACCTTTGTTGACAAAAGTCCATTTTATGTGAACAGAAGTCAACCTATCTTTACCACCCTTCCACTATGCCTCCACCTCCATTTCAAATATATGTTAGCTCTTCAAAAGTGTCAACAGATGTTAGCTCAGATGATTCCCATCTGTAGCCTTCACCTCAAAATGCCATCATTCTATACAAGGGAGATTTAATCTACCTTAAAAACCATTCATCTGACCAAATCATTGACAACATCAATGAAGGGGTTCTCACAAGAAGTCAATCCCAAAACATTTGTTTGTTTGCTGGTTTCCTATCACTCACACAACCTGGCAAGTACCAAGAGGCACTAAAAGCCAACAGTTAGGTAGAGGCCATTCAAGAAGAGCTCCTACAGTTCAAAAGACAACAAGTATGGGAACTTGTACCATTGCCTCTAGACGATGTCCCATAGGCACAAAATAGGTCTTAAAGAACAAAACAGATGAAAGGGCCATTGTTGTAAAAAAAATAAAGCTAGGCTTGTGTTTCAAGGCTATAGACAAGAAGAAGCCATTGATTATGATGAAACTTTTGCTCCTATTGCAAGACTGGATGCCATCGGACTATTTTAAGCCTTTGCTGCTAACCAAAACATCAAGGTATATCAAATGGATATCAAGTGTGCATTCTTATATGGCAAGATCAAGGAAGAGCTATATGTATGCCAACCCCCTGGTTTTGACCATACTTTTAATCCAGATCATGTTTACAAGCTAAACAAGGCTTTACATCTTAAAACAAGCACCTAGAGCCTAGTATGAAACTCTTTCCACCGTTCTCTTATCCATAGGCTTTACAAGAGGTAAAATTGATAAAACTTTGTTTTTAAAATGGAGAGTAAAGGATTTGATGCTTGTCCAAATTTATTTGGATGTCATCATTTTTGGATCCATATGCAATGGAATGTGTGAAGAGTTTAGAGAACTCATGACAATAGAGTTTGAAATGAGTGCTATGGGTGAACTCCAATGCTTTCTTAGTCTTTAAGTTAAGCAATTACAAAATGGTACTTTCATTCATCAAAGTAAGTATGTCAAAGAACTACTTACCAAACTTGTTATGAATGATTGTAAACCATGTAGTACACCCATGGCTACATCTAAGTTGGTCACTATTGATGACAAAGATGACTTGGTTGATCAAATTCTTTATAGAAGCATGATTGAGTCTTTATTGTACCTAACTGCATCTAGGCCAGATATCACGTTTGCTACATGTGTATGTGCCTGATCCCAGTCAGCACCTAGGAAGTCAAATCTTATTGCTGTGAAAAGGATATTCAGATACATGAAATGTATTCCCACACTTGGTATCTAGTATCCTGCTAATGGAAGTATTGAGCTTTCAGGTTACTCAGATAATGATTTTGCTGGACCCCATGCTATAAGGAAGTCAACTTCAGGAGGTTGTCAATTTCTAGGTAATTGCTTAGTTTCTTGGCAAAGCAAAAAGCAAGCTACAGTTTCAACATCCACAACTGAGGCTGAGTTTATTACTGTTTCAAGTTGCACTGGTCAAATCCTATGGCTTCAAAATCAATTGCTGGATTTTGGTGTAACTGCTCTAAAACTCTTCTCATGTTAGATAGTCAAGCAGCTGAAAACATCATTAAAAATCCAGTTTCACATTCAACAACTAAGCACATTGACATATTGTCATCACTATGTGAGAGATTGCTATGAAAAAGGTTTGATTTCACTGCATCATGTTCTAACTAAGGATCAGCTAGAAGATGTTTTGACAAAGGCTTTAGATACATCTACTTGTGAAAGCTTGATCTCTAGAATTGGCATGCCTAACATGGATTAAAAGCAAAAAAAAATTCCATGAATAAAAAGCATTAAAATGTTTTTAGAAAATCAAAAATCCATCCTTAAAAATAGCTAAAATTGAAAATTTCAATAATCCTAAAAGTCTATTTTAAACCACTGTTTCTAAATCTATGTTTGGCTTAAATTTCTATACACTGCTAAATGTAACCTATGTTATCTTGTACACTGTTCCCATACACTGTTTGGGCTAAACCACTGTTTTGCCTTATCCATTGATATCTATCCTCTGATAGAGTAAAATAACCACCGTTCATGAACACTATTCTCAACCACTACTGGTTCTCAGTAGCGGTTTCCCTAACAACTGTCATCCATTATTCATCAGAGGTTACACATGGAAAGATAATTAGCCATCAGATCTTTGAAATCGCTGCAACGTCAGCATTCACTTTTTTCCCTTTATATATCACTGTTCTATCCAAACAGAGTTTTTACTTGTCGTTTCGAATTCAAAATTCTCTAAAGCGATTTTCATTACTCTGATCTTCTTCATTACTCCTCACTTCCATCTCCGATCATAGCTCTATACATCAAACTCCCAAACAACTACCTCCCCACTTTCGAGAAAACCAACACTAATACTTCATTCCATTAAATAATTAATGTTCTCACATCATCAAAATACAAAGAAATCATGATTGCAAACGCACCAATCTATGTGGATACACTCCGACAGTTCTGGGCAAATGCTAAAGTTGAATCTCAAAAGAAGAAGCCATATGCTATCATTTCCAAGGTCGAAGAAACCCTTGTCCAAATTTCGCCATCCTCAATTTCCGCAACTTTTGGTCTCAATGACCTAGATGGGAACACTTCTTTTGGCAAGCAGGAATTACATGATGAGTTCATAGAACATGGGTATGAGGGTCATTTATCTAGTGTTACCATTTTTAAACCAAACTTTTCTATTGAAATGAGATATTTTTTTCCATACCTTACTTACCTGTCTTTCCGCAAAGACCACCACATTTAATGAGATTCCACAAAATATTCAATTTCTGAGATATGCTATTTTGACAAAATCTGATTTTAATCTATCCCGGGTATTGTTTATGGACTTGGTGGCAAACTATAATAAAATTTCAAAAAATAAAGCTTTTCTTTTATATCCAAGGCTTTTAAGCTATTATCTACAAAAGCAACTTCCAGAAAAAGATTTTAAACAGGGAGTTGTTTTTGAAATGAAGAGTCATACTACTGAAACCTTTACAAGAATAAAAAATATGGAGTCAAAGGTTTCCAAAACAAAAGCAAAGGGGGATGAGAAATTTTGGATGATTCCACATCTCAAGCTCAAACCTCTGTTGCTGAGCCTACTGCTTCTGGTGATCATGACACCACAACCGGTGTTGTCAAACCCACACCAGAAAAATCCAAAAAGAAACCATCCAAATCCAAAAAGCCCACCAAAACCACAATTCATAAAAAGGCACCTCGGAAGGTGAGATCCCAGAGGTTAACCTTGTGGTAGCACAAAAGCCACTTGAAACCACTTTTGTTACTTCCTCACAACAGTTGGAAAGATCTCCACCTCAAAGCCAAACTCCTCCTTCTTCCTCACAAAAGGAACGGGTTGTAAGCACAGGGATCCCACATATGAAGCAGATGATTCAATTGAATCTTTGTTTCTAAGCCCCTCCCCCAGGACAAATTATCTTTCTACTACACAACCATCACCCTCAATTCCACCTACTATCATAAATCTGTTTTGTGCAATTGAGATAACTCAGACACAAATCAGTTCCTCTCAATCACTTGTTCATGAGAGTTCACCTCCACATGTGGCTGAGTCTGAGCTAAATCTCTTTGCTAACCCGGAAATAACTGAGGAAGTTGCACCCCATGAGTTACAAGTAACTATTGGTGGTAATTTAAGTGAAGCAGCCACTACAACTGATGACACAACAATGTTTCAGTTGGACAGTGGTTACATCCATCAGACTTCCTTAAAGGCAACAACTGTTGAGGCTACAATTGTAACCTCTGCTCCAGTTGGAAGTCCCAAGTACCAAGACAAAGGGCATTTGGGTCTGATAACATGGAGATTCCTCTTGTTGATGATCCAAATACAACTACCTCTAGTAGGAATTCAGATGATCCTATTAAATTAGGTGATGAATTAAGATACAAAGAATTGACGGAGAGAATGACATTAGTGAAGTCTTCAATCACTGAAATGAAAGATCTAATGAAGCAGATGTTACAAAATTCTCAAAGCCAACCATCAACACAGCACATTACCAATGAGCTATAGAAATATGTGCAACCAATCATTATAGCTCAAAGGAATTTGGCTGACATTCACTATGAAACTCACATGAAGCTTATTAGAAACAT
This sequence comes from Scalesia atractyloides, assembly GCA_947069175.1. Taxonomy (NCBI): domain Eukaryota; kingdom Viridiplantae; phylum Streptophyta; class Magnoliopsida; order Asterales; family Asteraceae; genus Scalesia; species Scalesia atractyloides. Next base: position 20,982,612 of record CAMTDV010000029.1, on the reverse strand, counting down.
GGTTGAGGCTCGATACAAAGATACTCAAGCAGACATCAAGGTCCTCAAAGAACATTTGATAAAAACCACTAGCTCTGCCCATACAACAATCCTTCAAGAAGAAGTTGCTGATGATGCCAAAAAGGAGGAGAAGGATAAACTGATAAAGTTGTAGCTAGATTCAAAGGTGCAACAAAAGCCATGGTCTATTACAACCACTCCTGCAAATCAAACTTTTGTTGTGTCATCAGATGTTGGTGTTCAAAAAGGGATTGATGAGACCCTTAACAAACTAGCAGAAGAAATTGCCATAGAAAAGCATAAAAGGCAAGATACACTGGAAGTTAAAGCTTCTAAACAAATTGAAGAAGAAAAGGCCAAGCAGATGGAAAAGGAAGACATTGGCACTTCAAAAAGAAGAAAGTCAACAAGAAATGTCAGACAGCCAATAACCAACTCTTTTAAAACCACTGCCACCACCTCAAAAGAAACAAAAACACTCACCAAAGAAATCATCTTCACCATCAACAGATGTTAGTACAACTGATGTGTTAGCAGATGCTGGAACAGCAGATGTTCCAATAGATGTTAATCAAACCCCTGTCATGATCACATTTCCCACTTTAACCCAGCCATTATCCACACCACCAAGAATTCCATTATGACCACCTTCACCATAAATCAAATTCCAACGCAAAAGAAAAACTTATGTTGTTGAAGATGATGATGATGATGATGAAGGGATTCCCTTTGTCATCAAAACCTATCACTTCATCACCATCCCCATCATCTTCACCTAAAACCACTTCACTTCCAACCATTTATCAACCACCACCCATCATACCTTTTGCTACCAAATATCCTCTGGAACTGATGGCTATATGAAAAGAAATTGAATCATTCTTCACAGCAGAGGATAATACGTAAGTTGACTTTCCATCTCTTTTTGGTTACAGAGAGCCAAGAAATTTAGATTAATATCTAAAGTTGAAGGCTAAACAGGCTGAGAATATTTCCAAAGAGAATAGCAAAGGGAAAGATTACAGGACTACTCAAGGCATGTTGTCTTATGAACTAAGCAAAGTAAGAAAGATTGAAGACTTTGCCAAAGATATGAGTAAGTCTTTGTCAGAAAGGCTTGTGAATGCTGAGTTGGATGAAGAACTGAAACGGGATTACCTTGACCACATTATGCAATACAAACCTTACAAAGATACCAAAGCACAATTCAAAGATTGGTCAATAAATGATCTTAAAGAAGAAATTGACAGAATGAAAGCAATGCTTAAAGATCCTCTACACAAGCCAACACCACTTGATTGGAAGAAAAATAGGCAGATAGATCAGAACAGAGCTTTAAACTTAAAAGGATGAAGCAAGAGCTAGTTGCTACTAACTATGGTAGTGCAAGGTCAGTTGCTAGATGGTTTGAGTCCAGGGTTGTACACACCTACAGAAAACTGGAAGAACTTAGAAAGAAAGATCCTACAGTTCCAAGAAAGCCAGACTACTCAACAGATGTTATCCCTCACCAGACCCAAACCTTTAAAAAGCAGCCCTTATCCTCTGTCTTACCCACAATTGCCTTACATCAAGTAAAAAGGCAAAAGTATATGGATTAGGGTGATTAACAGAGGTTTGAAGAACACAGAAAATAGGGAATAAAAAATCAATTACTCTATCATACTGATACTTCAAGTGACAAACTAAAAGAAACAATTTCCAAACTTGTAAGCAAATCACTTCCACCAAGCTCAGCAATAAGTCTTCCCCATAAAAGCCAGATGATTCAAAAATTCTAAAATGAAAGTCATCCCCAGACACCCATTAATTGACTCTGCTTAGATTAAATGGCAAGATTCTAGAGCTGAAAATGGAGGATGCATATAGTCTGGATGCGCTGATCTACAAGATCTACAAAGATCTACTGAACCTAGAATTACAAAGGGATTTTGAAGACATGTTCTCTATGAACTTTGAACTAACTGTTCAAAGGGAAAATTAGGGAAATTTTGTTGAGACATAAATATCAGAAATAAAGAAGAGTTTCGGCATCATCTGTTTTAGGGAGAGATTGTTGGATCTATTGAACCCTATAAAAGAACAAACTATTGAAAAGCCAAAACATTATCTAACATCTGATCCTTTATAATAAAGATCTACTAAACCAAACTCTACTAAGACTTAAAGACTATTCACAAGATCTGTTCAACGACTAAGATCAGCTGGAAGCCAAGGTCTGCTGATGAGAACCTCTGATGAAGATAAAGTCTGTTGAAGTAAAGTCTGCTGAAGACTAACAAAGGATAAAGCCCAACAGAGGATATCTCAATAGTTGTTATCATCAAAGTTTATATTGTATTTTAATGTAACAGTGTTTAGGCCTAACAAAGTTTAGTGTTTAGGCCTAACAAAGTTTAGAGTTTGCTAGTTTGTTAAATGTCACTTTCATAGTGACGTCAGCCAAAGATGCTCAGTGGTTTGTAATGTACTATAAATGAACAGTGTCTGTACTATTCTATCTATCACTACTTCTACACATTCTGTACGAACAAATTAAAGTGATTTTAGGCTGAGGGAGAGTTTGTAATTCGCATGCGTACCTGATTAGTATTACAAAAGCATGTCAATGAAAACAATTTTTCTATTGTTGTGATTTCAAAGTTTTACACATTTCCGCTGCACTGTTTCATTGATTATTATCTTCTTTCATTGATTTCATCTAAAACAATCATAGTAATATCCGACTCAGATCCTAACAACATTTGATGAAGCACATTTTGGGGATTACTAATTTGTTTTCTCAAGCTCTTTAAAGAAAGGACCAAGATATAGTGAATGCAATTCAAATGGTTAATGCAACGAAGAAACAACTTCAAACGTTTAGACTTGAAGGATTTGATACACTTTTGAAAGATGTGGCATCTTTTGTAGAAAATAGGAGATTGAAATTATTTACATGGAAGATGAATAGTTAATCCAAAATATAAAAGAAAAAAAGACTAACATCACCAATTGTCATTATTATGAGGTTGAAAAATTCAACACAGTGTTAGATATGCAATTACAAGAGCTTGACAACCATTTTAGTGAGGTTACCACCGATTTACTTACATGTATTGGTAGTTTGAGACCGAAAGATAACTTTAGTGCATTTAATGTTCAAAAGATTTTAAGGTTGGGCGAGATGTATCCGTTTGATTTTAGTTATGAAGAAAGAGAATCTCTTATGCTTTGTCACACCCTGACCCGCAGCGGATATGGTAGTCGGGGCAATTAGGTTTTCATCAAAGCTCATGACATTTACTATTATAAAAGTTTCATATTTATTATTTCAAATTAAAAAGAAATATTCCAATAAACACACAAACCATACAAACACCAAATGTTCTAAACAAGACATTCAAGTAACGATTTATTCTTCTTCTAAGGCCCAATTCTATGTGTTCCTTGCTTCAACCTGATCACCTGTATCATGTGTAAAAATAAAGATTTGGGTCAGCAAAAATTGGCGTATGAATCCCATTTAAATATTAGAAAGAATTGTTATGTTTATTAATTTAATAAAAATGTGCATAAACCATATATGAGCAAACGTATAGGTAATTCATCCACAAACCACGTAATCATCTAGCAATATACATATGAGCACGATAAACGATGTGTTGTGAGATTAAGGCTCAATCAAACGGAGCCGATCTAATAAGGCAACGCGATACTCTACTCGTATAAAACAGGGAACTGATGGGCCTAATGTGAATGCTTGACTGAACTTAGAAAATATAACCAGAAATAACAATAAACCAAATATCACATAGCACGTTAGTTCATATAATGGTAGTAGCACAAGTGTTTGAATAAATTATATAAATAAACGACACATGATACACCCCAAAACATGAATAAAAAGGGGAGGTTTGTAAGAATTCACTCACAGTGGGTGCGTTCTTGATTTGATAGCGAGCGTGCACGATTTAAAGATTCCAACCGACGAGAATACTAACCTAAATATTCATGTAATAATTCGGTAAATATATTTCTTTTATTTAAAATTAGTATTTTATTTATTGAATTTTATTAGACCTTTTAGATAATTTTATAGTATTTATTACTAATTTTTATACTTAAAAAGGACTTATTTTATTATATTTTTATAGATTTTGGAGAAAAATAAAGAAAAAGGTTAATTAAAAAAATATACCCTTCAGCGGTCGAGTCGGTCGAATTCGGTATTATACGCAGCGCGTGGGATTCGAACGCGTGACCTCTCGTATACGTGCACGCAGCTCTACCAACTGAGCTACGTGTCTAACCCGGAATATATCCGTTTTTAGTTTCATATATACACATATTAAGTTAAACTATATTTGATTTTATCTAAAAAAGATTTGATAATTTCATAAACATGTAACCGACCGGACTCGAACCTGCGACATGTGCTTCGTGTTGCACATAGCCCGACCAATTGGGCTGTGTGACTAACCCGAAAGATATGGGTTTTTAATTAACTATATATACTATCTGAAACATGTAATATTTAAGTTGTAAAAAGTAGGGGCGTGAACTCACCTTTGTTTGCTCGGTAAGAATTCGAAAGCAAGTGTTGTGTCCGGTCAATCGCTTCCTAGAATGATTACCCTTTTGATTAGTGTTAATATTGACGCACGTTTATTACACACAATATCACTTAGCACATTTTTTAAGCATATATTCATGATATGTGATACAAGTTGCAAAGACATAGCAAGCAAACATCCACAAAGCCACGAGCAAATAAGTTGATTTCATGCACAAGTTCATCTTTTATGCACACAATTAGTTTTTTTCCAGATTTTCAGCTGTGTTTAGGGATTTTTATAAAATAGTTACATGTCACTAAAAATTACCAAAACTTTACACAGCGTGTTTAAAGGTTCCTATGTGCTTGTGTAAAATTTTCAAAGTCTAATTCCTTATAGATTTTGCGTAAAAAATCATACAATGGACAGTGGTCTGAATTTTGGCGATTCTGCCCCCTTCCACTAAATATTTTATTTGAAAATCCCAGTGTATCGAAACAAGTTGATTCCAGTTGAAGAAGTTCAGTCTACTTTTGTAGTTTCTGTAAATCAAATTTTGTAACAAAATTCCAAAAATATCCTTAGTTATGACCAGAAATGTCATCTGCATTTTCTGCAGATTTTTAACAGCCCAGAGTTGTGTTTCGGCCAAATTCTTTTGACCTGTCAAACAGACTCGAAAAATTGCAAGGCTCACGTAGTTTGAAAGATAATTTCACGAGGTACGTTTTAGATTCATAAAACATAATTTTTCATTAAGTAAAGCCTGTGTTACAGTCCGTTAAAGTCGCCCGAAAACTGCAGCAACTTTATGTTGCTTCCATTTTTACCCGCGCCCGCTAAATCCCTGCCAACATAGATCTGTTTTAACAGCTCTAAATCATGCATACTATATTCTGTAATTTAGTTCCACGAATATAAGTCTACATATGGTGTGGCTATCAATCCTAACACATAACATTGAACCCCGTTTTCGATACACCCAACCCGATAACCCGAATTCATGTAATCACGCCAATACGAACTCGACATGGCAGCCCTATATTTACTCCATCACATAATCATAGGAATTTCATATCGGCAATCATCCATTATAATTTATATCTATTATCAAAAGCACACGCATGGCATATATATGTTATTAAAAGTACACGTATTCGTATATGTCTATGATCAAAATACACACTACGATTTTTGTCTAGCCTTTATATAAACATGTATATGCTTAACCAGTAGGATAGTTTAAATCGAACATAGTACACACAAAAATCAAGCTTTCACAAACCCGACATAACAATTTTTCCTATGCATATAAACACGCATCAAGATCACGCACCGACATGTAACATATAACCCAAATCATAGAGTCACACCATCAACTTTTTATGCTTAACGGACTACTCCAACCTCTAGATCACTCTTGATTCTTACGGTATAATTGCAATCAAAACTGAAAATACTTTACAAATCTTTATTAAATAACATACCTAACCGATATCGATACCGAACCGAAGTGGGAGACCGAGAGAAAGTGCGAGAGAGCCGAGAGAGAGCGAGGTGTGGGCGTTGCGCCGGTGGGGGCCTTCTTCCGACTGCCGTCGCGGTGGTGATGTGTAGTATTTAAGGTTTTTTTCTTTTTTTTAACCACATACCATACATGCACACGTACATATATGGAGTTGGCAGTTGTGGGTTGTTGGGCCGCAAGTGATGGATTGTTTGTTGTTTTATCTTTTTTTTAATAATACTACATACATATGTATGTATATCTGTACACAAAAATAGGGAGGTTGTAACTTGTGGATTGATTTGTTAATTTAATTTAATTTAATTTAATTTAATTTATTTTTAACTAATCACTATATATGTGTGTATATATATATACTAAATCGTTAAATATCGCGAGACAAAACTAGCGTGGTAATCGGAAACAATACTAACCTGATTGTTCGGGTTGTTACAGACCCGGG